>CM074718.1:271805263-272497763 GCA_037306005.1 Rhinophrynus dorsalis | reverse complement strand
GGGGGATGGGGGGTGTCCCACAGATCAGAAAACACTGATCTGCAGCAAATTGATCACTCCAAGAGTGATCAGATGGGGGGGCACTTATTGATCACTGCAGAACAGTGATCAAAGGGTTAATTTTCTTTATTTAAACTTTTTTTTTAACTTTTTTTTTTTACAGGCACACTGGAACACCATCTCCCTCTGTCTCTCTCCACCTTAGCAGTATGCAAGGTGGAGGGAGGCAGAGAGATCTGACAGGGACAGTATTTACAAATACTGTCCCTGTCATTCAGGTTTTGCAACACGTGATTCGCTTTTGAAGCGAATCGCATGTTGCAACAATGTTTCAGCCGCTTGTTACTAAGTGTCCCGATACCGGGACACTTAGTAACAAGCGGCTTGAACTCTTCCATCGCTCCGTGCGGCTGCGATGGAAGAGTTTAACCCTTGACATACCAGGACCGTCAAGGGTCGTTCGATCACATTTACCCTTGACGGTCCTGGTACGTCAAGGGTCGCTAAGGGGTTAAACATTATTATATTTGTTTATACATTATCTGTGTAAATAAAATACTTTGGTGTTGCTCTTGATAATTTATTCAGTTACATCAATGGCTCATATGTATTAAAGCAACCTGATTTTATTCTGGAGTAAACCAACTGCACAATAGGGGACAAATAAAAGTTCTTAAAATCCACTGCACTTGAATAGAGTTTTTAACCTCTTGAATGCTAGAGAGGTCTCCAATGCATTGCTTTGCAATGTATTGAAGACCGCTCTAGCATTCAAGGAGTTAAAACCCCTATTTAATGTGACAGGAATTTTGAATTGTTCCCTGTGGTACAGTTGGTTTACACCACAATAACTTCAGTTAGTTAGAACAAAAAACAATGGCAAGAGTTGAACATAAAATGGCTTACTTCTTCACTCTTTGCATTGCATTATATATAGATTAGTAAAATAAACATATATATTGTGTAAGGATAACTCACTCCACACTATAGCATTATCATCACTACCACTGGTGGCAGGCACTCTGTTGAATTTTGCTGTGGGCTGTAGCCCCAGATCGTTTTGGAACCTAGAAACGCCCCTGGTGTACCCCTCTGGAACTCAAAGGGTTAAGTTGAGGTAACATAGCAATATAACACACAGTGGCTCTTCAGTTGAGGCAGCATAGCAATATGCTGAGGGAACAAATAGAAAGTGGTGTTTGAGGCTTGCCCTCTGTAACAGCAAAGCATCTCTCTCCCTTTAAGGAGAAAGGGCAGGAATCAGGAAGCAGGAAGTGGAGGAGTGACAGTTGAGAACAGTTAGTGAGGTGACTGAAGAGATGAAGAGTTAAATAATGGCATGTTAAAAATATCCCTACAAATTACTTAGCTTGATCTAAATTATTATCCTATTGCTTTCCATCTCCGCTGCTGTGTGCAGCTGCGGAGGTGGCGGCAGCGGAGACAGCATCATGCAGCACAGACATCCCTCCTCCATCTTCCTCACGGGCCGATGCCCGTTACACTGTTAGGGGATTGGTAGCGAGCCTGCCTTTATATATGGGCAGTCTCACATGCAATTCCCTCACAGCCATTGGCTGGGATGTGCTGACTCACATCTCAGCCAATCAGTTTGAAAGCACACAGCGGTGGAGACAGCAAGCAATAGGATCATTTAGATCAGTGGTTCTCAACTCCGGTCCTCAGGACCCACTAACAGGCCAGGACTTAGGGGTTTCTCTGCTAGAGCACAGGTGTGGTGATCAGAGGCTCATTCACATTGATTAACTCACCTATGCTCTAAAAAGGAAATCATCAAATCCTGGCCTGTTAGTGGGTCCCGAGGACCAGAGGTGAGAACCACTGATTTAGATCAAGCTAAGTATTTTGCAGGGATATTTCTCTGTCGTCCAATACAGGTTACTGGTAACTTTGGGTAGGCGATCAGCCCCTTTAAATAGGCAGGAACAATTCTGAGAAGTGACTGGTGGGTGGAGCCTACCTCCTCTCCTTGGGTTGCATCTAGCCAATCCCCAACCACTAAGATTTGTTCCTTGCTCAAGGCACAAGCAAGAGAACAGTTCTGCTATAGTTTTAGCTTTTTTATTATTTTTCTGTTAGATATGGAATACCACCATTGGGTGGATTACCATCACTGACAATTCCCATCACCCAGATGTGGATAGCTCAGTTTACCAGGTGCTTTTGTGGACTAAGCCCTGGAGGTAAAATCTTGGCTGCAAGTTCTTTCCCCAGGAGTTGCCCACTGAGGTTTCTTCTAGATATATGGTAATCTGAAGACAGAAGATCTGCTGAAAAAGATGAGCACCCTTTGAGTGCAATAGGTCCACATGTCCCATGCTTCCCCACCGCACAGGGGTCTCTATTGGTGTTCCTGTTACATACTCATGCACTCATTGGGTTTATCTGTATGTCTGTGAGGTGTTTGGAGCAAGTTTCTGTGGTAACTTAACCCTTTTGCTGCTGGTTAGTATCTTTTTTGGGGGTTGTGGGCACTTCCCCTACTGGGACCAGTGTTTATTGGGTCTGCTGACTTGTTCTAGTGGGCTTTTGAGTGGTTTTACATTTTAGTATTGACCTTGTTAACTTGTAGTTCTGCGCCTTTAACGTGCGCGTTTACCGCATAGATGCCATTGCTCCATTCACTTCTATGGGACTTTACAGTTTGGGGCATGTCTCTGCAATCGTTCCACATAGCGAGGTCAGAGACAGCTCTATTTATTGGTTTGCCCTTGCTCTGTCATCCAGTTAACGTTCTGGGTATGTTGGGGGTCTTAGGGGTCTTTGGGCATTGTTGGGGGCACTCCTTCAGCGAAACTATGATCCCCATGAGCTCTCGCTTCTCGTGCTCGTATACGATTGGCTCCCGTCACGGCAGCCATTTTGTGTATTCGCAGATCTAGTATCCTATGCAAGCTTGGACTCTCCTCAGCAGTTTAACCCTTCGCCTACCAGATAAGTCTTATTTAGCTTTTCTGGGGTGAATTTTATTATCATACACACTGTTTTGTGGGTGTTCTGATACTTTGACTGTTTTGACTCTGTGAGAATGTCTACTCTGTAGACCAGTGTTTCTCAACCGGTGTGCCGCGGCACTTTGGTGTGCCGCGGACACCCTCTAGGGGTGCCGCAGAATGTATAGCATTTAGGGCTGCGGGCCGTGATGACATACAGACAGAGAAGAGGGCAGAGGCACCGGAAGAGAAGCGCTTGCAGCCAGACAGTAACTATCAGTCTGCTGGCAGCAAGCGCTTCTCTTCCGGTGCCTCTGCCCTCTTCCTCTTCTCTGTCTGTATGTCATCACGGCCCGCAGGGGCGCGTGATGATGCGGGCGGGCAGGAGGGATCTCAGAGACAGCCAGCCACAGGTGACCGGCAGCAAGTGCAGCAGTGACAAGGAGAGCGACAGTCTAGAGGAAGAGAGGTACAAAGGGGTGAAAGAGAGGTGCAAGGGGGGAGAAAGAGACACATGGGGGATAAAGTACATGGGGGAGAAAGAGATGCACAAGGGGGAGAAAGTACATGGGGGAGAAAGAGAGGCACAAGGGGGAGAAAGTACATGGGGGAGAAAGAGAGGTGCAAGGGGGGAGAAAGAGATACATGGGGGAGAAATATGCACAAGGGGGAGAAAGTACATGGGGTAGAAAGAGAGGCACAAGTGGAAGAAAGAGAGGCACAAGGGAGAGAAAGAAGTACATGGGGGAGAAAGAGAGGCACAAGGGGGAGAAAGAAGTACAAGGGGGAGAAAGAAGTACAAGGGGGAGAAAGAGGCACATGGGGTAGAAAGAAGTACAAGGGAGAGAAAGAAGTACATGGGGGAGAAAGAGAGGCACAAGTGGAAGAAAGAGAGGCACAAGGGAGAGAAAGAAGTACAAGGGGGAGAAAGAAGTACATGGGGGAGAAAGAGAGGCACAAGGGGGAGAAAGAAGTACAAGGGGGAGAAAGAGGCACAAGGGGGAGAAAGAGGCACATGGGGTAGAAAGAAGTACAAGGGAGAGAAAGAAGTACATGGGGGAGAAAGAGAGGCACAAGTGGAAGAAAGAGAGGCACATGGGGGAGAAAGAAGTACATGGGGGAGAAAGAGAGGCACAAGTGGAAGAAAGAGAGGCACATGGGGGAGAAAGAAGTACATGGGGGAGAAAGAAGTACAAGGGGGAGAAAGAGGCACACGGGGTAGAAAGAAGTACAAGGGAGAGAAAGAAGTACATGGGGGAGAAAGAGAGGCACAAGTGGAAGAAAGAGAGGCACAAGGGAGAGAAAAGTACATGGGGGAGAAAGAGAGGCACAAGGGGGAGAAAGAAGTACATGGGGGAGAAAGAAGTACAAGGGGGAGAAAGAGAGGCACAAGGGGGAGAAAGGAGTACATGGGGGAGAAAGAGAGGCACAAGGGGGGAGAAAGAAGTACAAGGGGGGAGAAAGAGAGGTGCATAGACCCCATAGTAAAATAATAACAATGACGCATGTTAAATGTGTAAAGTTTTTTATTCTGCTGTTTGTTTTTAACACTCAGTTTGTTCATTAAATCATTTTAAATAATGAAAAATTAGCATATTGGGTTTTTTATCCGATTAATCGGCCAACTAATCGATTATCAAAATAATCGTTAGTTGCAGCCCTAATAGCGTTAACTACACCTCGCTATTGCAGATGTAGTTAAGGTGCAGCATTTTATGTTGAAGCACCGCCGATGCTTTGAATCAACGGTGCGTCCATCGAGGCAACTGTGTAGGGTAGAAACCGGCAAGGAAGACAGCCCATTGCTGGAGGCGCATCCTGATTGGGCTGTTGGATGGAGGCGGGACAGCTGTGATTGCTTATCACATTCCCGCCTCTTTTTTTGTACTGGTTACAAGTCCCTGTCGTCAGAGACAGAGTGACACACACAGCATCGGGGGACAGTGTGGTTTCTGCTCAACAGCTGCAGCTACAAGAAGACCACAGACAGCAAACATCCTGCTTTAAACTGGTAGGGTGAATAGTTTTACACTTTAATACTCCTCTCTTCTTTTAGTTGCCCTTTGTCTCCCTCTCACTCAAATGTCCAATTAACGATATTAACTGTGCCCCACTGTTGCCCTTAAAAAACATATTAGTAGCCCAGTTCCCCTATAATGCCCAAGAGGTGTACATTGAGGCATCAGATGAGCACATCCAGTGCACACATTTACTCTCCCACCTTACCATTTTCTGGAGGGCCAGAGGACACTAGAGTGGCTCATCTGATGCCCCAGTGTACACCTCTGGGATATCAGTTACAGATGGAGTCAGTGGGTTACCAATGTGCCACTCATGGACATCAGTGGGGCACAGTCTGTCTCATATAGTGCCCTTCATCATGAACCACATGGACTTATGAAATGTAGTATTAAAAAAAAAGAATCAATAAAAAAGTAACAATGAACTGGTCATTACTGCTCCTGCTCTCTGTCTCACTCGCTCTGATACTAGAAAAACTGGAAAAAATCTAATCTAGGGCAAACCAACTGCAGCACTGGGGGCAAATACAAATTCCCAAACTTGCAGTTAATTTAACTGGGCTTTTAACCCCTTGAATGCTAAGATGTCTCCAAAGCATTGCTTTGCAATGCTTTGGAGACCTGTTTAGCATTCAGGTGTTAAAAACCCCAATTTAAATCAATAGGAGTTTTTTGTTATACTTATCCCCAATATATAACTAATATTTGCTATGCTCCATTATGTTATTCTGAATTTGGGAGGTAAAAGTAACTACTCTTATACATATCTTCTTCATTACACACTCTTATACAACTTTTGAGAAGTTAGGGGTGCCCCGGGAATTCCGAACAGTGTGTAGGGGTGCCTTGAATGAAAAAAGGTTGAGAACCACTGCTGTAGACCTTTGGGCTCTACTCAGTAGACCTTTGGGCTAAACCTAAGACCAAGGACACTGGGGCTTCTCTGTCGCTCATTGCTCCTCATGTCACTCAGGGTTACCTAGAGAATACTCAGGTTATGTTTGCCCAGCATGCGCTGCTGCCCGAGTCCCCTGCAGGGACCTCCAGCCATGCAATAGAACCAGAATCGATGCAAGAGTTTAAGGCAACTACCAGGGACCTTCGGTCCACCTTGCAACTCCTTCCATCCACTTTACAGGGGGTCTTCCACTCGTGGCAGACCCCGCCCTTATCAGATCTTCCCTGCATAAAACCGCCGGGTGTACCTGATGTGTCCGATTCCTCTGAGGAAGAATTATTGGTGGACTAGGATGATGACTGTTAAGCTGTTCCTTCATCTCAGTTGTTTTGGGGACCCCTTTGAGGCTGACCCCATTCCCTCAGCTGAGTGCCTGATCAGGGCTGTGTTGACCACTCTGAACACTCTTGGTGCAGGAGATTTCTTCTGACCTCTCCGATGTGTTCCAGGAGCCTGTTAGGCCCCATACCTGTTTTCCACCTAACCCCACCCTTGACCGGTTGGTGTCTGAGGAGGGGAAGTTTCCAGACAGGAAACCTTCTGTATCTAGAAAGTTTACTAAGATTTACACATTCTCTGAAATGGCCCTTACGCAGTGGGGCCATTCCCCCCAAGGTGGATGCCCCTGTTTCCAGGCTTTCTAAGTCCACTGCTTTGCCTGTGGCTGACATATCTGCTCTGAAAGACTGGTCTGACAAGAAAATTGAGACCTCTCTCAAGGCTATTTTTGCAACGGCTGGTTCTGCTCTCCATTTGCTGCGGCATGGGTGAACAGAGCTGTGGCTGTTTGGACTGAACAGCTCACTGCAGCTGTCTGTCAGGGAGCTCCTACTGCTGACATGTTGCGGCTTCTTGCCAACATCTCTGAGGCTCAGCATTATGTTTCTGCTGCCCTGTTTGATGCTGTCCACATGGTGGCCAGGGCATCAGCTATGTCTGTGGTAGCCAAACGGGCTCTTTGGCTTAAGATCTGGTCTGCTGACATTGCCTCCAAGAGGGCTCTCCTGTCCTTGCCCTTTCAGGGCACCTCCCTGTTTGGGCCTGATCTCATGGATCTGATCAGTGAAGCCACTGGAGGGAAGAGTACTCCCCTGCCAGTGGTCCAGTGAAAGAAGGCGCCTGTCAAGAGGAATCGGCTTTTTCGTCCCTTTCAGGCAGACTCGCACCAGGCGACAGACTGTCCCCTCAGGCGCCGCGCTCCTCATCCAAGCCTAAGCAGCAATGGAGGCCCAAGTCCTCTGTGAAGCCCAAGGCTTCCAAACCTTCTGCATGACTCTTCGAATCCGGGTCCCCACCCCCAGGTAGGTGGACATTTACGTCACTACCTCTCGGCTTGGGAGGCCTTTGTGGAGGACCCGTGGGTTTTACAGGTGGTGGCTACAGGATCCCCATAACCTCCCTTCCTCCTTTCAGGACCTTCTCTTCTCATTCTCCCTTGGGAGAGGTAGAGCACCTCCTTTTCAAGGCAGCCATTCAGGCCCTTCTGGACAAGGCGGTCCTGGAACCAGTTCTTCAGGAGAGGGGCTTGGGATTCTACTCCAACCTTTTTGTGGTTTCCAAAAAGGACGGGGAATGTTGTCCCATTTTGGATCTGAAAGATCTCAACTCCTTTGTGGTCCGGTCCCAATACCGCCAGGTGTCACTGCGTACAGTGATAGCCACCATGTCCCCTGGGGAATTTCTGGCCTCTCTGGATCTTCAGGATGCCTATCTGCACATCACCATTCATCCAAAGAGTCAGCAGCATCTCCACTTTGCCTGTGACCGAGGGCATTTCCAGTTTTCTGCCCTCCCCTTTGGCCTGACCACGGGTCTCCAAGTCTTCAACAGAGTCCTGGGGGAGTTGATCTCCGTCCTACCTCGGAACGGCATCAGAGTTCCTCCATACATGGATGACCCTTCTGAAGGCCTCTTCTCCAGCCCTCCATCAGCAGGTGCAGGACTGCATTCATGCTCTTTCCCATCACGGCTGGATCATCAGTCTGGACAAGTCAGACCTTGTCCCTTCCCACAGGATGATCTTTCTGGGCATCCTCTTCGACACTCAGAGGGTGATGGTGTTCCTTACGGACTAAGTGGCTCATCAGATAGCACTGAAAGTTCAGGCTGTCCTGTCTTAGGATCCAGTTCCAGCAAAGAGGTTGTCATCCTTGGTGGGGAAGTTCATTTCCACCACAGAGGCAGTCCCGTTCACCATGGCTCATACAAAGGGACTTCAGAGGTTTCTTATCCTGGCATGCAGGGGTCAGACAGATCTCCTGGAATGATCCCTATCTCTCCCTCTTCATGTGGAGCAGAGCCTTTTGTGGTGGCTCAACCTGAACAATATCCTGACAGGCAGATCCTTCCTGGTGCCCTTCTGGACAACAGTCACAACAGATGCCAGCCTCTCCGGATGGGGAGCGGTACTGGGGCACTTGATCATTCAAGGCCGGTGGTCCCAGGAGGATTCTCTCCTTTCCATCAAGGTCTTGGAGCTTCGGGTGATATTTCATTCACCGGACACAGCAACTGGAGGATTGCCCGGTCAGGGTACAGTCATACAACGCCACAGTGGTAGCCTACATCAACAAGCAAGGCAGCACAAGAAGTCTAGCAGCTTGGCTACAGGTCAAGGCTATTTTGTCCTGGGCAGAGGAGCATGTCCCTACCATTTCCACAGTTCATATTCCTGGCATAGAAACATTCTGGCAGACTTCCTCAGTCGTCACACAGTGGACAGCAGAGAGTGGGAGCTGCATCCAGAGGTGTTCAGCCTCACTGTCCTGTTGTGGGGTCTTCCATGCATAGACCTGATCCGCTGGGTGGATCCTCTGGCTCTAGCAGTGGATGCCTTGTCGATCCCATTGAATTACCCTCTGGCATACATCTTTCCTCCCATTCCCCTGTTGCACCGGGTGATACGGAAACTGCATCTGGAGCGCTGCTCAGTCATTCTGATTGCTCCGTACTGGCCTCGGCAGGCTTGATTTCCAGAGTTTCTGGACCTCACAGTGGTGGAACCTCTTCAACTTCCCTCCCATCCGGATCTTCTTCTGCAAGGTTAACTCTGGAAGGAAGACGTTCATCGTCTGGCTTTGACGGCATGGAGGTTGAATCCTCAATTTTGAAGAAGGGTTTTTCTTCTGGTGTGGTGGCTACTATGCTTAGCGCTCATCAGCCTGTTTCCTCTAAGGCCTACCATAGAGTTTGGTCTACCTTTCTATTGGTGTGCTGACAAAGGCCTGTATCACAGTGCCTGTGATCCTTTCTGTCACTCTCGCTTGTGGTGTATGCTGATTCGCTATACTGGTTTGGACCGCCCCTGGTGACCTTTTTATGCCTGACCGTGACAGCTGCCAGGTGCCCTTTCATGGTGTTTCAGAGCCAGTGTTGCTGTTGCTGAGTTCCTGTGTTCCGGTTTCCCGTGTACCGAATTGGCCCGTCTTGACTACATTCCTATGTTCCTGCTTGTGATTGACCCGGCTTGTCTGAGAACCCGCTCCGTGATCCGACCCGGCTTGGCTGACGTTCCTGTTCGTGATTGACCCGGCTTGTATGAGCACCCTCTCCGTGATCCGACCCGGCTTGGCTGACTTCCTGCTACGTGACCAGTTAACGGACTGCTCCGGTGACCTGCTAGTTCCTGGTTTCCTCTCCGGTTGTCGCCGTAGCGACATTCTGACTTCCGCCACTGCCACTTGCCTGGCTGATCGTGTGACCTGCTCCTGTCCGGTATTGCTCGCTCCCAGTGCTGAGTATTGCTTGATTGCAGAGCTGTGCTGCTGTCTTAGAGCCTCCGTATCGCTTGCAGAGCTATCATACTTCTCTGAGCCTCCGATCCGTAAAGCTGCATTTTAACCCTAGTTGTGCCGCATTACCATTCGCTAAGCCTCTCTCACTGGTGTAGAGCCTGCCTCTTGCACTACATCTGCTGAGTCGGCCGCTTATGCTCTGGTTGGTCGGCTGCTCATTCCACCTTATTGCAGAGTAGTGCTGTTCGGTAACGATTCCGGTAGGGCGCTATTTGGCTCAGACTCATACGTTAACGCCATTGGGGCGGAAGGCACAAGCTACTATAGCTAAGGGTGAAGGGCTATTGGCTTCTCCGTTGCAGCATATGGTGATCCATTGTTACGCCCGTGGGGGCTACTGGCTCAAAGCTCTTGCAGGTTGACTTAGGTATACGCCCGTGTGGGCTATTGGCTCACAACCTCTGTTCAGTTGGTCTCCGTTGTACGCCCGTGGGGGCTATTAGCAGCTCTTGCAGTTCAGGCTGTACTGTGGTGACGCCCTTGGGGGCTAACTACTCTAGCACTTGCAGAGTCAGTCGTATCCTTGGTTACGCCCGTGGGGGCTATTCTGGGTACTGTTCTGCTGATATTACCTCTGGTCACACAAGGTCTAGCAGCAACCTCTCTCAGTACTATAAGTGTGATTCCAGCTACACTTACTTCTCCCAATTAACACCTTGGGCGTGCCAAACTCCACAACAGAGACTGTCCATCTATGCATTTAACCCTTATCTGGGTCTCTATTATGTGCCTGTCCTGAGACAGTATATGTGATACTCTTATTCTGTATACTGGGCCTGTGGGGGCATATCTGTCATTATCTTGCTATTATTTTGTGTTGCCTGTAGAGGGCGATCGTTTGCCTTATTTTTCTTTTAATAAAACTGTGTTTTAGCTCACCACTGGTCTGAGTGTCTTAAAAAACCGTTACAGTACGAAAGGGCCATGACCTCAGACAGTAAAGGTGAAAGTAACACAGAAAACATCCACTGGAGGATGGATGTCCATGAGCAGCGCCTAGACCAGTTGGCACTGGCATTACAAACATTACTTGAGCGTACGATACACCTTGACAAGCCGAATCAGAATCCGGTGGTCCCCCCAGCTCCGACACCGGATAATCTGCCTGTAGCTCCTCCTACGGTAACTAGAGGTTTAACGGCGGCGGCGCCGTTACCCTTGAGATATGATGGCGAACCTTCACAATGCAGGGGCTTTATTAATCAGTTGTAAATTTTTTTGTAGTTGACGCCCCAGGCATTTCCTAACGATCGGAGTAAGGTCGGATTTATGATATCACTATTGACGGGCAAGGCACTGGCTTGGGTGAATCCCTTGTGGGAGAATGCCAAACCCTGCACTCTGAACTTTAATGAGTTTGTAAGAAAGTTCCGCAGAGTGTTTGAGGTTCCTGGCAGGACTGCCTCTGCTACCAAGAGGTTAATGGAGATACAACAGGGCACTACGAATATCTGGTGATGCCATTTGGCCTATGTAATGCACCTGCCGTGTTCCAGGAGTTTATTAATGACATCCTGCGCGACTTACTTCAGTCCTGTGTGGTGGTATATCTTGACGATATATTGATTCACTCTGCCAACCTCACCCAGCATGTTAAGGATGTTTCTGAAGTCTTACACCGACTTTGCAAAAATAAACTGTACTGTAAATTAGAGAAATGCGAATTTCATATGTCTCAAGTACCATTTTTGGGGTTTGTAATCTCTAAGGATGGCATCGCGATGGACCAGGCTAAGTTGGCAGCAGTCCTGCAGTGGCCTCGCCCTAAGGGGTTAAAAGCTATTCAGCGGTTCTTGGGCTTTGCCAACTACTATAGAAAGTTCATCCAGAACTTTTCTTCGATAGTGAGACCTTTGTCTGACTTGACAAATAAGGGCGCTACTCCCTCTCAGTGGTCTGAGGCAGCTGAGAATGCGTTTGAGTCCTTGAAAGCTGCCTTTACGTCCGCTCCAGTGCTGTCCCACCCTAATCCCTCCCTGCCATTTACCCTGGAAGTTGACGCCTCGGAGGTTGGGGTTGGGGCAGTGCTCTCCCAGCGCCCTATGGGAGGTGGCACCTTGAGACCCTGTGGGTTCTTCTCTAAAAAACTTTCCAGTGCACAGAGTCACTATGAGATTGGCGACAGGGAGCTGTTGGCCATTATTTTGGCACTTAAGGAGTGGTGCCACCTATTGGAAGGTACTAAGAACCCGGTATTAATCCTTACTGATCACAAGAATTTGACATACCTCTCTGAAGCTAAGAGATTGTCCTTGCGGCAAGCTAGGTGGGCGCTCTTTTTGTCCCGGTTTAATTTTGTAGTGTCCTACCTTCCGGGCTCTAAGAATGTTAGGGCAGACGCTCTGTCCAGACAGTTTGCTTTGGACTCTGAGAGGGAGGAAGACCCTGTACCTATCATTCAGCCAGATCGTATCCTGGCTCATATCGTACATGCATAACCTCGCCACTGGGGGAGGAAATCTTGGCTTCTCAATCTAGGGCTCCGCCTGAGACCCCAGTTGGCAAATGTTTTGTGGAGGAGCCGTTTTGTACCCGTCTATTGGAGATGTACCACTCATCTAAGGCGGCTGGGCACATCGGGAGGGATCAACTCATATGATCTCTTTCGCAGTTATTTTGGTGGCCTACCCTTAGAGCCGATTGCTCTGATTTTACTGCCGCCTGTACCACCTGTGCCTGTACCAAGACCCCCAGACATCTCCCAGTGGGCCTACTTCAACCAGTGCCTAATGGCGAACGTCCATGGTCTCACATATCTATCGACTTTTTTGGGAGAGTTGCAAGTCTCTAGGGGTTATACGTTTATCCTTATGGTGGTCGATAGGTTCTCTAAAATGGCTCATTTCGTGCCTCTCAATGGTCTTCCATCGGCTCAGAAATTGGCTGTAGTCTTTGCCAGGGAGGTGTTCCGCTTGCACGGGGTACCCAGAGTGATAGTCTCCGACCGTGGGAGCCAGTTTGTGTCCAGGTTTTGGAGGGCATTTTGTGGCCAGATGGGCATCCAATTGTCCTTCTCCTCCGCCTACCATCCCCAGACCAACGGAGCTGCTGAGCGTGCCAATCAGGGACTGGAGCAGTTCTTGCGCTGTTTTGTTACCGATCATCATGACAATTGGGCCGACCTGTTGCCATGGGCAGAGTTTGCCAGGAATTGTGCAGTTAACTCATCATCTGGGAGCTCTCCGTTCCTTATTAACTATGGGTTCCAGCCGTGCCTGCTCCCAGACTCATTTCAGTCAAAACAGATTCCTGCCCTGGATGAGCATATGGCACAACTTCGCTCCACATGGGCACAGGTTCAGAGGGCCCTCAGTCAGTCGTTCCAGCAACATCAGCGGCATGCTAATCTTAGACGACTGCCAGCGGTCTCATTCCAGGTTGGGGACAGAGTATGGCTTTCCTCTAGGAACCGCAATCTGCAGGTACCCTCCAATAAGTTGGCTCCCCGGTTCATTGGTCCCTTTAAGATCATCCGCAAGGTTAATCCAGTTTCTTATGCATTGGAACTTCCACCCTCTATGCATATTCATAATGTGTTCCATGTGTCTCTTTTGAAACCATTGGTTTGCAACCGTTATACTACTACTCCAGTGATTCCTGGGCCGGTGGACGTTTAGGGCCAAGAGGAGTATGAGGTCCAGAGTATCATTGACTTTAGGAGATTTAGAGGAAAGTTGCAATATTTGGTCCACTGGAAGGGCTATGGCCCTGAGGAACGTTCTTGGGTTGACCAAAAGGACCTCCATGCACCTACACTTTTGCGCAACTTCCACTCTAAATATCCTCAGAAACCCAGACCTCCTGCGGGGAGAGGGGGTCTTTGAGAGGGGGGTACTATCACAGTGCCTGTGATCCTTTCTGTCACTCTTACTTGTGGTGTATGCTGATTCGCTATACTGGTTTGGCCCGCCCCTGGTGACCTTTTTATGCCTGACTGTGACACCTGTCAGGTGCCCTTTCGTGGTGTTTCAGAGCCAGTGTTGCTGTTGCTGAGTTCCTGTGTTCTGGTTTCCCGTGTACCGAATTGGCCCGTCTTGACTATGTTCCTGTGTTCCTGCTCGTGCCAAACTCCACAACAGAGACTGTCCATCTATGCATTTAACCCTTATCTGGGTCTCTATTATGTGCCTGTCCTGAGACAGTATATGTGATACTCTTATTCTGTATACTGGGCCTGTGGGGGCATATCTGTCATTATCTTGCTATTATTTTGTGTTGCCTGTAGAGGGCGATCGTTTGCCTTATTTTTCTTTTAATAAAACTGTGTTTTATCTCACCACTGGTCTGAGTGTCTTAAAAAACCATTACAGCCTGTCTCAGGATTTTGACCTTCCTACGGTGCTTTCCTTCCTCCAGGATGGTGTGGATAAGGGGCTGTCACGGTTTGTTACGACTCTCAGACGAAAAGTTAGGTAAAAACACAACTTTATTGAGAAAATTTAAAATAATCCCATAGGATTGCATAGACGCACATACAATACATGAATAATAAGTGGAATGGTAATATGAAATCAGACTCTACCGGTCCTGCCAATATACCGGGCAGGGCAGCCTGAGTAGGCAATGTAAAGGTGGCTCTACCGGCCCTGCCAATATACCGGGCAAGGCAGTCAAACAATAGTCAAGATGGTACAGGCTCTACCGGCCCTGCCAATATACCGGGCAGGGCAACCTAATAGAAGAGGTGTCAACCCAAGTGGCCCCAATACTGTCAGGAAGAGATGACAGTTGAAGATGTAATAATATGCGTAGCCCAATACTACATAATATATGAGACCCTATGACAGGGTGTAGATGGAATAACGGCAGTAAAGACTGGAGAGCACACAAGTGCGCACAATATAACTGAGTAGTGAGCTACGAGGGCCAGGAGCGAACCAGCGTCTGCACGCTGGGAGCCAACAGAGTTTTGTATAATCAGCCGCAAGGCTTTGGAGCGCAGTGTCTGCACGCTGGGAACCAACAGTGTTTATGTATACTATAGCCGCAAGGCTTTGGAGCAAACCAGCGTCCGCACGCTGGGAAACAACAGTGTTTATGTATACTATAGCCGCAAGGCTTTGGAGCAAACCAGCGTCCGCACGCTGGGAAACAACAGAGTTTAGTATAATGTAGCCGCAAGGCTTTGGAGCGAACCAGCTTCCGCACGCTGGGAACCAACAGTGTTTTGTATAATGTAGCCGCAAGGCTTTGAAGCGAACCAGCGTCCGCACGCTGGGAACCAACAGTGTTTATGTATACTATAGCCGCAAGGCTTTGGAGCGAACCAGCATCCGCACCCTTGGAAACCAACAGAGTTTAGTATAATGTAGCCGCAAGGCTTTGGAGCGAACAAGCTTCCGCACGCTGGGAACCAACAGTGTTTTGTATAATGTAGCCGCAAGGCTTTGAAGCGAACCAGCATCCGCACGCTGGGAACCAACAGTGTTTATGTATACTATAGCCGCAAGGCTTTGGAGCGAACCAGCGTCCGCACACTGGGAACCAACAGAGTTTAGTATAATGTAGCCACAAGGCTTTGGAGCGAACCAGCGTCCGCACGCTGGGAACCAACAGTGTTTATGTATACTATAGCCGCAAGGCTTTGGAGTGAACCAGTGTCCGCACGCTGGGAACCAACAGACACTCGAGAATAGTATCGTGAGACAATGGAGCCAACCAGCGCCTGCACGCTGGAACCAACTGGCTGGAATGTCGCCAAGCGACTGATGAACAATGTCGCCACCGCTGTAGGAATCAGACTCATGAAGAAACAGGAACCAGCAACGACGTCCGACCGGATCAGGAACGGTAACGGAGATCAGCAGCAGGAAGCAGCACTACAGGAAACTCAACCGGAACAGGACTGGAACCAACACAGCAGACAGCTGTACTGGAACAGCATGAACTCAGGAACTCAGGTACTCAGGAACAGCAGAATGGCCAATAGTGTCTGTAGCATGGTGGAAATGAAAATACTCAGAGACACCACGAAAGAGCAACTGAAAGGTTCCCAGGCTAGGTTTAAATAGGCAATATGAGGCGGGCCAAAGGCAAGCAGCCAATGGGAGCCACCTATAGGTGACAGACATAGCAAAGCAGCAATCACAGGCACCGTGATAGGGTCTTAGTCTGAGTTCCCTTAAGGTTCAGACTTCTTCTTTCAGAGGTATCATTCCTGATGTCAAGGTTTTCTTCCAGGGTGTTGCTCATACCCGTCCGGTGTTTAAGTGCCCTGCTCCTCAGTGATACCTTAACTATGTTTTGGGAGTGCTTCAGCGTCCTCCTTTTGAGTCCTTGGTTACCATTCCTCTACTTTTGTTGATGTGGAAGATGGCTTTTCTCCTGGCGATAGTTTGTTCACCGAGCTGCATGCCCTGTCTTGTAGACCACCCTTTTTGATTTTTCACAAGGACAAAGCGGTGCTTCGCACTTCTCAAGAGTTTCTCCCAAAGTTGGTGTCTGAGTTCCACATTAATCAGGAGATTGTGGTTCCTTAGTTCTGCCCTAACCCAACTTCCGATAAGGAGAAGAATCTTCATCTGTTGGATGTTGTTCATTGTCTCAAGTTCTATGTGCATCACACATAGGCAGTCTGACACTCTTTTTGTCATTCCTGAGGGTCCTAGGGCAGGGAAGGCTGCGTCCAAGGTAACCATTGATTCTTGGATCGAGCCCATGATTCGTAAGGCTTACGAACTTCGGAAGAAGCCCCTTCACTTCAGGGTCACAGCTCATTCTGCAAGGTCTACTGGAGCTTTGTGGGCCTACAAGAATCAGTCCTCAGCTGATCAGTTGTGCAAGGCAGCCACTTGGTCGTCTGTGCATACCTTTTCTAAACATTATTGTGTGGATGTGCTAGCATCAGCCGATGCCAGTTTTGGGAGGAAGATCCTGGAGGCAGCCTTGCCTGTCTAGGATCTCATTTGTCCCTCAGTATTCTTTCACTTTTGGGCCCTGTTGGCTCCAGTTCAGTGTGCTGTGTAACAGTTCCTGGAGTTTGTTTTACCCCTGTTCAGTGTCCGTTGACACTTTGTGGATATTGTTGAGCTATTCATGACCTGTAGGTTCATTGGTGCGCTCTGGTGACATTGGGGGCCTGCATCTGGTCCTTGCCATTCTTCCCGCCCTGGGAACTCAATGGTTGGACATCCCAAAGTTACCAGTAACCTGTATTGGACGACAGAGAAAAGAGGATTTTAGTCTTACCTGTTAAATCCTTCTCTTAGTCCATACAGGTTACTGGTCTCCCACCCCATCAAGGGACCATGCTTGGCTCTCCTGTGGCAGAATGTGGGGGTCCTTTCGGTTTCATGCTCACAGAAGACTTCCTTTACCTTCTTACTACCTAGTCAATAGTTAGTTTTCAAATCTTACTGGTTGGGGATTGGCTAGATGCATCCTAAGGAGAGGAGGTAGGCTCCACCCAGGCTCCACTTCTCAGAATTGTTCCTGCCTATTTAAAGGGGCTGATCGCCTACCAAAAGTTACCAGTAACCTTTATGGACTAAGAGAAAAGGATTTAACAGGTAAGACTAAAATCCTATTTTTTAACATGCCATTATTTTAACGTGATGTATACGGCGACATTATTGGGCATAACTTGGGTCTCATATAGTACTAAGTGGCAGCATATCTTTTGAATCGGACAGTGTTAATATATACTTTAACCCGTTTGAGTGCCAGAGAGGTATGCAACGCATTACTTTGCAATGTGTTCCATACACCTCTGGCACGAAGGGGTTAAAGTATGTATTATGGTGACGCTTATTTCTACATTATACTTAAATCTGGTTTTTAGTTTTTTTGTTTGTTTGGTTTTTTTTTACAGGAAGAAGCCTGAAGAAAGAAGAGAAGGACAGAACAGAAGAAAGGACAGAAGATGACCAGCATGCTGAGGACTCCGCTGGACATCAGGATTAATGATGTTACTTGTAATGCGATGTTCCTTTACTTAGTCAGGTTAACCTTATGAATGCTGGCATGGTAATTATACCCCACTGGCACTTATAGGGTTAATTCTACTAACTTTGGACACCTTTTAGGCACTTTGGATGTATTGATATGGGGCTTAGGGCCCCATATCAATACATCTACTGTGGACTTAGGTTTTTTTTGTTTGCCCGTTAATAGCGGTGTTAGCTGCCTAAAGATCTGATAAGGGACTTTACGGCCAAACAAACTGGGTCTTAACTTATATGCGATAAAGCAAGTCCCTTATCGTATTTTTACAGTGAACGGTGTCTTTTAAATGGCAATTTGGAGTGTTTTTGGTTTATTTTTTCAAATGGGCCAAAACACACGTTAGTGTAGAGGCCGTATTAGTTGTTGAACTGCAGTTAGCAGTTCATTACATGGACCTTTAAATGGCTGGCTACATATCAAAACACTCGGTGGTGGTTTTTTGGCCTAACGCCTGCCTTTAAATCTACCCCTAGTTGTCCCCAGGTTTATAGAACTGGCTGTAGTGGATGGAACTGGCAGTGGCACTAGTCATTGAGCAGGTGGTTCTGGGGGAATCCTCACAAAACAGCTGACGACGAGAAACAGACGCCGGCTGCTTCATGGTCTCAGAGGGTACCTGGACCTCTTTACCCTGCTAGTAGAGGTAGACCGACCTGCAGTTCACGGTTTATTTTTTGGTTTGGAGTGCTTCTGAGTCTGACTAGGACATTGACTACTAGTACTACTAACAGTCCTCTTCTTTAGCCGGCTGCTGCTGCTAGCTCTGCCTGAAAGCAACGGTGTTGGTGGTTGCTGGGTCACTACAGCTGGTACCAGGATGAGCAACATCAGGTTATTCACTAGGGCTCAAATCCATTACAGATAGGTCGTTAGTGTACTAAAATAATTTTAAAATCTTGCCACGCGACAATGGTCACTGGCTGTGTCACTCAGGAAATTGTTATTTACTATTTTTATAGACATCCAAGGTCCATAGAAGCGAGAAATTCCCCAGCACACATGGTCGCAATCGCCATCCTTAGAGACTCCTGGTGATAACGAGTTTTGACCACAAAGGAATTGAGATCCTTGAGTTCTAATATTGGACGGCAGCCGCCGTCCTTCTTGGAAACCACAAACAGGTTGGAATAGAAACACGAACCCTTTTTCAGCTTGGAAACCTGCTCCAGGACCTCCTTATCCAAAAGGGTCTGGATGGTACCGTTATAAAGAAAGCGCTTTTCTACTCCCCGATGAGTGTGAGAAGGAAAGACCCTGAATGGAGGAAGAGAGGTGAAAGGAATCCTGTACCCCTCTGAGACTACTTATGAAACCCACGGATCCGCCACGGTGTCTGTCCAGAGACTGAGGAAATGGCACAGTCAACCACCTACTGGCGCACGGGGTCCGAAGAGTCATGCCGTAGAAGACATGGAGGTCTTGGGCTTGTTGGAGGACTGCTTAGGCCTCCACTGCTGTTTGGGCTTGGAGGAGGAACGAGGAGCCTGGGGTACCACCTGGGTCGTGGCACGTGCCTCAGCATGAAAGGGATGAAAAAGCCGAGGCTTCCTCTTAGAAACTAAGGGCAAGAGGGTGCTCTTGCCCCCAGTGGCCTCACTGATGAGGCCCTTAAGCTCCAGGCCAAATAAGGACGTACCCGAAAAGGGCAACAAAAATAAGGATTTGTTAGAGATGGTATCTGCAGACAAGATCATAAGCCAGAGAGCGCATCTGGCAACCACGGACAAGGTAGAAACCCAAGCAACCAAACGAATAGCATCAAAGATAGCTGCAGAATCATAATGCTGAGCTTCAGAAATGTTGGGCAAAAGCCGCAACAAGTCAGCTGTGGAAGCACCCTGACGTACAGCTACAGTAAGCAGTTCTGCCCAGACAGCAATGGCCCTGTTCACCCAAGCAGCGGCAAATGAGGGACATAAGCATGTGCTTGAAGTAGCAAAGATGGCCTTTAGAAAATCCTCAAGTTTTCTATCAATCCAATCCTTAAGAACAGAAGCATCTGCCACAGGCAGAGCTGTGGATTTTGAAAGTCTAGAAATTGGGGCATCCACCTTAAGGGGATGAGCCTACTGAGCCAGGGCCCACCTCTGAGAAGGGATATAACTTTGCAAACTTTCTAGACAAAGTAGATTTCTTGTCAGGGTTTTTCCACTCGTCTAATACCAGCTGATTAAGAGTGAGATTAGGTGGAAAAAGGTACACTGCTTCTTAGGTATGTGAAACACATCAGAAGGGTCCTTAGGAACTTAAGAAACGAGAGGAATGTTCAGAGTATTGAGGACTGCCCTGATCAAGCCCTCAGCTGAGGGTTCAGGGACAGCTTCAAAGGGGTCCCCAAAGAATTGGGAGGAAACTTCCTCAGAACATTCACCCTCATCTGAATCCACCAACAATTCCTCCTCAGAGGAATCTTATATATCAGGTACACCTGTGGTTGGGTAGTGAAGACCTGGATGAAGTAGGGGGCTGCTAAGTCTGGAAGACCCTTGTAATTGTGTTGTAAGGTAGGCTTTAACTCTTTAGTAGTAGCCTTAACTCTTGCATCCACAGTGACTCTAGTGCATGGCTGGAGGCCCCTGGCTGAGAGGCAGGGGCGGCAGCGCATAAATGACCTGAGGATTCTCTAGGAAGCCCTGCTTGACATGAGGAGCAATGCACAACGGGGGTCACAGGCACCTCAGTATCCTTAGTCTTAGGCCTAGCCCCAAGTTCCAACGGGTCTGGCATCCTACCAGGGTGTAAACATCTGAAAGTATTAGGTAAAGCCCAATTACAGTGTCTTAGATTACATTTTCACCCCAGAAATAGCGGAAATACACTTAACTGGAGGCAAATGGTTAATCTGCTGAGGAGAGAGGGAGAGTCCAAGCCCTGTGTAGGATACTCGTGACAGGAAAGGAGAAAATGGCATCCGCAACAACAGCCAATCAGAAACTAGCGTGTGAAATGAGCGCTCATGGGAAATGTACTTTCACTTCAAGTACCCCAAAAATAGTGCCCAAAGCCCCCCTGGGCACCCCAAAAGACTCAGAATGTTAACTGGATGACAGGACAGGGTAGACAAACAGAATGAGCCATCTCTGAAGTCGCTACATTGAGGGGATGCAGAGATATGTCCCAAAGTGTAAAGTCCCATAGAGGTAAATGGAGCATGGCGTCTATCAGGTAATGCGCGCAGAACTCAAATAATGCAAAATAAGCAGTGAGTCTAAAAGTAGAAAAACACAAGAAACACCAGAATAAGAGTAAATAACACTGAACCCAGTAGGGAAAGTGTAATAAGCCCCATAAAAGTGCTCAACATGGCAAACGAAGGGTAAATTTACCACAGAAACCCCAGTGCTCCAAACCCCAGCGGACACACATTTAAACCCAATAAGTGCAGGAGTATGTAGCAGGAACTCCAGAGGAGATGCCTGTGCAGAGGAGAAGCGTGGGACAAGTGGACCTCAGCACTCAAAGGGTTGCTCACCTTTTTAGCAGGTCTTCTGCCTCCAGATTACCATTAGTAAAGAAGAAGCTTCAGTGGGCTTCTCCTAGGGAAAAAAACATGCTAGACAAGATTTTCCCCTCAGGGCTGTAAGGTCCACAACAGCACCTCAGAACTGAGCACTCCATCTCTGGGACGTCAGTAATGGTAAACCACCTAATGGTGGGTATTCCATATCTAACAGAATACAATAAAAATAACTAAAAACTATAGCAGAACTGTTCTCTTGCCTTGCTTGTTCAAGGAACAAATCTTACTGGATGGGGACTGGCTGATGTACAGCTAAGGAAAGAAGGAAGGCTCTACCCTGCACTTCTTTTCAAGAATTGTTCCTGCCTAATTAAAGGGGCGGTCACCTTCCCAACGTTACCTGTAGCCTAGATTGGACACACAGAAATATGGTTTTATATAGTTACTAGCAATATGTGACGTAGTTGCCCGTCATTGTAGTAGGGTATGTGTTATGTAGCATTTTTTGTTTGAAATGTTGTAGGTGGCATGTTGAAGGTATTTTGTAAGAATTTTTTGTTTGTTTGTATTGTACATTTCATTTAGCTGTATTGACTGATGATAGTTTTGTGTGTACTGTGTGAAGCAGAAAGAATCATATTGCACACATACATAGACACACAGATACAGTGACATATACAGACATTGATCATACATACACACGTACATACATGCGTACACACACACACATACAGATATTATTACGGTCCTGTAAGTGCCAGAGGGGTAGGCAAGGCATTGCTCATTGTGTTGCTTAATCCTCTGGCACTGAAAGGGTTAACCAGCTGTCCCAGTATGTAACTAGAGTCATGGGGCTCGATTTAAAGGCAGCCGTTATTTAAAAAAATCACTAACGGGTGCGTTAAGTGTCATGTTGCAATTCAAAGATCCGTCTAAACAACAGCTAACGGCAGTTGCAGAATCCTAACGGCCGATACACTTACGTGCATTCAGACGCATGGAACAACATACCCCAGAGCTATTCAAAGGCTTGCGGTACTGCTAACGGATGAAAAAAAGACACACCTAACGGCAAAAAATTAAGACCCACTTTTCTTAGCCGTTAGACACTTAACGGCCAAAACAAAACACCCGTTACATAGGAAAATACACAAAATGCTTACCGCACAACCATGTAAATGGAAAAATTAACCCGTGCAATGCCAAAACAACACAAAAACATGCACACACAACACAAATCACTCCACACACAACAACAAGCAACACCACAGGGACAATGACACACAAAAAAACAACAACACAACATGGCACGGAACAATGGGGGTTATCGCACAAAGCGAACACCTGCAAATAGAAGCTCACTTGGGCAACATCAACACGCGACCTGCACCCCACAACTGCACACCCGCAAATGGCACACACATAACGAGCACAACACACCACATCTTATAACACACACACACCTGCAAACACTTACCTGGACAAAAACAACTCACCATTGGTCAGCACTCACCTCATCACCACACCTACACAACGCCCTATCAAGTACTTAAAGGGACAACTCAACACACTCACTTGTGGCTTGTTTTCCACTCAGGGAGGGAGAGAGAGAGATAGAGAGAGATAGAGAGAGGGAGAGAGAGAGAGAGAGAGAGGTAGAGAGAGAGAGACAGAGAGAGACAGATAGAGAGAGCAAACAGTATGTTGGGTTACATATTGTTGCGAAGACTGCGGAGAAGGCGTGCAAGGGAGAGAGCTAGGGAACATCAGCAACCTCCAAGCACGCCTGATCAACAGCCTTCACCTGTTGCAAGTGAGGAGGCTCTGGCTCAGCAGCCACACAGGAGTCCATCCCCACCTGGAGGGCAGAGGATGTATAGACGACCACCAAGGCCCAGGGTATACTGCCCAAGGGTCACCCTCTTTGGAATGACTGATGACGAGGTCATTGATCGCTACAGGTTGAGGCCTGACAGCATCATTGCCTTGTATGAGGTCATCAAGGAGCAGGTGGATCCCATCTACATCCACAACCATGCCCTAACTGGCCTGCAGAAACTACTCTGTGCCATACACTTCATGGCAAGTGGGGCCTTCCAGTCCACTGAGGGTTACGCATCTGGCATGTCACAGGCCACATTCTCCAGGGTGCTGGCCCAGGTCCTGCCAGCCCTCAAAAGCAAGGCCAGTACCTATATACATTTTCCCACCACCGACATGGATACACATCAAGCAGGCCTTTTATGCCAGGGGAGGCATGCCCAGAGTCATGGGTGCTATAGATTGCACCCATGTCCGGATTAAGGCCCCAGCACGTGACGGACAGCTATTCATCAACAGGAAGAACTTCCACTCCATCAACGTGCAGATGGTGTGTGACAGCAACATGAGGATAATGAATGTCTGTGCAAAATATCCTGGCAGCTCACATGATGCATACATTCTACAAAACTCCTCAGTACACAGAGATTTTGAGAATGGAACCTTTACAGGGGGATGGCTAGTGGGTGAGTTCACAAAACAAAATCACACCATATACACAGGCGTACACACCACGCTGCTCAGCATGCACCTGACCCACAGCTACTACGTCCACCACACAAAACATCATTCACACAACATGTGCTCCCTGTCTCACCATGTCACTCACATTACACAGGTGATGCTGGCTATGGATGCAAGTCCTGGCTACTGACCCCTGTGGCCAATCCCCAAACACATGCCCAGGAAAGGTACAACCAGGCTCATGCCAGAATGAGGAATGCTATTGAGCGGACATTTGGGCTCCTCAAGTCAAGATTCCGATGTCTGGACCACTCTGGGGGAGCACTGCAGTATGCACCGGCTAAGGTGTGTGACATCATTGTGGCGTGCGCAATACTGCACAACATCGCAGTGGACACCAGGCTGCTGGATCACATCCCGGACCCCCCCATACAGGAAGTGGCCATGGACATCGGGCATGTGGAGGAGACCATGAGAGGGGCACAGATCAGAGACAGGCTCATCACGGAACACTTCACCTGTGAGTACAACACACGCATGCAAACAATCCATGCAAGTCCCCCATCAGTCCTGTGACACTAACCACACTGCACATTTTGTTCTGTCTCACCCCACAGGAACAGTGACACAGCACTGCACTGGCAGTGAACATGGCAAATTGTGTGTGTGGACTCAAAAACCATCTTCCATTCCACTCTCCATGTTGACATACAGACCCCAAGGATATCACGCACACCCCCAGGAGAAACAAGGTACAACATATTACCCATGTTCATCACCCTACTGGCCTTGATTGACAGCAACTGACTGGATATGCCATGATTATAGCCTGAACAACCATGCTAGCCCAGTAGCGAAAGAGTATCATCTAATGATATGCATTGGATAATACTCAGGCACATCAGGGGTTAAAGGGACATTGCACTCAATATGGGACCTGTACTGTGCTACAGCTGAGAAGAGCAGCACAGGGGTGGATGTACAGTGGTATGGTCACACAATGTAGAGGTCATGAGACGTAGATCAGATTACCAGGGACTCCATGCTGACCTGTGAGTGTGCAGACAAATGAGCCCCCGAGATGAATACACACATCAACAAATATGTCCTAACAGTGCCATGGAACAAATGACATTGGGCTGCCACTGTCACTTTCACAGTGGCAGCACAATGTCATTACCTCCATGGAGCTCTCAGGACACTTGTTAATGTGTGTATACATGTCAGGGGCACACATCCATAGGGCTGGTGCACATGTCCTAAGTTCCCCACTGAATTGGTTACAGATGAGTACACAACACATTGTCAAGCAATGGTTTGTGCACTCACCTGTAACTGTGAAAATTGAGGGGATTAAAAAGACTAAATTGTTGTTGCTTGATGATCAGTTCAGGTCTACTGCTCCAAATCCTCTTGTCCCACAGGCATCCGTAACATGATCCATCCTTGAACTGAAGATATTCCATGTGACTGGATTGATGTCTTGACAACACCTTCATGAAGATCACCCCTTCCTGTTTATGGTGCTGTTGTTGGTGATGCAAAGTTTGACCTGAGGTTCACACAAACCTCTACTGGAACATTCTCATATAGACACAGAAAACACTAATTCTTGAGTGTCATAACCTGTACAGTTAGGATGCTCAGCTACAGAGTTGTCAAACCTTGTGGACAACACATGAGCAGAGCAGCAGTGTTACTGAAGTAGTACGATTTAGTTTCAAAGTACATTTAGTGTTCTCATACAGGTGTTAAATGCATATAGGCAATACACACAGAAAACACATGTACATTCTAATGTACTTTGAGACACAATAAAGATGAACCATCACCATTCCATCTGTGTCTGTAGGAGGATATATTTGAGAAAACATTTGTAAATGCGTAACTACACCCAGGATAGAGTATCCCCATACATGGAAAGGCATAACCCACATCACAGGAGTCCACCACGTGTTTGCCAGTGAGTGGACTCTGTGATGTATCCACGCAAACAGATGATGGTGGCAGTGATGCACCAATGTGTTGTGGGAGTGATAAAGAGGTGATACAGGGGACATACTTCCACAGTGAATACCTGTCCACAGTATCTGTATTGCTCAGTATAATCCATGTTCTGAGATTTTGCTCCACTTTGACATATCTCAGTACATGGGCTATATGAACGAAAAAACAGACTAAGTGGACATGTGTTATCACTGGTAAAGTCTGTTACACCCTTAGGGAAACAGCAACTCAACTTACTGAAGACCCCAATGCTCACCCCAGGATATCAATGTGTGTGCTACACATTGAAATCCTAGGTTAAAAACATTGGCTTCCCCAGTAAGTCAGTTCTTTGCAATGCGTTGCCTACCACTCTGGCACTCTAAGGGTTAAACACAACATATGATGTAGACGAATGTTCAATGTTGTACCATTTGTTGTGCTAAGGGGTATGTTTTGTTGTTCAAATTCAACACACAACATCGCCATATAACACCCAATCCATAACTGAAGACACAACAGATCAGACTGGAATACAAAAAAAATGGTTTCTTTATTGAGGGGAAACTTAACAGGTTGGGCCTTTCATTTTTTCCTTTTTGGGTGGGAGGCCTTAGCCTGGGTGCCAGAGGTGGATGCCCTTGTGGATCTCCTGGTAACCCTCTGCCCCCTAGGTTTTGCTTCAGGGGTAACACTGGAGGGGGTGGTGGTTGCAGTAGACCCCTCGGTGGAACGCAAGTTCTCCCTCTCCATCCTCAGGTTCTCTCTGCGGTTGATCTCCCTTAACTCCACAAGGACCTGTGTCAACATGTCCATGAGACCAGTCCTGAGCTGGTGGAGTAGTGTGTTCCCCCTGGCCACCTCCGACTCCAGGGCTTGGATTCTGGTCTCCAATTGGGCAATGTTCCTCCCGGATTGCCTCCTGCTCCTGGTGATGTTTCTGTCTGTACTTCTGCTTGACCGGAGTAGTCTTCTTTGAAGGGCCATACACTCCGCCTCCATCCCTGTGAGGCGTGCGGTGCTGGAGGTGGATGTGCCCGGTGTCCCTGGTGCTGCTGTTTCCTCTGCTGCTGAGGGTGCTGTTTCCTCCTCTGCTGCTGCTAAGGGTGCTCTTTCCTCCTCTGTTGCTGCTGAGGGTGCTGTTTCCTCCTCTGCTGCTGCTAAGGGTGCTATTTCCTCCTCTGCTGCTGCTAAGGGTGCTGTGGCTGCTGTTGGAGTGGCTGGTGCAAATGATGGGCATATGCCCACCACATCAAGTGATGCAGAGCTGCCCAAAGATGTGTGTGCTGGTGGAGGTGTGAAAATGTCCCTGGGTAGGGGGCGCTAGGGCTCACCAATCAGGCCCAGGTGTGGGTAGTCCAGTGGCCAAGGGTCATATGGTGGCCACTGATAGGTGCTGGGACCCCACCTGGGATCATACCTTGGGGCATGTTGTGGAACCATCCAGGAGGGTGGGTTGCTCTGTGAAGAATATGGCCCATATTGGGTGGTGGCCACTGTCCCTGGCAGCCATTGTCTCCCTGGTGGTGGTGGTGCTGCTGACGGAGGGTAGTAGCTGGTGGAGATGGATGGATATGTCCACCTCTCCTCCTGTGGAATCCAGCCACTGTACTGGGGAGGTGCAGCTTGAAGGGGTGCAGCCTGTGGTGGTGCAGCTTGAAGGGGTGGTGCAGCCTGTGGTGGTGCAGCTTGAAGGGGTGGTGCAGCCTGTGGTGGTCCAGCTTGAAGGGGTGCAGTAGGTGATGGTGCAGCCTGTGTTGGAGGCGATGGTGATGGTGGGTAAGGTGACCACCGGCTGGTCCCCTCCTCTGTGTACTCCTCACTGGGGGGTGACATAGCCTCCTCCACTGTCTCCCGCTGGGCTTGAGAGCCGTAAGCTGTGTGGAGGAAGTAGATGTTGTGATTAGTGACCTTAGCCATATGTTTGTGGAGACAGTTATACTTTGATATGTGTTGAAGAAAAATATATGTGTTTGGGTTAATCCCCCTGGGTAAACAAGGGTACTCCCACTGCTGAAAGGTGTTGTTTGAGTTATTACGGGTGAGGGTTTCATTTTGAGGTGCAATATCACAGTGTCCAGAAATAGTACAGTGGGGCTGTTGCAACACCCTCCCATGTAGACATCTGGTCCCTGTACCAGAGCTGTCCATATGATTGTGTAGTAACAGCACCACTGTACAATATCAGGCCACTGGGATATTGTCCCTGACATATCCATGTCTGAGCTGTGATACCTTTTGAATCAACACACCTTTCAGAAGTAGGAATACCATTATTTAACAGGGGGGGGGGGGTGAATCCAACAACATATATTTGTCTTCACAACTTGTAGGGATGGCTATCCCTCCAGGGGGATGGCAAAGGTTAAGTCCACCTTGATGTCAGATTGTAGACATTGTGAGAACAGATGTTGTTCTCTGTTAGTCCTATCCCTCCTACCCTCATGGTTGATCAGATATTGCTCTATGTGACAGATGGAGATTTCAGTCATTTGTCCACACGAGGGCATTTCATCAGAGCCCAAATCGCCCCATTTAGAGGACAATATTGGATTGGTGTACAGGGTGTGCATGGTTTGCAAGCACACTCTGTGGACCATTCCAAAGAGGTATTTATCTCGATATTTTGCGACTTTGGCTCTGCTGAAGAGCCTCCGTGTGGTCAAATGATGGATATCTCCACCTGTCACATAGAGCAATATCTGTATAACCATGAGTGTTGGAGGGATGGGACTTAGATGGAGACACATCTTTTAACAATGGCAATGATATGACATCATGATGACATTACCCATTGCATTACAGTGACACACAGGTAGAAATGGTCATATATGTATGTGGATATGTACCCTTCATATGGATACAGTAATATCCTTCCAAGATGTGATGCCAGAGAGCAGTTCATTAGGTGTGACTGCCTTACTGGCTATATATGTGCACCCATCCAACAAGACATTGTATTGATATGATGGATATGAACATACCTCGTATATCCCATCTACGTATAATGTGATATACTATGTATGTGTATTGGGATGGTAGCAATGTAGGTTGATTTGTGATGGGTGCACATATCTGGCCAGTAAGGCAATCACATCCAGTGAAGTGATCTCTGTGTTCACATCGTGTTGGGACATATTTAGAAACCTTCGAATCCTAAGGGCAACAATCAAGCCAGTAGTGAGGGATATCTTTGATTGAGGCCTGTTTTTTCTCTGTGTATGAGCCCATCCATCCTTCATGTGAGGCAACAGTACTCAATCCTAGATATCCATCAGTCATGGCCTGTTGGTGACCAAGGTACAATGATTGCTATTTGTTTTCCATGTGTATCCTGCATAGAGATGCTGGTGTACCATCCATCCATGGCATCAGCACCCCTGTGGATCCATGTGGGAATCAGATATGGGATATGTAATTTCAAGTCAGAGTAAATGATTGCAGCCACAAAACCAATGCCTACTTTTTCCAGCTTGAATTCTGTGGAATAGTTTTCGGCCTGTTTGTTACACCTACAAGCATTTATTCTGTGGGACACTGTGATGTGTGACCTGATGCCCCCTTTTTGTGATTCTTTAAGCGGTGATGTAGAACTGATGTAGTGAACATGATGGTGACTTCTCCAGTGATCTCCTTTCCCCATTTCCAGTGTTTTCCATGGAGTCTGTACAATGGGACCCTATGAACTTGATTCTTGTTTTGGCATATTCTCCATAGACTAACACTGGTACTGGTGAAGTGAGGGTGTGTGAGGGTTACTTTGTGTCGTCCACCATCTGTTTGTCACCGCTAAGTGAATGTCCCCTGTGTAGCATGTGATCATTGGCCTATTGACTTGTTTGTTGTCTGGTTAACCCCTTGAGTACCAGAGGGGTTGCCAATGCATTGTTGATCGATGCATTGATGATCCCTCTAGCACTCAAGGGGTTAGGTGCTGACTTCCCTGTGGAGACATGGGTGACACTGTGTGTAAACAGTGATGATATATGACAGACGACATTTTGAACATAACGGTTTGTGTATTGTGTGTGATGAGCACAGAGACAGGAGGGTTGAAGTAGGACAGGTTTGTCCCAAGTTGGACCTTGACATTTGTCCAGGTGTTGTGTCCTTTTTTTAACCCTCAGGGTGCTGTGTTGGTGCAGTTGTATGGCTGAGTGATGGACATGTGTTGAGGTGTGACTGTGTGTGCAGCTGGTGTTGGTTGCTGTAGTGTGTTGTTCTGTAGTGTTGCACTTACCGGTAGTGTGGAGGCTCCTCTCATCCCCAGTGTCAGTTCCTCCAACGACCCCCTCGATCATGGTCGGGGACATGTTCTGCCGCACCATTTCCTCCCAGCCGCAGAATGTGATGGGCACAGATGGGCCACCTCCGGTGCCTCGGGCTTGCTTGGCCATGTCAGACATCTTGTTCTTGACCACCCTCCGGCAGTCGCCCCATCTCTTCTTCACAGACTCCACGTCCCGCCTGCATGTAGCCACTGCGTTGACCCGGCTGCAGATCTGGTGCCAGGCTGCCTTCCTCCTCGCTGACAGGCCAGGGACCTTTGCCGTAGGGTGGAGAACACTCTGCCTCTCCAGGACAGCTTCCACGAGAGCCGTGTTCTCCTCCTCAGTATATCTGGGATCCCTGATCCTGCCCTCATCAGCTCCGGCATGGGAGGATTCAGAGCCGGAGTGCCCTGCCTGGTCTGACCCTGAATGTGTGGGGTGCTCCCCAGCAACTACCCCTCATCCCACAGCAGGTTCTGTCCCTCTTCTTTGTGTGCCTGCTCTTGTGGGCCGGGTCCCCCTCCGCCCTGTGGATCTCCCTCTCCCACCCCTGCTCTGCTGAGGGATACCCTCCTGAGCTTCCTCCTCCTTCACTACTCTCCCCATCCCTCTCTCCTCGCCATCATTCACCCAGTCACACCCAGGCACTCCCACAGGCCCTCACAGACACACTCGATCCACTTACTCTCTGTCACTCACTTTCACTCACAGATTCACACTGTCAAAATAAAAAGTAAAATGTGTGAGGTGTTAGAAAATAAAAGGACTATGTGTATGTATATTTGTTTGTGTTTGTATGTGGTTATGTAATATGTGCAAAGGTGTGCTATGTGTCGTATTCTGTGCAATGCTCTCCTCTCTCCAAACTCCAAAACTCCTCTACATCCAATGAACGCTCCTGTCTCCCTCTCTCTAATCACTATCCTCCGCTCCTGGGTCCTGATATCTGGCTCTGAAGAACTCGATAACAGACAGTGTGTGACGGTTATTTTTGGGTATATATAGGTGTATTTGAAGTTATTTGATACATTGGGGCTTTGTGATTGGCTGTGTGTTTGAATATGTTTTTGCATCAATCATGGTTGCTAGACAACTGCAGCTGTTATGTTACATGTTGTTTTGAGCGATGTTATCGTGTGATTTGGCTGCCCGTTGTGCATTAACATGAGCGACAACGGCTTTTGTGTTACGTGTTTTGTGTGTGCCTATGCTCGATAGCTATTCTCGTAGAGTACCTATTGAATCTGCAGTAACTCATGTATTATTTGCGAGCGATGTGCCTTTTTCACTTAGCGGCTGGTTTAACGGCTGCCTTTAAATCTAGCCCATGGAGTCCACAGTCCCTGAAGTGGACTCTGTACATGCACACTCAGAGGCTGCCAGATAACCGCCGGCCCGGCTCCCTGGCCAGGAAGACACCTCCTGCCCCAGGCCTCGGCCAAGAGCGTTACTAGGGACGCAGCCCGGGCACCGAGAGTAGGAACTGAAGAGGGATGGGGTGTGGTTGGAGCAGGGATGGTGGGTGTTGTTGGAGCAGCTATAGTGCGGCATGTATATTTTTTTGCCAGGGTACTTACACAATGCAGGTGTGTGACAGCGGGCAGAGAGTGGCGGAGAAGAAGCTTGTGTGTAAGAGTGTGTACTACAGAGTGGCCCCAGCATGGTCTGTCTCCAGCCCCTCAGCCACAGGTAATAGCCGCATCCAGCTGCTGCTTGTAGAGAGCTCCTTGAAGGTACGCATGACCGGGCTGTTGCGGGGTGGAGTGTTGTGCTTCATGAAGGGGGAACATGAAGGATTTGGTACTGGGCCTGCCTGCCTCCGAGCTACATGAAGCAGCCGGGCTTCCTGCAGCAGAAGCACATTGTGCACCAGGAGCCGAAAGCATTGTTGTGTTGCGGATACCAGAAATGAAGGTACACTGGAGCCGATCCCGCCCTCTCTTTGTTGGATCAGCTCATTGTGTGCCTCAGGTTGGTGGAGGCACCCCTGGGGACTCTGTGCGTGTGACTTTTGTGTGTGTGTGTGTGGCTTGTGTGTGAGTCTGTGGTGTAGGAGCAAGTGGCAGCCATTTTGTTTTTTCAGTCACTTGGATAGTGGTGGGCGGGCTGGATAGTGGGGGCAGGCCAACTCCCTGATTGATTTAAATCACTCCTCCATTGAATCACCCAATGGGAACAGTAACTACTTACTTAAGCTGAGGTAACATAGCAATAACACACAGTGGCTCTTCAGTTGAGGCAACGTAGCAATATGCTGAGGGATCAAATAGAAAGTGGTGTTTGAGGCTTGCTCTCTGTAACATACAGCAAAGCATCTCTCTCCCTTTAAGGAGAAAGGGTGGGAATCAGGAAGTGGAGGATTGACAGTTGAAAACAGACAGTTAGTAAGGTGACTGAAGAGATGAAGAGTTAAATAAAAGAGTTGCTATTAAGTTTATCACTGAGTTTGTATTTTATGGACACATTACACCCTCGTACTGAAACAGAGCGTATGGAGGGTTACAATTATCTGTGGGAGGTGAAACAGAGTGTATGGAGGGTTACAGTTATCTGTGGGAGGTGACACAGTGTGTTTGTGGGGTCATGATCCTGAGTGAGAGTGTGAGTGGACCAGGAGAAGTTATTGATATCCCCTACTTCAGGAGCGAGTGGCAGCTGTATTTTTTTTTTTTTGTCAGTTGGATAGTGGTGGGAGGGCTGGAGGGGGCGGGCCAACTCCCTTTATGATAAACACGCACCAATTGAATCACCCAATGGGAGCAGTAATGTCCCCATTGAATCACCCAATGGGAGCTGTGTCTCCTAATGAGACATAAATTATGTAATGAGGCATTCTGTGCAATGTGTGTTTGTTTTCTGAGGAGACGTAAATTATGTTCTGTGTGTGAGGTACCATAAATTATGCAATGAGGCTTTTTCTTTTATATATATAGATTCCACAGTTTCAGGGTAGCTTTACCACAAAAACTCTAGAATGCGCATATTAGTTCATAAGGTTGAAAATGCCATTTTGCGCTGATTAGGGCTCCGTGCTAGCCATGTACGTAAGTAAAGCTATACAAATTTTTTTTTTTTTTTTTACTTGGAGGACTCAGGGCTTTTTCAAATAATTGAAACTTTCGCAATCAAGGTAAATGTTTTTGATACATACAATGTGATTTTAGCAAAATAAGTACGTTTTCACTTTTTTGTCATTATGACATAGCTTTTTGCACAATGCATAATTCTCATTTAAGGAACTACGAAAAAGCTCAATTCGCTCTTTAAAAATTATATATATATATTTTCCATATGTAACTAAAAATTCCCAGAGGTAATCAAGCCTACACAGAAGGATAGTAAAAATGTTGAAAATGTGTCTGGTCTACAGAGTACAGGAAATGGCCCAAGCCTCTGGCACTGAAGGGGTTAATAATAAAGTGCATATAACCTATGTTACACATAGGTTATATGCGTTTTATTACATGGATCATCTGTCCTACTGGATAGGTGATCCATGCTAGGGGGGTAACAGGAGGGGTCCCAATGCCCCCTTTGAGGTCTCAACTTTTTTTTTTTTTTTTAATAAAAGTACACAAATACAGGCAAGGTATGCAGCCACATACCTTGCCTATTAACTCTGAGTATCAAAGGGGTAGCAAACACATTGTAAAGCAATGCGTTACTACCTCTGGTACTCAAAGAGTTAATTATGCAATACATATACAAAGAGGGCATGTCAAAATAAATTGTAGAATAAACAATGTATCACGGTTCCCATGATTGCTGCCTTTACATGTCAGTTACCTGTAGGGGGCTCTCCACTGGCTGCTTGCCTTCAGCCCGCCCTGCATTGCCTATTTAGACTGAGCTTGGGCACCCTTTGGTTGCCCTATCGTGTTGTCTCTATGCTGTTTGCACCTGCATCGAGTTCCTGAGCTTCCTGGGCCTTGTCGCTGTTCCTGCTTGCCTGTGGTCATCCAGTTCCTGCTTCCTAGTCGCCTGTTCCTGCATCCGTTCCTGATCCGGTTGGAGTTGCTGTACCTGTTGCTGTTTCCTGCTACTGTTCCAGATCTGGTTGACCGTCTGCAGAGCTGTATCTCTTCATCCTCAGCTGGGTTCCAGCTGTATCATCTACCGGGTGCCTGTCTCATCCTGTGGACTGGGCGACATTTTAATTCACTTGCTGGTTCCCCAGTACGCGGGTACTGGTTCGCTACACTGCAACCGGCTGCTGCTGCACCGGTAGTGTCATTGGTTATTCCAGTACGCGGGTACTGGTTCGCTCCACTGTAACCGGATGCTGTTGCACCGGTAGAGTCATTGTTTATTCCAGTACGCGGGTACTGGTTCGCTCCACTGTAACCAGCTGCTGTTGCACCGGTAGAGTCCTTGGTTATTCCGGTACGCGGGTACTGGTTTGTTCCACTGTAACCGGCTGCTGATGCACCGGTAGAGTCACTGCTTACACCAGTACGCGGGTACTGGTTCGCTCCACTGTAACCGGCTGCTGTTGCACCAGTAGAGTCATTGGTTATTCCAGTACGCGGGTACTGGTTCGCTCCACTGTAACCGGCTGCTGTTGCACCGGTAGAGTCACTGGTTATTCCAGTACATGGGTACCGGTTCGTTCCACTGCAACCGGCTGCTGATGCACCGGTAGTGTCATTGGTTATTCCAGTACGCGGGTACTGGTTAGTTCCACTGTAACCGGATGCTGTTGCACCGGTAGAGTCATTGTTTATTCCAGTATGCGGGTACTGGTTTGCTCCACTGTAACCGGCTGCTGTTGCACCGGTAGAGTCATTGGTTATTCCGGTACGCGGGTACTGGTTCGCTCCACTATACCGGCTGCTGTGCACAGGTAGGGACTTTGGTAACTGGTATGCTCCACTTATCGGAGGCTGTTCAGTCCTAGACAGCCCGACAGATTGAAGGTTTCCACCAGTACACGGGTACTGGTTCGCTCCCTGTTTAAACCGGTAGCTAACTGCACAATCAAACAGTACCGGTTGTGACTGTGGTACGCTGCTTGTATTTGTTCCATTCGTGTGTGGCTGGTAGTCTACTCCGTCTGTTTATCCAGTGGGCCTTGCTTATCATCTTAGGTGACTGGTGTCTCCACCTAGCTAGTCACCTCGGCCACCTGTACTGCCACCATTGTCAGCAGCCTAGGCTGCCTTGCCCGGGTTTGGTAAGGCCGGTAGAACCCGATGGTTTCCATTCCTCCTTGGGTTGCCTTACCCAGTATTGGCAAGGCCGGTAAAGCCTCATTACTCGCAGTCTCAGTTTCTTGGCTGCCTTGCCCAGTATATTGGCAGGGCTGGTAGAGCCTTCACTATTCATGGTACCTGTCTCCAGGCTGCTTTGCCCAGTATATTGGCAAGACCGGAAGAGCTCATTCTTCATTGCACTAGTCTCCAGGCTGCCCTGCCCGGTATATTGGTAAGGCCGGTAGAACCTGTTACCATCTTGTGCCAACTAAGGTTGCCTTACCCGGTATTGGCAGGGCCGGTAGAGCCTGTATCTCATCCCATGTATCAGTACTATGCTACTATGTAAATCGCTCTATATATTTTGTATGTGTGTGTGCTACCCAATAGGGTTTTCTTTAACTTTTCAATAAAGTTGTGTTTTTACCTAACTCTGTGTCTGAGAGTCATAACAAACCGTGACACAATGTTGAATGGGAGCAATGTTTGTCGAATTTAAATGAAAGAAAGGAGGTGAAATGGGAGCACTATATTTTGTATTTCACTGTCATCCAATACAGGTTACTGGTAACTCTGGGAGGTGAAGCCCTCTAGTGGTAGGCAGGAACAATTCACAAAGTGTATGCAGGGGGGTGGAGCCTCCCCCTTCCCTCCTGGCTGTACCAGCCAATGAGCTCCAGATTGAATTGTTCCTCATTGGAGTAACAGGCTACAGTAACTGCTCTTCAATACTTTTAGAAATTTTATTATTTTTCTGTCAAATATGGAATACCACCATTAGGCAGATTACCAGGACTGACAATGCTCTATTCAAAGTGGCTAGCTCAGTGTCCAGGACTTTTTCAGTGAACCTTTAGTCCTGAAGGGGAAAATCTTGGTATCCAAGTGTTTCCCAGAAGTTACCCACTGGGTAATTTCTTATCCCACGGTAATCTGAAGACAGAAAATCTGTAGGAAAGGTGAGCGACCCTTTGAGTGCTGCAGGTTCACTTGTCCCCCGGTACCCCTCCGCACAGGGGTGGACGTTTGGAGTTCTCATTGGGCACTCCTGCACTCATTGGGTCTATCTGTATGTCTGTCTGGGTGTTTGGAGCGTGTTTCTGTGGTAACTTAACCCTTTAGCTGCCGGTTGGCACTTTATTGGGGTTTTTTATAACATTATTCCTATTGGGTTAGTGTTTTTACTGTGTTCTCACACGTTCCTTTGCTATTTTACATGTTTTTATGCTTTTCTTAAAGTTTAACTTTATTTGAGTACTGCGCCTTTAAGGGGCGCTTTACCACATAGACACATTGCTCCATTCATCTCTATGGGACTGCACTGTTTGGGACATATCTCTGCAACCGCTTGACACAGCGACTTCAGTGATGGCTCATTTTACTTGTCTACCCTTGCTTTTTCATCCGGTTTACAGTTTCAGTGTTTTGGGCGGCTCAGGGGGCTTCGGGCACCGTTTAGGATATTTTTTAAAAAAAAAACTTTGCGCCTAAATTCTGATTGGCTCCCGTCGCGGCAGCCATTTTGAGGGCTGTTTTCAGCTACTATCTTAACACTGTGCCTGGAATTCCCTTCTCTCCTTTGAGGATTAACCCTTCGCCTGCCAGATAAGTTCAAATTAATGTCTTCTGGGGTGAAACTTTAATCTTTAACACTGTTTCTTGGGTGATTTATTGTACAGTATGGTTGTTGACACTATGTGAATGTCTATACCGCTGGAGCTTGGGGTTAGAACTGTGACTTAGGGACTGGGGTCTCTGTATCCCCCATTCCGCATTGATCTTTCTGTCACTTAGGGCTACCTCAAAGGTTCTCAGGTCCTATTGCCCAGCATGTTTTGATGTCCCTGACAGCAACCCAGGGCTCTCCAGCCATGCTATTGAGCCAGCTTGGATGCAAGAGTTCAAGGCCGCAACTAGGGACCTCAGGTCCACGCTTCCACTCTTTCCATCCCAGATCCAAGGGGCCTTTCAGGCTTGACAGGCCCCCTCTGGTATTAGATCTTCCCTGCCTAAACCACAGGGAGCACCTGATGTCTCTGACTCCTCGGACGAGGACTTGCTCATAGACACTAATGTGGGGAATAGTACTGTGTTAGACTCTCCTGGCATATTGGGGATCCCTTTTAGGCTGATGACCCCTCTGTTGAGGGCTTAGTCAGAGCTGTTTTAACCACTCTTAACATTCCATAGGCCTCTGACTTATTTTCCTCCCACTCCCACTCTGGACCAGCTGGTCTCAGAAGAGTGGAAATTCCCTGATAAGACTACTTCTGTACACAGATAGTTTGCTAGCCTTATCCATTTTTCTGAGGTTGTGCTTGCTGTATGGGTTCATCCCCCTAAGGTGGATGCTCTTGTGTCTAGGCTGTCTAAATCTACTGCCTTGCCTGTTTCTGATGTTTCCTCCTTTTAGGATTGGACTGACAAGTAACTTGAGGTTGCTCTCAAGTCCATTTTTTTTGCGACCACTGGCACTGCCATGCGACCTGCCTTTGCTATTGCGTGGGTTAACCGGGCTATTGCAGTCTGGACTGAACAACTCACCACGGCTGTCCGTCTGGATGCATCTACTTCAGTGAAATTGCGCTTGCTAGCTAATATATCTGACGCACAACATTATGTTTTTGCTGCTGTCTCTGATACCGTCCGCATGATGGTTAGGGCTTCTACCATGTCTGTAGTGGCCAAATGAGCTTTGGCTCAAGATCTGGTCTGCTGACACCGCTTCCAACAAAGCTCTGTTATCCCTGCCTTTCCAGGGTACCTCTTTGTTTGGGTCTGATCTTAAAGAATTGATCAGTGAGGCCACTGGCAAGAGTATGCATTTGCCATTAGTGGCTAGGAAGGAAGTACCGCTTAATCGCAACTGGTATTTTCGTCCCTTTCAGGGTGAGACACGCCAGGCGAACCAGTCGGTTCCCTCAGCTCCACGTCCCGTTTCCAAGCCCAAACAGCAATGGATGCCCAAGGCCTCCACCAAGCCCAAGGCTTCCAAGACTGCTTCGGCACGACTCACCAAACCCGGGTCTGCATCCCGCTGTGGGTGGCCGTCTGCGCCTCTTTCACAGCGTTTGGGAGGAGTCTGTGGCGGACCCATGGGTTTTACAGGTGGTGTCGGAAGAGTACAAGATCCCTTTCTTTTCTCTTCCTCCCTTTTGCTTTATTCTTCTCATGCATCTCAAAGTACAGGGAGTCGCTGTCTTTCGATAGCGTGGTTCAGGCTCTTTTGGACGTCCTAGTGCCAGTTCCTGCTACGGACTGGGGCTCTGGGTCCTATTCGAACCTCTTTGTGATCCCCAATCAGGACGGCAGATGTCACCCTATTTGGGATCTGAAGGACCTCAACTCCCTTGTGACTCGGAACTCTCTATTGCCAGGAGTCTCTGCGCACAGTGCTTGTTGCCATGTCGCCGGGGGAGTTTCTTGCCTCTCTGGTTCTTCAGGATGCCTATTTTTCCATCTCCATCCATCCAGAGAGTCGGCAATACCTTCGGTTTGCCTGCGAGTGGGGACACTCCCAGTTTTCTGCTCTCCCTTTCAGACTGACTACGGCTCCTCAGGTCTTCTAGCGGGTGCTTTGGGCCCTGACTGCTGTCCCTTATCAGGAGGGTGTCAGAGTGACCCCTTTCATGGATGACCTGCTATTGAAGGACACGTCTGCGGTCTACTCCTTCAACAGCTTCAGACCTGTACCCAATCTCTATTTCATCACAGGTGGAGAGTCAACCTGGACTAGTTGGACCTGATTCCGTCTCAGAGGCTGGTGTTTCTGAGCCCTCTCTTCGATACTCAGATGTGCATGGTGTACCTTCCAGAGGAGGTAGCTCACCTGACTGCTCTCAGATTTTCTGCAATCCTGTCTTGGGATTCAGTTTCACTTATGCTGCTGTCCTTCCTGGTGGGGTAGTTCCCCTCTACGGTGGAGGCGGTTCCCTTGGTTATGCTGCATTCCAGGGACCTACGGGGATTGTCTTCAGATGGAAGGGTGTCTGCCTCTACATCGGACGACGTTGGTGTTCCTTCCTTTTCTTGGGAACTGAGCCTATCTTGGTGGCTCGTCCTTTCCAACCTGCTGATGGGCAGGTGTTTCCTGATTCCCTTTTGGACCAAGGTAACCACTGACGCCAGCCTGTCTAGCTGGGGTGCGATTCTGGGTCGCCTGAGTGCTCAGGGCCGATGGTATCCTGGGAATCCTTCTTCCGAACTGCCCGGTCCGAGTGGAGTCCAACTGCGCCACGGCTGTGGCTTACTTCTACAAGCAAAGAGGCTCAAGGAGGCCCGTTCTTGCCATATCCGCAGTTCGCATTCCAGGCGTATATCACGTCATGGTGGACTTCCTCATTCAAGCACAATGAGACACTACAGGAAGTTTCCTGTGTCTTGCTCTCGGTGGTGGGATCCTCTAGCTCTAAGCGGTGGACGTTCTATCCATCACTTGGATGTTCCCACTGGCTTACTTTTTTTCCTCCCCTACCCTTGTTGATCAGGGTCATTCGGAAGCTTCGGCTGGCAATTGTCCTGTCATTCTCCTTGCGCGGTTGTGGCGTCAACATCCTTGGTTCTTGGAGCTTCTGGCTCTGTTTGCAGCGGAGTCGTTTGGCTCCCTTCTCGACCGGATCTTCTTCTGCAGGGATACCTGTTGAAGGAGGATGTCCACTGTCTGACCTTGACGGCTTGGAGGTTGAATCCTCAATTCTACGGAAGACAGGATTCTCCTCAGGGGTGGTGACTGCCTTGCTTAGCTCTCACATCCTGGTTTCCTCTGAACTCTACCACCGTGTTTGATCTACTTTTACCTCTTGGGTGCTGACAGGGATCTGTCACTTGAGTTTTACCTTCCCTACGTCCTGGCTCTCTTGCAGGACGGGTTGGATAAGGGATTCAGTTTGAGTCCCTTAAAGGTGCAGACTTCTGCCCCTTCTGTGTTCTTTCAGCAGCACATTGTGGTTCTGTCTGATGTCAAGGTTTTCATCCAGGGCGTTGCTCATGTCTGCCCTGTCTTCCGGAGTCCTGCTCCTCGGTGGGACCTCAATTTAGTTCTGGGGGTTCTTTTCTCCCCCCTTGGCCTTCCTCTTGGCGACTGCGTCTGTTCGCCGTGTTGCGGAGTTACGGGCCTTGTTCTGTAAGCCGCCTTCTCTGGTGTTTCTCTAGGATTCGGAGGTGCTCTGTACCTCCAGGGTGTTCCTTCCTGGGGTGGTCTCCGGGTTTCACATCAATCAGGAGATTGTGGTGCCCTCTTTCTGCCCTAACCCCTCCTCTGTCAAGGAGGGAGGTCTTCTCTTGTTGGGTGTGGCGCGCTGCCTCCGGTTTTCTGTGCATCGCACTGACTCTGTCAGGAGTCTGATGTGTTGTTCGTCATTCTTGAGGGGCCTAGAGCAGGAAGACCTGCATCTACGGCGTCTATCGCTTCCTGGATTAAGTCCACGATTTGTGAGGCATACAAGCTGAGGAATCAGCATGTTCCCTTCAGGGTTACTGTTCATTCCATCTGGTCCATTGGGGCCTCCTAGGCCTATAAGCATCAGGCCTCTGGTGATCGGCCGTGCTGGGCGGCCACTTGGTCCTCTGTGCACACCTTTTTCCAAGCACTACCGTGTGGTTGTTCTGGCTTCGCTTGACGTCAGCTTTGGGTGGAAGGTCCTAGAGGCAGTCTTGCCTGTCGAGGATCTCCTTCTTGGTTCTTAGTGTTTCTTTAACGGTTGAGCCCTGTTGGCTCTTGTTATGTGTGCTGTGTGATATTTCCGGGGTCGTTTACCCCAGTTTGGTGTCGGCTGACACTTCTGTTTGTTGTACTATTTCTGACCAGTTGGTCCATAGATGTATTGGTGACTTTGGGGGCCATGCGCCTGGTCCTTGCCTCCTTCCCACCTCAGGGAAACTCAATGGTTGGACATCCCAGAGTTACCAGTAACCTGTATTGGACGACAGTGAAAATAGGATTTTAGTCTTACCTGTTAAATCCTTTTCACTTAGTCCATACAGGTTACTGGTCTCCCACCCTGTCAAGTGACCATGCTTGGCTCTCCTGTGGCAGGCAGTGGGAGTCCTTCAGGGCATGCTCACAGGAGTCTTCTTCCTTCCCTTAACTAGTCATGGTTAGTGTCTCAATTCAATCTGGAGCTCATTGGCTGGTGCAGCCAGGAGGGAAGGGGGAGGCTCCACCCCCCTGCATACACTTTGTGAATCGTTCCTGCCTACCACTAGAGGGCTCCGCCTCCCAGAGTTACCAGTAACCTGTATGGACTAAGTGAAAAGGATTTAATAGGTAAGACTAAAATCCTATTTTCAAAGGGGGGTTAGTATGTCAAAGGGGGGCACACTGTCGGATTTCTATAATTTTTTTTTTTTATTTTAGTGGGGCAAGCCCATAGTCTGATATAATTGTTTAATTATTATATTATGATCAGCAATGTAATATGTAGGTCGAAACAATCATTAAAATCTACAAGGTTGTCTGCGCATCAATCACTGATTTTTACAAACAAGCAACCTATGACTTGCTACAAATAAAACAGTGGGGTTTAGGGTCATTTTGGCTAAAGATATGGAAAGCTTGCCTGCCCCATCAAGGTACCCCAGCTTAAGGCAAGTCCCTATCTGCCTCTAATATGTGAACATGTATTTTGCATAATGCATTTAAAAACAGTGATTCCACCTTACCTCTACTGTGAGCAAAACCCTTGTGAGGGAAGAGAGGGAATTAGGGAAGGTATAAATGCCTCCCATCCACTGTAGCTGAGGACACCGCTAGGGCAGTCAAAGATGGATGTCCTTCAATCTTCCAACCATACTATGCTGGAGGAGATTAAATCTCATAACTAGAAGATTATAGATTTTCAACAATGTACTGATGCACGCGAAACCTCAGTGAGTGAACTGCGATGCACCATACGCCACCTGCAGACCACTGCTGACACTGACTGAAAAGCAGAATGACCTGGAAAATTGCAGCCGCAAAAACAACCTCAGGTTCATCGGTCTACCAGAGCACATTAAGTCTATAGATCTGCATACATTTCTGTGCACCAAATTGCCTCAGCTACTGCAGATGGACGAGTGGACTAACATAACCACCAGATCCTTCTATTCCAGGATTTCTCAGCCAAGGTCTCAGCGCAGAGATGATAATTTTCTGGAATCTGCTGCAAAATCTTCCAAAAAAAAAAAAAAAAAAAGTTGAAATTTGCTATGCTTTACCCTGCTCACCTGAAGGTAATGGCAGGGACTCCCACCCTCTGGTTTGACACACCGGCAACCAGAGGAATACTGTGATAACATTACCTTAGCGATGTTGGGACTGCCCTTCTTGTCTCAATTTTGCAGCAGAAAATACATCTGTGAGCTGTATCCACCCCTTATACTTCCCTGGGGCATAGCTACCTGCAGAACTGCTGAAGGGTAACTGGGACCAGTTAAAATTCCGGCCATACTGGGTCGCCTTCCTTCTGTGGTTGCTTTTGGGGGGTTGCTCGATATCTTTTCTGTTTAGGGGTGGGGATGTTGGGGTGACTGTTACGGTTTATTACCGGTTTATTACTCAGACACAGGTGGTTTGGTAAAACACAGTTTTATTAATAGCACAACAATCATGTGACCCCCGCGGGTCCAGTACATACAAATACACAATACTGACACAGGTCAGGCTAGAAAAATGAATATTAACCCCCAGAGGTCCAGTAGATACAGATGTTATGATACTGACACAGGTCAGATCACAAAGGGTGTAGTAACCCATTCAGGCCCAGCAGGTACCAAAGGTACAATACTGACACAGGTCAGGTCAGAGTTCGTGTGAATCTGGTACACAAATGAGTAATGACACTGCTAGGCCAGGAATGCCAGCAGGCCCTAGCAGTGCCACGGACAATGGAGACTCCCTATGCAGGGAGTGAGCCCAATCGGTAGGTCACCCGTAGGTGACTGAGAGGAGGCCTTTACTATCCCACGGGACAGTAAGGTAGAGACTAGGCAAACAGGGAAAATGTAGGCCCAGAACCGGAGACCAGTGTACAAATACCTTAGCAGTCTAAGGAAGGCTACAGACTGAAGGGTACTATAGGCAACAAAGGCAGACTGCCGTGTAATGAGGACAAACGGTACCAACAGAGTCACGGGAAACTCCCAGATGACAGAGCAGAGCTGTGACCCCGACGCGCTGTACCACCAAACCATAAAGGTGAACGGACGCTCAGACCTGGACAATATTGCCTAGAACCAGAGGCTAACTGAGGCGCCCAGAAACCACCCAAACCTCGGAAGGCAAGAACAAGCAGGTCAAGCATACTGGGTGCAACCACAACACCTAACACCGTAGTGAAAGGATAACAGCACGAGGTAGTACGCAGGGTGACGAAGCAGTGCTGCACGTAGATAGATGGAGGCAACAGTGACTGTCAAGGACAGCAATGGTATGGAGGAAGGACCTCCGAATGGCAGTACCGGGAGGTACACAGAGCAGGAATGTCAGCTAAGCCGGGTCGGTACACAGAGAAGGAGCATCAGCCAAGCCAGGGTCGGTACACAGAGAAGGAGCATCAGCCAAGCCAGGGTCGGTACACAGGGCAGGAACATCAGCCAATCAGAGTCGGTACACAGGGCAGGAACATCAGCCAATCAGAGTCGGTACACAGGGCAGGAACATCAGCCAATCAGAGTCGGTACACAGGGCAGGAACGTCAGCCAATCAGGGTCGGTACACAGGGCAGGAACGTCAGCCAAGCCGGGTCGGTACACAGGGCAGGAACGTAAATCGCGCTGAATAGTCAAACAGTCCGGGTCATACACAGAATTCACACGAATAACAAGAACAAGAACTGGCAACTAGTACACCACGAAAGGGCAGCGCTGAAGTGACAGGGCTCAGTATAAAAAGGTTAGGGGTGGGCGGAGACAATCCACAATAGCCAATAAAAGAGAACCAGGAAGTAGTTTTGACATAATGTCACCAGCGAAAGCACGGGCACCGTGATAGTACCTCCCCCTCAAAGACCCCCTCCTCGACTGAGAAGGACCTGGTTTCTGGGGGTATTTAGCATGGAATCTGCGCAGCAAAGCAGGAGCGTGAAGGTCATTCATGTTTACCCAGGAGCGCTCCTCAGGGCCATAGCCCTTCTAATGCACAAGATATTGTAACATTCCTTCCTCTAAGCCTTCGTGAATCAATGATACTTTGAATTTCGTACTAGTCCTGGCCTTGCACCTGAATAGGACCGGGAACCACAGGAGTGGTTGTATAACTGTTGCATACTAACTGCTTTAAAAGGGATACGTGGAATACATTATGGATCCGCACGGATGCTGGAAGATCCAGGGCATAGGTAACTGGGTTAGCTTTACAGAGGACTTTAAAAAGGGACCGACGAACCGGGGAGCCAATTTATTACACGGGACTTGCACATTAAGGTTCCTGGACGATAGTCATCCCTATCCCCAACCTGGAAGGAGACCGCAGGCAACCTTCTGCAATTAGCTTGATGCTGATATAGCTGAAACGAATTACTGAGGGTCCTCTGTACCTGTGCCCATGTGGAGCGGAGCTGCCTGATGTGCTCATCCAGAGCCAGAATCTGCTGTGTCTGAAATGAGTCCGGGAGCAAACATGGTTGGAACCCGTAGTGGATGAGAAACGGGGAGCTCCCGGACAAAGAATTAACCGCACAGTTCCTGGCAAACTTTGCCCAGGGCAACAGGTCGGCCCAATTATTATGATGATCGGACAAAAAACAGCGTAGGAATTGTTCCAATCCCTGGTTGGCACGATCTGCGGCCCCATTGGTCTGGGGATGGTAGGCAGAGGAAAAGGACAATTGTATGCCCATCTGATCACAAAATGCCCTCCAAAATAGAGATACGAATTGGCTCCTACGATCCAACACCAGTACCCTGGGTACACCATGCAACCGAAATACTTCCTTGGCAAATATAATGGCCAACTCCTGGGCAGAGGAAAGGCCAGGAAGAGGCACAAAGTGAGCCATCTTAGAAAATCTATCGACCACCATCAGAATAAATGGTGTAATGTGGCAAAAGAGTTGTCCATGAAAAACCCGGCTGCACTGGAGTCCACCAGGGCCAGAACCTCCACCGAGAGTTCTGCCCAAGAGATTACAGCTTGTACCGTGGGTTTTTGATTCACAGGGTCTGGGGACCACTGAATGCCACCTAGGACCTGTCCCCTGAGGTAATCTAGGTGTGTCTGTTTCCCGGACGTATGGGACAGGTACGCAGTAAATGCCCAGCTTGACCACAATATAAGCAAAGGCCCTGTCTGCGGTGGTGGGCTCGTTCCTCCTTAGTCAGTTGGTGAACCCTAACTGCATCATTCACAATTCTCCTGTTTACTCTCAGAAGGCATGGGAGGTGAGGGAGGCATGGGTGAGAAACTTTGGCTTGCCTGCCTGGAATTTCTGGCCCGCTGCCTGCGGTCCTTAGCCGCGATTCGCTCCCAAATGCGGGAATCAGAAAGGAAAACGCAATGAATTTGTCCAATTCGCTCGGCAAGTCTCTGGCTGCCGTTTCGTCTTTAATGCGGTCATTAAGTCCCTGTGCGAATGCTGCCACCAGCGTCTCATTGTTCCAGCCTACCTCTGCTGCCAATGTTCGGAATTCGACAGCATAATCCGCAATCGTACGGGACCACTGTTGGATCTCCATCAATCTTTTGGCAGCAGAGGCGGCTCTTCCTGGGACCTCAGACACTCTACGAAACGCACGCAAGAACTCATTGAAATTTTTGGTACATGGTTTGGCCGATTCCCACAAGGGATTAGCCCAAGCCAATGCTCTGCCCTTCAGCAATGAAATCATAAAGCCCACCTTACTATGGTCACTAGGAAAGGCTTGAGGGGGTTAACTCCAAGAAAATCTCCAACTGGTTAATAAACCCTCTACACAGGGTTGGTTTGCCATCATATCTTAGTGGAAGTGGAGCAGTAGCTGTTAACCCTCTGTTTGAGCCTCCCAGAGTCAGGGATTGAGCTCCCGGTGTCATAGCGGGGGAAACCACCAGGGCTTGTACTGGTTTGTCCAAATGAGCGGTACGCTCCAATATCGTTTGTACAGCCAGGCCAACTGATTATACGCTGCTCATGTAAGTCCATCCTCCAATGGATATTTTGTGCATTACCCTCACCTGTACCATCTGATGTCATGGCCCTTTTGTACGGTTACGGTTTATTAGACACTCAGACACAGAAGGTTTGGTAAAACACCGTTTTATTAATAGCACAATGATCATGTGACCCCCGCAGGTCCAGTACATACAAATATACAATACTGACACAGGTCAGGCTACAAAAATGAATAGTAACCCCCACAGGTCCTGTAGATACAGATGTTATTATACTGACACAGGTCAGGTCACAAAGGGTGTAGTAACCCACTCAGGCTCAGCAGGTACCAAAAGGTACAATACTGACACAGGTCAGGTCACAAGGAGCGCAGTAACTCACTCAGGCCCAGCAGGTACCAAAGGTACAATACTGACACAGGTCAGGTTAGAGTTTGTGTGAATCTGGTACACAAATGAGTAATGACACTGCTAGGCCAGGAATGCCAGCAGGCCCTAGAAGTGCCAGGGACAACAGAGACTCCCTACGCAGGGAGTGAGCCCAATCGGTAGGTTACCCGTAGGTGACAGATGAGGCCTTTACTATCCCACGGGACATTAAGGTAGGGGCTAGGCAAACGGGGCAAACGTAGGCCCGGAACAAGAGACCAGCGGAATACCTTAGCAGTATAAGGAAGGCTACAGACTGAAGGGTACTATAGGCAACAAAGGCGGACTGCCGTGTAATGAGGACAAACGGTACCGACAGTCACGGGAAACTCCCAGATGACAGCGCAGAGCTGTGACCCTGACGCGCTGTACCACCAAACCGTAAAGGTGAACGGACGCTCAGACCTGGACAATACTGCCTAGAACCAGAGGCTAACCGAGACGCCCAGAAACCACCCAACCTTGGTAGGCAAGAACAAGCAGGTCAAGCATACTGGGTGCAACCACAACACTAAACACAGTAGTGAAAGGATAACAGCGCAAGGTAGTACGCAGGGTCATGAACCAGTGCTGCACGTGGATAGATGGAGGCAACAGTGACAGTCAGGGACAGCAACGGTACGGAGGAAGGACCTCTGAATGGCAGGCAACTGGGTAGTATAGTACCGGGAGGTACACAGAGCAGGAACGTCAGCCAATCATGTTCGGTACACAGAGCAGGAACGTAAATCGGGCAGAATAGTCAAACAGTCCGGATCATACACAGGATTCACACGAATAACAGGAACAAGCACTGGCAACTGGTACACCACGAAAGGGCAGCGCTGAAGTGACAGGGCTCAGTATAAAAAGGCTAGGGCTTGGCGGAGACAATCCACAGTAGCCAATAAAAGAGAATCAGGAAGTAGTTTTGACATAATGTCATCAGCGAAAGCACGTGTACCATGATAGTGACGTTGATAACTGCTTAATGTGATTAACTTAAGCAGTGCGGGAGGGGGCATTGAAAAGAAAGGGGAGGACTTGCAGCAAACATTTTGGTCCTTATTGGTTCGCCGCCTCCCTCTCCCTTGGGATGGCCGGGGTTGGCCTTGGGCACCCTCTCCCTCTGTAATTTTTTTTTTTTTAATATGCATTGGTGGGGTGGGTATGCTAGATGATGCTATGCGTTATATGTTCTCTCTGCTCATCTCGGGGAGTGTACTGCTGTCTAACCTTCCTTTTTTATTTCTGGTGGTTGGGTTCCTAGCTACCCTTCATCTCAAACTCTCCCACCTTCGCAACATTACAGTCGCCACCTAGAGTGCCCTGGGCCTTCCAAACTCAACCAACTGCAATGTAATTTGACCAAACGTTATTCTGCTGATCTCTCCTCTGATTCCCCTCATAACAGATCTAAATACCTGGATTCTAAACAGGCCTATGGTTCATTACCATTCAGCCAGCCTGCAAGGTAAGCTACTAGCCCACCTCACCAAATTCAAGCGGGGCCCCAATACAATCCCCCTCCATGAAACCTCCACATTCCACGCTCACCACAAATCACTTTCACATTAATAGCACTTTTGCCAGACTACATGGCACAAGAGATGACCCTACACAGTCAAATGTTCCTATCTTCTCATTCTCAGCAAAAAATGGCTAATAGGTTTATTAAATAGAATACTCCTATTGATCATTTCTTCCGAACAAACTGGCTTCTTGCTGGGTAGGTATTCGAACAGCTATTGCAGCTCTCATTAAATCACCAGATTTCCAACAGAACACTAAATTAACTTAATTAATCTAGATGCAGAGCAGGCTTTAAATAAAGTCCTTTGGCCCTACTTATTACACCTTTTATCAATGCAAGGCTTTGGCTCTCACTTTGTCCTACGTACAACAGATATATGATAAACTGCATGCCATGCTTACCACCAACTCTATCAACTCTCATCTCTTTCAATGACACCGGGGCACTACGCAGGGATACACCCTCTCTCCCCGTTACTTTTCAACCTGGCCTTAGATCCCCTTGTCTGTATGCTTATCAGTTTACCAGCCTTTCGGGGCATCGCAGTGGTGTTGTGGACACTAAACTGTCAGTATTTGCTGACATGTTACTTTTTACCAGCAACCCCCACAATGTCCTCCCTTCAATTACAGACATTCCAGGCCTTTCAGAGGGTGGTTGGATTTTAAATAAATACCAAATCTGAGGCTGTGACTCTCCCCCCATAAGCCCCCTCCTCTTGCCTTTCCCTGTCTCCCTTCGATGGTCTCCTCGCCCTATCAAACGCCTGGGTATATACCTTCCGAGAGACATCTTCACACTGTAAATATGCCCCCTTTGCTCTCCAAGATGACGGCTGACTTCCAAAATTGGAAACACCTTCCTCTGATCTTTATTGGGATATACACCTGATAAAAATAAATTGTTTTCCCCCCGACCTATAACTCTTTCAAATGCGCCCCCCCCACCCCGACTTCCAACTTCTCAGACCGTTTGTGCATCACCCCAAGAAGTTTGAAGACGTTTTAACAGCCAAAGCAAAATGTGGTGTTTAACCTCCTACACTACGAATATATAATACTGCCTGCTTACTGCGCTTTGCAAAAGATTGGCACAGTGGTGTACATGGATTCCCACCATGATATCAACTGTTTTGTCCATCTGTAAACCTCTACTACCTACCCCTTACACATCCCTCTCTTTTCTCCCACCACTTTGCCACCATAACCCCCTTTAAAGGTCTACGATCAGGCCATGGCAATATGCCAGACATCTTTTGTATATAAGAAGACACGTTGCAATATTCCTTCCCTTCACAAATGATCTTTCCAGGATGGTGCCTCTAATCCACATTTTCTCCTCTGGGAAGCAAGGAGTGTAAAACACATCTGTCATCTCCTTAACCCACTGATCCAACATATTTATACTTTTGCGGATCTGCAGGCCAAATACTAAATTACCACCCAACCATCTCTTCCCTTACCTACAGGTTAAATGCTATTCAGACCCTACTGCCCACTTTAGTTGCGCAAGTAGCTGATAACCCACTGGAGTCGCCGATTAAGAAACTTTCCAATACCCACTTTAAAGTCTCCCACATTTAGAAAGAGGATTTTAGTCTTACCGGTTAAATCCTTCTCTTAGTCCATATAGGTTACCGCCCCTTTAAGTAGGCTGGAACAATTCTTGCAAAGAAGTGCAGTGTGGAGCCTTCCTTTCCTCCTTAGATGGTCACCAGTCAATCTCTAACCACTTACATTTGGGACGCTATCGACTAGGTAGCAAGAAGGAAAAAAGACGACTCCTATGAGCATGAACCCAAAGGAACTCCCACATTCAGTCACAGGAGAACCAAGCATGGTCCCTTGACAGGGTGGGAGACCTGTAACCTATATGAACAGGCAAGACTAAAATTCTCTTTTCTCTGTTGTCCAGTATAGGTTACAGGTAACTTTGGGATGTACCAACATTGAGTTTCCTAGAGGTGGGAATGAAGGCAAGGATCAGGCGCTGGTACCCAGTCACAAGAGGAAACATGACCTAATCAGATCATAGGATAGCTCAAAAGAATGAGTGCCAACGGACACTAAATTGGAGTGTAACACCAAGAACTGTAACAGCTCTAGAGCCAACCGGGCTCAATAGTAAAAGATTACTGAAAAGTAAGGAGTAAAGTCCTAGACAGACAAGGCTGCCTCCAGGACTTTTCGGCTGGCGCTAGCCTTGGTCGCAGCCAGCACATCAACACTATAGTGTTTAGAGAAAGTGTGCACAGATGAGCAAGTGGCTGCCTTGCACAACTGATCAGCAGAGGTCTGATTCTGTAAGCCCAGGAGGCCCAAATGGACCTGGTGGAATGAGCAGTGATCAGAAAGGAACAGGCTTCTTCCCGAGTTCATATGTCTTACAAATGGTAGAGTTAATAGTCACCCTGGATGCAAGCCCATCAGCCCTGGGACCCTCAGGAATGAGGAATAGGGGTCAGACTGATGAAAGGGTTCGGTGCAGTGCACATAGAACTTAAGGCAGAGCACCACATCGAACAAGTGGCGATCCCTCTTCTCGTCAGATGAAGGGTCAGGACATAAGGAAGGCACAACAATCTCCTGATTGATGTGAAACACAGAAACCACCTTAGGAAGACACTCATGAGAGGTGCAAAAAACCACCTTGTCTTTGTGAAACACCAAGAAAAGCAGTTTGCGGGACAGAGCTTGCAGCTTGGCAACCCTGCGAACAGAGATTATTGCCAAAAGGAAAGCCATTTTCAAGTTAGTAGACGAAGGGGAATAGTGGCAAAGGCTTCAAAAGGAGGGTGTTGTAAGACACCCAGCACCAAAATATGCTCCCACTGAGGAGCGAGACTCAAAGGCAGGGCCAGCATGTGCTACTGTCCTGAAAGAAACCCTTGACATCCGGAAGGATAAAAATGCGCTTCTGGAAAAGGACACAGCACAGAAGGCAGAATAGTCAGGGAACTCAGGTTGAGGCCCATGTCGATGTCTAAACAAGCAAGAAAGCGTTTGAATAATGAATTGCCCTAAAAAAAAAAAAAAGTGATAAAAATGCGTCTAGATGTGTGTGTGAAAAAATACCAGCATTATAAATTGTTAGTTTTATTTGATAAAGATTTATTCTAATAGTAATTTGAAAACTGGAGAAAAAAATCCTTTAAAGTCCCATAGTAATTAAAGTAGTTCTCCTCTATTAAATCTCTCTCTCTCTCTCTCTCTCTATATATATATATATATATATATATATATATATATATATATATATATATATAAAAGAATAAGCCTCATTGCATAATTTATGGTACCCCACACACAGAACATAATTTATGTCTCCTCAGAAAAGAAACTCGCATTGAACAGAATGTCTAATTACATAATTTATGTCTCATTAGGAGACACAACTCCTATTGGGTGATTGAATGGGGACTTTACTGCTCTCATTGGGTGATTCAATGGGGGCGTGTATCATACAGGGAGTTGGCCCACCCTCTCCAGCCCGCCCACCAGTATCCAACTGACAAAAAAAAAATATATATAACTGCCACTCGCTCCTGAGGTAGGGATATCAGTAACTTCTCCTGGTCCACTCACACTCTCACTCAGGATCATGACCCCACAAACACACTGTGTCACCTCCCACAGATAACTGTAACCCTCCATACACTCTGTTTCAGTATGAGGGTGTAATGTTCCCATAAAATACAAACTTAATAGCAACTCTTATTTAACTCATCATCTCTTCAGTCACCTCACTGTCTCAACTGTCACTCCTCCACTTCCTGCTTCCCACCCTTTCTCCTTAAGGGGAGAGAGATGCTTTGCTGTATGTTACAGAGGGCAAGCCTCAAACACCACTTTCTATTTGATACCTCAGCATATTGCTACGCTGCCTCAACTGAAGAGCCACCGTGTGTTATATTGCTATGTTAGCTCAACTTAACCCTTTGAGTGCCAGATGGGTAAGAAACGCATTGCAAAGCACACATTCTGTCTCGCACAGTCTCACTCTCGCACCCACACACAGTCTCACAGTCCCTCACACTCACAGTCCCTCACACTCACAGTCCCTCACACTCACAGTCAGTGTTATATTGCTATGTTATCTCAACTTAACCCTTTGAGTGCCAGATGGGTAAGCAACGCATTGCAAAGCACACATTCTGTCTCACAGTCCCACACAGTCTCTCTCGCAGTCTCACACAGTCCAGCAGTCTCTCAGTCCCCCACACTCTCTCTCTCTCTCACACAGTGTCACAGTCTCACACTCTGTGTCACTCACTCACACTCTCACTCACACTCACAGTCTCACTCAATCACACTCTCAATCACTCAGTCTCGCAGTCACACTCACACACAGTCTCACTCTCACTATCATACACTCACTCACACATTCTCACTCAATCACACACTCACTAACACTCACTCACACTCAAATGCAATCACTCACACATAATCACACCCCGGGAGCCAGCACGATCCACCTTCCACCATAGTCTCACTGTAACTCACACCCCGGGAGCCAGCACAATCCACCTTCCACCATAGTATGTGCAATTACCACACGCATTTCAATTACATGAATGAATGCCAGTCAATCGCATCCCGGGAGCCAGCACGATCCACCTTCCACCATAGTATGTGCAATTACCACATGCATTTCAACTATATGAATGAGTGCCACAGTGGAGGCATAAGTACAAACACAAACTCATTACAATGACACATAAGTCAACCCCTTATGACTCACTTCTGTGTGTGTCTCTGTATGTTCCTCACTGTGTGTTGCATGTCTGTATCACACTCTGTGTATGTATGTGTGTATGACTGTCGCTCTTTAAGCATCTCAGTGCATGCGTGTACATTTGCGTGTGTGTGCATTAATTCCCTATATATCCTGACGGGCAACGCCGTCCCACATTGCTAGTATTTATATATAGCTGTTTTCGATATGGGATAGCAACCATGTAACCATATCTTCCGGGATGGTTTTAAAATAACCCATAGTAATTATGATGCGTTCCATAGCTGAAACGCATGAATATGAACAAGTACGCAAGTTCTGGTTTGAACAAGAAGAGACATACTACACTGGAAGCCTTTAGCATCCAAACATGTACAGAGAACATCATGGGATTTACGGGGAAGATTATAAAGGCAAAAAAGGATATTCAAGCTGATATATACCACTGTATATGCATAATTGTTTTTACCCTTGAAAAAGTATCTTGATAAAATGCCCTGACGTGTTTTGTATGTAAAATATATTTTTTAAAAATATTATAATTCTGAATAAAAATATAGTCCCAACGACTTACACAGATCATTGCTAGAGACGTTTCTGTACATAGGAGATCCCTGAGAGATCATTTGACTCCAGATGGGCTTTCAATTATTCTGGCGAGCATATAATAAAGTGGGTCTGTGGTATTTTATAATTGCAATTGTAATCTAAAGTTGCCCTCTTCCTCCCCCGTATTCAGCGTTCTAGCTGACTGCAGGGAAGCCAAATCGTACGAGTTTCAGGTGGCTCTGCAGCACAGCTGCAATTGTGTTAAGAAAAAAAACAAAACTTTTCACTGAAATGGTCTTCTGCGTGTGCTTGGTTTGCAAGCACACGTTGAAGATTGTTTTAGTGAAATTTTTTTATTAACGCAATTGCGGCTCTGCTGCAGAGCCGTCTGATGATCTAAGGCTGTTATTTCCCTTCAGTCAGCTACAATGCCGACTTTGGGGAAAGGAGAGGGCAACTTTAGGAGCCATTATCTATCATACCATAAAGGTTTGAGAGATGACACTGGGGCACCACATTTATTTTTAATAGGACTTTAATATAGGAATTAGTAGTACTTATGTATTACCATCCTTTTAAATAGTAAAAACTTGCCAGGCTAAAGCAAAGCAAGCTCAGAGTTCCCCAACTACAAAATATTAGCCTGTTTAATGTACCAACCAATCTGCAGGATCTTTAAGAGCTATGGTAGACTGAATAGTTCGTGTGGTGTATTTAGACATCTGGAAACTAGCATCAACAGCTGGAGGTTAAGAAAGTATCTGTTTCAGAAAAAGGGGACTTTTCAAAGCTGTGGCGAATAACCATGGATTTGTCTGTGGTTTCCCCACCCATGACCATCTAGTCAAGCTCTTCAGTCAGGAAAGATTTACATTTAAAGCTATCTGGTTGAAGACTTCGAGGCTTTATAAATTGAAGCTTCAAGGATATCCAACAGCCTTTACTGTTACATGTATTTTGAATCCTCTAAAGAGGAACCCTGTCAAATGGCTAAGTGGGGGCTCAAAAGTCACTGGCTAATTCACCTACATCAATTGAAGTATTTTTCTTTATTGGGTACATAAGCTTTCAACTGGAGCACCACTTTACTATCTGTTAAAAAAAAAAACAAAAAAAAAAAACAAAAAAAAAAAAACCCTCCAGCTTTAGCCACACTGGTTCAGAAATTGGTGATGCAGATGTGGTAGCCCCGCTAGCCTCTAAAACCAAACATTTAGAACAGACATTGTCTACAGCTTTACAAGATTTGTGTTTCGCAGAAGTGCCTTTATTGCTCAGTTTTCTTCTCTATAATTTATATAAAAAATAAATTATATATATTTTATGTGTGGGAAAGCTATATAGCAGAAAACCATACAAGTAACTAGTATAAGTTATGTATACTCCCCCAGTATCAATAAGTTGTGCAAGTGTCCCTACAGGACCAGAATGAAGTCTAGCCAATTGTAATTCAATCACCAACAAGATAGTGTAATGAGATCATGGTGGAATTTACCATACTTTCCTCACATAACAAACAGTAACAATATGCCCCCTCTGCTGAAAAGAAGCCTTATGGAAAGGGTTAATGATAAAGTTATAATGAATCAACAAAGCTGCTCCAACTACCAGGACAACAACTGTTGCTCCTAGACAAGCTCTTATGCTTTTCTGTGACACTCCTACAGAACTGGATAAACATGCACTGTTAGGAGTTTAACCCCTTAAGGACCGGGAAAATCTGAGTTTGATTTGACTTAAGGACCGGAGCAATTTTGACTTTTTTGACTATGTCTTTGTTCAACCATATTTTCTCTTTAATTCCTTTTGTGCAGCCACATAAATTATATACTGTTTTTTTAAGCACAAGTAGGGCTTTCTTTTGATACCACAATTATATGAATACCTCATTGTTTAATTTGATTAAAATAGAAAAAAAGAGGAAAAAAATTGAAAAAAAACAACATTTTGCTTATATTTTCATGTCAGGATTTGCATACAATTAGTTTATGACAAAAAAATACCCCTAAATATATTCATTTGCTTCTCCTGAATATAAGAATACCCCATATGCCTAGTATTTCAATCACTTCCTCACATTTACAAGGTAAATATTACAAGATGGATGCCATTATTTCCAACTTGTAATTTCTCAACAATTGGCATGTGAGCATCATAGCTTAGCTGACGGTGCCAGAACCAAAAATGTCCCACAAAGGTATATGTTTCTGAAAACTACACAACATAAGGTAAATAATCAGGAGAATTTTGGAGTTTTTCATGCAGCTATTTTTCCAGAAAAAAATTTCAAAATTGTGGTAATATTTTGTTTTTTTGCAGTTTTCACACTTACATTTCAATACTACTGTTGATATCAAGCACATGATAGGTGAAGATTTTTAAAAATGCATTGTTTAGTGTTCAGCTCCTTCTTCGGAGTAAGGCAATACCCCATATGCATAGGTTTCTCAAGGTTTGGAGAGCTACGGGGCCCAAATTGGAACATGCGCGTTTCCAGTTTCACACTTTGAATTTTCACAGCTTGCATCACTGGTGCCATGTCTCATTTGGGGCTGTGTAACAGTGCTCCACTCTAAGATTTCCCCCCAAAAGTATATATTTTTGGAAAGTAGACACCCCAGGCTTTCATTTTATGTATGTTTTCAATTTTTTTACGCAGCCATTTTACCACCAATTGCTCGTAAATCTTGACGTAAGTTAAAAAAACAGCGTTTTTCACACTTGCACTTCAATGTTGATGTGAATTTCAAGCACATGATAGGTGAAGATTTTTAAAAATGCATTGTTTAGTGTTCAGCTCCTTCTTCTGAGTACGGCAATACCCCATATGCATAGGTTTCTCAAGGTTTGGGAGAGCTACGGGGGCCAAATTGGAACATGCGCGTTTCCAGTTTCACACTTTGAATTTTCACAGCTTGCATCACTGGTGCCATGTCTCATTTGGGGCTGTGTAACAGTGCTCCACTCTAAGATTTCCCCCCAAAAGTATATATTTTTGGAAAGTAGACACCCCAGGCTTTCATTTTATGTATGTTTTCAATTTTTTTACGCAGCCATTTTACCACCAATCGCTCGTAAATCTTGACGTAAGTTAAAAAAACAGCGTTTTTCACACTTGCACTTCAATGTTGATGTGAATTTCAAGCACATGATAGGTGAAGATTTTTAAAAATGCATTGTTTAGTGTTCAGCTCCTTCTTCGGAGTAAGGCAATACCCCATATGCATAGGTTTCTCAAGGTTTGGAGAGCTACGGGGCCCAAATTGGAACATGCTTGTTTCCAGTTTCACACTTTGAATTTTCACAGCTTGCATCACTGGTGCCATGTCTCATTTGGGGCTGTGTAACAGTGCTCCACTCTAAGATTTCCCCCCAAAAGTATATATTTTTGGAAAGTAGACACCCCAGGCTTTCATTTTATGTATGTTTTCAATTTTTTTACGCAGCCATTTTACCACCAATTGCTCGTAAATCTTGACGTAAGTTAAAAAAACAGCGTTTTTCACACTTGCACTTCAATGTTGATGTGAATTTCAAGCACATGATAGGTGAAGATTTTTAAAAATGCATTGTTTAGTGTTCAGCTCCTTCTTCTGAGTACAGCAATACCCCATATGCATAGGTTTCTCAAGGTTTGGGGGAGCTACGGGGCCCAATTTTGAACAAATATTGAATTTTCACATCTTGGTTAACTGATGCCATTACTCATTTTGGGCTATGTTCCAGTGCTGCACTTTAGAATTTCCCCCCAAAAGTGTATATTTTTGGAATGTAGACACCCCCAGTTTTCATTTTAGGTGTGTTTTCAAATGTTTTACACGGCCATTTTACCACCACTTTCTCATAAACTTGACGTAAGTAAAAAAACAGCGTTTTTTAACCCTTTGCCTTCAATGTTGATGTGAATTTCAAGCACAGAATAGGTGAAGATTTTATAAACTGAATTGAATAGTGTTCAGCTCCTTCTTCTGAGTACGGCAATACCCCATATGCATAGCTTTCTCATGGTTTGGGGGAGCTACGGGGGCCAAATTGGAACATGCGCGTTTCCAGGTTCACACTTTGAATCTTCACAGCTTGCGTTACTGGTGCCATGTCTCATTTGGGGCTGTGTAACAGTGCTCTTTTTTTTTTAAGATTTCCCCCCAAAAGTGTATATTTTTGGAAAGTAGACACCCCAGGCTCTCGTTTTAGGTGTGTTTTCCAATTTTATACACTGCCATTTTACCACCAATCCTGTGAAAATTTGACGTAAGTAAAAAAAAATTCAGCATTTTTCACACTTTGCCTTCCATTTTGATGTGAATTTCAAGCACAGAATAGGTGAAGATTTTATAAACTGAATTGAATAGTGTTCAGCTCCTTCTTCTGAGTACGGCAATACCCCATATGCATAGCTTTCTCATGGTTTGGGGGAGCTACGGGGGCCAAATTGGAACATGCGCGTTTCCAGGTTCACACTTTGAATCTTCACAGCTTGCGTTACTGGTGCCATGTCTCATTTGGGGCTGTGTAACAGTGCTCTTTTTTTAAGATTTCCCCCCAAAAGTGTATATTTTTGGAAAGTAGACACCCCAGGCTCTCGTTTTAGGTGTGTTTTCCAATTTTATACACAGCCATTTTACCACCAATCCCTCGTAAACCATGACGTAAGTAAAAAAAAAAAAAAACAGCGTTTTTCACACTTAGGGTTGGCGGCAGTATACTGGGCTGCATACAAATTGGTTTGGGAAACAATTTCACCTAAAACGTCTTCCCCCAAAAACAAATCAAAAAAATGATCATGGGTAAATCCTTCCACATCAGTTTGAATCCCTGGGTTGCCTGTGAATTCTGAGATTCGTGGGCATAAATTGATACCCATTCATTAGGATCCGGAGTGGCAGGTGTTGGGGCATTTCTTTGGGCAGGTCTTTTGGCGGGTCTTTGGGCAGATCTTTTGGCAGGTGCTGGGGCAGTTGCCAGGGCAGCTCTTGGGGCAGCACTTGGGGCATTTCTTTGGTAGGTCTTTGGGCAGATCTTTTGGCAGGTGCTGGGGCAGTTGCCAGGGCAGCTCTTGGGGCAACACTTGGGGCATTTCTTTGGGTAGGTATTTTGGTAGGTCTTTGGGCAGTTCTTTTGGCAGGTGCTGGGGCAGTTGCCAGAGCAGCTTTTGGGGCAGTGCGTCTTTTCTTGACAGAAGGCCCAGCGTCATCACTAGAGCTGCTCTCACTTTCTGAAAACTGCGCTAAGTCAAAATCTGACGCAGTGTCTGTTGCCTCAGAGTCAGACGCCAAAAAGGCATATGGCTCTTCAACGCTGTACCTGCGCTGCATTTTGCCCACTAAAAAAGCTTTTTTTTTTTCTTACGCTATCCCTAAACCTAAATCTAACCCTAAAACTTACCCTAACCTACGTATATCCTGAACCTACCTAACCCAAGTGAACTACCTATCTAAACTGCGCTTATTATACATATATATATATTTTTTTTTTTTGGGGGGGGGGGGTTTGGGGTTTTTTGGGGTTTTTTTTTTTTTTCTTACGCTATCCCTAAACCTAAATCTAACCCTAAAACTTACCCTAACCTACGTATATCCTGAACCTACCTAACCCAAGTGAACTACCTATCTAAACTGCGCTTATTATACATATATATATATTTTTTTTTTTTGGGGGGGTTTTGGGTTTTTTTTTTTCTTACGCTATCCCTAAACCTAAATCTAACCCTAAAACTTACCCTAACCTACGTCTATCCTGAACCTACCTAACCCAATTGAACTACCTATCTAAACTGCGCTTTTTATATTTTATTTTTTTTTGGGGTGGGGGGGGGTTTGGTTTTTTTTTTTTTTTTTTTCTCCCCTAAACCTAAATCTATCCCTAAAACTTTCCCGTCTACACTAAACCTACCCAACTACCTACCAAAATACCTAAACTATATTTATTATAAAAAAAAAAAAAAAAAAAAAAAAAAAAAATTTTAAAATTTTTAAAAAAATCTAAAAAAATTCAAGGGGGATGGGGGGTGTCCCACAGATCAGAAAACACTGATCTGCAGCAAATTGATCACTCCAAGAGTGATCAGATGGGGGGGCACTTATTGATCACTGCAGAACAGTGATCAAAGGGTTAAATGTCTTTATTTAAACTTTTTTTTTCTACAGGTACACTGGAACAGCATGTCTCTCTGTCTCTCTCCACCTCAGCAGTATGCAAGGTGGAGGGAGGTAGAGAGATCTGACATGCAATCGCATGTTGCAACAATGTTTCAGCCGCTTGTTACTAAGTGTCCCAATACCGGGACACTTAGTAACAAGCGGCTTGAACTCTTCCATCGCTCCGTGCGGCCGCGATGGAAGAGTTTAACCCTTGACGTACCAGGACCGTCAAGGGTCGTTCGGTCACATTTACCCTTGACGGTCCTGGTACGTCAAGGGTCGCTAAGGGGTTAAACACTTCTGCTCTGAGGCAAGCCAGAGCTCCAGCTCTGATGAATAGCCACTGCTTGTGAGCAGGAGCACCAAGCTTAAACTTGCTGAGGAGATGGAAACTGGCCAGAGAATAACTGTATAGCACAGTGTGGAAAGACAGGAGTGCTATACATAAATGGCAGTAAAGTAAATAAAGTGAAGTATTAAAGATACAGTAAATAGTTTGATTAAAAACTAGTTAAGAGCATAAAGTCTCAGGAGAAAGTTTGCCCTAGACCTCCTTGAACACACTAAACAAATCTCCCCCTTCTTAGCTGCCAACCCCTCCCTGCAATTTGTTTTGTTTTAGGAGCAGCCGCCTCCTATAGGCATGTTGCTTAACTGAGGGGGTCCCTGCATCCCTTAATGATGCTAGAGAAGGATAGGTTTGCCCCCCCACCAAGAAAATTCTAGTACCTTCTACTCTAGGATTATGTCTCCCATATATGCCCATCTTTACCATGTACACTTTGCCAATGTCCCTCTTGCTCCCATGCCACAGGTTTCATTATCCATTTTTTGTATTCTAATAAGGGGGAAAGGGGAGAGTAGGAAAAACAAAAAAACAAGTGAGTGATGTTTAATATATTTATTTTTTTTAAAACACCTCCACTGTGCTCCAACTCCAAGCATCTAGAGAGGGAAGATAAAAAAAAAAAAAATTAAAAAAACCAAACAAAAAACACCACATCACATTAGACATGTAGTATGGCCAAATTTTAAGAACACTAACCTCCGTAAGACATGTGACAGGTTGATAACCTCAAAACTAAGCAAGTTACATTTCAATGGGCTGTGTCACTTGTGGGTCAACCTGTAAAAAAAAATATTTAATTATAAAAGCTGTGTTGTAGAATACTCATAAGTTACTCAATTGCAAGTCAGTTTTGGTAGTATTTCTACATGTGCCTTAATATAAAATGGGTAGGTCTGGCATTACAAGCACCAACAGGTGAACGCCACTATTCAAAATGAACTTCCAGGCTGGGAACGTCTATAGAAGCACCATATGAAGGTCAGTCAACGAAACAGAAGTGCTAATAGACTACCATCTCATCTGGACAATTTTTATGGGGAGACTAAGTGGCGATTGTTTATTGTGACTAATATAAAGAGGCTTCCATATAGCAATAAGGAATTCTTCCCACTGCATCTGTAGTTTCCTATATTGAGAAGTGTCAGTTTAAATCTAAGTTCACACATCAAAACAGGCTTCAGTCCAAGTGCATCAAGTAGTGTCCAGTAAAGCCTTTTCTTAACCATTTGAGGTCCAGTAGGATGTGCATAGATTTGTTGCAATCCCCTCTGGGAAGCAAAGGGTTAATGTTTGGAGTAGGAGAATTATAAAGCTACTTTAAAAGGGACAGTGATCCTTTAATATTAAAGGGTTAGTAATGTCAAATTTAAACATGTAATAATGGATATTAAAAATTAAAGGGATAGTAATACTCAATTTTCTCTATTTTATAGGCATTAAAATAACATGAAGAAAGAAATAAGTCTTCTCTCAAACCTTTATGGTTTGAGATATTCACAAGCAAAGTTTCCCTCTCCTGCCCCTTTTACCTAGTGTAAGCCATCTCTTCTCAGATGTGAAATCTGGTTGTAAGACCAGACAGATAACAGAAGGGGACAATCTTCTTCCTATCAGAACAATGAAAGCCCTGCCCCCCTTGACAAGCTTTTCCCTTATCTTAATTGAAGATTGTCCCTCTCTGCAGTCTACCTGGGCACCTCCCTTCTGATCTGGCTGAACAGTGTGACATCAGTAAAAGGGGCAGGAGGGGGACAATTTGTCATTGAATTACTCTTGAACTACAACTCTGACAGAATTGAAATAACACTCTCCAAAGTCCAAATACTATGATGGTTAATTAGAGCTGCTTTTATTATGAAACATTACTATCCCTTTAAACTGCTGCAAGTCCAGTCTCTCAAATGTCATCAGCTGACAGGATTTGAGTTGTGCGACCCACTGCAGCTCTTCAGCACAGCCAAAATAGCTCCATCTATCTAGGAAGAAATAATTGATGTACAAAGTGTGCCTGGCTTGCAAACACTTTGTAGACTGATCTAGTGAACTACTTTTTAATTATTTCAGCTCTACTGAAGAGCGGCCTGTCTGTCCTGGGACCAGTATCTCCTGTCAGCTACATACTGATGTCTGAAAGGGGATGGGGACTACTTTAAAGCAGTCACTCTTAAACTATAAATGTTTGAGACACAGGACTTGTCCCAGTTTATTTTAATATCTACAAATTACATGTTATTTACAAATCTGACATTACCAACCCTTTAAAGGGATAGTAATGTTTCATAATAAAAGCAGCTCTAATTAATCATAGTATTTGGGCCATGGAGAGTGTTTTCAAGTCTATCAGATTTGTAGTCCAAGAGTAATTGAATGACAAAGTATCCCCCTTCCACCCCTTTTACTGATGTAACACTGCTCAGCCAGAGCAGAGGGGAGGAGTCCAGGTAGACTGCAGAGAGGGACACTTCAATTAAGAAGAGGGAAAAACCTGCATAACTTGTCAAGGGGTCAGGTTTTTCATTGTTCTCATAGGAAGAAGATTGTCCCCTGCTGTTATCCATCTGGTCTAGCAACCAGATTCCACATCTGAGGGGAGGTGGCTTACACTGTAAAAGTGCCAGGAGGGGGACACTATCAATTATTCTTGCACTACAACTGACAGTATTGAAATTACACTCTCCATGGCCCAAATACTAAGATTAATTGGAAATGCTGTTTTTGAGAGACATTACTATCCCTTTAAAGGGAGAGTAAGGTTTCAAAATAAAAGCAGCTCAAATTAATCTTAGTATTTGGACCATGGAGAGCATTTCAATACAGCCAGGTGTAGTTCAAGAGTAATTAAATGATAAAATATCCCCCTCCTGTCCCTTTTACTGAGGTAACACTGCTCCTCAGAACAGAAATGTGGTGACCAGATGGCTTGCAGAGGGACAATCTTCAATTCGCATAAGAGAAAAACCAGTCAAGGGGGGCAGCGTTTTCACTGTTCTTGCAGTGAACTTGTCCCTTGCTGTGAGCAGTCTGGTCTTAAGACCAGATTCAACATCTGAGGGGAGGTGGCTTACACTAGGTAAAAGGGGCAGGAGAGGAATACTTTTTCAATTACTCTTGAACTACAACTGACATCACTGAAATAACTCTCCATGGCACAAATACTATGAAGATTAATTGGAGCCGCTTTTATTTTGAAACATTACTATCCCTTTAAGGCAACAAGTTTACAAGCGTACCTTTCTAACCATCCATAACAGGGGTTGTTTTTTTTTTGTTTTTTTTTCCCAAAAAAGTGTCCTCTTCTCACCCTTTTCCATATGCAATGCTGCCTCCACTCTCCAATCTGAAATCCGGTCGCAACAAGAGAATTTCAGTGCAAGGAAACAGTTGTCCCCTCTTCATGCATGAGGGCACAATTATCCTTATGCTGACAAGATTGTCCCTCATCGCAACCCATCTCTACTGGGTCGCTGCCCTGAGGGGAGGCATTGTTACTATGGAAGAGGGCCAGGAGGAGGACATAAAATGAAGATGGCATCTTTATGGACGGTTAAAGTTACATTACTTATAAAAAAACTTGAATAATCAATATTTCCATAATATCAATACACTAACCCTTTAAGGACCACCAATTTAAGATCATAACAGACCCACTTTGAAAGTTAGAACAATTCTGGGGAAATCTAGTACAGTTACAAATCCACATATAAAACTAATTTTAACCCCTTGAATGCCAAGATCACAACTCACCTCTTCAGTCATTCAAGGAGTTGAAAGCCATTCAGAACAAAAGGTTATGTATCATAGCTTGCCCCAGAATTGGACCATTTGAGGATTGAACAAGGCCCCAAAGCTTTTAAACTGCCACTTATTCCTGTAGTTTAGTTTACTAGAAGTAAATGAGCCAGTTGGAGGTTGCACAAGCACAAAATGAGCTCAAGGAGGGAGGATGTGGACATTAGCAAAAGAGTTACCTCAAATTACCGGACTAATTCCACATATGAACTAGCCATGAGCAGCTTTCGTTTCAGGTTTCTCAGGAGGCACAAAGCTTCATTTCTCCAGGACAGTGCAGCTTCTGTACTCTAGCAGAGGATTCTCAGAAGGTAATGGTATAGAACTAGCTAATCTAATACTTGCATTTGCCCAACCCCACTTTCTAACGTTCATTTAAAAACAAAACAAAAAAAACAACCCAGGAGCCACTTGTTTGTGTTCAAGTAAAAGCTACGAACAAAGCAGCTGGATTGTTTAAAGGTTTTTTGTTTAAAGAGGTAAAAAAGTGACAATATAAGTTACTTCAAATAGTATTTATACTTCTTAAATTATGTACATTCCAGGCTGTTCATATTCAGTTTTATTGCAGCCTTTCACCCTCCCACTCCTTTTCCCAATGTCAATTCCCTCAGATCTGTCAAGTTACCAAATTTCAGATCACAACGAGGGACACTCTTACATGTCTAAGAAAACCCTTCCCGCCCTTGATGAAAGGGAGCAGGGTTTTCGTTATTCACACACAATGTCTCTCACTGCAATCCATCTGGACCAGCTTTCTCCTCTGCAGAAGAAAATGATGCCGGGAAAAGGGGTGGGAGGGGGAACTTTAATATAAATAAAATTAAAATATATAAGCCTACATGGATATGAACACCATAATTAAAGTATAAACAGACTGTCACATTAGTGTTCCTTTAAGGACATTCAATATTTGAGGTCAGAGGCCTATTTTAGCCCAAGTGAGGCAGAAATATGTATTTTGTAGATATTTTAGTGCCAAGAAAAACTGCTACTCCCCACTGCTGGGAGACTTCCTACAAGTAATCCTACAAGTAATTAGAACAAGATTTTGCAAGCAGTACTTTCATCACTTGCCATAGTTTTAGTCTGTTCATTAACAGCCAACAATAAGCAACAGAAGTGCCATGGATGTAACCACACCTACACCCAAACAAAAAGCCTTCTAAATCTAGTAGCTCCCAGCAATAGTAGTAACCACATGTCTTCCTCAGCTGTAAAAAGCTACAATATAAAAAAAGCTTGCATATTATGAAGACTGTGTAGTGCATACCTTAAGACCAGAGTGCAAAATGCATACCACTGGTCCTTAAAAAGGTACCTAATGAAAGTGTGGGTTGGATGTGCCGTTTTCTGTACTGTTCTGTCATTTCTAGAGACATATCCAATAGCTACAACTCAAAATTAAAGTTATATTGCAGTGGTTATATTAAAAGACTCAAACTGCATGACCATCAATGGTTGACAATGTTTTAGGAAGAACCCTGGATTCAGACAAGTCAAACCAAAGTTACAGCCAGTGATTGCAGAAGCACTGGGTTGAAAAAGTGATAGGAATGCAGTTCAGTGTCTTAACCCTTTGAGTTCCAGTGGTACGGAATGCATTGCTTTGCAATGCATTCCATGGCACTCAAAGGGTTAAAGGGACAGTGATACTTTACTACTCTCCATATTGTAGATCTCTGCAAAAGAATTTAATAGCCCCCAGGGCCATCTCAAACCTTTATGGTTTGAGATATAACCAAATGCAAAGTTCCCCCCTTCCCTGAAGTCAGCGTTGTACTGACTGCAGGGCTATACGGTCTGACTTTCATCAGGCTGCTTTGTAGCAGAGCCGCAATTGCGTTCGTGAAAAATTATTTCACTGAAACTGTCTTCTACGTGTGCTTGCAAACCAAGCGCACACAGAAGACTATTTCAGTGAAATAATTATTTTTCACCAACGCGATTGCAGCTCTGCCTGATGAAAGTCAGACCATATAGCCCTGCAGTCAGTACAATGCTGACTTCAGGGAAGGGGGGGGGGGGGGGGACTTTGCATTCGGTTATCTCTCAAACCATAAACGTTTGAGATGGACCTGGGGGCTATTAAATTCTTTTGCAGGATCTACAATATGGGGAATAGTAATAAAGTATTACTATCCCTTTAAAATGGTGGTTTGAGCTGCAAACTCCACCACAACCAATGCTTTTTGAAGACTGTGGCAGAGGTATATACACATTACTCTGCAAGGTGTTGTGTACACCTCTGGCACTCAAGAGTTAAGCACCTCCCAGCAATGCAAGTATCTTCATGTTAACTGTGCTAGATAGAATATCCCTACAAAATGTATTAAATATCCCTGAAACAAGAAGGGGCCTAAGAAAGTGTTCCCAACTAGACTGCAACATTGTTAACCCTCAAGTGCCAGAGGTAAACATTTGCATACTCTGGCACTCAAAGAGTTAACATTCAATGACCCTGTCACATGACTAAATAGATTAGAGGAAGCCAACCCTGGTCCAAAGACTTTCCAAGCATTACCTACTTGATCACAAGTAGGATTTAGTTAAAACAAAGCCACCGACTGATCCACCTACTTTTAAACAGACCTTGAAAATGAGCAGTTTAAGGACAAGGTATGGCTACACCTGAAAGTGTTGAGGTTAAGCCCTCTAAGAATGCAGAGTACAAGTTCAGGATTTCTCAGGCTGACAGTTGAGTGGGTGGTCAGACAACTATCACCTACGGGTTAACGCACTGCTTGATCAAGGATACTTAAACTCATGGCCTGTTTGCAGCAATTTAACAGGTTTCAGCTCCTAGATGAAAATGACACCCCAAGTATCTTGTATTCAAGATCTACATAATTTACATTCCCAAAAAACATTTGCCAAAAGCTGTATGATGATATTATATACATGCTAGTTTGTAGAAGTTAAGGAGCCAATTCAAAACTTGTCCAATTCTAGGTAAAACCACGTGTACTATAGGTGCCAAGTGAAAATTCCATTTGAAATTGTGCTTTTCACCCCTTGAATGCTAGTCTCCAATGATTTGCTAAAGATCTAGCATTCACTGTGTTAAAAACCCATCAGAAATTGAAATTTGGGGAATTCTCATTTTTTCCCTACAGTGCAGTTAGTTTGCTCCAGAATTGCACCTCTAGCTTGCTTAAACCCTAAAATATGTGATGTCAAAGAGTTTCTACACCCAACTACATGAAGTTGTATCATCCAAACTCCTACTGACTAACCCCCTTGTGCTGGGAAAGTTACATCCATGTTGTGTATAAGTTAAGTCAGGAGCACAGTTCTTTTCAGATGGTCTTTTAATAGGCTTCGTAAAGCCAGAGTAGAATACAAGAATTCCTTAGCCACTTCAATACAATATTTGCATTTCTTCCAGTAAAAAAAAACAAACAAAAACAACATTTTCAAGAACTTCTTGTAATATTAAGACCACAAGGACATGGGTGTGCAATGCATTACTTAGCAATACTTTGTGCACCTCTGCAGAGTCCTTAATAGTTTAATGTTACTGGATAGATCAGACAAGATGCTCACTTTAGTGTTACCAAGGAAGTTTAAGCCACAATTTACAACAGGTCCAGGTCCTGCCTTGTTACACTAAAGGAATGTCTTTCAAAATAACTCAAACTTGGTGGGGTTTATTTTTCCCCGTGGACTATATACACAGCAGCATCAAGTCTATAAGACAATGCTGCAGAAGCAGGCTCAGTAACAGCTGCTAATGAGGTTCTCCTTCAACAAAACCTGCTGGGTTACCAGATCCCCACTCTCCAACACTGCATAACCCATGGGGATCTCCCCAACAAATCAGCCTTAATGGAACAGCAGAATGAAAGTATGGGAGTTCCCATGACTACAGAAACAGTTAACGGTAAAAACAAAGTAAAAGAAAAAAAATTATAGTGTGCCCAAAGTTTAGGCACAGCTGTTCACGCATCAGAAGCAGTCAGGCTGATAAACTAGGTTGGTTTATATAAAATTGAACACAAGTAGATTTACTACACATTAACGATTCGGTGAAGCTCCAAAAATCTTTTTTAAATACAGCCATTGGAAGGACGATCTTGAGTCAGGAATGGATTTTACTCGTTGTGTGTAGCTGAGGACAAGAAGCAGGCACAGTTGTAAAGGCACTTGAAGCATATGGACAGGTCTCAGCAACACTTCCTAACACCAATTTACATATTCCCTTCCCCAGTAAGTTACAGCACTAAACTCGCTTGCTGTGATCAAGACAGACCCTATACATGCATTACATGGACAATGGAGTTGGAACCTATACTAAGCAGTCCTAATTCGATGTGCTAACTTGCCCCCCACCCCTCCCATTCTGCCGCTCTTCCACCCAACTTACCATAACTGTCATAACTGTCCCTGTAGGAGCCTCCTGAGCGATCACCATAGCTTCCTTGACTCCTGCCACTAAGGTGGGAAGAAAAAGCCACATGACATGCCTGGTCTTCAAACTTCTCTCAAAGGCAATAAAAGCCCCTAATGACCACCCACATACTTACCATGGTGGAGGGGGACTTCAGTGTCCCAAGTATTGTCCTCGGCCCTTGACTCAGGTAGCAAAGTCTAACATCTTAGGGACCAGTGATGTTCCAGGACCATCACTGGTGGATTTGCATTAAAGACCAGTGATGTTCTTGGCATGTAATGCAATTCTGGGATGGCAGCACATCACTTATACCAGAAGCCATCCTGACAAAGTGGTAGTGGTATGCCTGTGATGCTTAATGGCCTCTTAAGGGGTAAAGACAGTCCTAGGTATCCATGGAAGCAGACATGATAGCCACCTACAGAATTACAGTAGTGCCAACTGCACCTCATTAACCCTTTAATTACCAGAGGCATGTGCAAAGCTTTGAGATGTTGCACAACTCATGTTCAAAGATTTGTGCACTGGCAAGTTACTTCAGCATGGGGGAGACTGTCAGCAACTAATATCTGCCTCTGTAGACACGAGACTTAAAGTGATAGTAATGTTTCACAAAAAAAGCAGCTCCAATTAATCTTCATAGCAATTGAGCCATATAGTCATTTCAATACTGTCTCAGTTTAGTTCAAGAGTAATTGAATGAAAGTATCCCCCTCCAACTCCTTTTGCCTAGTGTATAAGCCACCTCCCCTCAGATGTGTAATCTGCTACTGGGACCAGACAGCTCACAGCAAGGGACAATCTTCTTACTGCGAGAACAATGAAAGCCCTGCCCCCATTGACAAGTTTTCCCCCTTATGTTAAAAGAGGGTCCTTCTCTGCAATCCACTTATACACCACCCTGCTGCTCTGAGTTGAGCAGTGTTACATCAGTAAACGGTGTGGGAGGGGGATACTTGATCATTCAGTTACTCTTGAACGACAACTGACAGTACTTAAAGGGGAACTACCACCCCGCAATAAGTTTACATGAATGCAGTCTTCATCTGGCGACTAGCCGCTTAGTAGCACTAGTCTTCAGAAATATTACCTGGTTCCAAAGATATTGCAGTTTTTCAGAGGCGCACAGGAGCAGGAAGCACTGACATCTCGTCACAGTGACGTCCGTGCGCCTGCGCTGTCAGTCCCTTTCGGTGGCTTCAAAAGGGACTGACAGCGCAGGCGCACGGACTTCACTGTGACGACATGTCAGTGCTTCCTGCTCCTGTGCTCCTCAGAAAAACGGCAATATCTTTGGAACCAGGTAATATTTCTGAAGACTAGTGCTACTAAGCGGCTAGTCGCCAGATGAAGACTGCATTCATGTAAACTTATTGCGGGGTGGTAGTTCCCCTTGAAATAACTCTCTATGGCCCAAATACTAAGACTAATTTGAGTCGCTTTCAATTCTGAATTACTATCCCTTTAAAGGGATAGTAAGACTCATTTACATCTACTATTGTAGGCATAAAAAAAATAAAATACAAAATTTTGAAATAATGTAAGGCTTAAATCTGAAACCTTTATGGTTTGAGAGATATACCTTGCTTAAGTTACCTCTTCTTGGTTGACTTGGTTCAAACAACGATCTAGCTGACAGCTGCAGAATCTGGCCATTTGACCAGATGGAGGCTCTTCAGCAGTGCTGAAACCACGCAATCTAAACATTAATACTTAATTGGAACGGTTTTACATAGTGTGCTTGCAAACCAGGCACACTTGTAGACCATTCCAAGTATTAGTGTTTAGATTGTGCGCTTTACTCTGCTGAAGATCCTCCATCTGGTCAAATGGCCAGATTCTGCAGTTGTCAGCCAAAGCATCGAATTAGTTCACACAGCCAAGAAGCAGCTTTAGCAAGGTCTCAAGCTATAGAAGGTTGAGAGATCAGCCTTACATAGTTTCTCATTTTCTATGCCTACAATATTAAACATAAAAATGAATTGCTATCCCCTTAAGTGGTTCTCCTTAAAGGGATAGTAATACTTAAGATTTATAAAAATGTATGTTGTAGGGTTTATGTCCCCAATAAAACAAGGGTACTCCCACTGCTGAGATTTTATTAAAACATGTTATGTCAGCGCAAACTTTAAATTTTCAGGCCACTGATAATTACACCTAAAAATTAGTGGCGCTGTTGCTACACCATCCTATGGATATTTATGGTCTACGGACCAGAGCAGTCCATAGGATGGTGTAGCAACACCACCACTAAATTCAGGCCACTGATACTGCACCTTAAAAAAAAAAAAAAAAAAAAAAAAAAGTGAAGTTTGAGCGGTTATAACTTTTTAATAAAATCTCAGTGGGAGTACCCTTGTTTTACTCAGAGGTATAAAACCTGAAATTTTTTTTTTTTTTACATTTTAAAGTATTACTATCCATTTAACAAAGGCCAGGTCAACGTTTCAAGGCCCCTTCAATACAGTAAGCAACAGGGTGGCAGAAATGTAGGACCAAGCCTAAACTTACACAGCTAAGAGTAGGAATATGAATATATACACACGTTATGTACCAATGCCCCTTTAAAGTCACTGCACATTGTTCTATTTAAAACTCACCTGCCATAGTAGTCCCTAGATCCACCACTGCCACCATAACCTCCACTCCTGTTGTCAAAGCGACTGCTTCCATATCCTCTGTCTCCACCACCTGTAACAAAGTTGAAAACATTGCATACCTGCACAGGAATACTCTTAATCATATACATCTGAAAAATAAAACACACACCACTATATTACACACCTCTCCCTCTGCCTCCACGGAAGAAGCCTCTGCCACCAGATGAGCCACCTCTGTAGCCTCCTCGCCTGTCACCAGAGGATTTGCCAGCCTGGTCAACACGGATCTGACGTCCATCCACAGACTAGAAAGAATAAAAACACACACTTAAAGCCAACCTCATCATAAAGACAAGAATCATAATATGAATGTTCTTTTAATAGGTAGAATAGAGTTAGGGCAGTGGACCCTTTAGGGACCCAAGCAATTCAAGAAGGCATTTCCCAGCAGGTCATTCCTACATTAAAACAGGAATTCTACTCTAGAAAAGAATAACTTACAGTTGTATTCAGGAAGGAAGCTAGATACAATTCTGCAGCCAACAGCACCATAAGGAAATGAAAATTCTCACTTGGTCCTTTTGACCCCTTGCATGCTACAATGCAGTTTTGCAGTAAGTTTTACTTATTTAATGTCCCCAATACAGCCCTCAAGTTGATGCACTAACTAAATGGTTAGCAGTGAGTGCATATTAATGCAAGGGCAATTATTCACTATACTTTATAACAATGTGTACCTTTCTAGTCATGTTTAGTGTCACCCTTTCACCCCAGTCTTCAAAGCGAGACAATCTTTTATCAGTATACGGAAAATCCTGCTTCACTTTATCAAGAGGGCAGTGTTCTTCTTACACTTACAAACATTACTGTCCCTCTTTGCAGTCTGTATGGTCAAAGTGACAGGCTTCCAAGTGCGAGGGAAGTACTGCTATCCTAGACCAGTAACTCAAGGCATTAGCCCTATGAAGGCCAGAGGGGCATGCAATGCAAAGCCTATGTTGCACACCCCTCTGGTGTGAAAAGGTAGCACATTCCATGTCACTCAATTGACCACTGCAGGGTTGGTGAAAGCTGGCGACTAAACATTGATCTTCCAAAACCTTGTTTTACTGTTGTGGTTGCAAAGTAGTTTGAGCAGTACACAGCCATAGTAAGTGATTGAAAGTTCTCTGTTCAAACACTAGCAAGGTGGAAGCAACAGTTTTCAGTGGGCACTGCAGAACCCAAGCAGAATTAAACCCTCAAGGTCACTGGACTATGATAGTATAATCATAGTAATTGCTTTTATCCAAAGTAGTTTTTTTTTTGTTTTTTTCTAAACATAAAGAGACCCTACAGGGGGAGAAAAAAAAAATTAATATAGCAATCTTTTTAGAGCAAGTAAATAGCCATGCGTTCCTAACTCACCAATATCCCAGTAACTGGGGCTCACAATTTTATTATTTGAGTATACAGCTTTATCAGCACCTGGAGATATTCAAACGTCAGGCCCCCGGAGCACTAATTAGTGTTTTTCATAAAGTTAACCCTTTGAGTGCCAGAGGGGTACGGAATGCATTGCAAAGCAATACGTTCCGTACTGCTCTGGCGCTCAAAGGGTATTACAAAACACAAAAAAAAAAAAAAAAAAAAAAAAAAGTTCTCCCAATTGCTGAACATTTCATATTCAATTGCTGCTAAAGCTCAAACTTAATTTAAGTGTAGCATCACAGTGGAGTGGTTGCTTAACCATCCTTTAAAGATTCATGGCCAAATAACAAGAGCTGTCCATGTAATTGTGCAATAGCAAAACTGTACAGTTGCAGGCCACCAATACTGCACCTGAAAATTCAAGGCTGAACTGTAATAACCATTGAACACCACCTCTTAGAAGGTGGAGTGCCCATGCTTTACTATGGGGATAAAGCTACAACTTCTCATCTACATTTATGCATTAGCCCTTTCAGTGCTAGAGGGGTATCCAGTGCATTGCTGATACTGCTCTGAGTTAATCATTCATGGGTCTTGAGGTTTGAGAAATTAGGAGGTTTGTACCTCAGTCACCAAGCCAGCCTTCAAGAGGGAGATCAAGTGAGAACATGTTTCTTTTTTTGGTGTGTTTTGGGTATGAAACTCCACTTTTAAACACAAAAGACTCACCTTCCCATTCATTGCCATCATGGCATCCTTCGCATCGTCTGGATTTTCAAATGTTACGAAGCCAAATCCTCTGGATCGTCTTGACTCACGGTCTTTTACCACAACCACTGTATGGAAACATGAGATTAGCAGTGTCCAAACTCAAATGAAGAGTACACAATTTGGGGGGGGGGGGGGGAGAATTATAAAGTACACAGTAAGACCTACCTTCTGCAATCTGTCCGTATTTACAGAACACCTCCTCCAGGTTCTGCTCATTAGTATCAAAGCTCAGACCACCAATAAAGAGTTTTCCATCATCAGAAGACATGATGAGACCTAAAGGACAAAGGAAGCTGTGTTATTTAAGTCCTAAAATGGCGGTCGCCGCATGGTACATAAAGACATGAGGAGCACCTGGTGGTGTTAGTTGGTAGTTTCTCACCAAGAACACTCAGTTGGGCAAGGCACACGATACATCGAGTCATGAGCAGTATCTAATAAAAGCTAGCGCACACACACGTCTAATGCCCGTAATATCAATAGGTACCAATATCTGGGCACCTACTCGCTGCGACAGCCAATTATCGAGCTCTTACGCATGCATTGTAGTCTGTGGTATCAAACCCTTTAGCAACCTCTATGCTCTTTAAAGGGATAGTAACACTTTTTTTTTAATGCCTATAAAATAAAACGAAGAACGATCGATAGGTGTTCTCTCAAACCTTTATGGTTTGAGAGATATTCACAAGCAAAGTTTCCCCTCCCACCCTTTTACCTAGTGTAAGCCATCTCTTCAGATGTGGAATCTAGTCCATAGACCAGACAGATAACAGAAAGGGACAATCACTTTCCTATGAAAACAATGAAATCCCTGCCCCCCCCTTGACAAGTTTTTCCCTCATCTTAATTGAAGATTGTCCCTCTCTGCAGTCTACCTGGGCACCTCCCTTCTGATCTGGCTAAACAGTGTTATATCAGTAAAAGGAGAGGGAGGGGGATACTTTGTCATTAAATTACTCGAACTACAACTCTGGCAGAATTGAAATAACAGTCTCCAAAGTCCAAATACTACAATGATTAGTTAGGGCTGCTTTTATTATGAAACATTACTATCCCTTTAAAGTGTTGACACGCTCAATAACGTGTAAACAAGCATCGCTAATTAAACCATGTAATAACGGAGAACGACAAATTACTTAATATGTTGCCTACAGCCACATCTCCCGATAAGCTACCTAGCATACAGAGCCAATCCAAAAATGCATATTAGTTTTGCCATATTTAAGACAGCAGCCACCTAAGAACACAATTGGTCTAATTTAGACTTCATCTGAAAACGAACTAGAACATTTGTGTTACAACGTTACATACCTAAATATTTCAAATATCTCATGAATACAGTTTAAAAACGCCTAGCTATGGAACACAAGTTAAATACTTCGAGCGCAAACGACAATTTATTATTATGCATCAGTGTAATAGACTACCTCGTTAATTACACATACAAAGCCCCGTAATAACTTACCGTGTTCTACCAACGACAAGTGAAGCAATACCTTCTGGAGGACGAATACAGAGTGCGCAACCACCGCGCGGTGCTTTCTTATATACCCTACGCAGCTCCGCCCATCTCATGGATAATTCACAATGAATGCACCAGATCAACTGTAGTTTTACAAAATTATCCGTCAGAATATTCCGTCGATGTAAGACAGCATATAGCTCTCAGATGTTAATATAAATTATTGTATGATTTGTTGAGCACATTATGGTGTTTTTTTTGTTTTTTGCTATAAATACGCAACATCACGTTATTGGAATAGCTAGAAACGCGAGTTATTATACGCTAATGGATATTCAATAAGTGGGCCGGCTTTGTGCTTAAAATGGATACTAGTGGACGATATATGCTGCTGGGAAGTGCTAAACTGCAGTTACGACGTTGCGGGTTTTAGACAAAGAGCTGGTCAAGGATATTTGGCGCCATTTTAGGGTTTGGTAGCTTGGTTTGAAATAGTGAGATGCAGTTTGTTTTAGTAAGCTGTAGTATGGTGCTCTGTGTAGCCTGTCATCTATTTAAACCTGATTATCTATTTGAGTTTAGACATACAGGATAATTCATTTATAAGGCGCAATCGTAGTTACAGGCGGTTTCACATATTGTGATAACAATATTGACCTTTTGAGTGCCAGAGGGGTAGGGAATGCATGGAAATTGTTCGTACTCCTCTGGCACTCAAAGGGTTAACGGGCTGATGAGGCATGGGCATACCTGGGAACTCTTGAAATGAGCTCACCCTGAGATGTTTGAAATATTAACCCTTAACACACACACGAAAGCAGATTCTATGTGTTATGTCAATGTTTGCTCTAAACCAGAGATAATCCAATCAATTTTTAAGGAACCTTTAACATGGTACAGTTCTGAGGTATAACTTCTTATATACTCATAAGGCAAGCAGGACTTGTCCTCCTGCCTTTCTGGTAGAAATGTCATGGATTTGGACAATAAATAAGCAGTAAATTGGTGTAAATCATATAGGAGGACACACTGGATCTGCTCACCCTGAGAATTTGGCCCTTCCCCCTGAGATTTGGTTCCAAACCCTGAGAGTTCCCAGGTATGGGCATGGGTAAAGCGAAATGTGGAGCTAATTTTGTGAACCACTTTATTTATGTAAACTAATCTGTATGCCTTTTCGGTGTTAGTTGAAGACATTCTATGATGTGTTAGAAATATATCTTAATAATTATGAGTTTAACCCATTGAATGCCAGAGGGATAACCCTGTCCTGGTTTGTCCCTACTATTTGTATATTGGATATTATTAAATTCTAGCAGTTGCATTTTCAAAACTATATTTTATAAACATACACAACTCTCCCTAGTATCCTTTCTGATGGTGGGCACGTGGAGACCCACATGCCCCTTTCTTACCATGATTTTCATCAGATCACAATTGTCAATGTATTTATAACCATTCTATTCTGAAAAAGACTCACCCTTTAAAGGGATAGTAATACTTCATTTTAACTTTATTTTATTTTGTAGGCATTAAAAAAACATGAAGAATGATATAAGTCATCTCTCAAACCTTTATGGTTTATGAGATATTCACAAGCAAAGTTTCCCCTCACCGCCCCTTTTACCTAGTGTAAGCCATCTCTTCTCAGATGTGAATCTGGTTGTATGACCAGACAGATAACAGAAGGGGACAATTTTCTTTGTATGAAAACAATGAAAGCCCTTCCCCCCCCCTTGACAAGTTTTTCAGGTTTTTTCCTTATCTTAATTGAAGATTGTCCCTCTCTGCAGTCTACCTGGGCACCTCCCTTCTGATCTGGTTGAACAGGGGGGGATACTTTGTGAATATCTCTTAAACCATAAAGGTTTGAGAGATAAGACTTATATCATTCTTCATGTTTTTTTAATGCCTGCAAAATAAAATAAAGTTAAAATGAAGTATTACTATCCCTTTAAGTGCCATAGAGGTAGCCAATGAGTTGGTTACTTTTGTGGAGCTCAAAAGGTTAAGTATATGTTTATGCCTCCCAAGTCACCCTCTTTCCCACCCCGGTCTCAAATAGTAGTTAGTTTGTAGCAGTCTTTTTCTTTGTTTATGTAAGGCCAAATTGGTTGAGAAAGCAGCTGGTTGCGCTGTGAAATGCGTACCTTGAGCCTTCCAGTCATTGGGCATTTATTGTTCTTAAATAAATTTATTTTTTTGGATTAGTACAGCTACATGTTTTATATTTTTTATTTTATTGCTTTGGATATTTGATCAAGTTCCAAGTCGTCCATCAAATCGGAATATCTGAACTGAAGTACCTCCACGTGATCCAGAGGCTCTTAGACCCAAACAGGGACCGGTAAAGTACCCTGTACGCCAATAGTGTTTTGTGTGTGTGTGTGTGTGTGTGTGTATATGTGTATATATATATATATATATATATATATATATATATATAAATTTTGTATGTGTACATTTGGTGTATCAAGGATAATACACAATTGGCGCCCCTCCCTTTTTTCCCTTTTCTTCTACATATACTACTACTCCATTTGGATACGAGAGTTGCTGTGAGTGAAGCCGCCTGTCAATATTGTTTTAGGGGAACAGTGTACACATCCCCCAAGCTTCATTGCTGAATTACACATATGTGTTTTATTCAGCCACTTCCTCTGTGAGAAGTGTCCTTTTGGTGGTGGTTGGTGTTTTTTTTTCTGGTCCTTGGAAGATTTTACTCTAGGAGCGCCCACTGTTTTTCTTACTTTTTTTTTCTTCTCTTCCCTATTGTTTTTATTTTACCCTATGTAATCTGCCTGCATTGCGGTTTACATTATTTGCCTCAAAGCTACCTGAGGATCCAGACCCTTACACACTAACGGTGGCATGGTTCCATTTTATGTGGCCATATTGTTACCTTGCAAAAGTTTGTGCCGCTATGGATGCCTCCCCACTCGCTCCACCAGGCTCCCGTTTGTTTCCTGATTCTGCTTGGCTAAGGACACGGGCCCCATCATGACGCGCGCCTTATCCAGTCTCATCAGGAAGTTGGCGTGTGTGCGTTTCATCAGTGGAATGCAGAGGCAGGAAGCACCTGAACGCCAGCCCAGACACGAGCGGAGAAGCGATAGAGGACAGGTAAGTGCATTATACAAGTCATGTGGGACTGGTTTAATGCTACTAGACATTAATTCTAGCTTAGCACTATAATAATAATTATTGCAGTAGCTTATGTTCAGTTTATTCTTTAATCTACTTGAATATATTAAGGCTATGTCTTCTAAGAATGAAATGGGAGACATACAGAAACAGCCTGCTGATATTCCCAAAGAGGATAAACCCTCTACCAAACCCATATGTTGTGCTGGGTGTGAAGCAAAACTTCCTCCTTCTGACCCAGCCAAGCTCTGCTCAGAGAGTCTAAGAGAGATTTCAGGCACTGAAGTTCCATCCAGGTTTCAGGAATATCTGGGATGGATGAAGACTTCAATGCAAGAGACCTTTAACTCCATGCAGGAGGCTTCAAGGAAGAGGCAGCGTACCTCTGATCCGGAGGAGGGCCCTTCTCAATTAATGGATGAGGAAGACTACCTGAGTGTGATAGAATCAGCATTATCGGCGGAGGAAGGTGAGATAACGAACAAAGCCTTCTGCCTTGACAAAATGGATAGCTTGGTGCACGCCATGAGAAAAACATTATGATTAGAAGACACTCAGAAAAAAATGAATGTGATGGATAGGGTATTTATCGGAAACAAGAAGGAAGCCCCCACCTTTCCAGTCCATAGTTCAATCCAGGAGATGAGTACTACAGAATGGAAGACGGGATAAGCGCCCACAAACCACCAGACAAATTCAGCATATGTATCCCTTTAAAGAGGAGGACACAGGTAGTTGGGTATCTGCGCCTAAAGTTGACGCAGCAGTAGTACACATTTCTAGACGTACCACCTTATTAATGGAAGATGGGACTGCTCTCAGGGATCCAATGGACAAGCGAGATGACTCTGCCCTGAAGAAACAATACTTAGTTATTGGACAAAATCTCAAAACTGCTACAGCCATGGCCTGCATATCCTGAACATTAAGAATATGCATGAATGATTTTGAGGAGAAGTTAGATTCTTCAGTCTCCAGGTCTAGACTTCTGAAAGAACTAACTCCAATAAAAGACTCCATAATTTTTTCTTGCGATGCCTCATTGGACAACATCCGTAGTCTGGCAAAATCATCAGCTCTCTCAGTAACCATGCGTAGAGCTATATGGATCAAATCCTGGGAAGCCGACGCTACCTCCAAGAATAAGTTGGTATCTCTTCCATTTACTGGTGGTAAGCTTTTTGGGAGCCAGTTAGAACACATTATTAAACAGTCTTCGGGGGGGGGGGGTCCTTTTCTCCCAGAACAAAGGTGAACTCGAACCACAGCTTAAAAAAGCTGTCCTTTCGGGACGCTAGAAGATACAGACCTGGAAGGTCTTATGATCAACGGTAGAGAGGGGCTGCACAGGGAAACAGGTCAGGAGGCTGATGGGACTTCCAGAGGAAGTCTCATTTCAACCAGAACTCCCAATGAAGAACAGTTGACACCTTCCTTTTCTCCAGTAGGGGGCAGGCTGGAAAAACTCAGGAACACATAGGCAGATCTAAACCCAGACACATGGTCAACTTGGAATTTACGACTGTCCCAATCAGACACAGATTCAGGGCAACCAAAATCAGGAATCACAGGACAGCAGTCCTCATGAAACAGGCAGTACAGGAGCTTCTTATCAGCAGGGTGATCAAGTCTGTTCCGAAGGCACAAGAGTACAGTGGCTATTATTCACCAGTTTTCTCGGTTCCCAAACCTTCCAAAGATTTATGCATCATTTTAGACCTGAAAGAGATACATTTATATCTCAGACTCCAAAGGTTCAAAATGGAGACAGTAATGACGTCTCTAAAGATCGTGCAACCTGGGTCATTCCTAACCAGGATAGACCTCAAGGACTCCTATTATCATGTACTGATACAGCCCACACACAGATGTTTCCTGAGATTCCATGTGTTTCAAAGACATTATCAATACAGAGTATTGCTATTCTGGCTCGCATCAGCACCAAGAGTCTTCATGAAGATATTATCGGTAGCCGCGGCAGCATTAAGACAGCAACGGATAAAAATATTGCCATAACTGGACGATTATCTCATTGTAGATGATTCAAGAGAAATAGCAAGAGACAGCACAGTAAAGTGTCTACAGCTCCTTCGAAGCTTAGGTTGTCTAGTAAAGGAAGACAAGAGTTAGCTCATACCATCACAGAACCTAACATTTCAAGGAGTTCAATTCATACAAAACTGGGACTAGTAACTCAATCCCAAGAGAGACAAGAACGTCGTCATCTGCGAATATCTTGATTCCTGAGACAACAGGTGCAGACAGCACAGGAATTCTCATTAGTATTGGGGAATCTAGCCTCTACTCATCAGATTGTCCCTTGGGCCAGATCTCACAGTCGCTGGACCCAGCTCAACTATCTATTATACTACATGCTGGAGCCATCCAACACAGCCTTAAATATCCCAGTTCTCCCTTCTACAAGAAGAGAGCTAAAATGGTAGTGTCAGCTACACCACACAGTGCAAGGAAAAGCCTATAGCCCATTCAGTGGGAAACCATATGCATAGATGCAAGCAAGACAGGCTGGGGTGTTGTGTGGAAACAAAAGTCGGCCCAGGGAAGATGGACAGCAAAACAGGCAAAACTTCATATAAACATCTCAGAACTCCAGGCAGTTTTGAATACACTCAGGAAATTTCAGTCAGAACTCAGACACAAGCATGTGTTAGTGCGATCGGACAACCATCTGTAGACATGACCCTTTAGTACTTTCATGGGTACAAGCAAAACAGGAATCCGATGGTACTTTGATAACCTTTATTAGAAGTGAAATCACAGCAAGTGCAAGGAAGGAGCAGAGGGTGATCGAAGCAGAGAGCCTCTATCAGGAATAGGAGGACGCCACTAGGTTTCCAAAACTTCAGAGACTAGGCTGAAGCCAATGGTACTCAATATCAGGCTTGTTATGATTGGAACGTAGGAGCAGGGAATGCTAACTCTTGCCAGACACCCTTACCAGGTGATCCACAGAGTATCACGGTGCCCGTGATTGCTGCAGTTCCTTGTCTGTCACCAGTAGGGGGCTTCTATTGGCTGTCTGCAGATAGCCCGCCTCTTATTGCCTATTTAAACCTGGACTGGGCACCCTTTGAGTGCCCTTTCGTGTTGTTTCTGACCTTCTTGCTATCACTATGCCAGTGATAGCTGGGCCTCTGTTCCAGTGTTCCTGAGTTCCTGATCTCATGTGTTCCTGAGTTCCTGATCTCTACTGTTCCAGTGTTTCCTGCATGCTGAAGTACTTCCAGTCCTGGTTCCGGCCTAGTCTCTGGTGTTGCAGTTCCTGCTGAACTTCTTCTCTGCGGTTTCCTGACCTGACTGATCGTTGCTGGTTCCTGTCATCGCATCGCCTGTCTCCTGTATCCTGGCGACCTCCTGCCTGGTCGCGTCGGCGACATTGCTTGTTACTCCAGTGTGCGGTCACTGGTTTGCTCCACAGCCTATCGGCTATACAATTCTGTGTTGGTCCCAGCGTGCGGACGTTGGTTTGCTCCTAAGCCTTGCGGCTAGACAAACTCGCTTGTTACACCAGTGTGCGGTCACTGGTTTGCTCCACAGCTTATCGGCTATACAATTCTGTGTTGGTCCCAGCGTGCGGACGCTGGTTTGCTCCAAAGCCTTGCGGCTAGACAAACTCGCTTGTTACACCAGTGTGCGGTCACTGGTTTGCTCCACAGCTTATCGGCTATACAATTCTGTGTTGGTCCCAGCGTGCGGACGCTGGTTTGCTCCAAAGCCTTGCGGCTAGACAAACTCGCTTGTTACACCAGTGTGCGGTCACTGGTTTGCTCCACAGCCTATCGGCTATACAATTCTGTGTTGGTCCCAGCGTGCGGACGCTGGTTTGCTCCTAAGCCTTACGGCTATACTAACTCGCTTGTTACACCAGTGTGCGGTCACTGGTTTGCTCCTAAGCCTATCGGCTATACAATTCAGTGTTGGTCCCAGCGTGCCGACGCTGGTTTGCTCCAAAGCCTTGCGGCTTTACGATTCCCCTGTTAGTCTCAGTGTGTGTACACTGGGTTGCTTACGATCCTGTCAATTTGCCATTACCATCTGACTGCTGCTACTATCTCTGGGCTGCCCTGCCCGGTATTGGTAAGGCCGGTAGAACCTTTTGCCACATTCCATCTGAGGTTGCCTTACCCGGTATTGGCAGGGCCGGTAGAGCCTACATCATGAATCTATTGAGGCTGCCTTGCCCGGTAATTTGGTAAGGCCGGTAGAACCGTTATGCGATTCCATCTGCAGGTTGCCTTACCCGGTATTGGCAAGGCCGGTAGAGCCTAACATTCTATTACTTCAGACTGTCCTGTCCGGTATATTGACAGGACCGGTAGAGTCTGCCTTCTGTCTTGTTATATTCTGAATATATCTGTATGTATGTGGTTGCCATCCTACGTTATCAATTTATTATTTCAATAAAATTGATTTTTACCTAAAACTTGTGTCTGAGAGTCATAATAAACCGTGACACAGAGGTATACAGGTAGAACACCTAGGTAGGAGTGACAGCACGGAAGTGTAAGGGTTAAAGCAAAGCATAGTCAACAGTCCAGAAGATCAGGGCAGCAGCAATCAGGCAGAATTAGTAAAACTAGCCAAGGTCAGGAAACAGGCAAGCAGGAGAGTTCAGGAGGGAAGCAGGAGGTTAGGCAATGGGAAATCCAGTGGAGAGTTTGTAGCACAGCAAGGAAAGAGGCACTGAGCACTGGAAACTTAGAGCACACAGGAACCAAAGTTCTGGAACACCTGAGGCAAAGTGGAAACAGCCTGAGGGGTTTTTATAGTGTCATAGGTTTTCACCCCTCCCCTCTGCTGAACAAACCTCACTGGATTGCCCAACAGAGAGGTGTGTAACCTCAGCACCCGTCTCACTGTTTCTCGGGAAGCACACTATTGGTGGACAGCTGATGAGAGAGGCAGGTTTCACCTCCCCCTTACAGGTGTACAACACCGTGGTTTGGTCTGGGCAACCTGTGGATACCTTCCCTGGATACTCCCTCAACTTTAGGTCATGGCTTCTGTTTACTGCGCGATCGCGGGTAGATGCCGCTACTCAAGGCCGTGGCTTCGGCCTACTCGGCGATCGCGGAGCAACCAGGAGGCCCCCAGAATCGGCGGATGGCTGGGACATGGAGGTAGGAGCTAGAGGGGCATGACGCTCAAATAACGGAATTGTCCTCCACGAACCCAAGGATCTTCCAAGGACTCACGCCTGCAGTCCCATAATGAAAGGTCGTAAGACCGCAAAGGTAGCGAGGGAGACTACTGACTCTCGCCTGCAGTCAGTAATGGAAAGGCAGTCTTATGTAAAGGAAGGCAACCAGAGTGACTACTGACTCATGCCTACAGTCAGTAACGCTAGAGTCTACCAGAGCCCTAGGTCCGCACCAGATTGGATCTCTGACTACAAGGAGGGCTACACGGAGGGTAGTCAGACAGAGCCGCAGGTCAGCACCAGCCAGGATGGTTAGACAAGCCAAATGTTAAGGTACGAAACGGGTAGTCAGCCAGAGCCGCAGGTCTGCACCAGATTGGTTATCGGACTAGCCAAGGTCATACACGGAGAGGGGAGTCAGACAGAGCAACAGGTCAGCACCAGAAGGGTTAGTCAGACAAGCCAGAGCCGCAGGTCTGCACCAGGTTGGTTATCAGTAATAAAGCTCAATTAAGAGATCACTACTACATGCCTAATCAACTGATTTATGAATTATTCATCAAGATACTTGCTTATAAGACACCACTGCTCACCACGGCAAAAAGCCGTTGCGGATCTGGAGCCACCCCCACAGTCCTGGCCATGGACTTCGCCAAACTAGACGACACCGCAGTAGGTGCTTCAACGGATCCACCGCTCATCCACAGCCAAGGAAGACATCCACTCTCTTGTATCAATAAAATTAGTTTATTCTTTCTCTTTTTAAAAACATCATTCACGATGTGAAAATACCACACCAGACATATACCAGACCACGAAGCGCCTAACGCTTTTCGTGAAAGTCACTTAATCATAGGCTGCCAATCAAACATGTCTTAACATCTTATATAGTAAAAACATAAGAACAATCAATTAATTCAATTAACCAATCACCATTTAAAAATACAAACCATCCAATGGAAAGCATTCCACCGGTAATATCCATTTTCTATTGCAAGGGTGAGTTAACCAGTTATGCCGAAACAATGAAAATCCTCCCAAAAACCCTTCCTAATTTAAAGGGATAGGCATAAACCTAAATCCTGTGTACCAACTCACGGCATAAATTGTGTAAACATCACCACTTGCAAATGAAAAACAGTACAGCAATCGCCTACTGATCATGGCAATAATACATAAAATGCCATAATCTAAGGTGATATACATCCATCCTCAGAGAAAAACCATCTTAAAGTGATAATAACCCATTATGCATTACTACGTTAAACCTCTATCACTATACATATAGACTATTAAAACATGAATAGGACAGATAATAAATAACTAAATAATAAAACCTATACGTAGGGATTAAACACAACCACTCTAATTATTGTGTATATAAAGGGATACATCGTGTGTAGAGTTTAACCCTGCCGGCACCCTAGTATTGAGGTTTATAATCCACTTAACCTCGGTTCTATTTAGAAGGGCTTCCAAGTCTCCCCTGCTCTCCTTTAAAGGGATAGTAATACTTCGTTTTAACTTTATTTTATTTTGTAGGCATTAAAAAACATAAGTCTTATCTCTCAATCCTTTATGGTTTATGAGATATTCACAAGCAAAGTTCCCCTTCCCGCCCCTTTTACCTAGTGTAAGCCATCTCTTCTCAGATGTGGATCAGGTTGTATGACCAGACAGATAACAGAAGGGGACAATTTTCTTTGTATGAAAACAATGAAAGCCCTTCCCCCCTTGACAAGTTTTTCAGCTGTTTCCCTTATCTTAATTGAAGATTGTCCCTCTCTGCAGTCTACCTGGGCACCTCCCTTCTGATCTTGTTGAACGGGGGGGGGATACTTTGTGAATATCTCTTAAACCATAAAGGTTTGCGAGATAAGACTTATATCGTTCTTCATGTTTTTTTAATGCCTACAAAATAAAATAAAGTTAAAACGAAGTATTACTATCCCTTTAAGGAGACTCTTTCTATCCCCTGAAAAACAAAAGCCGAAAGCTCCGCTCCAGCACACTCGACAAAATGTTGAGCTACTGGTTTAGTCAAATCTCTCTTTTTAACACTTAACAGATGTTCCCTGATTCTTTCTTTCAAGGGCCTTATAGTATGCCCTACATATTGCTTGTTACATCGTTTACAAGTAATAACATAAACAGTATGTGTAGTGCGGCAATTAATATATTGTCGCATGTTGAAGATCCTATTATCCTTGCTCTTAATAGTTACACCACTTACAAGAGAGTGGATGTCTTCCTCCGGTGTCGTCCAGGTTGGTTATCAGACAAGCCAGGATCATACACGGAATTGGATAGTCAGACGGAGCCACAGGTCAGTACCAGAAAGGATAGTCAAACAAACCAGGTCATACACAGAGCACTAAACACAATGAACTGCACTGGACACCAACAAAAGGGTGAGTGAGCCCTGTGTCCATGCAGTTTATTAAGACCTGCCCCACAGGAAAGGGAGGAGCACAAAATTGGTGTGGCTCCTTTAAATGGGACGCACGTCCATGCCTTTGGACATGCGCCCGAACATGACATCATCAGGCCGGCCCACAGTAGCGCTGGAGCAGCGAGACAAGTAGAACGCGGCTGAGCCGCGTAGGTGAGAGATGTGGACGACTTGAGCAGCCGCCGCAGGTCACATTGTGACACCTACGCCTCCAGGCTATTTTTGTAAAGAGAATTTGCTCTTCAGCCTTATTGGACCAAGTGCTCACTGATGGAGGGACATCTGACTTCCAATGAAAAGGGATGAGAGCCTTGGCTGCGTTCAGCATAGTGTATAGGAATAATTTCTTCGTGTTGGGTACTGTTGGCAGATCCATATATAACAATAACAACAATGTGTTTTGCATCTCCAGCAGGCATTAGAGATGTTAGAGTTAAAACTATAAATTTATAATTCATCTCTACCATTTGTGCAGAGATAGAGGATTTCTGAGTGTGACGCCAGATCCTTTTCCATTCTTCTAATGACAAAGATTGACCCAGGTCCCTCTCCCACTCCAGAACATAAGTGGGCTTAGAGTGTCGATCAGAGTCAGAAAGTATCCGATAGATGGTGCCTAAAAATCATTTGTGTTTAGGGTGAGCCGTCAGAAGCTTCTCGAATGGAGTTAAGACTCTATTGAGCTTGTGGCGCATCCCCTGCGAAGACAGTAGGCCTTTAATTCTAATATAATCCAGATTTGTCTAGGAGGGAGAGCTAGGGTCTCCTGCAACGCAGAGAATTCCATAATTGCACCCTCAGTGTATACATCTGCTAATCGAAGATCCTGGGAATGTGTCCAATTAGGGAACTGGGAAGTTGGAAGTGTATAGGGGGTTTTGTGATTAAGAAAAAGAGAAGAGCAGGGAGATGGGAAAGAAATAAGTCGGGTCACATTAGGTATAGTAGACCAGCATGAGAGAACGTTCCTCACAATCGGATTAAAAGAGAGGGAGTTGAGCCTCACTGCTCTAGGTAGTAAAGATTCCCATAAGGGATCAGATGTAGGATCCTGCCCGCGTTCCATGGAGACCCATAATTTATTAGTTCGGTGGGCATTCCAATCCAGAATGGATGCCGAGATAGTGACGAGATGATAATGATGAAGGTCGGGAAGCCCCAGCCCTCCATTCTGATAACGTCTGTGTAGAGTATGGAGACTAATCCTAGGACGTTTATCACCCCATAAAAAATGTGAAAGGAGTCTGGTAGTTTCAGACCAAAAAAGAGGTAGGAATCTGAATAGGAAGAGTCTGAAAAAGGTACAGAAATCTTGAGAGAACACTCGTTTTAATAATGTTTATTTTTCCTACCCAGGAAATAAAGAGAGGTCTCCATTTAGCAAAATCTGACCGCAGAGTTCTGAGCTGCCTTGGTTAGTTGGAGGGAAACACTTGAGCGAGAGTAGGAGTTAACACAATTCCCAAATACTCAATTGATTTTTTAGACCACTGACGGGGGGTAGGTGGCCTGCAGGTCTCCAATGAGGTAATTCCAGAGGTTCAAGGCTAAGGCGTTAGATTTCAAAACATTGATTTTAAAATCAGATACAGTGAAAAGTTATGGAGTTCCGTCAAGAAAGCCGGGAGGGCCAATACCGGGTCAGCTGTGGATAAGAGTACATTGTCCGCAAACATAGAAAGTTTAATGGGATTTGAGGAAGAGGGAAATGAGATTCCTGTGATCTTTGAATTATTACGAATGTGTTGGGCCAGTGCCTCCATCGTGAGAATGAAAAGGAGAGGGGACAGCGAACACCCCTGTCGAGTTCCATTCAAGATAGAGAAGGACTGGGAAAGGAGGCCGTTGACTTTGACCTTGGCCATTGGGTTCGTGTATAAAGCATTGATGTACGCCATAAATTTAGGGCCAAATTCAAAATGGTGTAAAGTTCTAGTCATAAAATATCAATTCACACAGTCGAAGGCCTTCTCCGCATCAACTGTCAAAAAAAGAGGTGGAAGTTTATTGGGTTCAACATGGTGGATGATATTTAAGAGTTTGTGTGTTATCCCTTGCCTCCCACTTCAGGGTGAACCCGGCCTGGTCAAGATGAATTAATTCGGGTAACAGGGCCTTCAACCTGTTTGCCAAAATTTTTGAGTAAATTTTTAAATTCAAGTTCAAAAGGGAGATGGGGCGGTAGTTTTGAGTGGCTTTTTTTAATATTGACAACTGGTGTAAAAGCCCGTGTACACGGGCTAAGTGTTCGGGCAGTCTCTACTGCCCATAACTGCATCTGGAAATCTCTAATGCGCATGACTGCATCTGGCAAACATACATCTGGCTTTTTAGATATATAAAATTGATCCATTACTATCTCTTTAATTATACAGTGCAGATCACTACAGCTACAGTATGTCTGAGTATTTTCTATCTTCTGTCTATATTATTATTATTATTATTATTATTCTTTATTTATATAGCGCCAACTAATTCCGCAGCGCTGTACAATTGGGGAATAGACATACAGAGGTATTAAATAGTACAATCAGATGTGTAGAACAGGAATAAGTACTGACATTCTGTAGCAAATATTATTAGCACTCAGTCATTCACAGCAACAACCACTGTGGCACACACATAGTGTCATTTTTATTAGCATGTGCTAATTATAGTTCTAATCCCAGAAAGTCATTACTGTGAAAACCAATTGTACAAAATCCCTTATGCCCCTTCAACCTTGAATATTCCTAAGAGCCTGTTTATACAAACACTTACTTTAAAATTAACATTTATGTCTAGTTTTACAATAAATCAGCCAATCTAAAAAATAATGCCCACCTCTTAAATATTTAACCATAAGGAGGCTTTACATCTATCTAAAAAGACCGGATCTTAATCCATCTCTCCACTTCTCAGAAATTAGACCAAAAATAACTAATACTGTTACAAACTACGTGAATTACACAGAAGACTAGGAGACAAGCCCTGCGGGTGAGATAGAAAAGTTACGATAGTGTGACTATTCCAACAAGGGATGGTAGATTGAAGGCTAGCGTGCTAGGCTAGTGCCTTATATAGGCCCAACTTGGAAGTTCGGGCTGAAAGTTACGTCACTGCTATACAGTGGAGAAGAGCAGAGGAACATATTGGTCCCACAGGCTGCCAAAATACAGTGGCAAGGGGGAATATGACAAATACTATAACTGAACCCATAAAATAATTTTATTAACAACTTTTAAATAAAGACTCTAAAAGGTCTCTCCTCCCCATACCTGGAAACAGCCAACTACCTAACTGGGAGTAACCTGACTGCTGACAATCCACTCCATCATCCAGGATATCTTTATACTTCTTTCTTTTGTATCATGAAGTGCCTTTGCAAATGTATTTTGGAAAATTTTAAGTGCTGTTTTCTTTTCATTCAGTTATAGCAATTAATTGTGTCTCAGGAGAGGCATAACTGATTATCATTCTTTGAGGCTTCCCAACACGCACTATATGTATTCTAGGTTCATACTTGTGATAAATGGAGCAAGAAAATGGTGCAAAAAAGGTGCTTCAAGCCCTATATAATAATGCTAAAGATTTCTCCAACTTTAGAGGTCTTAGTGCATTGGCTGTGTAGAGTATAGAAAGGGGCGATCCAAGTTCCTATCAAGGTGCTCGTGATTGCCTCCAGTGGGTAAATGCTGTAAAAGAGACATTGTTACTTCCTGGCTGTCGCTCTATGCACGTCGCTGTTCTTATAGGTCACTGTTGTGATGTCATCTCTCTGCCCATCTGCCAGGCCTTTTAAACCTCAGCATGTCCTATTACCAGTGCCCTTTCGTGGTGTACCTGAACCTAGTGCTGTGTTGGTCCATTGCTGTTCCTGTGTATTACTCTGGCTCCGTCTGACTACTCGATCCGGCTCTGACTCCTGGCTACATCCGACTACCCGAACCGGCTCTGACTCCTGGCTACGTCCGACTACCCGAACCGGCTCTGACTCCTGACTACGTCCGACTACCCGAACCGGCTCTGACTCCTGGCTACGTCCGACTACCCGAACCGGCTCTGACTCCTGGCTACGTCCGACTACCCGAACCGGCTCTGACTCTTGGCTACATCCGACTACCCGAACCGGCTCTGACTCCTGGCTACGTCCGACTACCCGAACCTGCTCTGACTCCTGGCTACGTCCGATTACCCGATCTGGCTCTGACTCCTGGCTACGTCTAACCACTCTCCCACTGTTGCGTTCTGCTTACTATTGCTAGATCGGCTACCCAGCCCAGCTACTGTATCCTTGTTGTTTGGGCCTACCTTACCGCGCTCACTACCCCGTTAGCAGTGCTTGTCGGTCAGTCCATATCACTGACCTCCCGTGATCTGTCTGGTTTGGGCGCCTGCCTCGGTCAGTCTGTGTCACTGATCTCTTGTATTCTGTCCGGTCCCAGTGTTGCCTCACCTAGCCTACTAGGTGCCGTTTCTCCTTGCCTAGGTATACCCTAGCCACGTTAGGGTATAGTTGCGCTACAATTCATCTGCTTGGTGTGACTAATAAAGTGCCCTGCACTGTCCTTCTATCCATCTGCGAAGGTTACCTTGGGCTGTTCATTTACTAGCTACACCTGCCTAGTGAAGGATTGAGGAAGTGTCTTGCACTGTCCTCACACCTGGCCTCGAGAAGATGGTGGAGTTAAGTCTCTCTGTGTTGCTCCAGAGTTCTGGAGATACTTGCTCCTGTTGCCTGGGTACTCTAGCGTTAGGGTACAGATGAGAGTTTTACCACACTTGCCTAGTGAAGGGTGAAGAAAGTGTTCACTGTTCTTCCCTGGACTCGTGAGAGTGTATTATTCTTTACTGCCACTATTGTGTTTTAAAATAAAGTTTATTTTAATTTATCTGTACTTGTCAAGTGTCGTTATTTCCAAGTCACTCCGTGACAGTCCCATGTTGTTATAAGGAACTAATGTATTAAGATTTCTCCAACTTTTAGAGATCTTAGTGCAAAAAAATGGAGAAAAGAATGGATCACAAAAAAGGAGTAAAAAAATGGAGGAAAACACAGAGCAAGAAAATGGTGGAAAAAAACAGTGCTCCAAGTCCTACATAACAATGCTAATGATTTCTTGCAAATTCAGAGCTCTTAATGCATTGGCTCTATAAAGTAAAAAAAAAAAAAAAAAAAAGGGGGCACTCTAAGTGTATGTATTGATTTTTCCAACTTTAGAGATCTTAATGCAAGAAAACAGAGCAAAGTGACAGCAAGAAAACGGAACAAAAAAATTGAGCGAACACCTAAGCAAGAAAAAAGGAGCAAAAAATGGAGCAAGAAAAGAAAGCAAAAAAAAAAAAAAATGGTGCTCAAAGTCCTAATTTATTCTATGGAGCAAAACGTATTAAGATTTCTCCAACTTTAAAGATCTTAGTGCTAGAAAATGGAGCAAAAAATAGCAGAAAATGGTGCAAGAAATAGGAGCAAAAAAGTGGTGCTCCAAGTCCTATGTTATGCTGTGGAGCCAATGCCTAAAGCTTCTCCAGTTTTAAAGGTCTTAGTGCATTGGCTCCATAGAGTAAACTAAGAAGGGTGCTCCAATTCCTGAGTTATTCTATGGAGCCAATGTATTAAGATTTCCACAGATTTTAAGATTTTAGTGCAAAAAAACAGAGCAAAAAAAAAAAACCTAGAGCAAAGAAAGGAGCAAAGCAACAGAGCAAAACATGCCAAAAAATGGAAGCTAAACTGGACCAAAATGGACTAAAAAAAGGGCTCAAAATTAGATGGCAATTTGTGGCAAGCTGGTATGTTATTATTTATTTATAAAGCGAGAGCAGTTTCCACAGCACTGTACATTAGAATGGGGTTACAAACAAGTTGACATACAATTATACATTAAATGAGATATATAATAAGCATAAAATATACTCTTGCGAGCTTACAATCTAGAATGCGTATGGGGTGATAGACACAGGATATCCTTTGAATATGTTGCACACAAAAGTGCGCATTAACCACGTCGCCATGATGAAAAGGGCGACATGAGAATTTCACCCTGCATCAAAAGCATGAGATTCTCATGTCGCCAGCATAAATGTTGCTCCCACATCATCATATCTTGCTGATATTGTAGTGGCAGCAACATACCTTAGCAAGATCTTTGATCTGTGTGCTCCAGTGCTCTGCATATTTTTTTGGTGACTTCACTGGATCTGGAATTTAGTATCTTACTCAGGTGGAACTTCAAGTATGTCAATATATTGCGTGCATTTAGATTTGTCATTTAGAGTCATGAGACTATATAGTCGTATGATTTTAAATTCTTTCTTGTTATTTAAATTTTTGGACGGGTGGGAACTCCTCTTTCATTCTTAACCAGTTGTTTGCTGTGCATTGTCTTGGTTTTTATCATTCCCAGTAGCAGGTGACTTCTGGTCTTATTAAGTCCCAGTTCCTTTGTATCACGGTGCCCGTGATTCGTGCTATCTGGTGTCTATCACTTGCTGGGAACTACTCATTGGCTGTCTGCTATTAGCCCTCCTCACTTTGCCTTTTTAAACCCTGGTTGGGCACTCCCAGGTTTCCCTTTTGTGATGTTTCTGACCTCCTGTCCTGACCTGCTGTCAGGCTTCTGGGCCTGCTGTTCCGGTGTTCCAGCGTTCCAGTGATCCTGTGTTCCGGTGTTCCTGTGCACTATTGTTCCGGTGTTCCTGTGTTCCAGCACCTCGCGGGTTAATGTTCCTGAGTCTCCAGCCTGCCGTCTCTCCTGCCGGTTGCTCTCTGTCAGCGATTCCAGTGTTCCGGTCACCTGTCACCGCATTAGTCTTGCTCCGGTGGATTCCCGCTAGAGTACAGGGCTCTCGCTCTTGCTCAGTCACTCCGGCGACATTGTTACTATTCCGCTTCAGCTATAGTGGCTGATTCCAGCATGCGGAAGCTGGTTTACTCCATATTAACCTGGTTGCGAGAATTACTGTTGGTCCCAGCGTGCGGACGCTGGTTTACTCCATATTAACCTGGTTGCGAGAATTACTGTTGGTCCCAGCGTGCGGACGCTGGTTTACTCCATATTACCTGGTTGCGAGAATTACTGTTGGTCCCAGCGTGCGGACGCTGGTTTACTCATATTAACCTGGTTGCGAGAATTACTGTTGGTCCCAGTGTGCGGACGCTGGTTTACTCCATATTAACCTGGTTGCGAGAATTTCTGTTGGTCCCAGCGTGCGGACTCTGGTGTACTCCATATTAACCTGGTTGCGAGAATTACTGTTGGTCCCAGCGTGCAGACGCTGGTTTACCCCATTAAGCCTGGTTGCGCTTATACCGTTGGTCCAACGCAAGGACGTTGGTTAGCTCCTGAACACTAATTCTGAGGACAGTTCGCTGTATGCTTTCTTATGCAGTTGTCTGATACTTTCTGGCAATAGACTTCTGCTGCGATTAGGCCATTGTATCTGTTCCTATCTGCTGTCATAGTTATCTGACAGCTGGTCTACGCTTTGGGCTGCCCTGTCTGGTAATGGTAAGGCCGGTAGAACCTTTGCACGTTTCCATCTTGAAGGTTGCCTTACCCGGTATTGGCAGGGCCGGGAGAGCCTATACTCAGCCTCCCTTGGGCTGCCTTGCCCGGTATTGGTAAGGCCGGTAGAACCGGTACATGTCATCTCACGGTTGCCTTACCCGGTATAGGCAAGGCCGGTAGAGCCTATTGTAACTGCTACTGTCACTTGGGTTGCCTTGCCCGGTATCATTGGCAAGGCCGGTAGAACCTATTCTACTACGATTTGTTGTTGTATTGTTATGTATGATTAACCCTACGGGGATTGCCTTAACTTTTTCAATAAAGTTAAGTTTTTTACCAAAACCTTAAGTCTGAGAGTCTTCAAAACCGTGACAGTATGAAAGGGCCATGACCTCAGACACTAAGGGTGACGGTAATATGCAGAATATCCATTGGAGGATGGATATGCATGAGCAACGTTTGGATCCGCTGGCGGTTGCTATCCAAACCATTCTTGAACGCACGGTACTGGCTGATAAGTCTGGTTCTAGCCTGGTGGTCTCGCCAATTCAGACACCGGAGAATGAATCTAGGCCCTCAGGAGTCGCAGTCAAAGGGTTAACGGCTTCTGCACCCTTGCCGCTAAGATATGACGGTGACCCTCAGCTATGCAGAGGGTTTATTAATCAGCTTGAAATCTTTATGGAATTGACGGCACACGCATTCCCGAGTGACCGCAGCAAGTTTGAGTTTATGATATCCCTGCTGACTGGTAGAGCATTGGCCTGGGCTAACCCACTGTGGGAGAACGCTAAACCATGCACAAAAAATTTCAGTGATTTTGTACAATCCTTTTGGAGAGTATTCGAGCCTCCTGGCAGAACTACCTCTGCTGCTAAAAGCCTCATGGAGATACAACAGGGCAGGCGCACGGTTGGCGATTATGCCATTGAATTCCGCACCGTAGCAGCAGAGGTAGGATGGAATAACGAGGCCCTCTTGGCAGCCTTTGCCCAAGGCTTGAGTGACCTGATTAAAGACGAGATTGCTGCAAAAGATTTACCTACTGACCTAGATGATTATATCGAATACGTGATTCTAATTGATTCCAGAATACGTGAAAGGTTAACCACCAGAGAACGACGAGCACGGTCAAAAAACAATGGGTCCAGTAGCATATTTTGCCCATCCAACCCTCCCTTGGCATCCAAACCTAGTGAACTAATACAGGAACCAGTTGAACCCATGCAGGTGGGTTTCACTAGGTTAACCAAGGAGCAGAGAAAGTATCGCAAGACACAGGGATTATGTTTGTATTGCGGTAAAAATGGTCACTTGTTAAAATCTTGTCCGGTGCGTCCGGGAAACGAACACACCTAGGGTACCTTGGGGGACAGGCCCTAGGTGGTGTCCAATCGTCCCCAATGTTGGGCACACTTAAACCCACCATACAGGTGGTATTGTCATGGGCACAACGCTCGGTTGAGGTTTTGGCCTTGGTTGATTCTGGTGCAGCTGGGTATTTTATGGACAATACCTCTGCTGAATTGCATGGGGTACCACGCATTCAGAGAGAAACCCCTCTTGCTATTGAAGCGATTGATGGCAGACCTTTGGAACCCGCTCAGGTCACCTTTGAAACTATGCCCTTGTCCATGACTATTGGGGCTCTTCACAAAGAAAAGCAGCAGTTCCAATTAATCAGTTCTCCTCACCATGCCGTGATTTTGGGCTTTCCTTGGTTACAGTTGCACAACCCACAATTCGATTGGCAGAAGTGTGAGATTGCTGCGTGGTCTCAGTTCTGTATGGATAAGTGCGTTACCCACCCTGTTAAGGTCTTGTGCACCTCCCCTTCACTACCTGATGCCTACCAGCAGTTTAGCGATGTTTTCAGTAAAGGGGAGGCTGGCACTTTACCTCAGCACAGACCATACGATTGTCGTATTGAACTGAATTCTGGAGCAGTACCACCGAGGGGACGCACGTATCCATTGTCTTGTGAGGAGAACCAAGCTATGGAGGAGTACATAGCCGATGCCCTCAGTAGAGGGATCATAAGGAAATCTACTTCCCCGAAATCTGCTCTATTGAGTCTCATCCCTCATTGGTTCCGATCCGCCTCTTTGAAGTCATGGATCCCTTTGCAGGGAGCTTTATGCACACCGTTCCACATTACGGCTTTACCTTGGATACCGAAGCAGACCCGGCCCTCGGTGACCAGAAGTAACCCCATTTTGTCACCTCTTTTTCGTGCCTGGGATATGGCAGTGACTTCTTTGTCCAGTATGCCCTCTCCTTTGTTCTCTCTTCTATATTCGGCTGATTTCCAGCCGGGTAGATCCGGCAGAACATTTACTGCGTGTGGTCAGGGGGAGGGTCTGGTGGTGGCGGACTTATTGGAGGAGGCCGAGTTGGCTTCCTTTGAAACCTTACAACTTAAATGGAAGTTGCATTCTAATGAGTATTGGCACTATCGTCAGCTTCGTAGCTTCATTTTGTCCCATCCCAGGCGATGTGATTTTTTCAGGCATCTTACCCCCTTTGAAAATCTTTGCCGGCCGACCACCTTTCCTGCCAGGCCCCTGAGGCGGGTGATTGCGACAATTTATTCTTTGCTCTCCCCTCCGGTCCCAGAGTTTGGATCTTTTCGAACACGGTGGGAACAGGACTTGGGTTGTGTCTTTCCGAAGGAGGAATGGGATGCTGCGGTGAGAGGCTCCCTTCTTTCCTCTCCTAATGTGACTGCTATGGAAACAAATTATAAGCTGTTATTGCGGTGGTATCGTTCGCCGCTTCTCTTGCACTCTTTCTATCCTATGGTGACTCAGACCTGTTGGAGATGCAGCGGTGGTTGTGGATCTTTGGGTCATATCTGGTGGTCTTGCCCTCTTATAGTTCCTTTCTGGAGGGCAGTTGTAGGCTGCCTCAGTGATGTTTTGGAGATCCCTGTTCCATCGGATCCAGGGCTCCTTCTTTTCTCTATTGGCTTATTTGTCCTCCCTGTTCCCGCAGTCGTTCGCCTACTATTGGGCTATATGCTTAATGCAGCCAGGATGCGTATCCCCCAATACTGGAGGTCGTCGATGCCTCCCACACTGGTGACTTGGTATAGGAAACTGATCGACGTATCTCTCCTTGAGAAACTGACCTCCGTAATAAATGGGTCTCGTCAATTGTATGACTCTATTTGGGCCCCTTGGATTACATACATGGCTGCTAACCGTCTGGAGCATTCAACTTAGATCTGTTGAGTTGACTCTTTAGGATTTTGGAGCTATGGTGTGGGAGATCTGAAATTTGAGGACGGTTTTATGGTTAGATGTGGATATGCGGTGTGTGGACTCCTTGCGTGCATTCGCCAATCTCCCCCCCCCCATTTTCTTCCTCTCTGATGTCTCTATTTTTCGTTTTTCTTCATATACTCAGTAGTTATGCGCTTTTGGGCTGTTATTGATCCTGACATTTCCATGCGTTGGTGGTACTAACTCCTACGGATTGTATCGTCTCTACTTCTGTACTATGTGTATTTTTATGCACATGATAGTTCTTCTGAACAATGTCAGTTTTCTATGATGCATCTGATGTATTTGTTGTTCCTAACTGTATTGTACTCTCTTTTTTTATTGTTTGCTTGTAATTCTGATATATTTTTTTTTTTTTATTGAGAAAAACAGGTGACAGCATTTTTCAAGCGCTGTAAGTGATTTAAAGATCAGTGCTATGAAAAAATGCCAGCAAGAAAACCCCTACCAGCAGCTAAATTTACATGTGTTTTGGCCCATTGAAAGTAAAAAAAAAACAAAAAACTACAAGTTGCCATTTAATGGAATGCTTTAGCTGTCTAGATCTGATAAGGCAATATTGGAGCTAGAGAGAGCGGCACTATACTGAGAATATTGGTCTCATATGTGCCATGTAAATTCTCAATAAAGAAGTGTTTTTAAAGGATTAAATCCGATAAGGGACTCACTTTAGGGCATAAAATTTAAGACCCATTTTTTTTTTTTTTTTTTTACACTAGAGTCCCTTATAAGATCTTTAGTCAGCCAACGCAGCTATTAAAAGGCAAAAAAAAAAATCCCATATCAATACATCCAACGGTTAGTAGAATTAACCATATGAGTTCCAGTGGGGTATAATTACCCTGCTGGCACTCATAGGGTTAGCCTGACTAAGTAACAAAGCATACCATTACAAGTAACACTTACCATTCATCCTGATGTCCTGCGGAGTTCTCAGCATGCTGGTCATCTTCTGTACTTCTTTCTTCTCTTCTTTCTTGTATATTCTGTCTTCTCTTCATTCTTCTTTCTTGTATCTGTAAATAAAAAAGATAAGTATAAATGCAATGCTGAAATATCCAGCACTTTAATACATAGTTTAACCCCTTGAGTGCCAAGACATTGCTTTACCTGTCTGGGGCTCAAAAGGGTTAAAGCATGTACGGTTCCATAAATATGAATATGCTTCCAGTTATTCTACGATTTCCAAGTTGTTCCAAATAATAGATCCAGAAATGACACAATAGCATAATTCTTACTTTTAATAAAATACTTAGCTTAGTGGTGTGTTGTCTGTCTCCACCGCTGTGTATGGCCACGGAGGTGGTGGCAGAGGAGACAGTACTATGCGGCACAGCAAACCCCCCCTCCCTCATGCAAGCACATCCCAGCCAATGGCTTGAGGGAATTGGAACTGACTGCCCATATATAAAGGCAGTCTCTGTTCAAAGTCCCCCAGTATGTAACGGGCAACGGCCTGTGAGGGAGAAGACTGGGAGGGGGATCTGTGCCGCATAGTACTGTCTCCTCTGCCACCGCCTCCTCGGCCACACACAGAGGTGGAGACAGGCAACACACCACTAAGCTAAATATTTTATTAAAGCTAAGAATATTAATAATATTCTTAGCTTTAATAAAATATTTAGCTTAGTGGTGGCATTTCTGGATCTATTATTTGGAACAACTTGCACATCACTGAATAACTGGAAGCAAATTCATATTAATGGAACCGGACATTAATACATGTTTTAACTCTTTTGAGCTTTGCGGTGAGTTGTGTACCCCTCTGGCACTCAAGTGTCACAGTTACCTTAGATCCAGCGTCGCCTGGTGGGTTGACTCAGGTATTTGATGGGCTGAAATGCTGCAGTGGCGTCATCCCATAGTCTATCACGGTGCCCGTGATATCAGCGACTCATGGCAGGGCTATTTAATGTTCTTATTTTAAATGAAGGGTTTGTCACGTCTACAGACATGTACACTGTTCATATCATATGCTTCACTGCACATCCCATAGTGATTAGAATCACTGGAGATTCAAAATGCGCAGGAGTATCATCACACCTCCCCATCTTATGGAGATTATCAGTGAGCTTTCCCTCAGACAAAAAAAAAAGCTCACAGTACCTAGCCAAATGAGGATAAGCCAAATTTGACATACTCTACTCTTCACAGCAAGATTACATCATTATGCAGTTTTCATACATTGAACAGCTGCAGCACACACTTATGGTCTGGACAGTTCTCTGCAATATGCCTTGCATATTGATCCTGGTTGATGACTGTAAATAAGAACACTGAGTTTTGTGTTCTATCTCATACAAGATCCCATTCCTTTCCTCTAATTGTGTGCACAGTCATGATGCGTGGATATACACTCGGAACCATCCTTTGAATGGCACACTAACTCAATGTATTGGATACCTCTCTGGCACTCAAAGGATTAAACTGCTACTTGTTTGTGTGTGATCATCACAACAGGACATGTTTAAGTCTTTTGCCTATCGTGAGTGCTGTTATGGTAGTGCCATTATTGAAAAAGTGGACAAGATCTAAACCTGGTAATTACAGACTTGTAAATTTATCTTCCATAGTATTTTTATGAAGGCTATATCATGTCAATTACATCTATTTACAATTTTATGATAGTGTAAGAAATGTGTGACTTGAGTATTCTTGCCGGTATAGTGTACTTGGAGTTTGCAAAAAGCCTTTATAATGTGTCTCATAATGGGTACTTAGATTTTTGGTTTGGCAGAAAGTCAAGGCAATTAAATGAAACAATGTAGGTAGCTGTTGTAAATGGGATCAATTCTAAAATGTGGCAGTGGAGTAGAGTTCAGTCCTGGACAAAATACTTTATCATTTGTTTATGATTGATTATGATCTGGGGCATTGAAAAATTGTGTCTCAATTCTTGCTGATGACACAAAACTATATAATGAAATACACACTTGAGGCTGATGCACTAATGAAAAGTGGTGTAATTCAAGAGAAAACCAACTGCACTAGAAGGAAAAAATACATTTTAGTTTATTTAAAGGGATAGTAATACTTCGTTTTAACTTTATTTTATTTTGTAGGCATTAAAAAAACATGAAGAATGATATAAGTCTTATATCTGAAACCTTTATGGTTTAAGAGATATTCACAAACAAAGTATCCCTTCCCTGTTCAACCAGATCAGAAGGGAGATGCCCAGGTAGACTGCAGAGAGGGACAATCTTCAATTAAGATAATGGAAAAAGCTGAAAAACTTGTCAAGGGGGGAAGGGCTTTCATTGTTTTCATACAAAGAAAATTGTCCCCTTCTGTTATCTGTCCTGTCATACAACCAGACTCACATTTGAGAAGAGATGGCTTACACTAGGAAAAAGGGGCGGGGAGGGGAACTTTGCTTGTGAATATCTCATAAACCATAAAGGTTTGAGAGATAAGACTTATATCATTCTTCATGTTTTTTTAATGCCTACAAAATAAAATAAAGTTAAAACGAAGTATTACTATCCCTTTAAATGGGGCTTTTAACCACTGAATGCTAGAAAGGTCTCCAATGAATTGCAAAGCTCCAGACTTACACCACTTTTCTTAAAGAGATAGTGATACTTGCATATAACATTAAAGAGATAGTAATGTGATATATGACAGAAACCTTGATTATTCTGTATATTTTTTATAATGAAATGCACCTTTCTAATTGCTCATAACATTGTGGTCTTTGTTTTATTTTAATTAAAAAAGTGTCCCCTCCTACCCCTCTTCTATACGTAACGCTACCTCCACGCAGAGCAGCAAGCTGTTCTGGATGGATCGAGGTGAGGGACAATCTTGTGTCAGCATAAGGAAAAAACTGCTGTCCTTTGTCAAGCGGGGCAGGGTTTTCCTTTTACTAATAGAAAGAAAATTGTCCCACGTTGCGAACTGACAGAGGGAGGTAGCTTTACGTTATGACCATTTAGAAAGGTATGTTTCGTTATAAAAAACTATAATGAAGAATCGAGCTTGCCATTATAGCTAAACATTGCAATCTCTTTAATTTCAATTATTCATTATACTTTTTTATAACATAATGTACCTTCATAAGTGTCCAGACTGCTGTCTTCTTTGTGTTATTTAATTTTAAAGAGTCCCCCTACTGCCCATTTTCACTACTTTACAATGACTTCCCTCCGATCTGAAAGCTGGTCTCTTTACCAGACATCACAACGAGGGACAAAATTGTGCCTATCAGTATAAGGAAAACCCTGCCCCCCTTGACACAAGATTGTCCCTCATCGTGATCCATCCTGACCAGCTTTCTGCTCTGAGGGAAGTAAGGGTAATGTAGAGAAAAGGGGAGGTGGAGGGGCACTTTAAAATTAAATAGCACAAAGAAGACAGCGTTCTGGACACTTAGAAAGGTACATTACATTATAAAAAAGTATACTGTATAATCAAACTTAACATAATTTGCACACATTTAATACATCAGCCCCAATGAACATAAAAACCCCCCTACCCCCCAACAAAAACCACTCTAGCGGGAACACTTTAATCTCTTCGCGACCACTGACATGCCAGGACCGTCATGGCGGTCCGGCACTTAAGGACCAGTGACGGTCCTGGCACGTCATGGAGTTCAGGGCTCCCGGTGGGCTGCACGCCGCTCCGGAAGCCCTGAACAGGAAATAAAAAAAAATTTAAAAAAGCCCTGGGGACGCCAACTGCCGGCCGCGCATGCGCGCGCCGGTCCTTAAGGGATTAATCAGAAGTCTGAAAGAAAAACACAACTGCATTCATTAAAGGTGCAATAAACCTTTTTTTTTTTTTTAAAAACCAATTATGTTATAGAGCCTTTTCTGCTGTGTAAAAGGGCACTCTAACTGCTGTCAGTTTTATTCAACATTTATAACAGTTCAAATAATCAGGAAGTGAATTTACTGTGTGTTTACTTCCTGGAAGTTCTAACTGACAGCATGACCATACCTGGGAACTCTCCGGTTTTGCCCCGGAGACTCCGGATTTCAGACTGAAATACCGGGTCTCCGGGGCAATGTGTTGATCGCCGGGTGGGCAGAGTTTAATTAGAAACTCTGCCAACTTGTGCTCCGTCCCGCCCGGTTCCTCCCACTCCCTGCGCCCTTAGATACATTTTGCAGGTTTTTGTTTTTTCTTTTGTCCCGCCCCACCTCCGCGGCTAAGCCCCACCCCTTTTATGACGCGAATCGCGTCATTTTCCTCCGGGTAACCCTGTTTCAAAAGTTCCCAAGTATGAGCATGACTCAGCAGTTTCTTTCCTCTCCATTAGAATGTAACAGAATTACTAATTGGAATTTCTCCACTAGAGGACATTGCTAATATAAAAAAACACCAGTTTAAACTGTAATACTGCTGGAAGTATGCATTTCTCAGCAGTGAGAGTACCCTTTTTTCACTCGACAAGAAAAGCCCTACAATATATGTTTTACAATAAAGGTAGTAATATTTTCGAAAATCTTGCATCAAGTGGCAGTTTTGACAAATATATTAAGTATGTGGAAAAAATGTTCCTTGTCACCTATGTACATACCTGGGAACTTCTGAAACAGGGCTACCTGGAGGGTAACCCTGTCAGTGCCCAGGGGGAGGAAAATGACGCGATTCGCGTCATAAAAGGGGCGGGGCTTAGTCGAGTGGGGGGGGCGGGACAAAAAAAAACTACAAAATGTATCTAACAGGGCGGTGAGTGGGAGGAACCGGGCGGGACGGAGCGCAAGTGGGCAGAGTTTCTATTTAAACTCTGCCCACCCGGTGATCCAAACATTGCCCCGGAGACCCGGTAATTCAGTCTGAAATCCGGAGTCTCCGGGGCAAAACCGGAGAGTTCCCAGGTATGCCTATGTAACTATGTAAGTCTTGTTTCTCTTTCTCCTTTCAGTGGCCACTCTTTTTTTTTTTTTTTCTCCATTTGTCTTTTTCTAACCCAGTACTTTTCTCTTCCCATTGCATCTTTCAATTCCCATTTTAGTAAGGGAGCTTTAAATTTAGTTATGGAAAACAAATTTGTTATAGGCATACCTGGGAACTCTCAGGGTTTGACCCTGAGACTCAGGGTTTTGACCCAAATCTCAGGGTCTCAGGGTGAAGGGCCAAATTCTCAGGGTGAGAGAGGTCTGTGTCACCTACTATATGAATTTCTCCAATTAAATGTTTCCTTAGCCTCTAAACTGGTGCCATTAGTACCAGAAAGACAGTGGGAGATGTCCTGCTTGTCTTGTTTGTGTTCAGGCAGTGAGTTATCCAAACTGTAGCATGTTAAAGGTCCCTCACACTCTGACCAGAGCACCTCTGTGTTAGAGCAGGCAGGCACATATCGCATAAAATCTACATTATTGGAAGCTTTAAGGGTTAATATTTCAAAGATCTCAGGGTCAGCTCATCTTGAAAGTTCCCAGGTATGGTTATAGGGCTTTTCCAGCTGAGCAAAATAAGGACACTCTCAGTTGTTTTATTCCAGTTTTATAACAGTTCAAACTGTCAGGAAGTGAGTAAAAAAGTAATCCCTTCCTGAAAGTCCAAACTGTCAGGATTGACTCAGCAGTTTCAATCACAATCCCAGCAGTTGGAGTTCCCTTGTATTACTCAGCAATAAAAGCATTACAATATATTATTTTCATAAAAAAGTTGCTCCTTTAACACACTCTCCACCCACCCCACCCCCCGCTTCCCTCTCTCTCTCACTATGCCCTTTGCCTTTCCTTCTTTCCCTGCTCATTTATCTTGATTCACTGCTCCTTTTGTCTTCATTTCTCCCCCCTTCCTCTCCCCTCTGCCTTCTTCCTTTTGCCCATTCTACATCTCATTCTCCCTTGATTTTGCCCACTGTGTCTCTGTATCTCTCTTGGCCATCTGTTCACACTTTCAGCAAGCCTCTCTCTTTTGTTCATTTGCCCCCCACCCCCATGTCCATGTTGGAATGTGTAGTATTGTGTTTGCATTTTATGATGATCTATATTTTCCATTTCTCTCCTACCATAACAACATAGGATGTTTTTAACTGATTTTTAAATGCATATATTTAGTTTTTATGTTTTTAATAAGGATTCAACATGGGCATAAATTAGGGTTGCCACCTTTTGTTAAAAAAAATACCGGCCAAGGCATTCCCTCCATAGACTTAACATTGGAAAGGAGCCAATTTTTTACCGGCCTGCCGGTAAAATACCGGCTGGGTGGCAACCCTAGCATAAATACTTAGCATGGATATTTTACATCTGATGACGTATTTACATATTTGGATTACAACACAGGATACAATTACAGTATAGCTTTACTTGGATTGAGAATCCTGTTTTTACATAACAATAACCCCTTCCCCCATCCCATCCTACCATTCTCTAACTTTAACCCCTTAAGGACCGGGAAAATCTGAGTTAGATTTGACTTAAGGACTGGAGCAATTTTGACTTTTTTTACTATGTCTTTGTTCAACCATATTTTCTCTTTAATTCCTTTTGTGCACCCACATAAATTATATACTGTTTTTTTAAGCACAAGTAGGGCTTTCTTTTGATACCACAATTATATGAATACCTCATTGTTTAATTTGATTAAAATAGAAAAAAAGAGGAAAAAAATTGAAAAAAAACAACATTTTGCTTACATTTTTCTGTCAGGATTTGCATACTATTAGTTAATGAAAAAAAAATACCCCTAAATATATTCATTTGCTTCTCCTGAATATAAGAATACCCCATATGCCTAGTATTTTAGTCCTTTCCTCACATTTACAAGGTAAATATTACAAGATGGCTGCCATTATTTCCAACTTGTGATTTTTCAACAATTGGCATGTGAGCATCATAGCTTAGCTGATGGTGCCAGAACCAAAAATGTCCCACAAGGGTATATGTTTCTGAAAACGACACAACATAAGGTAAATAATCAGGAGAATTTTGGAGTTTTTCATGCAGCTATTTTTCCAGAAAAAAATTTCAAAATTGTGGTAATATTTTGTTTTTTTGCAGTTTTCACACTTACATTTCAATACTACTGTTGATATCAAGCACATGATAGGTGAAGATTTTTAAAAATGCATTGTTTAGTGTTCAGCTCCTTCTTCTGAGTACGGCAATACCCCATATGCATAGGTTTCTCAAGGTTTGGGAGAGCTACGGGGCCCAAATTGGAACATGCGCGTTTCCAGTTTCACATTGTGAATTTTCACAGCTTGCATCACTGGTGCCATGTCTCATTTGGGGCTGTGTAACAGTGCTCTACTCTAAGATTTCCCCCCAAAAGTATATATTTTTGGAAAGTAGACACCCCAGGCTTTCATTTTATGTATGTTTTCAATTTTCTTACGCAGCCATTTTACCACCAATCGCTCGTAAATCTTGACGCAAGTTAAAAAAACAGCGTTTTTCACACTTGCACTTCAATGTTGATGTGAATTTCAAGCACATGATAGGTGAAGATTTTTAAAAATGCATTGTTTAGTGTTCAGCTCCTTCTTCTGAGTACGGCAATACCCCATATGCATAGGTTTCTCAAGGTTTGGGGGAGCTACGGGGCCCAATATTGAACAAATATTGAATTTTCACATCTTGGTTAACTGGTGCCATTACTCATTTTGGGCTACGTTCCAGTGCTCCACTTTAGGATTTCCCACCAAAAGTGTATATTTTTGGAAAGTAGACACCACAGGCTTTCATTTTATGTATGTTTTCAATTTTTTTACGCAGCCGTTTTACCACCAATCGCTCGTAAATCTTGACGCAAGTTAAAAAAAACAGCGTTTTTCACACTTGCACTTCAATGTTGATGTGAATTTCAAGCACATGATAGGTGAAGATTTTTAAAAATACATTCTTTAGTGTTCAGCTCCTTCTTCTGAGTACGTCAATACCCCATATGCATAAGTTTCTCAAGGTTTGGGGGAGCTACGGGGCCCAAATTGGAACATGCGTGTTTCCAGTTTCACACTTTGAATTTTCACATCTTGCGTCACTTGTGCCATGTCTCATTTGGGGCTTTGTATCAGCGTTCCAACTTAAAATTTCCCCCCAAAAGTTAATATTTTTGGAAAGCAGACACCCCAGGCTTTCAGTTTAGGTGTGTTTTCAATTTTTTTACGCAGCCATTTTACCACCACTTTCTCGTAAACTTGACGTAAGTAAAAAAAACAGCGTTTTTCACACTTCGCCTTCAATGTTGATGTGAATTTCAAGCACAAAATAGGTGAAGATTTTATAAACTGAATTGATTAGTGTTCAGCTTCTTCTTCTGAGTACGGCAATACCCCATATGCATAGCTTTCTCATGGTTTGGGGGAGCTACGGGGGCCAAATTGGAACATGCGCGTTTCCAGGTTCACACTTTGAATCTTCACAGCTTGCGTTACTGGTGCCATGTCTCATTTGGGGCTGTGTAACAGTGCTCCACTCTAAGATTTCCCCCCAAAAGTATATATTTTTGGAAAGTAGACACCCCAGGTTTTCATTTTAGGTGTGTTTTCCAATTTTGTACACAGCCATTTTACCACCAATCCCTCGTAAACCTTGACGTAAGTAAAAAAAAAAAAAAAACAGCGTTTTTCACACTTAGGGTTGGCGGCAGTATACTGGGCAGCATGCAAATTGGTTTGGGACACAATTTCACCTAAAATGTCTTCCCCCAAAAACAAATCCAAAAAATTATCATGGGTAAATCCTTTGGGCAGATCTTTGGCAGGTGCTGGGGCAGTTGCCAGGGCAGCTCTTGGTGCAGTACATCTTTTCTTTACAGAAGGCCCAGCGTCGTCACTAGAGCTGCTCTCACTCTCTGAAAACTGCATTACATCAGTCTGACGCAGTGTCTGTTGCCTCTGAGTCAGACGCCAAAAATGCATATACCTCTTCAACATTGTACCTGCGCTGCATTTTGTCCACTTAATCTAAAAAAACTTTTTTTTTTTTATTACGCTATCCCTAAACCTAAATCTAACCCTAAAACTTACCCTAACCTACGTATATCCTGAACCTACCTAACCCAAGTGAACTACCTATCTAAACTGCACTTATTATATATATATTTTTTTGGGGGGGGGTTTGGGGTTTTTTTAGGTTTTTTTTTCTTATGCTATCCCTAAACCTAAATCTAACCCTAAAACTTACCCTAACCTACGTATATCCTGAACCTACCTAACCCAATTGAGCTACCTATCTAAACTGCGCTTATTATATATATATATATATATATATATATATATATATATATATATATATATATATATATATATATATATATATATATTTTTTTTTTTTTTTTTTTTTTTGGGGGGGGGGTTGTTTTTTTTTTTCTCCTAAACCTAAATCTATCCCTAAAACTTTCCCTAACACACGTCTACACTAAACCTAACCAACTACCTACCAAAATACCTAAACTATATTTACTATTCAAATAAAAAAAAAAAAAAAATTAAAAAAATTTTAAATTTTTTTTAAAAAAATCTAAAAAAATTCAAGGGGGATGGGGGGTGTCCTACAGATCAGAAAACACTGATCTGCAGCAAATTGATCACTCCAAGAGGGTTAATTTTCTTTATTTAAACTTTTTTTTTTTACTTTTTTTTTTTTTACAGGAACACTGTAACACTATGTCTCTCTCCACCTCAGCAGTATGCAAGGTGGAGCGAGGCAGAGAGATCTGACAGGGACAGTATTTACAAATACTGTCCCTGTCATTCAGGTTTTGCAACGTGTGATTCGCTTTTGAAGCGAATCGCATGTTTGCAACAATGTTTCTACTGCTTGTTACTAAGTGTCCCGATACCAGGACACTTAGTAAGAAGCAGCCTGCGCTCTTCCATCGCTCCGTGCGGCCGCGATGGAAGAGTTTAACCCTTGACGTACCGGGACCGTCAAGGGTCGTTGGAGCACATTTACCCTTGACGGTCCTGGTACGTCAAGGGTCCTTAAGGGGTCAAAGACCTACAACTAGCTACCTATCTATTGGTTGCCCTGTAATAATGTGTGATATTACAGACCTATAGTTTAGAATTGTGATGGTATATAAGAAAAGGGCATTACACATTTTATCACCACTCGCTACAATGTTAAAGTGGTCAAACCACAGTTGTTAAATTTCACTGAATGTAATATTTCTTTGTTTTAATTAGTGATTGGAGGACAAAAGTAAAAATGCACATCTGATTTGTTCCCTTAATACTTTATTTATCTCAGTTTTGTCCTAGAGACACTGTACCTTTAAATCAATGGGAAATATATATATATATATATATATATATCAAATATGTGCAATTAGTTTTCTAGAGAAGATTTCTAATTCTTAATACATCAGCATTTGCGTTTGTATCAAACTGCACATCTAACAAATGGGTTGAAAGTCCCATGTACTTACGCTGTGTGCACCCGTCTTCATTTCTTAAATTTGATACAATATAGATATGGCTGATAACTGCACAAATAGAATTTAAGGTCTTATGTTCAAACTAAAAGTGGAACATTTCTAAAGCAAACTAACTGCCCCATAGGAGACACAAGGATTCCCCAGATTCCCATGCATTGGAGCTCTATAGCATTTAACGAGTTAAAAGTTCCATTAAATCAATGGGAATTTTTTTTGTAGGGTTTACCCTCCTAAGTAAAACAAAGGTACTGCCACAGTTAAGAGGTGTTTTATTCAAAAGTGACTGCAGCTCAGACTTGAATTTTTTTAGGCGCAATATCTCAGTGGCTTGAAATTTTACAATGGTTCTGTTGCTACACCATCCTATGGGCAACGCTAGTTAGATGATCATACCCTTCCATAGGATTGTATAGCACAAGCACCACTGTAACATTTCAGGCCATTGAGATATTACACATAAAAATTAAAGTTTGAGCTTCAATAATTTTTGAATCAAACATTTCATAGCACTGGGAATACCCTTGTTTTACTCAAAGTTAAACTCTACAATAAATATATTTTTTTACATTTTAAGTATTAGTATCCCTTTAATAACACCATGTAACCATGTAAAAATCATTGCACCCAGTGGTGCTGTTCACATGGGCAATATCTGCCTTGCAGAATGCTGTCATTTGGATTTGCTCAGTCCTGGTTGCAGCAAGCTGATCTGTGCAGAGATTAATGGGCCTCCATACAGATCCTTCATGCGAGCATTTCTAGGGGATATGATGCCACATACATCCTGTAATGACTGGTCAACCACGAGCACCAGCTAATTAGATATGGCCAATATCCACCTGAGTTGACCTTGTGATACACCTCCTCCTGCCCCTCATGTAAGGGGCTTGCAGAAGGAAATGAAGCACAAAATATTTAAGTTAATGCAGGTGGTTCAATATGTGCTGAAATGGAATGCAGCCAAGTAGCTAGTGTGAACTTAGCCTAAGGCCCATAGAAGTAAGGTAATTAGCTTCCTTATTGTCCACAAATATCAGAACCAAGGATGCATCAGAATACTCTAACATGCAACCAAACAGTTAATATAAAGCACAACTGAAGAAATAGTACATTTTACATTACATCAAAAAATAGAAAATTAAAAGCAAAGTATTTTGTTTCCATTATCATATCAGACTGGTCTTGCCCACAGACACTCCAGCTCCGACATATCAGGCACATCCTTTCCACACAAGAGGGCCAGCAAAGCCACAGACGTACGTTTCGGCCTATATGGGTGTGGTTCAGTTGGATCCCTCTAGGCACATGGAGAGCAAGGGCCCATGCCTGGGATACCCTTCCACTTAGACAGACCTACAACAAAGAAAGTGACAAGCACCCATCAAGAATGAACAAGATAAAGTGTCTTGCTCTTTAACAGTGTGCCTCGCAATGGTGCTACAAGTCACGATTTTCACTCCCATGAACCAATGAAGAGAGGAAATTTCCATATCCATATCAGACTGGTCCTGTCCACAAACAGTCCAGCTCAGAAATGTCAGGTAAATGCTCTCCATGAGAGAGAGAGACAGCAAAACCCTTAGGTATCCCTAAGTCAGTGGTTCTCAACTCCTGTCCTCAGGACCCACTAACAGGCCAGAATTTGATGATTTCCTTCTTAGAGCACATGTGAATTAATCGATGTGAATAAGCCTCTGATCACCACACCTGTGCTGTAGCAGAGAAATCCCTAAGTCCTGGCCTGTTAGTGGGTCCTGGGGTCAGGAGTGGAGAACCAGGCATGGGCCCTTGCTTTCCATGTGCCTAGAAGGAGTCAGTTGCACGACATAGATGAGGCCCAGACAACATGCTGTGGTGTACAATGTACAAACGTTTGTTTATCATAGCTTCATGGCCCTGGTACAAGCTTTGTATTACTCAATGCTATGTATCAATGAGCCTCCCTTCTTTCCATCCTGCCTTTGATCGGCTGTATATGCAAAGACACAGAACGTGCACGTACTGTAGGGGTGAATGTCGTGCCTTTGACTTTGCACATACAGAACATTGTCTGGAGGTCAGAGGTGGAGCTGACAGATAAAGCCACAGCAGTATTCAGGAGCAGTTATGAGAATGATGCGGGCGTGACATGAGAGGTACAGTGACCAACTTGTGGTTTATGTTACAAGAATGATGCAGGCACTGAAATGCAGGCTCAACATGAGAATCTTGCCCTTTTGATGTGGGTGAGATTCTCATGTTGCCCTTTACATACCCGCAACATGCTTATTGCACCCTTTACTTCCTCACAGAAAACTATGTGACATTTTGACAGTGAACTCCCTCTACCTTACAGTATATATAATGGTATTTCCCTAGTGGCAGTTTTGTAGAAGTAAGGAGCGGCGAGTGACACATAAATTTGCTGCCCGTCTACATACCAATATCCCACTTCATTTTCAGGTCCTTTCAGTACCTTTTATGAATGCGCAGACTGAAACCAGATGAGGTGTGGAAGTGATACATCACGTCCAGTGTGAGTCTGCACAATGATAGTTGACCTAAAAGGACCACGGGATTAGTCTAATATGTAAGCGGAAATATCTCCTCTGTAATAGCACTAGAGAGCTAAAACGTGATGCTTCTGAGTGGTGACTAACCGTAGAACAGGCCATTGTGCTGTTTGTTCATCCTCAGAACCTTTAACATTTTGAATATGCACTTTGAATAATGTTAGGGGGTCACCCTAAAAGTGAAGGATAATCCAGACGTGGACCCTGTGCTCTCAGTGCCCAGAGAAACCAGCTGCACCTCACTGATGAGGCCCATCAAAGCTGAAATGTATGTCTGGGGACTTGCCTGTCATTTTGGAACTGGACTGCCCTTTTGTGCAGGATTAGTCTAATATGTATTGGAAATATCTTCTCTGTAATAGCACTAGAGAGCTAAAATGTGATACTTTTATGCTGTGACTAGCCTTAGAACAGGCCATTGTGCTCTTTGCTTGTACTCAGAGCCTCTCACATTTTGGATATGCACAAGGAACAGAGAGAAACTCAAACCCAGCAGGGATTACAAACATAGAAATAATAAGAATTAATTTAGATGGCAAAAAATATGCCGTGTAAAAAAAAAAAAAAAGTCTCACTGTTGTCTTTCTGACCATTCCATGCACACAGTTGCGGTGTTCTGTGTCTGGCCATTAACAGATCAGTATATGCAGAGAAGGTGGATTTTAGAATATGGAGGCAGTGGTTGTGTGTGTACCTTCTTCAGTTGTGAAATTATGGCAAATATGCATAGTATAGACTAGAGTATCAATAGTGATCCAATATAACCATATACTGACAGTCGTAAACAAAATCTTGTGCACTTCTATAGCAGACTAGACAGTACCACACTTAGAAGCTAAACAAAATTATATACATAATTAGGGTTGCCACCTTTTCTTCAAAAAAATACCGGCCAAGGCATTCTCTCCACAGACTTAACATTGGAAAGAAGCCAATTTTTTACCGGCCTGCCGGCAACCCTATACATAATAGATAACCATAATCAAAACCTATTAACCATTTAATGACAATAACATAGAATATAGAGTTAAAATAACACTTCGAAACCAAGGATAGCATGATGCAGGGACTGTCCCTGGAAATTAGGGACAGTATGCAGGTATGTTATTGTATCTCCAGAGCACAAGTCTAGTTTGGTGTTTTGCTATAATACTATAGTGGATAAAATAGTCAGTCTGCAAGCACGCTCTCACCCAAATAAAAACAGAGCAGCGGTCATAATACAAGGCTCACTTGCTGACCTATATCTCAAGTTGATGATATAGTCAATAGATAAGTCAGTTATATAAATCATATAGTCATTTATAGTCAACTTGACTATAATTGCCTCCTGAGTCTCTTTAAAGGCACAGTAAACTCTAAAATCCTAATCTAACAAAAAGACTGGCCATGTTCTGCGACCACTGCTTAAGGTGAGCAGGAGTGAGCAACCCAGCACTGAAAAAGTTAAAAAGCAATCAAAACTGGGTAGGGCCACATTATGCACTTGGTTGGATAACACACATCTGCACATTTATCAGGGACACTGACTCAGACTACCTCTAAATGTCTTCGGTAGAGATCAGGGGTTAATATTCGCCAAGTTGCATAGCCAATGTCACACTGTATTTTATAGCATAGAAGAAGCTTCCAACTTTTGTTTCTGACTGGCGCTATGGGGGGCTGGTATTGCATAACCATAATGCTTATTCACTGCTGAATCCTGTAAATTGTCCATGTGACTGGGTATGTATTAACTCCTTAGCTACTGGAGCATTTTAACAGTTGTTATGGGCACCTGGCCAGCCTTTTCATTAGATTACTATTTTAAAGTTTAAAGGGATAGTAATACTTCGTTTTATCTTTATTTTATTTTCTAGGCATTAAAAAAACATGAAGAACGATATAAGACTTATCTCTCAAACCTTTATGGTTTAAGAGATATTCACAAGCAAAGTATCCCCCTCCCTGTTCAGCCAGATCAGAAGGGAGGTGTCCAGGTAGACTGCAGAGAGGGACAATCTTCAATTAAGATAAGGGAAAAAGCTGAAAAACTTGTCAAGGGGGGAAGAGCTTTCATTGTTTTTATACAAAGAAGATTGTCCCATTCTGTTATCTGTCTGGTCTTACAACCAGATTCACATCTGAGAAGAGATGACTTACACTAGGAAAAAGGGGCGGGAGGGGGAACTTTGCTTGTGAATATCTCTTAAACCATAAAGGTTTGAGAGATAAGACATATATCGTTCTTCATGTTTTTTTAATGCCTACAAAATAAAATAAAGATAAAACGAAGTATTACTATCCCTTTAATGTTCCTTTACTCCCAATCAGTTAAAGGGATTGTAATACTTCGTTTTATCTTTATTTTATTTTGTAGGCATTAAACAAACATGAAGAACAATATAAGTCTTATCTCTCAAACCTTTATGGTTTGAGAGATATTCACAAGCAAAGTTTCCCCTCCCGCCCCTTTTACCTAGTGTAAGCCATCTCTTCTCAGATGTGAATCTGGTTGTAAGACCAGACAGATAACAGAATGGGACAATCTTCTTTGTATAAAAACAATGAAAGCTCTTCCCCCCTTGACAAGTTTTTCAGCTTTTTCCCTTATCTTAATTGAAGATTGTCCCTCTCTGCAGTCTACCTGGGCACCTCCCTTCTGCACTGGCTGAGCAGTATTACATCATTAAAAGGGGAGGGAGGGGGATACTTTGTCATCGAATTACTCTTGAACTACAACTCTGACAGAATTGAAATAACACTCTCCAAAGTCCAAATCTATGATGATTAATTAGAGCTGATTTTATTATGAAACATTACTATCCCTTTAAGAAAGATGCATACTGTAGGGCTACATAGGCATCAACGTAGTGCTAGAGTAGGGATAGGCAACCTTTGGCTGCCCAGCTGTTGTTGGACTAAAATTTCCATATTACTCAGCTGGTCATATGGGGAATATAGTCTAAGCACAGATGAAGACATGCAGGTTGCAGATTCCTGCTCCTAGGCTGTATATGGTTTATGTGGTGGCCTGCATTACGCATCTTTCATACTTGATTAGTATTACAGGTTGAGACTGAATCACTAACTACTTAGCAAACTGTATTGAAAAGGAACTAGTTAATTTTCTATTTCAAGCCACCACAATCATTCTAGTCCTTGTGAATCAGATAAATGTGGTAGCATCATAGATACCATGAATACTCTAACAAGAGAACAGCTCGAGAGAGAACAAGGACACAGCTGACACTGGTATCTCATTTCAAAGGCTTGCTTATAGAGATCTGTTGCTGCTATGCTAATTCGGATTATATTGCTGTTTGGGAGGCAGGCTAGTATGCAGATGCATTGGTAACACTGAGGAACTCCAATTCCACCCCCTCATCCCTCTGTATTTTCTCCATCTGCTTGGAATGGGGGAGGGGACAGGAAGCCATGGAAAGATAATGTAAATCTGTAGCAGTTTGAGGTACCAAGTAGTTTTTACTATATATATTGGGAAGAGTGTTATGTTTTGTTATATTCCTTATATGGTTATGTCTACTTTTGCTACTTGAATGGTGCTGCAACGTATCTATCTCTCCAAGATTCCAGTGTGTTTAACCCCTTGAGGACTAGACCTGCACACTTCTTTCGTCCTCAAATGATTACGTTATTGAATTGCCATATGTTACTATATGCATTAACCTTTATCATTCAGTGTTAGTTTAATACTTCGGCATCTTATTATTAACCATTTGAGTGCCAGTGGAGTGCGTATTGCAACACCCTTATGGCACTCAAAGGGTTAAGTAAATGAACATTCAATACACATGGCTACTGTGTGTACTATGTTTGACCTTTAACACATCAGTATTAACCCAGCAGAGAATATTTGTGTTTTAGCAATTATTGAGGCAGCGGAGTGAGTATACTTTTTTCTTTTTTGGGAGGGGGAGGAAGGGAAATCTTGGCGTGTATGATGTAGTGCAGATGGTTTGTCCCAGGGTTACTCCCATTTTTTTCCCACAAGGCCATCTAAAATTATTCGATTAAAAAAATGACACTGCAATAAATTAGACCATTAATTTTATTTTAATTTCTTGGTCATCATAGAAGCATTCATCAAAATGTTCAGCTTCTTCCTCAGCTGATAGCACAGGAAACAATTCCCAAAACGATAAATTATCTCTGTCTCTCCCCCACCCCCTTACCCAGCAGTCTTTTTGATATGTCAAGCATTAGCATATCAACCCTTGTGTCCTTTTAAGGAGATCAGACTGTGTGGTGTCTGTGTATAAGTGTATTACATTACTCCACCGCAATAAACATCACATTAATTTTTGTTTAACCTCCTAACACCAGATGATGTGCCAGGACTGTCATGGCTGTCTGGGCTTTAACCCTATAACCCATGCTGTGCCATGACCGTGATGGTTCCAGCACTTAACCCTTTCAGTGCCTACTGGCACTGAAAGGGTTAAGGATGCATTGAAGAAAAGAAAAACAAAAAAGTTCTGTGGTCCTTAAAGGCTACCACTGCGTTGGACTGGGTGGTCGTTAAGGACCGGTGATGGTCCTGGTATGTCATGGAAGTTTGTGTTCGCAGAGCGGATCACTTACATGTTTAAAAAAAAAAAAAAATCATTGCCCTAGACTGAGATGCCCTGTAGACAGTGGTGTAACTATAGGGGTTGCACCTGCGCCCGCAATCTCCCGGCGGAGCTCTAGTAAGGCACCAGCTGTAGAATCTGCTCAGACCGTGAGGTTGCGGGTTCTAGTCCCGGCAAGGTCAGCTCAGCCTTTCATCTTTCTAAGGTAGATAAAATGTGTCCAGGGCATACTTGAAAACGAGAGACAATCTCAATGTATTCTTCCTGGTAAAATACTTTCACAAAAAAAAATGTGGTGGTGGGGGGGCCCAGGGCCTGGAGGCTTCTAGTTACGCCTCTGCCTGTAGAGGTTAAACTTTAGTATATGTGTTTATAAATAGTGTCTGTGCTAATAAAATTCTTTTGGTCTTGTTCTAAATCACTTATTCAGTTACACAATGAGGTGGCAATAGGTCAAGAGAGAACCTAAAAGTTCTCAATAATGTAAGGTGACCAGACCTCAACTTTAACCGGGGACACATATGAAAAATGCATACTGCAGGGTTGCTGTGATTTCATTGCAGTCCTGAAATAAGCCTATTTTCTATGTGTCCCCGGTTAAAGGTGATGTCTGGTCACCCTACAATAATGCCCTCCCCCCAGCAACACCACCTAATACATAAACATCCCTCTTTGGCCATTTGACATGTTGGGAAGTATGCATTTAGTGCCTGCCCCTCCCCCCACCACCAAGGGATCTGCGATTAGTAATATAGTAAATTAGGTTGAAAAAAAGACACAAGTCCAACCTTTGCCCCATAACCCAGAGACATGAGAATTATATAGCTTTCCTGATTACTTGTATTGTTTAGTTTATTAGAGTACCACATTGTGGGGTTGCCTCAAATGTAATAAAACCACTTTTATTTCACACCAACCAAAGCAGCCTTACTTGTTGTAGCCGGTACAGATTACCCTTATATAAAACACACACACACGAGTATGAAGGTGCTTATAGTCCACAGTCCCTCCAAAAACAGCCCTTCAAATAACAAAACACAGGAAACAGATTTTTGGCACTTGGCTTCATTTCTTTACCTCTTCTTACAAACTAGCAAAGGGAGCCCATTCCCTTCCCCCAGAGGGCAGCTGCTGAGCCAGGCTGACACTCAGCCCCCTTATGGTGGCCAGACCTCGCCTACATCTGTCTGCCCTCTCTTGGATGGAGCTCTTCACTGCTCAGCCACCACTGGGCAGGCTGAGATGTCTCCAAAACTTCCCCACAATTTTTATAGAGAGCTGAGCTACCCAACTCAGCTGCTATCTCAAGAATATCACTGGAGCATAACCAGGACTTCTCTTGGCACCATTGACACTCTGTTGCGCCCATGTGCACTACAGAAACTAGCCCTCATTCTCTTTCTCCCCTAAAGGAGCCCTGACCACAGAGTCAACGGTTGCTGTTGTAAACTGTTAGCACCCGGTGGGCTAGGCCTGCGGTAACCTCGGTCTTCACCACACCTGACCACATAGTCAATGCCTGACTAGGCCCAAATAATTCCTGCATCAACAGTGGCCATTGCCAGACCTGACAGTTGAGGGGGAAGGGACTCCCCCCTCAATCACTCCTTTTTTCTGACCGCCATCTATGCCAGAACCTGCACCCGCTGCTCTATACACTCCTATAATGCATTATTAAAAATGTCAAGCCCTATGTCCCACACAGCTGCTGCAGCTGGGGTGAAACTCCTTGTGTACTATGACTCCCCCACCCACCAATACCACAGAACAATGTAACTTTTCCTTGGCTCTGTTAACTCCTTTTTTTCATTATTTTTTTCCCTTTCCTAGTGGCCTTAATGGGGTAAGCACCTCTCCACACCATTCTTGGAATGATACAGGGCCGTACCATTTTAAACCCATGCCATTTTTTTCAGTAGCTGACTTGAAGACAAAAAAATTAGGTCCACAGATTTATGTGAAGTTATTTCATTCCCCCTGTTACATAGTTTATGAGACTGAAAAAAGACACGCGTCCGTAAAGTCTAGCCCATGCCAAATCACCACTCTTGATCCATAGGAAGGAAAAAAAAAAGACCAATTAAGCCCCAAGTGGGTAAAAAAATTATTTACTGACTCCAAATGGCAAACACAGTTCCTTGGATCAACAACCAATCTGCTTTGAAGTCAGCTGTCATAATTCTCAATCTTTTTCTGTGTTAGATAGGTATCCATTACTTTTTTTAAAAACAGTTTTGGCTAGTCTTTCTTTACTCAGCTCCTCCAATCCCCTTATCAGTTTCGTTGCACATCTCTGCATTTTTTCCAGTTCAGTAATATCTTTTTTTAAAAACTGGTGGCCAAAACTGTACTCCATATTCTAGATGAGGCTTTACCAAGCATTTATACAGAGGTATAATTATACTTGCATCGATACCCCTTTTTATCCAGAATAGTATTTACTCTTGCAGCTGCTGAGTGACTGCGTTAGTACTCCTAAATCTTTCTCTAATGAGGATTCTCCAAGTTGTTTCCCATTTAGTAAATATGTAGCCTGTTTGTTTATGCAGGCCAAATGCATAGCCTTCCACTTTTCTGCCCATTCACTGTTTGTCTAAAGCCTTCTGCAGAGAAAAAACATCCAGCCCTGTATGTATTTCCTTACATTGCTTAGTGTCATCAAAAAAGCTTGAGACACTACTTTCAATTCCCACTTCTAGATCATTAATAAACAAATTTAAAAAAGCATTGGGCCCAGGACTGAACCCTGTGGCACCCCATTTACATCTTTAGACAAATTTGAGAAGGTTCCACTTATAATAACTCTGTCATCTATCATTTAAAGGGATTATAACATTTCATAATAAAAGCAGCTCTAATTAATCATCATAGTATTTGGACTTTGGAGAGTGTTATTTCAACACTCTTATTGTAGTTCAAAAGTAATTCAATGACAAAGTATCCCCCTCCCGCCCCTTTTAATGATGTAACACTGCTCAGCCAGAGCAGAAGGGAGGTGCCCAGGTAGACTGCAGAGAGGGACAATCTTCAATTAAGATAAGGGAAAAACCTGAAAAACTTGTCAAGGGGGGCAGGGCTTTCATTGTTCTCACTGTAAGAAGATTGTCCCCTTCTGTTATCTGTCTGGTCTATGGACTGCATTCCACATCTGAGAAGAGATGGCTTACACTAGGTAGAAGGGGCGGGAGGGGAAACTTTGCTTATGAATATCTCTCAAACCATAAAGGTTTGAGCGATAAGACTTATATCATTCTTCATGTTTTTTTAATACCTACAAAATAAAATAAAGATAAAACAAAGTATTACTATCTCTTTAAACAGTTCTCAATCCATGTACAGATATCACCTCCCAAACCAAAGCCTTTTAATTTATGCAGTAACCTGTTGTGAGGCACTGTATCAAAGGCTTTTTGTGTTGTGAGCAATTCCCTTGTCCCAATTGCTACTTACTCTTTTGTAATATGCAAGTAAATGACTAAATTCCGCCTTTAACACGTTTATTTGGAAAGGGAAGAGGCTGCGTATTTGCCTCCAGAAACTATATTTACCCCCATATCAGCAGGCATCCTCCAACCCAATATCAAATTGTACAACATAGCCAGCCTTCTTTAGGCTAGCTCTGGACTGGATACATGACTGATAACTTCTTTTCTGTTGATAGGGGCCAGGAGTTGTCATAAATTGAAAGGATACGTTATCTTTTACTTGCTAGTTCCTTTTTTACCAGAACACATCAAATCCAACCCCCTGCTGCATCCTGTATATCAAGCCTGGCAAGTTACACACCATAAATTATACAATACAAAATTTGTTTCTCTTCATCTCCCCTATCTAGTGAATCCTGACTTTCAGGAGGGCTCTCCAGACCTTAGGTTTAAGCAGTGGGAGACAAAACTCATTGTCACGGTAGGCAGTTTACTTAACCCAATAACCCACTCAGTTTTCTTTTACCAGGAATAACGGACCAATCATGACCTTCCTAACTCCCATTTCTACTTAGATCTACAAAATCGCCATTATGTTAACCCTCTCTTGACCTGACAACACCAGTGCCTACTGCCCTGGATAGATACATTGACACTTCTACCCACACGACATGCAAAACCTCACATACTTACAAGCTCCTCCTATCTGACTGGCATTGAGACAACAGACGATAGGCCTCGCCAGATCTTTGGCAGTGGATGGAGCGGTTTCTGGATAACCCGTTGGAGAGTCTCCTCTGGAGATTCCCCCCACAGACTGAAAGCCAACTCCTCTGTGTATTTTTACAACACCTTATATAAACTGTACAATTATGCTTATATCTCCACAGCACGATCAGCCCAAATGGACTTCCCAAACACTGGACAGTGCCTTAGTTGCCATCAGCTCAGTGAGGATACTTACCATAATCTGTGGACATGCCAAGTGATACGTCACTTCTGGGACACTGAGTTATCTAAAATCTTTAGTAAGACACATTGAACAAACTCCTCATTCCTTCCTCTTAGGCATTTTCCCATCCCCTCTCACCGAGCCAAAAGATGCCTCATTCATGTTTTAGTAAGGACAGTACTTAAATACAGCCTGGTCCCTAACCCAATCACTTCAAGACTAGAATGAGACAAGCAGCCACCTTGTAGCATGTTGGGCTTGGGTACCACTTATTTAGCATTAGGGGCCCCTACTCGCATCCCCCTTTACTCGCTTACCATTTCTCTCTTCTCAAAGCAGTAACCCCTCTCTTGTCATCCCCTTTTATCCCTTTCTTATAGCTTTGGGCTGTTTTGCTTTTATTTTTGATCCTACTGTTAAACATACAGCTACAAATTGCCTCTTTACCTTATGAAATTGTTGCAGTTATCTGCATTGCATATGATGGCCATTTACTTATTTTATGCAGATAAGACAATGTAGTGTTGTTTTTTCCTTTATATGTAAAATCAATAAAATGTTCTTTAAAAATAAAATGCAAGTAAATTAGTCTGAAGTGATCTATTCTTGTCACGGTTTACAAGCAATACAAGAGTCGGACAGTATAGTAAAATTCACCTTTATAAGAAACATGAAAATGAATAGCAATAAACAAAATAGCACACCTCCGGATGGAGCAGAGGGCAACCCAAGAGGCAGGGACTCTATCAGAAATAGGAGGATGCTCCAAGTTCCCAGACTGCAGAGACTAGGCCGACGCCAATGGTAGTCTCATACGCCAGATAGGAATAGCGACCCAAATGATCTCCCCTAAGGATGGTAACCGGGGAGAAAACTGACTCACGCCTGCAGTCAGAGGCAACACAGAGGGTAGCTGGACAGAGCCCCAGTTCAGCACCAGGTTGGATAGTCAGACAAGCCAGAGTCATACACTGAGCGGGTAGTCAGCCAGAGCCACCGGTACCAGGCACCAGATTGGATGCCCAAATAGATAGGGAGCGCACAGAGAAGAGTCAGACAGAGCCACAGGTCAGCACCAGGATGGATAGCCATACACAGGATATCAGGATACAAGCAAAATACAACTACACTAGACAACAACATAAGGGTAACTAGATAGAAATCCAGTTTCCTTAAATACTAAGAACTAGGAAGTAGATAGGAGGAGTGTCACGGATTTGAAGACTCTCAGACTTAAGGTTTGGTAAAATAACTTAACTTTATTAAAAGTTAAAGGCAGTCCCCGTAGGGTAAACATACATAACAATACAACAGTAATATAACATATAATAGGTTCTACCGGCCTTGCCTAAATACCGGGCAAGGCAACCCAAGTGACAGTTTTAATGACAGGCTCTACCGGCCTTGCCTATACCGGGTAAGGCAACCGTGAGATGACATATACCGGTTCTACCGGCCTTACCAAGACCGGGAAAGGCAGCCCCCACGGAATGCTGAATGTAGGCTCTACTGGCCCTGCCAATACCGGGTAAGTCAACCTTAAAGATGGTGAATTACAAGGTTCTACCGGCCTTACCAATACCGGACAGGGCAGCCCAAAGGAGTACTGGAGTAGGCTCTACCGTCCCTGCCAATACCGGGTGAGGCAACCTACAGGATGGTATCTTCAAGGTTCTACCGGCCTCACCAATACCGGGCAGGGCAGCCTGAGCGAGTAGACCAGCTGTCAGGTGACTAAGACAGCATAGAGCATAAGTATAGAGGTCTTACTCAGCAGGAGTCTATTGCCAGGGATACTCAGACAACTGCAAGGAAGTGGGCAGCGACTGACCACAGTACTGGATGTTCAGGAGCAAACCAACGTCCGCACGTTGGGACTAATGGTAATAGCGCCACCAGGTTTAATGGAGCAAACCAGCGACCGCACGCTGGAACCAACAATGTATATCGCAACCAGGTTTAGTGGAGTAAACCAGCGTCCGCACGCTGGGACCAACAACGTATATCGCAACCAGGTTTAGTGGAGCAAACCAGCGTCCGCACGCTGGAGCCAATAATGTATCTCGCAACCAGTTTAGTGGAGTAAACCAGCGTCCGCACGCTGGGACCAACAATGTATATAGCAACCAGGTTTAGTGGAGTAAACCAGCGTCCGCACGCTGGGACCAACAATGTATATCGCAACCAGGCTTAGTGGAGTAAACCAGCGTCCGCACGCTGAGACCAACAATGTATATTGCAACCAGGTTTAGTGGAGTAAACCAGCGTCCGCAAGCTGGGACCAACAATGTATATTGCAACCAGGTTTAGTGGAGTAAACCAGCGTCCGCACGCTGAGACCAACAATGTATATTGCAACCAGGTTTAGTGGAGTAAACCAGCGTCCGCACGCTGGGACCAACAATGTATATCGCAACCAGGTTTAGTGGAGTAAACCAACAAAGTATGATCAGCAGCGAGAAGAACAATGTCGCCAGAGCGACGGCTGGAGCAGGAGATACAGGAACTCAGTAAGATTAACCCGCGAGGTGCTGGAACACAGGAACACTAGCATACTGGAACACAGGATCAGCAAGTACACCAGGAACAGGCCCAGAAGCCTGACAAGCAGGTCAGGCAGAGTGGAGTCAGAAACACCATGAAAGGGCAACCTGGAAGTGCTCAGCCTGGGTTTAAAAAGGCTGTGTGAGGAGGTCTAATCACAGACAGACAATCATGATACTCAGCAAGTGACTGACACTCAACAGCACCAATCACGGGCACCGTGATAAGGAGGCAGTATCACGGTGTCTATGATTCCTGTTCTGACGGCGACATATCATTGCTGTTCTCTGATTGGCTGGTCATAATTGCTCCTATTAGGGCTTGCCTTATATACCCTGGGATGTCCTCCCTTAGGCATCCTTTCGTGGTGTACGAGTTCCTGAGTTTATTGTGTGCTATCGCTTATTGTGTATGACCTGGCCTGCCTGACTACTCTCCTGAGTTCCTGTTACTGCTGTTCCGTTGCTGACTGTATCCTGATGAGATCCCGTTCTGTTACTGACCATATCTGGCTGAGAACCCGCTCCATTGCTGACCGTATCAGGCTGAAGAACCCGCTCAGTTGCTGACAGTATCTGGCTGTGTACCCGCTCTGTTGCTGACTGTATCTGGCTGAAGAATCCGCTCCGTTGCTGACTGTATCTGGCTGAAGAACCCGCTCCATTGCTGATCATAGCTGGTTGTGAACCAGCTCCGTTGCTGTCTGCATCTGGCCAGTGTACCTCTCTGTTGTCGACCGTATTTGGCTGCCCACCGTTCTGTGGCTGTTGCCGACCTTGGATCCCTTTCCACGTTATACCGTGTATGTCAGTGCCACTTGGTGACCCCGTGAGGTCACCGGGTTACAGGGCCTTGCATTCGATTCTCGGTGTGCGCCGCGTGGCGCTGTTATTTGTTGACCTACAGCTGAGCCCCATGCTCGAGCTGCTCTATTAACTGCCTACGGCAGTGTGTACAATCGAAGTACCGGTACAGTGTTCTAACACTGACTGAGTTACTCTGATCACTTTCTGTGTCTTCTTCCCTAGTAGCGCTGGACTCACTCCCTCTGGGAGTTGCAGTTACTTTCTGGGCGTTGACCATTAACCCTGTAGGTACCTGGAGCTTCCAGGTAAGAGCACTATCGTTCCTTACTGCAGTAGCCTTCGGCTCAAGAGCCAGCGTTGTATCTACCATCTCGCAGGTTGAGGGGACACTGGTTGTGTTCCTATTACCGTATAACGATCCACCCCTAGCGTTCTAGGGTTTATCCATTAGCAGTTGTCTAGGTCTCCTGTAACCCTTCCTGGGTTAGTCTGCCTATACACGGTTGCCCCTTGTCTGGGGTCTAGGGCCTTGGTCAGTGTTGCCTCGCTTCAGTGGGTTCAGTACCCAGGCGTCTGGGTTGTGCCAGTCCTCTACTAGTGGACCTCATTCCACTGTAGTCCTGTTGTCAGCTCCTGGAATGTGTACCCTTTACCTTGCCGGTTCTGCCAGAAGTCTTCTCCCTCAGTTGGTTCCCAGTCCATTCTGATTGCCTCTATTGGTTCCGTTACCCATGCGTCTGGGTTGTGCCTATCCCAATTCGTGGACCTCCTGTGTTGGAGTCCAGCTGTCAGTTCTGGGACTGTGTACCCGCTACCTCGCTGGTTCTGCCAGATCCTGCCGTATATATATTGTTACCTGTTCATCCTGATTACCTATTCTGGACCCTATCGCTTTACCCATTGTATATATTTGCCTGCTCTGTATTGTGGGTCTTAGGGCCTACATTTTTGTATGTACTTTATTCTAATAAAGTTATTTTAACCTTACCGTTCTGTCTGAGAGTTTATCAAAAACCATGACAGTACGAAAGGGCCAATGACCTCAGACAAGTCCGGTGAAGGAAGCTCGGTCAATATGCATTGGAGAATGGATATGTATGAGCAACGTCTTGATCAACTGTCAGTGGCGGTGCAAATTATGTTGGAGCGGACCTCACACTTGGACAGACCGGTTCCATCCTCTGTGGCCACCCCAGTTCAGGCACCGACAGTCCAGAATTCGAATGTCAATATGCAGTATAAAGGGCTATCTGCTACGACACCATTACCGTTAAGGTATGATGGGGAACCTATCCTCTGTAGAGGTTTCCTCAACCAGCTGGAAATTTTTCTTGAACTGGCTCCCCAAGCCTTTCCTACGGAGAGAAGCAAGATCGGTTTTATGATCCCGCTGTTGACTGGCAGAGCTCTAGCCTGGGTGAATCTGATTTGGGAAATGGCTAAGCCCATTACTACCAACTTTGGTGAATTTGTGAGGGCATTTCGAAGTGTCTTTGAGATCCCTGGACGCAAGATCTCAGCTGCCAAACAAATTATGAATATCCGTCAGGGCAACCGTACAGTTGCTGATTTATTCTATTGAGTTTCGTACCTTGGCAGCTGAGTTGGGATGGAACGATGAGGCGCTGGTAGCGGCATTTGCTCAAGGCCTAAGTGACCGTATCAAAGATGAGATTGCGGCCCGGGAATCTCTAGACAAGTTCATTGAATTTGTTATTCTAATTGATACTCGGATCAGGGAACGAACTCAGAGTAGAGACCGCAAACTGAGGTCTCCTGCAAGATAGTGGCACAAAAATATTCTCCCACCCTTGCGTCCCTCTCCTCCCACACCTCCTGGTCATGTTGAAGTTGCCGAACCCATGCAGGTGGGTTTTACTAGACTTACTAAGGAAGAAAGGTCATTTCGCCGTAAGAATGACCTATGTCTGTACTGTGGCAAAGGAGGTCATTTGTTGCACAATTGTCCAACCAAGCCCGGAAACGCACGCGCCTAGGTTTCCTTAGAGGACAGGTCCTAGGTGGTATTCAGCAGTCCCCAGAGGTCGTGCCTTCCAAACCGGTGGTTGATGTGATCTTTTCCTCCTCCAACCTATCCGTTAAGGTATCTGCGCTGCTAGACTCTGGAGCAGCGGGATAGTTCATGGACCGGGAATTTGCTGCTTTACATAACATTCTGCTGGTGTTGCTGGACAATCCTTTGCAAATTGAAGCCATTGATGGGTGACCCTTGGTGCCTCCCCAGATCACCCATGAGACATGTCCGCTCTCTATACAGACCGGAGCATTACATTTCGAATCCTTGTCTTTTCAGATTATCCAGTCACCCCATTATGAGATCATTCTGGGGTTTCCATGGTTACGAACACATAATCACAGAATTAATTGGGACTCCTGTGAGATTGTGGCCTGGTCTGAGCATTGTACGACTCATTGTCTACGCCAACCTAAGAGAATTATGTGTACCTCTTCCTCTCTACTACCTGAATACCAATCCTTCGGTGATGTTTTCAGTAAGGGAGAGGCTAGCACTTTGCCACCGCATAGGGTGTATGACTGTGCCATTGATATTGCGCCTGGTGCTGTTCCTCCTAGGGGCAGAACGTATCCTCTCTCTTGTGAAGAGAATCTGGCCATGGCGGAATATATCTCTGATGCCCTGGAAAGGTGCATCATTCGCAGATCATCCTCGCCCACAGGGGTTGGATTTTTCTTTGTTAAAAAGAAATTTGGTGAACTAAGGCCATGTATCAACTTAATAAATTGATGGTTTAAAAGTGCCTACCCAATTCCACTCATTACCGAGCTGTTTGACCACCTCTAGGGCGCGACCATATTCACCAAATTGGATTTGAGAGCCGCATATAATCTCATTCGTACCAAGGAGGGTGATGAGTGGAAAACAGCTTTTAATACTCGCAATGGGCACTACGAATACTTGGTAATGCCATTCGGGTTGTGTAATGCTCCAGCCGTATTTCAAGAAATAATGAATGATGTTCTCCAACTTGTTGCAGTCCTGTGTAGTTGTCTATTTAGATATTTTAATTTATTCTCCCGATTTGGAGGCACATCGCTTTCACATGGCCACAGTACTTCAGAGATTAAGGGAGAATAAATTGTTTTGTAAACTCGACAAATGTGAGTTTCATAGAACCATGGTACCATTCCTTGGATATGTAATTTCGAGTCAGGACATTTCCATGGACAAAGAGAAATTGTCGGCTGTGCTACATTGGCCAAGCCCCAAAGGCCTCAAGGCCATTCAAAGATTTATTGGCTTTGCCAATTATTATCCTAAATTTATCCATGATTTTTCCAGAATTGTCAAACCCCTCACAGACCTGACACATAAGGGGGCCAAGGCATCAGAGTGGTCCAAGGAGGCTGAGGAGGCTTTCAAGGTACTCAAACCGGCGTTTGCTTCTGCATCAGTCCTGTCAAATCCCAAAGCTGCCTTACCGTATATACTTGAAGCAGATGCGTCCGACACTGGTGTAGGGGCTGTTCTTTCTCAGAGGTCTGGTCCAGGTCAACCACTCAAGCCGTGTGGCTTCTTTTCTAAAAAATTAACGAAAGCGCAATCGGTATATGAGATCGGTGAACGTGAATTGTTGGCAATTATCCTGGCCTTACGTGAGTGGTGTCACCTGTTGGAAGGCACCAGAGTACCGATTCTCATCTTAACCGACCACAAGAATCTTTGGTACCTTTCAGAGGCTAAGAGACTGTCTCCAAGACAAGCCAGATGGGCTTTCTTCCTCTCTCGTTTTAACTTTGTTTCCTATTTACCCGGTTCTAAGAATGTAAAAGCTGATGCGCTATCCAGGCAGCACGGTCCTGAATTGGAGTCTGAGGAACAGCCAGTACCTGTCATTCCACAAGATCGCATCCTGGCTACCCTGCGGACTAGCATCACATCTTCTCTGGGTCAAGAGACCTTGGCAATGCAAGCTGAATCTCCCCCTGAAAAACCCATGGGCAAATGTTTTGTAGCGGAACCTTTTCGGGCAAGACTCCTTGAAACATATCATGTTTTATGAGCAGCTGCCCATGTGGACAGAGATCAATTAATTTGGTCTTTATCTCGTATCTTCTGGTGGCCCACACTGAGGGTGGATTGCGTTGATTTTATGGCAGCTTGTGCTGTTTGTGCCCATTCTAAAACACCCAGGCATCTGCCAGTGGGCTTGTTGCAGCCTTTTCCTAACAGTGATCATCCATGGTCACATGTGTCTCTTGATTTTCTGGGTGAATTACCCGCCTCGAAGGGTTACACTTATATCCTGATGGTGCTAGACAGATTTTCGAAAATGGCCCATTTTGTGCCCTTGCCTGGTCTGCCTTCTGCTAAGGAGTTGGCAATTGTGTTTGCTCATGAGGTATTCAGACTCCACGGAGTACCTCAAGTGTTGGTATTGGACTGGGGCAGTCAATTTATTTCCAGGTTTTGGAGGGCATTCTGCGGCCAAATGGGTATCCAATTGTCTTATTCGTATGCTTACCATCCACAGACTAATGGAGCTGCTGAACGCTCTAACCAGGGGCTCGAACAGTTTATCCGCTGCTTTGTATCCAACCATCATGATGACTGGGCTGAGTTGTTACCTTGGGCAGAGTTTGCGAGAAACTGTGCAATTTAATAATTCATCCGGAAGCTCTCCATTTCTTGTCAATTATGGGTACCAACCATCCTTGCTTCCTGATGCCTTTCAGGCACAACAGATACCAGCCCTTGATGAACACCTCATACAGCTTCGTTCCACATGGGCACAAGTACAGACTTCACTACGTGAGTCCTTTCAACGTTACAGGCGTCATGCCAACAACAGGAGGCTGCTGGCACCGGTGTTTCAGGTTGTGGACCGTGTGTGTCTTTCATCCAAAAACTTGAATTTACAAACTCCTTGTCACAAGTTCGCCCCACGGTTTATTAGTCCATTCAAAGTCCTCCGGCGGGTCAATCCAGTTTCCTATGCATTGGACCTCCCCGCAAATATGAGTATTTACAATGCCTTTCATGTATCCCTACTTAAACCTCTTGTTTGTAACCGCTATACTTGTGCTCCGGTGGTACCGGCACCGGTATGCATCCAAGACCACGATGAATATGAGGTTCAAAGTATTGTGGTCTCACACAGGGTGCGTGGGCAACTCCAGTACCTGGTTCATTGGAAGGGGTACGGCCCAGAGGAACGTTCAAGGGTCAAGCATGCTGACATTCATTCACCAGTATTGTTGCGTCAGTTCCATGCCAAATTTCCCTCTAAGCCTGGTCCTCCTCCGCAGGGAGGGGGTAGTTGAGAGGGGGGTACTATCATGGTGCCCGTGCTTCCTGTTCTGATGGCGACATTGTTATCATTGTTGTTCTCTGATTGGCTGGTCATAATTGCTCCTACTAGGGCTTGCCTTTATATACCCTGGGATGTCCTCCCTTAGGCGCCCTTTCGTGCTGTACAAGTTCCTGAGTTTATTGTGTGCTATCGCTTATCGTGTGTGACCTGGCCTGCCTGACTACTCTCCTGAGTTCCTGTTACTGCTCTTCCGTTGCTGACTGTATCTGGATGAGAACCCGCTCGGTTGCTGACAGTATCTGGCTGAGAACCCGCTCGGTTGCTGACCGTATCTGGCTGAGAACCCGCTCGGCTGCTGACCGTATCTGGCTGAAGAACCCGCTCCATTGCTGATTGTGTTTGGCTGAAGAACCTGCTCCGTTGCTGATCATAGCTGGCTGTGAACCAGCTCCGTTGCTATCTGCATCTGGCCAGTGTACCTCTCCGTTGTCGACCGTATTTGGCTGCCTACCGTTCTGTGGCTGTTGCCGACCGTGGATCCCTTTCCACGTTATACCGTGTATGTCAGTGCCACTTGGCGACCCCGTGAGGTCACCGGGTTACAGGGCCTTGCATTCGAATCTCGGTGTGCGCCGCGTGGCACTGTTATTTGTCGACCTAAGGCTGAGCCCCGTGCTCGAGCTGCTCTATTAACTGCCTACGGCGGTGTGTACAATTGAAGTACCGGTACAGTGTTCTAACACTGACTGAGTTACTCTGATCACTTTCTGTGTCTGCCTCCGTAGTAGCGCTGGGCTCACCCCCTCTGGGAGTTGCAGTTACTCTCTGGGCATTGACCATTAACCCTGTAGGTACCTGGAGCTTCCAGGTAAGAGCACTATCGTTCCTTACTGCAGTAGCCTTGGGCTCAAGAGCCAGCGTTGTATCTACCATCTCGCAGGTTGAGGGGACACTGGTTGCGTTCCTATTACTTACCATATAACGATCCACCCCTAGCATTCTAGGGTTTATCCATTAGCAGTTGCCTAGGTCTCCTGTAACCCTTCTTGGGTTAGTCCGACTATACACGGTTGCCTCTTGTCTGCGGTCTAGGGCCTTGGTCAGTGTTGCCTCGCTCCAGTGGGTTCAGTACCCAGGCATCTGGGTTGTGCCAGTCCTCCACTAGTGGACCTCATGCCACTGTAGTCCTGTTGTCAGCTCCTGGACTGTGTACCCTTTACCTTGCCGGTTCTGCCAGAAGTCTTCTCTGTCAGTTGGTTCCCAGTCCATTCCGATTGCCTATACTGGTTCCGTTACCCATGTGTCTGGGTTGTGCCTATCCCAATTTGTGGACCTCCTGTGTTGGAGTCCAGCTGTCAGTTCTGGGACTGTGTGTACCCCCTACCTTGCTGGTTCTGCCAGATCCTGCCGTATATATATTGTTACCTGTTCATCCTGATTACCTATTCTGGACCCTATCGCTTTACCCATTGTATATATTTGCCTGCTCTGTATTGTGGGTCTTAGGGCCTACATTTTTGTATGTACTTTATTCTAATAAAGTTATTTTAACCTTACCGTTTTGTGTGAGTGTTCATCAAAAACTGTGACACACAGACAGATCTTCCTGTATAAAGTTGAGGCCTGAGTCAATACACAGCCTCGCGCCTGTAATTGACACACCTAGCGAGATGAGTCAAACACCTGTACCCATCCCACATCATCCAGAGCTGCCAAACCGCCTAGCCAGATGGCGCGGGCGGTCACTACAGAGGTCAAGCGCGCTCAGACCCAATGCCCAAAACAACGCTCGGGATGACGCTGAAGTGTCATATTGAGGTGAGCTGTTACAATTCTTCATACAACCATGCTGGCTCCTACTAATAATATTGTTTGTCTTCACATTGTTCTGAATACTGTCAGTTAGTAACCCTTCTAATATCTTATCCACTATGGAAGTCAAGCTGGCAGATCTATTATTTCCTGGTTTGGCTCTTGCCCCTTTTTTTGAACAATGATACTTCATCAGCTTTCTTACAATCACAGGGCACAATGCCTATTAATTGGATTCCCCTTAAGGACCACTTTGATCTCAGTCAGCAAGCCAGTACAAGTGACTGATCATGTGTGCCGGCTCGCTGAACGTGGGTCTGACAGTGACTGCTACGGTCTTGGAGCAATCGATTTCAGACTTCACTAGTGCTCACAGCCAGGGGCAGACTGACCCGCCTCCGCCATCAGCAATGAAAATGTAATATCTCCCGTTTATTTGCCTGCCTGCTGTGTGGGGGCCTGCTGCGCCTATTAAAACGTGCTGCCCGCAGTGCGCACCGCTCCATGACTGCGGCCTCATATAGCCATGCATGCCATGCTGTCTCATTATTCCCAATACATAGCCAGTGCTACACAGTCCCACACAAGAAGATGCATGCATCTGATCATCTGATCTGGCTTGCTGCCAGACTCACTCACTGTTGGGCTGAAGGCAAGCAAGCATTTCAGACTGTGCCTCTTCCTCTGTTCTGTGCATGTCTACGCGACATGCGCGTGATGATGGGGGGGCAGAGTGGGAGTCTGAGGGACATCAGGATACTCGCAGCCTGCCAAGGAGGACACGCGACAGAGGAGGAGTCAGGACCACAGGATTCGTCTCAGACTGAAATGACTCACCAGGAGGGCCCAGAAATCCGCAGCAGTGACACTGACCGTGACAGAAGACCCACCACAGTCCACAGCAGGTAAGTCAGTAGCACTGGATGGCCTGGGGGGGTAATGGATGGCCTGGGGGGCTAAAGGATGGCCTTTGGGACACTGGATGGGGGGTAATGGATGGCCTGGGGGGTAGTGGATGGCCTGAGGGGGGGGGTGCAGTGGATGTCCTCGGGACCTACTGGATGGCCTGGGGGGCTAAAGGATGGCCTTTGGGACACTGGATGGGGGGTAATGGATGGCCTGGGGGGTAGTGGATGTCCTGAGGGGGGGTGCAATGGATGTCCTCGGGACCTACTGGATGTCCTGGCAGGGGTACTGGATGGCTTGGGGGGTACTTCACAGGGTGGAGGGGGTAATGGATTGCCTTGGGGTACTGGATGGCCTGGCGGGGGTACTGGATGGCTTGACGGGGGTACTGGACACGGAGAGAGGGGGTAATGGATGGCCTGGGGGGGGGTTAATGGATGTCCTGGGGGATACTGGTTGGCCTGGCCAGGGTACTGGATAGCTTGGGGGGCCATCCAATACCGCAGGCCACCACACTTTTGCAAATTATATAGGAAACATTATACTCTCTACAGGCACAACCACCAGGCCAGACAGCCAGTACGCCCTCAAGCTATCCAGCCAGTTGCCAAGTAGCCTCCAGCCAACCGGCAGGAAGCTAGCCAGCAATGTAAGGTTAGTTTTATTTATTTATATTTTTAATATTTAAATATGGTTTAATCCTTTGAATGCCAGAGCAATACACAACGTATTGCACAGCAATGTGTTGCATACCTCTCAGACCCTTGCCTGGTCTGCCTTCTGCTAAGGAGTTGGCAATTGTGTTTGCTCATGAGGTATTCAGACTCCACGGAGTACCTCAAGTGTTGGTATTGGACTGGGGCAGTCAATTTATTTCCAGGTTTTGGAGGGCATTCTGCGGCCAAATGGGTATCCAATTGTCTTATTCGTATGCTTACCATCCACAGACTAATGGAGCTGCTGAACGCTCTAACCAGGGGCTCGAACAGTTTATCCGCTGCTTTGTATCCAACCATCATGATGACTGGGCTGAGTTGTTACCTTGGGCAGAGTTTGCGAGAAACTGTGCAATTTAATAATTCATCCGGAAGCTCTCCATTTCTTGTCAATTATGGGTACCAACCATCCTTGCTTCCTGATGCCTTTCAGGCACAACAGATACCAGCCCTTGATGAACACCTCATACAGCTTCGTTCCACATGGGCACAAGTACAGACTTCACTACGTGAGTCCTTTCAACGTTACAGGCGTCATGCCAACAACAGGAGGCTGCTGGCACCGGTGTTTCAGGTTATGGACCGTGTGTGTCTTTCATCCAAAAACTTGAATTTACAAACTCCTTGTCACAAGTTCGCCCCACGGTTTATTAGTCCATTCAAAGTCCTCCGGCGGGTCAATCCAGTTTCCTATGCATTGGACCTCCCCGCAAATATGAGTATTTACAATGCCTTTCATGTATCCCTACTTAAACCTCTTGTTTGTAACCGCTATACTTGTGCTCCGGTGGTACCGGCACCGGTATGCATCCAAGACCACGATGAATATGAGGTTCAAAGTATTGTGGTCTCACACAGGGTGCGTGGGCAACTCCAGTACCTGGTTCTTTGGAAGGGGTACGGCCCAGAGGAACGTTCAAGGGTCAAGCATGCTGACATTCATTCACCAGTATTGTTGCGTCAGTTCCATGCCAAATTTCCCTCTAAGCCTGGTCCTCCTCTGCAGGGAGGGGGTAGTTGAGAGGGGGGTACTATCATGGTGCCCGTGCTTCCTGTTCTGATGGCGACATTGTTATCATTGTTGTTCTCTGATTGGCTGGTCATAATTGCTCCTACTAGGGCTTGCCTTTATATACCCTGGGATGTCCTCCCTTAGGCGCCCTTTCGTGCTGTACAAGTTCCTGAGTTTATTGTGTGCTATCGCTTATCGTGTGTGACCTGGCCTGCCTGACTACTCTCCTGAGTTCCTGTTACTGCTCTTCCGTTGCTGACTGTATCTGGATGAGAACCAGCTCGGTTGCTGACAGTATCTGGCTGAGAACCCGCTCGGTTGCTGACCGTATCTGGCTGAGAACCCGCTCGGTTGCTGACCGTATCTGGCTGAGAACCCGCTCGGTTGCTGACCGTATCTGGCTGAGAACCCGCTCGGCTGCTGACCGTATCTGGCTGAAGAACCCGCTCCATTGCTGATTGTGTTTGGCTGAAGAACCTGCTCCGTTGCTGATCATAGCTGGCTGTGAACCAGCTCCGTTGCTATCTGCATCTGGCCAGTGTACCTCTCCGTTATCGACCGTATTTGGCTGCCTACCGTTCTGTGGCTGTTGCCGACCGTGGATCCCTTTCCACGTTATACCGTGTATGTCAGTGCCACTTGGCGACCCCATGAGGTCACCGGGTTACAGGGCCTTGCATTCGAATCTCGGTGTGCGCCGCGTGGCACTGTTATTTGTCGACCTAAGGCTGAGCCCCGTGCTCGAGCTGCTCTATTAACTGCCTACGGCGGTGTGTACAATTGAAGTACCGGTACAGTGTTCTAACACTGACTGAGTTACTCTGATCACTTTCTGTGTCTGCCTCCGTAGTAGCGCTGGGCTCACCCCCTCTGGGAGTTGCAGTTACTCTCTGGGCATTGACCATTAACCCTGTAGGTACCTGGAGCTTCCAGGTAAGAGCACTATCGTTCCTTACTGCAGTAGCCTTGGGCTCAAGAGCCAGCGTTGTTTCTACCATCTCGCAGGTTGAGGGGACACTGGTTGCGTTCCTATTACTTACCATATAACGATCCACCCCTAGCATTCTAGGGTTTATCCATTAGCAGTTGCCTAGGTCTCCTGTAACCCTTCTTGGGTTAGTCCGCCTATACACGGTTGCCTCTTGTCTGCGGTCTAGGGCCTTGGTCAGTGTTGCCTCGCTCCAGTGGGTTCAGTACCCAGGCATCTGAGTTGTGCCAGTCCTCCACTAGTGGACCTCATGCCACTGTAGTCCTGTTGTCAGCTCCTGGACTGTGTACCCTTTACCTTGCCGGTTCTGCCAGAAGTCTTCTCTGTCAGTTGGTTCCCAGTCCATTCCGATTGCCTATACTGGTTCCGTTACCCATGTGTCTGGGTTGTGCCTATCCCAATTTGTGGACCTCCTGTGTTGGAGTCCAGCTGTCAGTTCTGGGACTGTGTGTACCCCCTACCTTGCTGGTTCTGCCAGATCCTGCCGTATATATATTGTTACCTGTTCATCCTGATTACCTATTCTGGACCCTATCGCTTTACCCATTGTATATATTTGCCTGCTCTGTATTGTGGGTCTTAGGGCCTACATTTTTGTATGTACTTTATTCTAATAAAGTTATTTTAACCTTACCGTTTTGTGTGAGTGTTCATCAAAAACTGTGACACACAGACAGATCTTCCTGTATAAAGTTGAGGCCTGAGTCAATACACAGCCTCGCGCCTGTAATTGACACACCTAGCGAGATGAGTCAAACACCTGTACCCATCCCGCATCATCCAGAGCTGCCAAACCGCCTAGCCAGATGGCGCGGGCGGTCACTACAGAGGTCAATCGCGCTCAGACCCAATGCCCAAAACAACGCTCGGGATGACGCTGAAGTGTCATATTGAGGTGAGCTGTTACAATTCTTCATACAACCATGCTGGCTCCTACTAATAATATTGTTTGTCTTCACATTGTTCTGAATACTGTCAGTTAGTAACCCTTCTAATATCTTATCCACTATGGAAGTCAAGCTGGCAGATCTATTATTTCCTGGTTTGGCTCTTGCCCCTTTTTTTGAACAATGATACTTCATCAGCTTTCTTACAATCACAGGGCACAATGCCTATTAATTGGATTCCCCTTAAGGACCACTTTGATCTCAGTCAGCAAGCCAGTACAAGTGACTGATCATGTGTGCCGGCTCGCTGAACGTGGGTCTGACAGTGACTGCCACGGTCTTGGAGCAATCGATTTCAGACTTCACTAGTGCTCACAGCCAGGGGCAGACTGACCCGCCTCCGCCATCAGCAATGAAAATGTAATATCTCCCGTTTATTTGCCTGCCTGCTGTGTGGGGGCCTGCTGCGCCTATTAAAACGTGCTGCCCGCAGTGCGCACCGCTCCATGACTGCGGCCTCATATAGCCATGCATGCCATGCTGTCTCATTATTCCCAATACATAGCCAGTGCTACACAGTCCCACACAAGAAGATGCATGCATCTGATCATCTGATCTGGCTTGCTGCCAGACTCACTCACTGTTGGGCTGAAGGCAAGCAAGCATTTCAGACTGTGCCTCTTCCTCTGTTCTGTGCATGTCTACGCGACATGCGCGTGATGATGGGGGGGCAGAGTGGGAGTCTGAGGGACATCAGGATACTCGCAGCCTGCCAAGGAGGACACGCGACAGAGGAGGAGTCAGGACCACAGGATTCGTCTCAGACTGAAATGACTCACCAGGAGGGCCCAGAAATCCGCAGCAGTGACACTGACCGTGACAGAAGACCCACCACAGTCCACAGCAGGTAAGTCAGTAGCACTGGATGGCCTGGGGGTTAATGGATCTCCTGGACGGGGGGGTAATGGATGGCCTGGGGGGCTAAAGGATGGCCTTTGGGACACTGGATGGGGGGTAATGGATGGCCTGGGGGGTAGTGGATGGCCTGAGGGGGGGGTGCAGTGGATGTCCTCGGGACCTACTGGATGGCCTGGGGGGCTAAAGGATGGCCTTTGGGACACTGGATGGGGGGTAATGGATGGCCTGGGGGGTAGTGGATGGCCTGAGGGGGGGTGCAATGGATGTCCTCGGGACCTACCGGATGTCCTGGCAGGGGTACTGGATGGCTTGGGGGGTACTTCACAGGGTGGAGGGGGTAATGGATTGCCTTGGGGTACTGGATGGCCTGGCGGGGGTACTGGATGGCTTGACGGGGGTACTGGACACGGTGGAGGGGGTAATGGATGGCCTGGGGGGGGTTAATGGATGTCCTGGGGGATACTGGTTGGCCTGGCCAGGGTACTGGATAGCTTGGGGGGCCATCCAATACCGCAGGCCACCACACTTTTGCAAATTATATAGGAAACATTATACTCTCTACAGGCACAACCACCAGGCCAGACAGCCAGTACGCCCTCAAGCTATCCAGCCAGTTGCCAAGTAGCCTCCAGCCAACCGGCAGGAAGCTAGCCAGCAATGTAAGGTTAGTTTTATTTATTTATATTTTTAATATTTAAATATGGTTTAATCCTTTGAATGCCAGAGCAATACACAACGTATTGCACAGCAATGTGTTGCATACCTCTCTGGTACTCAAAGGGTTAATACCCTCTTCTGCAAATTATTTATACTATGTTATACTGACTCTCTGCAGGCAGAGCCACAAGGCCAGCCAGCCAGCCCACCCTCAGGCTATCCAGCCAGCTGTCAAACGGCCTCCAGCCAACCGGCAAGAAAGTAGCCAGCATTGTAAGGTAATTTTTATTATTTTATTTTATTCATTTATTTTTGCTACCTGGTTCTGCCCTGGGTTCTGTCAGTCCGCCCCTGCTCACACCGCTCCCGCAGGAGCGATGTGACCAAAGAAGGAATATGTGACATTCTAGGACCATCATTGGTCCTTTAGGAACGTTTTCTGATGACAGTCCTAGCACGTCTCTGGGCATAATGATCTTATTCTTACTCAGCTAAGTTCCTTAAGTACCCTTGGGAGTATGCCATCAGGCCCAGGTGCTTTATTCACCATAACATTTTCCAGTCTCTTTTGCACTCTGTCCTCAGTAAGCCATGTACATCGAGGAAATGATGTGGTTTTGTCTGTTCGCCCATAACCTGTCAATCAATTCCCAATGATCAGGGCTGACATTTTCCTCTTTACTGCGAAACAGAAAAATGTTAGGAGTTGTTCTCCAACTTCAACTATCTGGTCTTATATACCTCATATAGGCACTTAACCACCATTGCTCAAGCTGCCTAATGAACTCCAGTGACCTGTCTGCCACTGCTGCAGCTGTCTCTAACCCTATTCTACAGGACTGTACCAAACACTGAGGGGTCCATCCTGGTTTGCCACAAGGTTTTATGCATCACTGCTTTAAATTAAGTGTCAGTGGGTCCCCATTCAGATGCAGTAGGAATAACTCCTCAACTTCTGGCCTAGCTCCCATGTTCTCTTTTACTGCTCCCAATGGACAAGTACAAGCTCCCTTTAGCCTCTAGTATTAACCACTTCCCCTGCCTTAACTGGTCCGTCTTTGATCCATGGATACAACATAAACCTGCAACTTCCGTCACCTTTACCATTTCCAAAAGAGAAGACAGTTGTCTGGACCTACCCTGGGGATGAATGGGGTTGATGGGAGGGTGGTACAGTGGGGTTTTCATTAACAGCCTAATGTGAATGTGTGCTTGCATAAATGTGTTAGCAAATCTTCACTACTGATATGTGTTTTAGTGTGCATGTCGCTACCAGTGTGCTGGGCACCCTTACTAACATCTGCCTTGGTATGCTTTTGATATGTCGCCCCCTATTTGGCAACCATCAAAATGACAAGATCAGAATGTTACATGCACCATATGGGTGAGATCAGAATCACGCCCGCATGAAAAGGGCTATATTCTCATGTCATTGTTTTCATGGTCGCTTTGCCCTGACTACTACTTCACCTCATCTGCTCCCATATATCTACATGGACTGTGCCTTGCTTCTAGATCTTCTGTACATCTATAGACCAACTCCTCCTTGGCTGACCCCTGCCCTAAGTGCTAACAGAGAGAGGCGCAAGCACTGACTATCTAGAAGCAAGTCATCTGTGGGGGGCGGTCACATGTGCGGAGGGGGTGGCGCAGTCAAGGCTGCTGGTACAGAGTACCATTGCTAAATCTCACACAAGAGGCCTGTATAGGTCAAGAAAGCAAGAGAGACGGATGTGCAATTATCAGAATCCTTCTGTGGTTTACTGTCATCCAAAATCATCATGAAGCATTTGTTCATAAGATGGCAAAAAGTATTTGAATAGTAAAAAAAAAAGGATACAATGAATAAAGATATACAAATGGTGTTATCTCATATTAAGTCGTAGCATGAAGGGAAAATTGCTTAGCATCCAATATCCAAGATATGGTCTCCAGCACATTACAAAGCACTATAAAATAATGAGTTTGAAATGCTGAGACATCTATGATACAGCACAATCTAACTATTGTGAGTAGAGGTGTGTATGTTTCCCTGCTGGCCTACTTTCTCCCTGACCCATGCTGCACTCCTCCTCCTCCTCCTCTCAGCACAGGAGGCTGAGAGGCAAACCAGAGAGGAGAATGAGATCTGTCATCCACATCCCAGACAGCTTTCAGTCTCTTCTTTGCATGGGGCAGGGAGAAAGGAGGTAAGCAGAGACACATAAGAGGCAAGGGGAAATCAGTAAGAGGCATTGGGGCAGTGAGTGGTAAAAGGGGGTGCAGAAAGAGTCAAGGAGGGGAGCATAAACTGGTGAAGGAGAAGATGGTAAGAGGCAACGGCACCTATGGAGTTTAACCCTTTGAGTGCCAGAAGGGTGAGCAACGCATTACTCGGCATTGCCCTGCACACCTCTGTGGCGCTCATAAGGTTAAATATAAGAGAGAAACAAAATGTTTTAATTTCATACTAATTTACCCTTTGAGTGTCAGAGGGGTCCGTAACGCTTATCAATGCGTTGCAGACCTTTCTGGCACTCAATGGATTAAGGCACAGATGGAGACATGTGTGTGCATTGAATGACGCACTCTATTTGGGAACCATTTAGCAAGTGACATCAGAATGTCGATCTGTTGATTGTCTTGACATTCTGATGTTGCGGTTTTGATTCTTGCAACATTTGTAATTCTCTGTATAGACGGTCACCCAGTAGATGGTGACATTTCAATAGTGAACCATCTGTCTGACCTTTCTTTAGGTTATCAACAGCAGTCAGACCACCTAGAATCACAGTCATGCTCACAGTAGTGCAGAGGTGCTTCCCCACTATATGTTTTTTTTTTGCAGACTAGGAGTAAACTCAGCTCCACCAGAAGTCCCACCTACCCTGAACTCCTGCGGCAGTCGAGGTAGGAGGTGGGAAAGACCTCTCCTCTTTTCTCCATTTTGGCAGTATTTAGGGCTATGGAAGGCAAGTGCAGACATGACAACTTTTGGGATGGGGCAGCACAAGAGGGTACAGAGAAATTGTGGTGGCAAAGGGCAGACCAAAACAGAAGGGAAAGTCTTGCAGGTTGCATTAGGGAAGGAGAGGGATGAAGCAGTGACATTAAACATTAGTAGGGGGACCAGCAGGATCAGTAAAACCTGTGAAGTAGTGGAAGGGGGTCACATCATGCAGAAGCAGTGGGGGAGACAAAGGGAGGACAGAGAATACACTTGGGGCATGGTCTGGAGCCCAGGGCTGCCTTACAGAGTGCCAAGGGATTTTGGCAGTACCTCAGTGGCACATTTATTTTTCTTCCTGGCTTCTCCCGAACTGCCTGCTCCTGGGTGTTCACTGGATGTCTGCAGTGATTAAGTCCATGGCAGCACCACAAAGACAAAATTGAAAGGGTTAAACTGCCATCCAGCTCAGTGGGTGGCTTATAATCGCCCTAGTCCTTTGCTCACAATTTTCCCACTGTCTGGGATACTCCAGTCAGCAGTCGGTAACCAGCTGCATTCTGGGCCGCCCTGGACATCATTTTGGAAGTACGTAGGAGCAAAGCACTTTAATAGCGCTTGCTCCCAGACAGTCCCTTGCTATTTTGTTTCCTTCTGTATGATAACTAGACACTGTAGTCTGTTTGTAGTTTACACCTCCTCCCAGTAGCAATCCTGTTGAGTTGTTGGTAGTGCATTGCTGTGTAATTCCCTGCCAATCCCTCTGACACTCAGGGTTTAATGAGGAATCCAGTAGAGCAAAGCCTCCCCAGCGGTTCTTTAAAGGGATAGTAATACTTAAAATGTAAAAAAATATATGTTGTAGGGTTTATCCCCCTGAGTAAAACAAGGGAACTCCTACAGATGAGAGATGTGTTATTAAAAAATTATAACAGCTCAAACTTGAATTTTTTAGGTGCAATATCACAATGGCCTGAGAATTTACAGTGTTGCTGTTGCCACACCATCCTATGGACTGCTCTGGTCCATAGACCATAAATCTCCATAGGATGGTGTAGCAGCAGCGCCACTGTAAATTGTCATGCCACTGTGATATTGCACCTAAAAAATTCAAGTTTGAGCTGTTATAATTTTTTAAATAAACTATCTCTCAGCAGTGGGAGTTTTATTCGGGGACATAAACCCTACAACATATATTTTTTTTACATCTTAAGTATTACTATCCCTTTAAAAAACTAAACCTGTTAAGACAGTCAATGGCATAACTATCGACTACAACAGAGTTCCGATACAAAATAGTATTCAGATATAGGACACATAACCAGGTAAATCCTTTTATTGAACAAATTAAGAGACATTTGTTATATAGTTATAATTACCATTTTATTAACATTATAAATACCTATCACAGTCTCCCTTTGAGGCCTAATCGATCCTGTGCTCTTACCTTTGTATGGCTGCCGGCTGGCATGGCCTCTGGCCACTTCCTCATTGCTAAAGTCATGTTACAGGCACTGGTATGGATGCCTGTTTATGGGCCTATTCTGTTGGGCCTAATTGGGTCCCACCTCCTTCTGCTGCTTTATAAACCTCATTGAGGGTAGAACTTGTTGCCCTTTCGTGTTGTATCTTTGTGTTTCTTCAGTGTTCCTCTTGTTTGACCCTTGCTTTGCTGCCGTGTTTACTGATTGATCCTGTGGCTTTGTCTGCCTACCTGATCTGTGTATGTCCCTGGCTTGTCCAACTACCCTCTCTGTTTTGACCTTGGCTGTGGCTGACTACCCGATTTGACTCTCGACTGTGGTTTGTCTGACTTTACGCTCTGTGTTGTCCTTCGCTCCAGTCTGACTACCACCTGTCTGGGCTCATTGTGGGCGTGCTCCATCGGTGTAGTGCAACTGCTACCTCCGTGGTAGAGTTGCTGGTTGCCTCTCTCTCCGTTGCCTCCATCCTGTGCCACTGTATCCGTTGTCTCCTGGGCCTGTTGAATAACCCTCCGCTCTTTAGCATACATACAGTATTGCCTTTACATACTTACTGGTGTTGCGGCTGTCTACGTTCCACTCTCTTGCCTCTGCTCTTTGGTTGCCTAGTAAACCTGATCAGTGACTTTCAGACCACTAGTTACTCTCTGTGTCACTCCTCCTACCACTCAGTGGTAGAGTCACTACTTCGAGACATCTGTCTGACTTTGTCATGTCTGGGAGTTTAACTGTCACTCCAGTGATCAGGTTTCCTGGTGTTCCAGGTTTCCAAGCCTGGTTCTGCTCCCATCTATCTCTATAGGCTACTGAGAACTGGTTACAGTTCAGTGTCAATCCTTGGGTAGTGGACACGGCCCTGTCCTCACGCCTGTTCCTACTAGGGTTTGGGAAGTGCTTACTCTTGCTTATCTTGATAAACTGTTTAAACTTCACTGCACCTGTGTCGTGTGTATTATTTACTGTGGTGTCCGTGACAATATCTTTCTGGAAGTAATTGCAATCTGTGACTTCTCACTGCCTTGACTAAGTTCCCAGATAAAAGTTGTCTTGAGTTTTTCCTGACCTATCACTACAGAGGACAGAGTACTGGTTGAAACAGAGATTAAGCCCAAGTGTATGCATGTTGTAAATGTATACTCTGTCAATACTCAAGTCCGTTGTTTCTCAAAAAGAATGGCAGACGTCTCCCTTAATGAATAATGAATCTGCCAGTCCAAATGTACTCAAGATTATCCCTGATTATGTGAGACAAACTGATGATTCAATAACTCGTCTAGGGGGGTTGTCTACTAGATGGAAGATGAGTAAAGCAGGCCAGAAGAAACATATTGCAGCCTCCACATTTGACCGGTTCATTTAGATTATTTTGTAGATTTTCAGGGTCATATCTTCTGTGGTGGAATGCTCGACCGTCCAGAGCTCAGCAGGGGATACTTAGGTGGCAAGCCCTGAGTTCCAGAGGGGTATAAAAACTGGGGCCTATGGCATTTATGGTGTTTTGATCTTCTGCTTGGGTATGTCATCTTGGTGTGAGCACAGACCAAGATAATGCTTTGATACCCCATTAAGTAATATTTTTAAACAAATGGTCCAGGCTGTATCACATTATTCTGACCTCCATGCTTCTCTCCTGACTCCAGCATGAAGTTTTAGGCTAAATGGGAGCTTCCTCCACAAAATCTATAGTGGAACCTACAAAGATTGTATAGAAAAAGATGCAGATTGACTAACAGAGCTTGCAATTAACAGTGAAACTGTCTCTTGGAGTTTGAAGTGTATAAAACTGACCCAAACAATCTACTCTCTTAGTAATTTATAGACTTCAGGCTCCAAGAGAGAGTTTTAGCAGGGCTCAAAATTTCCACTAGCCAATGGCGAGTGAAAATTTAGCCCTGGTGAGTAGAAATTCAGCCCTGGTAGGTATGTTTTGGCTTGCAATGGCGAGTAACTTTTCAGGTCTGGCTAGTAGCAAAGGACTTAAAATTATAAGCCCTGGTTTTAGTAAATATCATAAAGCTTACAATAAACCGTAAAGTCTTTGGCTTATCGTCATACCTGGGAACTTTTGAAACAGGGCTACCCAGAGGGTAACCCTGTCAGTGCAGACCTGGAAGGAAAATGACGCGATTCGCGTCATAAAAGGGGCGGGGCTTAGTCTTGGAGGGGGGGTGGGACAAAAAAAAAAAAAAAAAAACTGCAAAATGTATCTAAGAGGGCGGGGAGTGGGAGGAACCAGGCGGGACTGAGCACAAGTGGGCAGAGTTTCTATTTAAAGGGATAGTAATACTTCGTTTTAACTTTATTTTATTTTGTAGGCATTAAAAAAACATGAAGAATGATATAAGTCTTATCTCTCAAACCTTTATGGTTTATGAGATATTCACAAGCAAAGTTTCCCCCTCTCGCCCCTTTTACCTAGTGTAAGCCATCTCTTCTCAGATGTGGAATGCAGTCCATAGACTGGACAGATAACAGAAGGGGACACTCTTATTCCTATGAAAATAATGAAATCCCTACCCCCCTTGACAAGCTTTTCAGGTTTTTCCCTTATCTTAATTGAAGATTGTCCCTCTCTGCAGTCTACCTGGGCACCTCCCTTCTGCTCTAGCTGAGCAGTGTGACATCAGTAAAAGGGGTGGGAGGGGGACACTTTGTCATTGAATTACTCTGGAACTACAACTCTGACAGAATTGAAATAACACTCTCCAAAGTCCAAACACTATGATGATTAATTAGAGCTGCTTTTATTATGAAACATTACTATCTCTTTAAACTCTGCCCACCCGGTGATCCACACATTGCCAAACCAGAGAGTTCCCAGGTATGCTTATAGTCATATCCTTTTCTGCCTCTGGTAGCCTCATCTGACTTTCCGACTTGCATATCGGAGCAGCCTTTTAGACTGAACAGTCTAATAACAGAGCAGGATTGTATCTTCTATGTCACAGCTTGTACTCACTGGGGATTATATACTACAGTCTCCTGGGTGCAAAACCAGGGCAACACTACTGTGCTCTCAATACATCAGTGTAATAGTGAAACAGTTCCAGGTAAGAATATTTGTACCTTGCGCATCAAATTTAAAATAAAATGAAAATAAAAATAAAAAAAATCTGTTATGCATAAGGTGAAAATCCCCTGTCCTTGCCCAGATTTTGCACATAGAATATTTCAGTTCATAATCCCTAATGAGTGAATTAGAAGTCAGGATATAGCAAGCATGTACCCTGGGATAATGCTACTTTGACCCCAAATCTGGGCAGTCCTGTTGTAAGTCAGGGGGCTAAATTATATGTGGCTGTTTAATTTTTATTATCTTGATTTTGGAAGGGCAGTCAGGTATACAGAGGCACACAGTGTAGAGACTCCAGCCACACTCCACAAAGACAATCCCACTTCCCACTCATCCTATATTTAATGCATTTGCTTGAATTATAGGGGAGGTGGAGAGAAGGCCATAAAGACACAAAGGACCATATGTTAAAAAGAAACATGGAGGAGTTCTGGGGCAAACCAATTGGACTATAGGGAAAAATAAAAATGTCAAAAGTTCCTATTGATTTAAATTGTGATTTTAATCCCTTGAACTCTAGAGAAGTCCCCAATGCATTGTTCTCTCTAGCATTCAGAGGGTTAAAATCCCCATTTAATCAATGGGAATTTTTAGTTCTCCCCTATACTGTTTTGGATAGCTCTCTGGCACTCAAAGGGTTAAGGGTACAGTAGGACGAGTTTGGAGTCCTATAGCTGTGTAACAAAGTATCATGTCTGCCTTCATGTACAAGCTAGTTAAGAATTAATTTAGTTTAACAAATTCACCCAGAATTGATTCATGCTGTCTTTTAGAATTTACTATTCAAATGATTGCAAATAGGGGTGGATAGTTTTGGAGCCGTCTGTATGCTGAGAAATGTATAAACCAAACACTATATCACTTAACATGTTAATGAGTATTGTGTTTCACAACATGTAAAACTTTTATCAATGGTAATAATGGCTATGTACCCACCCCACCCACATCCCTCCTTTATCTCTTTATCTTACATCCCCAGTGTAAATACACTTCCATTCAGCCCATCCAAAAGACACACCACCATTCAACCCCTTTGCAAACAAAACCCATTTAACTCCAAAAAGTGAACACACCTTGATTCAACCCTCCCCCTCCAACACACACACACACACAAGCATCATTCAGTCCCCTACCCCACCCACATACAACTGAATTCAGACGCTTACAAACATATTTCTGTTCAACACTCACAACAAGCATGAAACACATCCACTTAAAGGGATAGTATTACTTCAAAATTGCTATCCCTCATATTGTAGCCATTAATAAACTGAGTTAAATGACACCAGCGGCATTTCTCAAACCTTTATGGTTTAAGAGATAGCCGCTTTCAAAGTTTCCTCTCCCCTGCTGTCAGCGTTCTGCTGCCAGCAGGGGAATCCGGTCCCGGGACAGGCGGAGGCTCTTAAACAGAACCGATATCTCATTATGGAAGGAAAAATGATTCATTGAAACAGTCTTCTACGTGTGCTTGGTTACCAAGCACACTTAGAAGACTGTTTTAATGAATCATTTTTCCTTCCATAACGAGTTATCGGCTCTGCTGAAGAGCCCCCGCTTGATTCAGAGACCGGATTCCCCTGCTGGCAGCAGAACGCTGACAGGAGGGGAGAGGAAACTTTGAAAGCGGCTATCTCTTAAACCATAAAGGTCTGAGAGATGCCACTGGTGTCATTTAACTCGGTTTATTAAGGGCTACAATATGAGGGATAGTAATTTTGAAGTAATACTATCCCTTTAATTTCCTCCTGTACACAAGTTTTACCTGTCTTGTGACAGGCTTTAACCCCGCATGCCGTGCTATGACCGTCAGGCAGCTTTTGCATTAAGGACTGATGATGGTCATAGCACGTCACGTACATTTAAGTAAAAATGGGGAGTGAAATTGACCACTTCAAGACTGGAATGGTCTCTCTCAGTCCCCAGCGCTGTGTGCCGGTACGCGTCACAGGTCACATGTACCGCCACGTCAGAATCTTCAAAGCGGTCCTTAACTCCATATCGACAATTGACTTGGTACATCCCGCAAAAACTGTCACTTAGTGACAGAGGACGTTCCTGGTAAGTCACGGAAGTCTGGGTCTCTATGGCTCAAATACTATGAAGATTAATTGGAGCTGCATTACTATCGCTTTAAGGACAGGCAAATCTGAGGTGGATTTCACTTAAGGACCAGAGCAATTTTGACTCTTTTGACTATGTCTTTGTTCAACAATATTTTCTCTTTAATTCCTTTAATACACCCACAAATTATATACTGTTTTTTTAAGCACAAGTAGGGCTTTCTTTTGATACCACAATTATATGATCACCTCATCATTTAATTTGATTAAAATAGAAAAAAACGAGGAAAAAAAAAATAAAAACATTTTGTTTACATTTTCCTCTCAGGATTTGTATACTATTAGTTCATTACAAAAAACTACCCCTAAATATAATCATTCTTTTTTTTTTTCTTTTTCTTTTTTTTTAAAGATATGTAGCAGTAAAACCTTAAAAAAAAAACTTTGCGATTTTACATTTATTCTCTAATAAAGTTTCCCCCTTAATTGACTGGGATTAGTGCCCATTGCTCCTGTATTCAGAAAGGCTGTTTTTATCTTATCTCAGCCCATTAACAGAAAACCCTGGACAATAGGAGCCCTGGAGCCTTGCAATAGGCATGAACAGCTCCTAACACAGGGTCTCAGAAAACAAACATACTTTTCATAGACGGTACAATTTGGGCTGTGTAACAGTGCTCCATTTTAAGATTTCCCCCCAGAAGTGTATATTTTTGAAAAGTAGATAACCCAGGCTTTCATTTTGGGCATGTTTTCAAATTTTTCACTCAGACCATTTTACCACCAATCCCTCGTAATACTTTAGTTAAATTAAAAAACTGAGTTTTTCACACTTAGATTTCAATTTTGATGTGGATTTCAAGCACAGGATAGGTGAACATTTAAAAAAATTACTTGATTAAAGGGATAGTAATGTTTCATAATAAAAGCAGCTCTAATTAATCATCATAGTATTTGGACTTTGGAGACTGTTATTTCAGATCTGTCAGAGTTGTAGTTCCAGAGTAATTCAATGACAAAGTGCCCCCTCCTGCCCCTTTTACTGATGTCACACTGTTCAGCCACAGCAGAAGGAAGGTGCCCAGGTAGACTGCAGAGAGGGACAATCTTCAATTAAGATAAGGGAAAAACCTGAAAAGCTTGTCAAGGGGGGCAGGGATTTCACTGTTTTCATAGGAATAAGAGTGTCCCCTTCTGTTATCTGTCTGGTCTATGGACTGCATTCCACATCTGAGAAGAGATGGCTTACACTAGGTAAAAGGGGCAGGAGGGGGAAACTTTGCTTGTGACTATCTCATAAACCATAAATGTTTGAGAGATAAGACTTATATCATTCTTCATGTTTTTTTTATTGCCCACAAAATAAAATAAAGTTAAAATGAAGTATTACTATCCCTTTAATGTTCAGTTGCTTTTTCTGAGTAAAGCAAAACCAGGGCCGAATTTACATCTCAGAATCCTGTAGGCACAGAAATCTGAAGCGCCCCCCCTTGGCCATCTCCACTGGACACCTCCACAATGCTCCTAATCTCCACATTGCACCCATCATCTTCATATTGCCCTTACATTGCTTCCATCAGCTCCAACTTGCCCCCCATCAGCTCCACATTGCCCTCACATTGCCTCCACCATCTCCAACTTGCGCCCCATCAGCTCCACATTTCCCCCACCATCTCCATATTGTCCTCACATTGCCCCCCATCAGCTCCAACTTGCCCACCATAGCCCCTACCATCTCCATATTGCCCTCCATCGGCTCCAACTTGCCCCCCATTAGCTCCACATTGCCCCCATCAGCTCCACATTGCCCTCACATTGCCTGCATCAGCTCCACATTGCCCCCACCATCTCCATATTGCCCTCAAATTGCCCCATCAGCTCCAACTTGCCCCCATCAGCTCCACATTGCCCCCACCATATCCATATTGCCCTCACATTGCCCCCCACCCCATCAGCTCCAACTTGCCCCCATCAGCTCCACATTGCCCCCCATCTCCATGTTGCCCTCACATTGCCCCCCTTCGGCTCCAACTTGCCCCCACCATCTCCATGTTGCCCTCACATTGCCTCCCCCCCCATTGTCCATTTCCTACCTCCCCCCGTTGTCCGTTTCTTACCTCCCTGGCAGGAGATCTGTCATATGTGCCTCCTTTAGCACAGTCCTGTAGCTACTGGAGCTCCCGCGCGGTCTCCTATTCAGGAATGCAGAACGCTGGGAGATTATGTCATCTCCCAGCGCTCTGCATTCCTAAAGAGCCAACAAGGGAGCTCAGCAATTACAGGACTGTGCCAAGGAGGCACAGATGACAGATCTCCTGCCAGGCAGGTAGGAAACGGACAATGGGGGGGAGGCCATGTGAGGGCAACATGGAGCGGGTGCCGAGGCTAATTAAAAAAAAAAATTAAAAATTAAAAAAACGATCCCAATTACAGGCGCCCCTATGTGGGGTGCGCCTGTAGGCAGATGCCTACTCTGCCTTATTGTAAATCCGGCCCTGAGCAATACCCCATATGCATAGGTTTGTCAGGGTTTGAGGAATCTACTGGGCCCAGTTGGGAACGTGCGTGTTCCATTTTCAGAAGTGGCATTTTTACAGCTCGCTTAACTGGTGCCTTTGTCTTATTTGGGGTGTTTAGCAATGTTGCAATTAATATTTTACTCCCAAAATATATTTTTTTAGAAAGGAATACAACCCTGGGTTTTAGTCTAGGTGCATTCTGGCAATTTTTTCTCAGTCATTTTACCATCAATTCCTCCCAAAACCTGCAGTAAGAAAAAAAAAAAAACTAAACAACCCCCCCCTGTATTTTCACACCTATATTTCGGTGTTGCTGTGGATTTCAAGCACAGGATATTTGGAGATTTGTAAAAATGCATTGTCCGCAATTCAACTACGTGTTCTGAGTATGGTAATGCCCCATATGCATAGGTTTGTCAGGGTTTGGGGGATTTACTGGGTTCAGTTGAGATCATGCACGTTTCCATTTTCAGACCGGGAAAAAACAGGGTTGTTCCCATTTTATATTTTCATAGTGTTAGAGGTAAGGAGGGATGTGTTATGGGGAAAAAAAACAGGATATTTCAGGGGGAAAGCATGGCCAAATAATTAAATTACTGCATTGCAAGTGCGTGATACTACTTGAAGCAGTCACCAATGCAGAGCCCAGGTTTTGTAGGGCAATCAGGACAGTAGAAGGTGGCTTCTGTCCATTGGCCATTGGCATAGCACACCCTGCAGCTTTTCTGTGGCTTTCTCTTTTGAGGGGGATTGGGGGGATTTTAAATGCATAGTGTCCTAAACCGGATATCTGTTGTAAAACTGCTGTTGCCCCTTCAAACAAAAAAATGGGAAATGACATGCATTTGGAACTGCAAAAAAGTGATTTTTTTTGACTGGGGTTTGCCAATTTAAAAATTACATACGAATTATAAATGGCAGTCTGCATCAGGAAAATGGCAACCTTCTTATACCAGGCCGTAGATTTTCTCATGGAGAGGTAAGGCTGCATGAGTTGATCACAAAGATCAACACCCCCATGTGTTTATTGTAGTCCCTGATGCAGTATATCCCCTGTTTTCCCTCACAAGAGTGTGGTGGGCAGTGTTGATGGCCTTCTGGGAGGACCTAGCAAGCACTGCGGGACACTTAGTCCCACAGAGAGGACTGCTGATGTCACGTGGCACATAGAACGAGATGAATATCTCTTCACTGTGTACATTTTTTTTTTTATTACCCATATTACAAGTTGTATGTACCTAAGGAAGTAAATCAGCTTTACGTGAAAATGGGTGAAAGTTCCTCTTTAAATTAGGGAAGACTAATTAGAGAAATTACCACAGTTATACAAACTGATACAAAAGGTGCAGGAGGCTCTGCTTGTGATAGCTATCTAGTTATCTCATATTTCCAAGGCTCAGTTTAACCCTTTGAATGCCAGAATACCTCTCTGGCATTCAGAGGGCTAATTCAGAGGGCTAACCAACTGGATGTTAGGGACGTCTCCAGCGCATTACTCTGCAACGTGCTGAAAATATTTGTAGAACTCAATGGGTTACAAAATAACAGTTGGTGTACTCTTCAAGGCAACACAGATTATTTTTGTTCATAGGAGAGCAGCAGCCTGAGGTTCAGAGGCATTAGTAGCTCAGAGGAACTGCTGTCACCTCCAGGCACAAAGCCACCCATCCCCCAACACTGCATCCTTTGTTAATGCCTGCATGGGGGTGGGGGGAAGTTATGGCGGCACAAGAGACATAAAGCAGCTTCAGTATGAGACATCACATTTCATTACATATAGCAGGCAGTTTCTTTGTGATGGTTTAATCTGGGTATACTATAATAAGGCATCTTTCATATGAATAAAATAATTCTCAGCCCCCTGCAACAATTTTCTCTCATAAACATAGCTGGGAGCATTCAGGGGTTTGACCCAAATCTTAATGCCAAATTCTCAGGGTGAATATTTTGTTACCTGCTATATGATTTGCCCCAATTATATGTTGGTTTAGTCCAGAAAGACAGGGGGTGATGTCCTGCTTGTTTGTGTTTAGGCATTGAGATTTCTAAATTGCAGCATGTTAGAGGTTCCTTGCAGACCAACTGGAATACCTCTAAGTTATAGTGTATACAATCTACATTATGTGCATACCTGGGAACTTCCAGTTGAGGGCTACCCGGAGGGTAGTCCTCTGTTCAGCAGGGGGTGACAAAAATGACGCTAATCGCGTCAAAAAGGGGCGGGCCTTGCCACGAGTGTGGGGGGACTTAACCCTTTGAGTGCCAGAGTGGTACGGAATGCATTGCAAAGCAATGCATTCCTTACCACTCTGGCACTCAGAGGGTTAAAGTTGTCACACAGAAGGCTGGGGAAGGAGGAACAGAGGGAGAAAAAGCAGATGTGGCAGAGTTTCAATAGAAACTCTCCACATCCGGAAGAATCAGCCTCTGCCCCGGAGACCCGGTAATGCTCTGTCAGAACCGGAGTCTCCGGGGCAAATCCGGAGAGTTCCCAGGTATGATTATGTGCATACCTGGGAACTCTCCGGATTTGCCCCGGAGACTCCGGTTCTGACAGAGATTTACCGGGTCTCCGGGGCAGAGGCTGATTCCTCCGGATGTGGAGAGTTTCTATCGAAACTCTACCCACTTACACTCTTTCTCCCGCTGTTCCTCCGTCCCCAGCCTTCTGAGTGACATTTTTAACCCTTTGAGTGCCAGAGTGGTACGGAATGCATTGCTTTGCAATGCATCCGTACCACTCTGAAACTCAAAGGGTTAAGCACCACCCCCGCTCGCGTCAAGCCCCGCCCCTTTTTGACGCGATTAGCGTCATTTTTGTCACCCTCTGCTGAACAGAGGACTCCCCTCCGGGAAGCCCTCAGCTGAAAGTTCCCAGGTATGTATATTAGTAATGTATTGGGGGCAATATTATGAAGCTGAAAGTTCCACTTGTAAGTGGAACTACCACCAGAAGTAAAGTCGCCTTGCAATAATTAGGCAGGTGGCGACTAGCTTAATAATAGTTATATTACCTCTCACAACCACAAGATTCTATAGAAATCCTTCATCTTCCAAGATAGGAAGCCAGGTATCAGCACAGACATCTTGTCTGCGCGACTGCGCTGTCAGTCCCGGTCTCCCTTCAGAAGCATTGCACCATCCCAAAAGGCATAGGCGTGCAGACTGCACTAACCTGGCCGTTAGTCTCGGAAGATTAAGGATTTCTATAGAATCTTCTGGTTGTGAGAGATAATATAACTATTATTAAGCTAGTCCCCACCTGCCTAATTATTGCAGGGCAACTTTACTTCTAGTGGTAGTTCCAATTTAAATCATGGACACTTATGAATCTTCTTTCTGCGGGAACCTGTCCAACCTTGCAGTGTGTGTGTATGTGTTTTGTAAGTGTCCCTTATTTAACACCTTGAATGCCAGAGAGGTAGCCAACATATTGAGTTGGCTACCTCTTTGGCACTTAAGAGGTTAAAGATACAGGCATGTGTGGTCACCTTATTTTCCGGTGTATATTTCAATGCAGATCGGAAGATAAGAGGCTATCTCATGTGAGATCCAGTCAATTTTGCTAATTGGTGCCCATGAGGGATGGCCGTTCATTACATAGTAAAATAGTTGACAATGCTGAAAAAGGACATGTGTCCATAAAGTCCAGCCATGGCAAAACATCTCTGTTGATCCAGAGGAAGGCAAAACAAACAAACAAACAAAAAAAAACCCTTGAGCCATTTCCAATTTAACCCCAAGTGAGTAAAAAAAAAATTCCATCCTGACTCCAAATGGCAGTCAGATAATTCCCTGCATCAACAACCTATCTGCGTTGGAGCCATCTGTCATAATTCACAATATTGTTCTGCACTAGCTAGGCATCCATTGCTTTTTTTGAATGCAGTGACAGTATCTTCAAGTACAACATCCTGAGGCAAAGAATTCCATAGCTTTACTGCCCTTACTTAAAAAAAAAAAAAAAAAAAAAAAAAAAAAAAAAAAATATCCATGCCTTTGTTTTAGTCAAAAGAGCCTTTCCTCTAGTCTTAATGGATGACCTCTTGTTCTTAGCTCAGCTCTTTGCGTAAATCATTAATTGGCTACTTATTTGTATTTGTATTTGTAAATGGTAATCATATCGTCCCTTAGACATCTCTTCTATAATGTAAACAAACCCAGTTTGGCTAGTCTCTCTTTATAACTCAGATCCTCCAATCCCTTTATCAGTTTTGCTGCACTTATCTGTACTTTTTCCAATTCAGCAATGTCTTTTCCTTGCTGTTTTGGCGTCACCTACATGAAAGGAGCCTAACAAGCCAGCAGTGTGTGTTTTTTTATACATGTCACACAGCATCATATTGCAACAGTTGCCCATGTGAACTAGACCTTATATACACTGATGTACATGGTGAAGAGTGCCCTGCTTGTGAGAACTATTCAGTCACCCAATAATTCCAAGGCCAAGCTTAACCCTTTGAGTGCCAGAGTGGTACGGAATGCATTGCTTTGCAATGCATTCCGTACTACTCTAGTACTCAAAGGGATAGTAATACTTTAATATTACTATTTCCCATATTGTAGCCATTTCAAAAATAATTGAATTTCCCCCAGGTTCATCTCTCAAACCTTTATGGTTTGAGAGATAACCAAACGCAAAGTTCCCCTCTCCCTCCCCCTTCCCTGAAATCAGCGTTGTACTGACTGCAGGGATATCCGGTCTTACTTGCATCAGGTGGCTCTGCAGCAGAGCCGAGATTGCGTTAGTAAAAAATAATTATTTCACCGAAACGGTCTTCTATGTGTGCTTGCAAACCAAGCACATGTAGAAGACCGTTTCAGTGAAATAATAATTTTTTACTAACGCGATCTCGGCACTGCTGCAGAGCCACCTGATGCATGTAAGACCGGATATCCCTGCAGTCAGAACAACGCTGACTTCAGGGAAGGGGGAGGGAGGGAGCAACTTTGCGTTTGGTTATCTCTCAAACCATAAAGGTTTGAGAGATGAAACTGGGGGAAATTAAATTATTTTTGAAATGGCTACAATATGGGAAATAGTAATATTAAAGTATTACTATGCCTTTAATCCCTTGCATGCTAGAATTGTCTCCAATACATTGCTTTGGCAAAGTCTTTAGCATTCAATGTGTTAACCCTTTAAGGACTGGAGCAATTCTGACCTTTTTGACTATGTCTTTGTTCAACAGTGTTTTCCCTCTAAGTACTTTTATTTTACCCATGAAAATTATATACCGTTTTTTACATACAAATAGGACTTTCTTTTGATACCGCACTTATATGGATAGCCCACCAATTATTTTAGTAAAATTAAAGAAAACGGTAAAAAAAGTGCCATTTTTTTTTCTCTTGGGATCATTTGGGCACAATGGGTTAAATTTTTATGGAGACTGCATGAAAGGTATGACCGGTCAGTCATACCTACAAAATGGGCAGTTTTAAGTGGGCACTGTCCCCCTGGGTGAAAATCCCCATGTCCCTTTTTCCCACCCTATTTTCACACTTTTTTATTGATTAAATTTCTCAGTGTGTATAAATGTATTACATGGCTCCACCATAATGACACTTCCAATTTTGGTAATTGACATATTGATTTTTTTTTTTTTAATAAAACATTTTTTTGAAAAAAAAAATTGTGTCTTTTTTTAACCCCCCCCCAAAACAAACAAAAGTTGATTTTAGCAGGTCAAAAGTTGACCTGCATCCAGCCAGCCTCCAGCACAGCAGTGAAGGGGTTAATACCCTCAGCTGCTGCATTTTCTTTTAACACTAGGTGTCTCCTCTCTGCTTCTCTGTCCCTTACTTTAATCGTAAGGGACAGACAGGCAGAGGATAGACACAGAGGCAGTACTGCCTCTTTCATTCACAATGCTGGTACATGCGATCGCTGCTGCAGCGACCACATGACCCAGCTAGTGAAAGTGTCTGAGACTGAACGCTCCGGTACCGGAACGCTTAGTCTCAGCCTCAAATTAATGATAGCAGCGTGCATGGAGGCACGCTGCTATCATTTAACCCATGACGGTTCAGGACCGTCATGGGTCCTTAAGACAAAACAACCCATGACTGTCCTGGATCGTCATGGGTCGTTAAATGGTTAAAAAAAGGCTATTGGTATGCTCACCAAGGTAAACACTTATTCTATGATAAAAACAAGTATATTGTGAGTAACAATTTCCTTATAATAGAACAACAGTGTGGTGCGGCATTGCCCATCTGCAACTTGTCCTAAGGCAAAAACATGCTCCTGCTCCTTGGCTGCCTTCCCCCTATCCTCTGGCAACTCACCCACTCAATAGTAAGTATACTACCAATCTTGGAAAAGTTTTGCCAGTACCTTAACAAACACATATATATTGAGAGTGACCACAGACAACTGTTCAGTGAGTCCCTCCTCCAGAACCTTCTGTCCTTTAACCAGAATGATCTGCAATTTGAGTTTCTACAGCCCATTGGGCTGGACATGAACCTCCACTTCAGTGTTTCACATGTACTAATTGCTTTAACAAAACCTGGAAAGCTGCAAATACCCAGTATATTATGGATGTGGAGTCAGGCATTATAAAAAAAAAAAGTATTCAGTGTGCGGTGCCTAAGTGGAGTACCCACCTACTGGTCATGTCTGCATGGGCTTCTGTATGCTGCATGTGGTTCACCTGCAGTCTTAATGGATGATCTCTTGTTCTTAGCTCAGCTCTTTAACCCTTTGGGTGCCAGAGGGATACGCAACACATGGCTTTGCAATGTGTGGAGCACCCCTCTGGCACTCAAAGGGTTAAGTAAATAATTTAAATGGAAAGTTCTTTGTACTGACCTCAGATATATTTGCAAATGTTAATCCTATCACCCCTTAGACCCAGTTTGGCTACTCTCTCTTTATAACTCAGATAATAAAAACCCTTTATCAGTTTTTTTTTGCATGTCTCTGCATTTTTTTCCAGTTCAATAATGTATTTGTTTTAATCGTTTTCACTTTCTTGTAGTGTTTAAAAGAACTGTTCACAAATATGCGTCAAGGTATTAAAACAGTTGACTTTATATATATATATATATATATATATATATATATATATATATATATATATATAAAATCCTATTGTACAGCGCTGTGGAATTAGTTGGCGCTATATACATAAATAATAATAATATACATATATTCTATTGCAATTTTGGTAGAGGGGATCATCTGATTAGTGCTCCATAAAGCACGATTTTAACAGCATTTATTGGCAGTTTAATTGGTAATAACCTTGAATATAATAATTGTGAGAAATTTGAGTAAAAGCTCTGCAAAATGTTTGCTTGAACAGACATTCTAAGTTGCCCTAAAATAATAGCTATGTGTCCTACTGTAATTTCCACACATAGCCAAATCCACATGTATACACTCTAGTTGCAAGGAAGAGTTCATGGGTCTCACATATAAATTCAAATTTAGTCTATTCACAAGGTAAACTAACTGCACAACAGGGAACAAATTAAACTTCATTGATTTACACTTTTTAACCTCTTTAATGTCTCCAAAGCATTGTTTTGAGACCTCTCTTGCATCCAAGGAGTCAAAAGCCTATTGAAATAAATGAGAATTGTATGTGTTCCTATAGTGCAGCTGGTGTCTTCACTCTTATGCCCACTGAGTTAAGTTACTGGGCACTAGAAACGCTGAGGGGGTCATACTTTATCACCCTTTCTGATCATGGCCTCATCAGCATGCAAGGATATATTTAGTGGTGCTCTCTCTAGCAACCAAGGAGTTAATATCAGGTTCGGAAATATAGCAATGAGGGTGACCCCCTGCCCAAGTCTTTAATCATCTGGATATGACCTCTAAATCGTCCTGCTCACATAACAGGGAGATGCAGTCCAATAATAACTGCGGTAGCCAACTTAAACAGACAAAGACTCCCAGCATCCTTGATGTTCCAGGGCTGGTTATGAAATGGATGTTAGTTGAAGATTGCTATATGATGCTGAAGAGAAAAAAATCAGAGTTTCACTTTTCAAAACCCATCGTGACACATGATCAACAGCAAACCACTTTGTCACTACACAAGTGCACGGAACAGACTAAATATATGATACAAAGATGTTTGCCTACATTATACCTCAAACACTGATATATAAACAAAGATCACAAATGTTTAACCCTTTAAGGATCCTTGACAGTCCTGGCACATCATGGGTTGGCGAGCCATAAGGACCCATGATGTGCCAGGACAGTCATGGAATTCCGGGCTCCCCACGCGGCTGCACGTTATTTGGGGAGCCATGAATATGATAAGCAAAAAAAAAAAAAAGGTCTGTGGTCCTTAAGTGCTGGCTGCATGCGCAAGCAGCCAGTCCTTAGTGGGTTAATAAGATTTACAGACTGGTCTATGACAGAGATGAACTGGGTGGAGGTATAAAGGTTTCTGACACCACTATTTGACTCCAAATACCATCTCATTAAACACACACTGGCAACGTTGTGTCCACTTTGATAGTGGTGTATTAAAGTGACAGACTGTTCTCAGTCTACCTGTTCATATTCATGTTACAACCTTCCCTTCCCACAGAAGGCATGAACGCTTAACAGTACAGTGAGAAAAAAATATCTTCCGAAGCCAGACCATGCACTCAGGAGCCAGGATGAATTGCATGTGAGCAGTGATGGAGGCACAATACAGGTGGGTATATCAAAGTACGGAGAAGTATAGCCCCCACTGAACGGATAGTGGGAGGGCCAGCCTGACTGGAAGTCAATCCAGCAGAGGACCCTCTCCTTTCATTTTGTAGGGTTGTGGGTAGGCAGAGATGGGGTCTATGAGATCTTGAAAGCCAGATCCCTGGAAGTCTTTCCTTTTTGGGATCAGGCGATTAGCTGCTTCATCCCTCCACATTATGTCCCATGCAGATCCACTTGAGGAGGTGTGAGGGCACCTGGCAGCAGAAGGCCTGGAGTGGCTGCAAGTCTTGCTGTGCATGCATCTGATGCTGGCTGTGGAGGTATTGGTCCCCAGAGGCAGGTCAATCTGCTCTCTGGTGCAGCAGGGAGGCCTGCACGCAGGTCTGACCCCCTTCTTGCCTGTCTCTCAGTCCTGTTCCAGCTAAATGGTGGCAGCGTTCCCCTGAATCCCAACCTCTGCTTTCCCAGTGTCTGCTGAGGGCCTGTCCCCTGGTTCTTCTGGGAAGGACCTTGATGAACTGGACCACATGGATCTTGCAGTGAATGAGGTGCTGCTGCTGCAAAACTTGCTAGATGCTAGGTACACAGGGGATATAACTGTGTGTGTGTGTGGGGGGGGTTTGCAGGGCCTGCACAGGCCATCCCCGAAGCTTTGGAGAGTGGGTTTGTAGCCCCGTTGCAGGTGAGTGGAGTTAAGGGGAAGTCGGGTGGTAGAAAAAGGGGCTGTAAGGGCAAGGTAGCAGGAGTGGCTTCTGCTCGGTTTGTGAAGCATAATGCATCTGGGCTTGCTAAAGCCAGCGCAGCCCTTAGAAGTGCTAAGTGTGGAAGTCAGCTGGGTCCTGGTTCCTGCTCGTCTCAGGGGTTCCAAGAGTTGAAGAATAAAGTGTGTAAGGGATCATCAGAATGAGTATCTGTGGTCGCTGTGGGGGCTGGGTGGACTTGTACACTTAGTGCAACAAAGGACACGCTGGTTATGGGTCTTATGTGAGCTATTGGAGCAGAGGAGGGTGCGGTGGCAGCGGGACACTCGTGGGGAGGAGTGTGTGCTACTGCAAGTCATTCCCATGTGAGTAGCTCCACCAGTGGTAGGAGACAGTAGTGCAGAAAAAGTTGAGGTTGTCAGTGTCACACAGTGATAGTTGTAGATTTGCAAGAGAGAAGAGTAGCAGTTATAGTCGTAGTAGAGGTTGTGTTTCTCCTTATCATTGCAGCCTTGCTAGGTCACCTTTCCTGAGGAGGAGGGAAACCAGATGTTGCAGATATTCTAGAGATTCCAGGTCCCTGGATCTTTCTCAAGGGGAGGCGTCTCCGCTGCATAGCGCAGTTCAGTTGCCAGTTCCGCTATTAGGGGATGGTGAGTATGTTTGCACTGCGGCTTGTGAGTCCACGGCGGGCGAGGTGTGTGTGCTGAACTTATTAGGCACTATTCTTGGTAAGCTGAATGCATCGGGTGTACATCGAGATGCTAAGGTGCTGGCAGCTATGGCATCCTTTCACAAGGAAGCCTACAAGAATGAGTTTGTGGATATCTGGACTCTAATCTCTGCAGATTAGATGATGGTGTACAGGGAAAGACATTTGGATCACTGGAAGGACAAAAAGCGCAAGGTTGCGATGACTTATGGAAACTCGCTGCATGCTTTTTGCGTGTTGGCCTGTGTTTTAGGCCAGCACTTGTCTGAGTGGCGTGGAACTTTTTATCTACTTGGACCTCATTTGGGGGAACTACAAGTCTTAATGAAGCTCTGTGTGGTGGCTGTATGACTAACAATTCCGCCAGAATCTAGCTGTGGAGGCTGGCCTACATTGGGATACAAAGGCTACAGACATTTGACTGTGGTGGCGGGACAGCATCAAGTGCCTTTCCCCTTTCCTGGAGGGACCTGCGTCTCCCCAGGGAGCCTGCTGGGTGCAGGGGAGGGGTTTGTGGGCTCTTTAACAAGAGTCAATGTTGGTAACTATCCGCTTGCCGCTATAGGCATGAGTGTGCCTTCTGCAATGGGGGTCCCCTGGCCCTTTGCGGTTTCAGAAAGACCAACGTGGCTACCAAGCCAGCTGGCTCAGTCTCTGTGGGGTGTAGGGAGGAACCCAGTGGGCGTGGCAAGGATGGAGCCATGGTTAGAGCTGTACCCCAGGAGGGAGCTGGCAGGGCTGCTCCAATCGGGCTTCACTGAAGGTTTTTGGATTCCATTTTCCCCATGTTCTGTTTTTTGTTAAGTTTAGAAACTTTTCAGTTGTTGATAATATGCAAGCCACTCGGGAGAAGGTTAGTAAGGAAGTCTGGGTCGAATGAGTCGTCCCTTCAGCAACCCCCCTTCCATAACCTTCGGGTGTCCCCTCTTGATCTCATTCCAAAAAAAGGAGGAGGGTAAATTTTGCCTAATTCACCATCTGTCCATATCCCATCTGTGACTTGGTGAACAACAGGATTGACATGAAGTCATGCTGGCTTTCTTATACATCGTTCAATCGTGCGCTACAGTTTGTCAGAGCTAGCAAGGGGGCTTGGTTGTCAAATTCTGACATTCTGCTTTTTGCCTGTTCACCCAGATTGTTTCCATCTCTTGGGATGTCGCCTGGATGGCCTGTACTATTTCGACAAGTACCTTCCATGGGGTGCTCAATTTCTTGTCGTTGTTTTGAGATTTTTAGCACCTTTCTGGAATGGGCTGTGCATTTTGAGGCTGGCTGTGACTCTGTCATTAACTATCTGGATGATGTTCTCTTTGTCAGCCTGGAGGGTAGTGATCTGTGCAGTTGCTTGCTGTGAACCTTCCTTTGTCTGACGCGGTTGGTGGTGCCAGTAGCGGAGGACAAGAAGGAGGGTTCAGCACAGATTCTCTGTTTTCTTGGGATTAAAACTGAATCTGTCTGCATGGAATTTTGGCTGCCTGACAACAAACTACTGAGGCTCTGCCTTTTAATGGATAGAGTGATTTTGGGTGACCTCTGTGTGTGGCAGACATTTGTCTGGTTTAAATGGCAGATCCTGCTGGATGGAGTGGCAAGTGGCCAGTGGTGATTTGTCCTTATTTACGGATGAGAGGCGGTATCCACTGGTTTCAGTGCATTTTTCCCCATGGACCGCTGCCTGGCGGGTATCTGAGCTTAACTGCAACCTGACCTTGTTGGAGCTCTTCCCCATAGCGGTGGCAGTGGAGCTGTTGGGATCAAAACTGTGGAACAGGTACATCTTGTTTCAAACAGACAACATGGTGGCCGTGTACGCGGTTAATCAGAAAACATCAAAGTCAGCTCCAATGGTACATCTGCTGCGGCACTGGGGTTTTGCATTGTCTTGATCTTAACCCTTTGAGTTGCAGAGAGGTAGTCATACCTCTCTGGCACTCAAAGGGTTAATATTTGCATTAGGGCACAGCACACTCCTGGGGTGGATAATGGTCTGGCTGATGCCTGGTCTCGATTCCAGTGGGAGACCTTCTGGAGCATGTACCTCATGCAGACAGGTCGGTTTCAGCTGTCCAACGTCCTTGTGGAGACTCATTCTGGTGAACTCGTGGGGCTTGTGAGGGACTCTGTCTCAGCGTCATCCTGGTTGGTGTAATCGAGGAGCTGGATAGAATGCTCCCACTATTTGAGGTACAGGGGTGGGGTGTTAGGGAATCCCTGATCTGTGCTTCCTTGGAATACTTACAATGGCTGTGGGTCAGACGGGTAAGTGGCAGCTATGTTCAGGCTAAACTTTTAGGCTTTCAGCTCCTGAAGGTTGAGGTGATGACCAAACATTTTGCAGTACTAAGGATTGTGCTGGGCTGGAAGAGAAAAGTTAGGTCACTTCCTGATTTACGTCACCCGGTGTCACCGTTCGCTTCAAGCCGCGTCTCTGGATGCGGGTTGCTTCCGCATTCCTGCTGCTCTTGCGAGCAGGCGCTCATCATCTGGCAGCCTTCCAGTGACGTTGCTCGCCACTTTTAAAACTTACATGGGGCTAATTGTGTGCTCCACCTCCTTGTCTGTAGAGGTATAAACTGTCTGGACACCATACTCAGTCACCCTTACGTGGTGTTCCGGTGCAGTACGTTTTCTTTGCTCCAGTAGTTTTGTGTATGACCCTTGGCTTGGCTTCTGACATTCTCCTGTGTACCAGTTGTGGCATTGGCTGACTACCCGCTTTGGTACTGACCCACTGGCATTGTCTGACTGTCCACTTGGTATTGATCTGTGGCTATGGCTGACTAGCCACTCTGATACTGACCTCCTGGCTTTGCCTGACTATCCTCTGAGTTCTACCCTCTCTGAGACTGACATTAGGCTTGGTCTGTCTACCCGCTCCACTGTTTCTGGGCTCTGGTTTCTATTAGCCCTAGTATGGGTGTTCAGCTTCACAGGTACCTTTCCTGAGCAGTCTCCCATTCCCTGTGGAATCTCCTTGCTCTGGTTCTGGTTCTCGTCTCTCTCCCTGAAGGGTTTTATATGTTATTTGCCTGACTTTGTGTTTTACTCAATAAAGGTGGTGTTCATATACTGTACCTGTTTCTTGTTGTCATTATTGCCAACCGTGACAGTACCTAAGGGTCATGAGTACTGAAGGTATAGGGTACCCACCAGTTCAGAGCATCTTGGCAGGATGGATATGCAGGATTAGCGTATTGATCAATTATCTCTAGCCATGCAAACACTCCTGAACCATATTGCTCACTTGCACAATCCTGCTCTGCATCCGGTGGCCACTGTCTGGTGGTCTGTTCCGGTAGTTCTTGCTGCCCCTGATGCCACAGTTGCCAGAGGATTGCCCAGTTCTGCACCGCTTCACAGCCTCAACGTTACGAGGGCAACCCAGCGCTTTGCATGGGTTCCTTTAATCAGGTGGGGATATTTCTTGAAATGGCCCCCCAGGCCTTTCCTATTGAACGGAGCAAAGGTGGGTTTATGATTTCCCTATTGTCTGATAAAGCCTTGGCATGAGCAAACCTATTATCTATAATTTTGCTGAATTTGTGGCCTCCTTTAGACGGGTCTTTGATATCCCGGCCCTCTCTACCTCTGCTGCCAAGCAATTTATGACCATCCGCCAGGGCGCCCGTACGGTAGCTGAGTATGAGATTGAATTCCGTACTCTGGCAGCAGAGGCTGGTTGGAGTAACGAGGCACTGGGTGCCGCCTTTTCCCAAGGGTTAAGTGACACGATAAAAGATGAGATTGCAGCCCGCGAGCTGCCCAGTGATCCGGACAAACTAATTTCCTTTACCATCCTGATTGATACTAGGATCAGAGAGAGACCATCCTTTAGGGAGCACCTGCATAGGCCTCCATCTCGTTTGGCGCCGAGCTTTGCTCACTCACCCATTCTCCCTCGCCTCCTGCTCTGGAACCTGTAGAACCTGTAGGGGGTGAGCCTATGCAGCTAGGTTTCAATTACCTCACGTTGGAGGAGCAGACGTTCCATCAGCGAGAGGGCCTATGTCTGTATTGTGGCAAGCCCGGGCACTTACTGCGCTCTTGTCCCGTGTGACCGGGAAACCCTCTCACCTAGGGCTATGTAGGGGACAGACCCTGGGTGGCATTTCGCAGTCCTCAGTGGCTCCACAAGATAAACCTATCCTTGAGGTCAGTCTCTCTTGGACTGACTCCTCGGTGGTAGCTCCAGCCTTGATAGATTCTGGTGCCACCAGTTATTTCATTGATGCTGATTTTGTGGCTAAGCACTCTATTCCTCTGCAGCTCAGCTACTCTCCCCTAGCAATTGAAGCCATTGATGGGAGGCCCCTCCAACCACCTCACGTTACTCATGAGACCTGTTCCTTGTCTTCCTTCCTTGTCCTGGTCTCCCCAGTGTGCTGAATCTTGTCTTCAGCAACCTTTGAGAGTGCTGTGTATGTCCTCCCCTCCCTCATTGCCTGAGGAGTATCAATCTTACATTGATGTATTCAATAAGGTACAAGCCAGCTCACTACCCTCACACAGGACGTACAACTGTACCATTGACCTGATTCCTAGGGCCGTTCCTCCGAGGGGTCGTGTTTACCATTTGTCTGTGGCCGTGAACAAGGCAATAGAGGAGTACGTGTCTGACGTCTTGTCTAGAGTAGTTATTCGCAAATCCATCTCTCCAGCTGGGGGGGGAGGGGGGTCTTTTTTGTGAAGAAAAAGGATGGGGAACTAAGGCCTTGTATAGATTTTAGAAGTTTAAACAAACTAATGGTCAAGAATGCCTATCCCATTCCATTGATCACTGAATTGTTCGACTCACTTAAAGGGATAGTATAGTCCCATAAAAAGTATGTCCTAAATCATAGCTGCAGTAAAAAAACATTCAATGTGCTTACTCCTTTCTCTCAAGCCGTTATGGAGTAATTATACTTAGACATCTAGGTCACAGCACTCCTGAAGAGCCACCGTCTGGTTCTGGATGCAGGATTTCATGACGTCCGCTGTACAGCGAATGCATGAGAAGGGGGAGGAAGCGGAGGTCTTTATTTTCTTATTTCTCTCAAGCCATAACGCCTTGAGAGAAAGGTGTAAGCACATTGAATGTTTTTTTTAATGCAGCTACGATTTAGAACATAATTTTTATGGGACTATACTATCCCTTTAAGGGCTTATCTGTGTTTACCAAACTTGACCTCAGGGCTGCGTACAACCTGGTAAGGGCCAAAGAGGGTCACGAATGGAAGACAGCGTTTAACACCAGGAGTGGGCACTACGAATACTTATTCAAAGGATCGGCTGCACACGAAGTTGAAAGAAATGGTGTTAAAATAAAATCTTCTTTGTTGATATCCAGTATAAAAAACACACATATATTGATCCATATAGAGTGGAAGCAGGATACAAAAAAGTAAAGAAGCGCTATTCGTCTGACATGTTTCGCGTCAACTTAGCGATTACTCATAGACTGAAAGTAATACCACCCCCCGGTAATATAACCTATTTGCAAGGGTGAAAGGTTAAAACACAATTAAAAACAAACACTTCTAATCCCTTTAACCGGAGATGTATCCTCCAATATATTGTTACAATATAACAATATTTGACTTGAAACAGTAACTCGACCTGATGCGGTCCACGAGTAAGAATAATAATTTATAATAACAATACATTGAATTAACCACAGAAAAACAAAAAATAAAGGCAAATAGGTTATATTACCAGGGGTGTGTGGTATTCCTTTCAGTCTGAGTAAGCTCTAACTTTGAGCGAAACATGTCAGATGCATAACGCTTCTTTACTTTTTTGTATCCCGCTTCCACTCTATATGGATCAATATATGTGTGTTTTTTATACTGGATATCAATAAAGAAGATTTTATTTTAACACCATTTCTTTCAACTTTGTGTGCAGCCGATCCTTTGAATATCTACTTCTGTTTGTCCGGCGGTGGAGCACCAGACGGTTTTGCACCGAATTTTGGTGGTTCCCATTCATCTAAATACCACAAGCGACACTGTGAGGTACCGCTTTTTATGTTTTCATATTGTGGTGTGTAGCATATTGTTTCTATATCTTCACTACGAATAGTCATGTCATTCGGGTTATGCAAGGCTCCTGCTGTCTTCCAGGAGTTCATCAATGGTGTGTTAAGAGAATTACTGCAAAGTTGTGTGGTTGTCTATCTGGATGACATCCTTATCCATTCTCCTACTCTAGAGGCGCATCGTTCATATGTGTCCAAAGTTTTACAGCTCTTGAGAGAATAATTTGTTTTGCAAGTTTGAAAATTGTGAATTCCATAAATCACAAGTGACATCCTTAGGCTATATTATCTCTTCCTCTGGCTTAGCTACGGACCCACGGAAGCTATCTGCAGTCCTACAATGGCCTCTTCCAACCGGTCTCAAGCCGATACAGGGATTTTTGTGATTCGTCAATTACTATAGAAGGTTTATAAGAAACTTCACTGCTATTGTCAAACCACTCATGACTCACAAGGGGGCCAATCCATCTGACTGATCTCCTAGCACTCTACAAGCTTTCAAGACCCTTAAGTCTGCTTTTGCGGCAGCTCCGATATTGTCCTGTCCCGTCCCAACCCTGCCTTGCCCTTCACCTTGGAGGTCAATGCGTCTACGTCAGGAGTAGGCACCCTCCTGTCACTGTACTCAGCTCCCGGAGGAGCACTGCTTCCATGTGGACTCTTTTCAAAGAAGCTGTCCAAGGCTGAGAGACTCTATGACATTGGGGACCATGACTTACTAGCGATTTATTTTAGCCCTTCGTGAGTGGCAATATTTACTTGATGGAACCAGCGCTCCAATTTTTATTCGCACGGATCATAAGACTCTAACATATCTGTCTGAGACAAGATGACGATTCAATTATGTGGTTTCTTACCTGCCCAGCACTAAGAATATTAAGGCCGATACCCTATCTTGCCAATTCTGTTCTCATTCCAAAGAAGATTGTACCTCTACACCAGTAATTCATCCTCAACATATACTAGCCATTATTTGCACTAGTATTACTTCACCACTGGGGGAGGAGATTTTGGCTTCCCAGGCCGCTGCTGCAGTCGACAAACCTAGGGGGAGATGCTTTGTACCTGAACCTTTATTGGTTAAACTGGGACATATCATTCTTCTAAAGCAGCAGGTCACATTGGGAGAGATCAGCTTATATGGTCTATCTGTTGGCTCTTTTGAAGGCGCAGTCTCAGAGCCAATATCTCCGCATTCATAGTAGCTTGTCCTACGTACTCCCAAATTAAAACTCCAGGACACCTTCTTATAGGTCTCCCTCAACCAGTTCCGAATGGAGAGCATCCTTGGTCTCATCTATTTGACTTTATGGTTGAACTACCTGTACACGGTCATCCTTATGACTGTGGACCAATTTTCCAAAATTATGCATTTTGTACCCCTCAAGGGACTACCTTCTGCCCAGGAATTGGCTGTGGTTTTTCCTAGAGAGGTCTTTCGTCTCCATGGGGTGCCTAAGGTGATAGTCTCGGATAGGGAGAGCCAGTTCATTTCACGCTTTTGGAGGGCCTTTTGTGCTCAGATGGGTATCCAGCTCTCTTTCTCCTCTGCCTATAACCCTCAGTCTAATGGTGCTGCAGAAAGGTTGAATCAAGCCTTGGAACAATTTCTCCGTTGTTATATATTGGACCACCATGATAATTGGGTGAACCTGTTACCTTGGGCAGAGTTTGCCCAGAATTGTATTGTGAACTCTTCTACTCAGAGTTCCCTGTTTCTGATAAACTATGGTTTTCAACCATCTGTACTTCCCGAGTCTTTTGAGGCAGAGAATATTCCAGCTATGGAGGAGCATTTGAGGGAACTCCGTTCCACATGGGTACGGGTCCAGAGAACCCTACAACAGTCTAATGCGTTTCATGTTTCTCTATTAAAACCCTTTATTTACAAACATTATATCTCTGAATCCCTCCGACCTGGTCCTGTCAGGGTCGAAGATAATGAGGAGTATGAAATTCAAAGTATTCTGGACTCACACAGAGTCAGAGGTCAATTGCAATATTTGGTGCATTGTAAGGTTTATGGACCTGAGGAGTGTTCATGGGTTCCTTCTAGAGCTATGCATGCTCCTGCACTCACGCGCAACTTTCATTCTCTCTTTCCTCTAAAGCCAAGGCCCTTTCCACAAAGGAGGGGTCTTTGAGAGGTAGGTACTGTCACCGTTTGTGTCTTACTTTGAGCGTCCGGCAGCGGAGAGCTGGCCGCTTCCGTGTCCCCTTGCGGCGGTTCATGCCACGTTTCTGGATGCGGGTTGCTTCCGCATTCCTGCTGCTCTCGCAAGTGGGCATGCGTCATCTGCCAGCCTTCCAGTGATGTTGCATGCCACTTTTAAAACTTACATGGGGCTAGTTGTGTGCTCATCCTCCCTGCCTGTAGAGATATAAACTGCCTGGACACCATGCTCAGTCACCCTTACGTGGTCCAGTGCAGTACGTTTTCTTTGCACCAGTAGTTCTGTGTACGGCTTGGCTTCTGACATTCTCCTGTGTACCAGTTGTTGTGGCATTGGCTGACTACCCGCTCTGGTACTGACCCTCTGGCATTGTCTGACTACCCGCTTGGTATTGACCTGTGGCTCTGGCTGACTATCCGCTCTGATACTGACCCCCTGGCTTTGCCTGACTATCCGCTGGGTTCTACCCTCTTTGAGACTGACATTAGGCTTGGTCTGTCTACCCGTTCCACTGCTTCTGGGCTCTGGATTCTATTAGCCCTAGTAAGGGTGTTCAGCTTCACAGGTACCTTTCCTGAGCAGTCTCTCATTCCCTGTGGGATCTCCTTGCTCTGGTTCTTGTCTCTTTCTTATATATATTTTCTTTGCCTGACTTTGTGTTTTACTCAGTAAAGGTGGTGTTCATATACTGTTCCCAGTTTTGCAGGGTGTCTGTGGGTCGCTGTTTTAGGTGGCCCTGTTCAGGTCAGCCTTTTCCATGGCTTTTTGTTTCTTTGCATATAGGCGAATTGGTGGCTGCTATCAGGATCAGTAGGATCAAGTGGTGACTATCCAAGAGATAGGGGAGTGAGGGCTGTCCAGTTGCTGTTGTGGCAAAGTATGTCGATGAGGTCTGTGGGCATTCATTTTTTTGTCCCATGCATTTGCCACTTCTCAAGCGGTATGTTTTTGGTAGTGTTCCATAGGGCCTTGGTGCTGGTGGGCTTGAATTCTTCGGAATTTGGTGAGCACTTGTTCAGGATTGGGGTGGTTACTCAAGTGCATTTTTCAGGTCTGGAGGAGTGTTTAGTCCAGCTTTTGGGGCACTGGCAGTCCAGTCAGTTTTTGGGTTACATTCGCCGCATGTTAATTTTGGTTTCTTTCCCTCCCTGTTTCTAGATTCCCTCCCAGTTCAGGTGTGGATCCTTGGCCATTCCTTTATTGTTCGGGCTGCTCAACAGGTCACACCTGACCAATAAGGGAAGATTTGGGCCTGGCTTCAGCACAGGTGACCTGGTGTCACGGAGTGACTAGGAAATTAACACACTGACAAGTACAGATGAACTTAATATAAAACTTTATTAAATACAATAAATGACAGGAGATAAGGCAACAGGCTGGTGGCAACAAATGACACAACAGTAGTATGGTAATGACACAAAGTGGCAGTGGATAGTGGCACACCTTCACGAAACCAGGAAGGAACAGTGGAATCACGTTCCTTACCCTTCACCAGGCAGGTGGTTAGCAACGGACTGGCCCTGGGACTACACGGTAGATGTGAGGGCAGTGCAGAGCACTCCCATACACAGATAGGATGGCACACCTTCACTAGACCAGAGAGGAACAGTGTAGGCACTTTCCTCACCCTTCACAGGACAGGTGGTCAGAAACGGAATGGCCCTTGGACTACACGCTATATGTGAGGGCAGTGCAGAGCACTCCCATACACAGATAGGATGGCACACCTTCACTAGACCAGAGGGGAACAGTGTAGGCACTTCCTCACCCTTCACAGGACAGGTGGTCAGAAACGGAACGGCTCTGGGACTACACGGTAGATGTGAGGACAGTGCAGAGCACTCCCATACACACAGCCGGCAAGATAGGGAGCAAACCAATACCCCGGCAGGGGATACAATAGGCGGGTAGTCAGATGGAGGATAGGCTAGGCAGCACAAACCGGTACAGCCACGGGGAGTGACCGTCAAGCGCCGCTAACGGAAGCGAGCACAGAGTGGAAAACAGAGGCCGCATGGGAACCAAATTGAGGCACGGAATGGTCACGGAGCGCAACACGGAGAGTAACCAAGAAGCAGCCAATGGTCAAAACCGGATCGAGTAGTCAGACGTCGCCAGTGATCGTAGCCGGAATGGGTAGTCAGTCAAGCTAGAAGTCAGAATCGGAATGGGTAGTCAGATGTAGCCAGTAGTCAGAACTGGAATGGGTAGTCAGACGTAGCCAGGTAATACACAGGAACGGTAATGGACCAACACAGCAATAAGCTCAGGTACACCACGAAAGGGCACTGGAAATGACACAGGCTGAAGTTTAAAAACCCTGACAGGTAGGTGGAGCAATGACCTCATCAGCGTGGTGCCCTATAAGAATAGCGACTCAGCGAGAGCGACAGCTAGGAAGTAAACAATGTCGCTCCAGGGAAATATCCAGCCACAGGCAATCACGGGGCACTGTGATACCTGGTTGGGTTTCAGCGGGTTAAGATGGCACTAGGCACTGAAGGCAAGGGGTTCACGTCTGGATTACCCTTTACACTTAGGGAGAGACCCTAAATGTTTCTCTGTAATGGCACTAGAGAGCTAAAATGTGATGCTCTGACCGGTGACTAGCTGGAGAACAGGCAACTTTGCTTTTACTCGTGCTCAGAGCATCTCACATCTTTTGGCTTGTTTCTGAGAAACACTTAGGGTCTCTCCCTAAGTTTAAAATGTAATCCAGACGTGGACCCCTTGCTCTCAGTGCCTAAGGAAGCCAGCTGTACCTCACTGAGTAGGCCCAAACAAGGCCAAAACGTACATCTGGGGTTATCTGTTTTTCTGTGCAGAGAGCACTTGCCCATCATTTTGGAACTGGACCACCCTTAAGGCCAGAATTAGTCTATATACATACATTCATAGACATCTGACTAAATCCAGCTTGTGTAAGTTACTTTCTTTGTCGTTTGCCGGAGTAGGACAGAAGGAAGGCAACACAATTTCCTGGCTCAGGTGGAATTCTGAGACCAATTTTAGACCTGAATGATGTGGGTGGTCTAAGCACCACTTTATCTTTGTGAAAAACCATGTGGGGAGGAATGCACAATAGGGATTGTAATTCTCCCACCTGTCTAGCAGATGTTACTGCCGTGAGAAGAATGGCCTTTAATTTAAGAGGTTTTAGAGAGACCTTTTCTAATAGCTCAAAGGATTTATGAGAGCTGAGCTGTGTTAGGATGAGATTTAAGTCCCATGGGGGAATAATTTCTCGGATACTAGGTTATATCTTAGAAATTGCAGGCATATATCGTTTAACCAGGTATGATTCTGTAAATGGTGTAGCGGATAGTGCTGAAAGCTGTACTTTTATAGAAGCTGGTTTTAGCCCCTTTTTTTGAAACAGTCTTGCACGAATCCAGGACTCGCTGATGGGAAATATGAGGTCTGTCAAGTTGTCTTTCCCAACACCATTTATAAAAGATGGACCAGACACGATAGTAGATTTTTGATGAAGAAGGACGACATCCGACCAGGTCGGATAGGCCCTTGACCTGTTCAGCCGCCATTCCTTCAGCCTCAAGAAAGCTGGGTTTGGGTGCAGAAGAGGTCCTTGTGTCAGGAGGTCTGGAATCAGAGGTAGGCTTATTGGAGGAGCTCTTAACATCCTTTGAAGGTCTGTGTACCATACTTTCCTTGGCCAATCTGGTGCTATGAGGATCACTTGTGATTTCTCTCTTCTGATTTAATCAATTCTGTGAGTAGAGGAAGTGGAGGGAAGATGTATGCTAACTGGAATTTCCAAGGAAGTCTTAGAGCATCTTGTCCTGTTTGTTCTGCTGGATTTCCAACGGGACAGGAAGCGAGCACATTTTGAGTTTGTGTCTGATGCCATCAGATCTATTGATGGCGTCCTGGATACAGAGATCAATTGGAGGTACACCTGTCTGTTGAGGAACTATTCCCCTGGGTCTAAGGTCTGATGGCTGAGAAACTCCGCTTGTTGATTGAGGTTCCATGATAGATGAACCTCTGTTAAAACCTGCAGGTGTGCCTCTGCCCAGTGAAGAATTCTTAAGGCTATCCTGTTGAGAGACAAACTCCTTGTTCGCCCTTGTTTTATGAGATATTGTACTGCAGTCATATTTTCTTATCTTATCACTGGTTCGTGTCTTAGTTTGACTGCAAGACCTTTCAGAGTATTCCAAACTGCCATGAGTTCCAGGATGCTGATGTGGAGGCTTGTCTCCTTTTGATTCCTGTTAGGGACCAGGAACCAGACAGACACAAAAATGTAAAATGCAAAACGCCTTTTATTAAAATAACAAAAGCAAACAAAGCAAAATCGTGATCCAGAAGCGTAAACCAAAAGACAAGCCTGGGTCAGGAATATGGAGATCAGCAATGTCAGGAACAAGCCAGGAGTCAGTAGCCAGAAGGGAGGTCAGAGGAAGCCAGGTCATGCACAGATAATCAGCTCAGGAGAATGCGCTTGCAGCCAGAATCAGACACAAGGACCATCATGAAGTGAGCCAAGCTGCTTTAAATACCCTGGGAGGGTTGGCTGATAACAGTCAGGTGAGTAATCACAGATAGGTCAGCTGATTGAGTCTGACCCAGAACAGGGAAGGCAGCAGCAACAGATAACAGAGCACTAGATTAGCTCAGACAGCAGAATCAATAGCAGAATTAGAACAGCTCAGCCAAACCTTGACAATTCTGTGTCTGTGTACACAATTTTCCAGTCTGGATCTTGCAGGGATTTTCCTTTTGCCAGATTGGGTGGATGACAATACCATCTCAATTCTTTTTTTGTGGAGTAAAATAGAGGAAATCTCTGATGATGGTTGTGTGGCATATTTTTGAAGAATGTTGGAGAACAGTGTTGGGAAAGGCAGCTGTGGGATCTTGCCCAAGGTGCTACCTGTTGTGCCGATGAGAGGTTTCTTAACAGCCTTGAGAATTCTTTCGCCATCTGAAATCTTCTGACAGAAAGCATTGACTCTTTTGAGTAGTCGATCCTGTCTGTCCTGTGAGAGGATAGCTTGATGTTTGACAGTGTTGAATTCTATTCCTAAGAACACCAGTCTTTGGGTTGGTATCAATTGGCTTTTCTTGTAGTTGATAATCCATCCTTGTTTTTCTAGGAAGTACATACATTGGATTGATCCTGGCTCGATCTCTAGCAGATCATCCAGGTATGGTAGGATCCGAATTTTGTGCTAATGTAATTCTGCCATGGGAATTGTTAACCTCTTCGTCAACACCTTGGGTGCAGATGCCAGCCCAAATGGAATGACCTTGTTTTGGAAGTAACATCCGAATATGTGGAAACGCAGAATCCTCCTGTGTGATAGATGTATTTTTATGTGGTAGTATGCATCCTTCAAGTCTCTTGTGAGGAATGCATTTTCTTGCACCATCTTGAAGGCTGATTGAACTGTTTCCATCTTCAGTTTTCTTATACAAAGGAAGGAATTTATTTGTTTCATGTCCAGGATCAGTCGACTCTCTGATGATGGTTTTGGAACCGCAAAGAGAGTGGAATAGAAACCATGACACCTCTGTTTCAGTGGAACTGGTTCTATGATGTTGTTCTGAAGCAAGAGCTCTAGAGCTTTCTCCATTGCCTTTGACATGTTTGTTTCTAATCCTGGAACAAGCCAAAAGATGTGAAAGAATATCTGAGCCTGAATAAAAGCAAAGTTGCCTGTTCTTCGGCTAGTCACTGCTCAAGAGCATCACAGTTTAGCTCTGTAGTGCCATTAAAGAGGAGAAATTTCCACATGCATATGAAACTAATCCCAACCATAAGGGAGGTCCAGTTCCAAAATGATGGGCAAGTCTCCTCTGCACAGAAAAACCAGCTAACCCCAGACATACGTTTCGGCCTTGTTGTTCGTCCTTAGAAGCCTCTGACATTTTGTATGCTTATTTTGAATACCCTTAGGGGTCTCCCTAAGAGTGAAGGGTAATCCAGACAGGTTTACTTTTGAAATGTTGCATGCACAAGTGCGTGCAACATTTAGCCTCTATAAGTCGCCGGCTTCAAGAGCGCCATATTAGAATCTCGCGCTAATCAAAAGGGCGAGATTCTTAAGGCGCCTCGTAAAACGTCACCAATGGCCGAACTGCCGCATACCTTCATATTCATTAATGCCCCCCATACCACATCACAGCATGTAACACGCAATCCACCAGCACTGACATCTGTACAAACAACTCCCATCCAACAAACACCTGAGCTTCCCTTCTCCTCCCTGCATATAGTCTGAACGCGGTCCTTACAGTGCATGCAAGAAATCAGCTGATGTGGATCCCTTAATGCTAGCAGTCTCAACACACTGCAAAATCTGTAGCATGCAAACTATTCACGCCCCTCTGGCACTCAAAGGGTGAACAGTTTGAATGCTAGAGATTTTGCAGCGTGTTGAGACTGCTAGCATTAACCCTTTGAGTGCCAGAGAGGTATCTAGTGCACTGCAGCGCAATGCAATGGACGCCTTTCCGGCACTCAAAGGGTTAAGGGCTCCTATTCAGCCGATTGAACAGAGCCCTTAGAGTGTTGATGGTACATGCTGCTGTGTGGTATGGGGGCATTAAAGAATATGAAGGTATGCGGCAGCGCGGCCAGTGGCAACATTTTACGAGGCTCCATAAGAATCTCACCCTTCTGATTAGTGCGAGATTCTTATATGGCGCTGTTTAAGCCGGTGACCTACTTATAGTGGCTAAATGTCGTACGCTCATACATCGGAGGTTAGCTGATGGTCCTGCGCAGAGGGGACTTGCCCATCATTTTGGAAGTGGACTGCCCTTTTGGGTGGGATTAGTCTAATTTGTATGTGGAAATGTCTCTTCTGTAATGGCACTAGAGAGCTAAAACTTGATGCCTCTGTGAGGTAACTAGCCATAGAACAGGCCATTGTGCTGTTGTTCGTCCTCAGAAGCCTCTCACATTTTGTATGCTTATTTTGAATACTCTTAGCTGCACCTCCCTGATGAGGCCCAACAAGGCCGAAATGTATGTCGGGTGTTAGCTGGTGTTCCCATGCAAAAGGGACTTGCCTGTCATTTTGGAACTGGGCTGCTCTTTTGGGTGGGATTAGTCTAATATGTATGTGGAAATTTCTCTACTGTAATGGTACTAGAGAGCTAAAATGTGATGTCGCTGAGTGGTAACTAGCCATAGAACTGGCCATTGTGCTGTTGTTCGTCCTCAGAAGCCTCTCACATTTTGTATGCTTATGTTCCTGATCCTGGAAGTCTTGACTATCTGCCTTGTTGGGACAGTATGGAATTCTAGTGCATACCCCATCTCTAAAGTTTGCAGGACCCATCTGTCTGAACTGATGTTCTTCCACTGGTCCTGAAATAGCTCCAGTCTGCCCCCTTCTGGAGTAAGAGATGGGGTGTGCAATACTTCCTTGTTCCAGATTTCACCCCTTGACTGGCTCCACACTGTCTCTGTTCATAGGTCTTACCTGGCCTCTATCACTTTGAGTCTTGACATGCTTGTTTCTTGTAGTTGGATCTGGTAGGGGATATTCTGGCTCTGTGCTCCCTTGGTAGAAAGGCCCCCCCCCGATTGACTGCTTGATGATCTCTTCTAGTTGGTTTCCAAACAGTTTGTGCCCTGTAAAAGACAGAGAGACCAACCTGTTTTTTGAAGAATCGTCCGCTTCCCATGCCTTGATCCACAGTGATCTTCGAGGTGTAAAGGATAGTGATGAAGAACATGCTAGAAGTTTTATGTTGTCCAGCGATGAATCACAAGAAAAGTTGCCTGCATCCTTGATAGAAGACAAATACTGTAGGAGGCGAGGCAGTGACACAGATGACTCAACTTTTTCCTCAAACTCAGATCCGTAAGGTGCAAAATATGCATGCAATGGCTGTGTCGGTTTTGAGGTTTTGTCCATTGGCTGTAAACTGCTTCTTAAGTGCGCTGTCAGCACGCTTATCCATATTGTCACACAATGTGGTTTCATCTTCAAGTAGTAGAGTTGTCATGTGTGATATTTGAGTGACAGCGGCATCTACCTTTGGTGGAGCAGTCCAGTGTCCTGTATCTTCCTCTGAGAAAGGATATCATTTTTGAAATCTTCTATACATGGTGGATCTTTTTTTCTCTGGTCTTCCATTCATTGGTGATAAGTTCTTGTATAGAGCTGTAGACTGGAAACAGGGGAGACTTTTTTTTTTTTTTTTATAACCGATGAACGCAGAATACATGACGTTTAGTTCCTTATGTGTTTCTGCCTTTATGTAGGACGCTGTATTGCCGCATTCCATGCTGTGCGTTCCATCTGTGTAACGTATGCTCCCATACTTCCAGTTTTCAGACGGCATGTAAGGCACGTCATCACCCAGTGCCTCTGTTTGTCGGAGGGAGCTGGGATGGAGAACCTGTGGCCAGGCAATTATGGGAGCAACTCCACACTGAACTCTAAGGCATTTAGGGACCCATGCGACCTCCCAGGTATCTGGTCAGTAGCAGCCAATATTTTTATGTAACCCGCATTTAAGGAAGGGTACATGGGGAAAACAACAACAAATAGCCCATAGGTTTAAAAAGTAGCATGCGAGATAGAGAGACATAGTGCCTCCGTCCTCCAGCTTGGTAGGACCAAATTAACTGATGGAGGAGGTTCTACCGGAGATTTAAAGATTTTAATTTGGTCCTACCAGCTGGGAGGTGGAGTTAATCCCACACTCATTGTTGTGTATTAGACACAGAGGAAATATTATAATAAAAAAAATAAAAACATTTTTATCAATTAACAAAATGATAGTGAGTGAACAGAAGAATCTAAATCAAGTCAATATTTGTGTGACCTTTTGCCTTCAAAACAGCATCAATTCTTCTAGGTACACTTGCATAAAGTCAGGGATTTTGTAGGCATATATTCAGGTGTATGATTAAACAATTTTACCAAACAGGTGTAATGATCATCAATTTACTATGTAGGCTGACACACAATCATTAACTGAAACAGCTGTGTAGGAGGAAAAAAACTGAGTGAGGAACAGTCAAACTCAGCTAACAAGGTGAGGTTGCTGAGGACCGTTTAATGTGAAAAGTCATTCACCATGGCAAGACTGAGCACATCAACAAGACACAAGGTAGTTATACTGCATCAGAAAGGTCTATCCCCAGCAGAAATTTCAAGGCAGACAGGGGTTTCCAGATATGCTGTCCAAGCTCTTTTGAAGAAGCACAAAGAAATAGGTAATGTTGCAGACCATAGAGGCAGTGATATCAGCTAAGAATTGGCAGAAGAAAGTGGGAACCTGGTACACCCATCTAGTGGCTCGAGAAGTCTGGTCAGAAACGGTGTTCATGGAAAACCTGCGGCCAAAAAGCATTACCTCAAAGCCAATCAACTCAACTATGCATGAAAACACAGGAACTGGGGTGCAGAAAAATGGCAGCAGGTGCTCTGCACTGATGAGTCAAAATCTGTAATATTTGGCTGTAGCAGAAGTCGGACTGTGCACCGAAGGGCTGGAGAGCGGTACAAGAATGAGTATCTGCAGGCAAGAGTGAAGCATGGTGGAGATTCCTTGCAAGTTTGGGGATGCATTTCATCAAGTCTGTCTGGTATTATTACATGAAGATACAAGCAACTGAGGCTGCCTAAATCCACAGAAGAACTGTGTTTGGTTCTCAAAGATTTTTGGAACAACCTAACTGCTGAGTTTCTTAAACTGTACGCAATTGTACCTAGAAGAACTGATACTATTTTGAAGGCAAAGAGTGGTTACACCAAATATTAATTTAGATTTTCCTTCTGTTCACTCACTATGCATTTTGTTAACTGATAAATTTAAGCTATTAACATGTCTATTTTTGAAAGCATTCTTACTTTATAGCATTTTTTCATACCTGCCTAAAACCCCTGCACAGTACTTTGCATGTATTATATATATATAATAATAATAATAATAATAATTTGTGATTTTTATAGCGCTTTTCGCCCTGTGAGACTCAAAGCGCTTTACAGATCTATAAACAGACATAAAATTTAAGGGTTCCTTATGGTCACATGAGTTTACTGAATGCCTGATAAAAGAGATGGGTCTTTAGCTTTTTTTTAAAAAGTCTGTAATGATGGTGCCTCTCTGATTGAGGATGGTAAAGAGTTCCAAAATGTGGGGGCAGCGTGGCTGAATGCCTGGGAACCTGAGGTTGTCTTTATTCTGGGCACTGACAGGAGGGATCTGTTGGCTGACCGCAGTGAGCGGGGTTGAATATAGGGTGTCAGGAGCTCTTTCAGGTACTGTGGGCCTTGATTATTTAAGGCTTTGAAGGTCAGCATTTTAAAATATGTTCGCCATTTAATTGGAAGCCAATGCAGGGAGTCGAGAACGGTGTTATGTGACATGAGCGGGTTTTATTGGTCAGTAGTCTGGCTGCTGCATTTTGTACTGTCTGTAGGCGATGGAGTTTTTTTTCTGGGAGGCCCAAGTAAAGTGCATTACAGTGATCTAGACTAAAAGACACAAATGCATGGACTAATGTTGGCATATCATCCGGTGGAATTAAGTGTTGTATCCTGGATATGTTTCTCAGATGAAAGAAGGCAGATTTTATTACAGAAGAGATCTGCTGTTTAAATGACAGTCCAGGGTCAGTCATCACTCTGAGACTTCGTACCTCTGTTGATCTAATGAGTTCAGAGCCTCCAAGTTCCAGGCCAGTTGGGTGATCCTGAGATATTCTTGTTGCCCGGGGTCCCCTCACCAAGAGTAACTCTGTTTTGTTAGGGTTCACTTTAAGACAACTAACATTCATCCACTCTATGAGGTCTGCTAAGCAACTGTTGATGAGGCATGTTGGGTCTTTAGTATCTGGAGCAAAGGAGAAGTAGAGTTGTGTGTCATCTGCATAACAATGATATCTTAGGTCGTGTCTTCTGATGATGTCTCCCAGTGGTAGTAAGTAAATTGTGAATAGCATAGGAGACAAGATGAAACCTTGTGGAACTCCGCAAGCTAATTCTGTTGGTGCCGATGAGCAAGATCCTGATGTTACTCTCTGTGATCTACCAGTGAGGAAAGATTTAAACCAGTTAAGAACTGTGCCTCCTAGACCACAGATGTGCTGCAAGCGAGCTATTAAAATCCCATGGTCAATGGTGTCAAATGCAGCTGAGAGATCTAGGAGGATTACGATGGAGTAATCACCATTGTCTCTCGCCAAAAGGAGATCATTTAGCATTCGGACTAGCGCTGTTTCCGTGCTGTGGCGGCATCTGAAACCTGACTGGAAAGGATCAAAGATGTTATAGCTTGATAGATGGGCCTCCAGTTGAGTTGCCACTACTTTTTCAATGAGTTTCCCCAGAAATGGAAGGCTGGATACTGGTCTGTAATTTGCTATACAGTCTGGTTCTAGTGAGGGTTTCTTTAGGAGGGGTTTTACCACTGCTTCTTTTAGGGGATTCGGGAAGATTCCAGTTTTTAGTGAACACTCCACTATTTTTGTGTGGGCTGTGGCAAGTGTTTCAGTACATGCAGATATAAGACGAGTTGGGGCAGGGTCTAAGTCACACGTAGTGGGGAGCAACTTTTGCATGGTTCTTTTAACTTCCTCTATATCCACATTTGTAAAAGTAGATCATAAACTGGGGGAATCTGGTCTTCCACTGTAGTGGTTCTGGTGGGTAACTGGTTGGCCTGCTGTGATGGGGGCTTGGATGGAGGAAATCTTGTATGTGAAGAAGATCGCAAATTCTTCACACTTATCTTGAGAAAAGTTGGTGGGTATATGCATGCATGCTGGTTTGCAGAGCCTTTCTACTGTGCAAAACAGTTGCCTGGGTCTGTTGCGGGAAAGTGTGATTTTGCATGACAAAAATGAGGATTTTTTCTGACTTATCTTAAATTGATATTCATTGAGGTGATTGGTAAGAGCAACTTTGTCCTCTGGGTCATGTGTCTTGCTCCACCTTCTCTCGAGTTTACAGTCTGTTCTCTTCAATTCTCTGATGGTGCTATCAAACCAAGGTGCATTATTGTGAGTTTTTATAGTGCATATGTGTATATATATATATATATATATATATATATATATATATATATATATATATATATAATGCAATTATACACCAACAATAAAATATAATATGACCTGATCCAGTTAAAGAGTTCATAAAAGCCCTTTCTCGTCATTGCTGCTACTCTCATGGACCTACAGTGAAGAGTCCTCCCAAACAATACAAGAAAATACAAAAAGAGAAAGCGAGCACAATCTCCGTGTAGACTGCTGAAATGCAATTGTTTCATACATATTTACACCTCCACCATATGCATCACTGAATATCTCCTCATTCACCATGGTTATCACCTTCTCAGATGCACAGTTGTTGCACTCTCCTTATGAGGAGGCAAGAACAGCCTCCAGGTGTATGAGCCTTCACTGGATAACCCCCAGTGTCTGTGTCAGTAGGTGTCTCTGGATCATTCTTGACTCTTGTTCACACTCCTCCCAAATAAAGTCCAAATGATGAATTCCTAACTGTGCAATGTCTCAAAGGGACTGAGGAAGGAAATAATTGACAAGTACAATCTGACAAAAAATAATTCCCCAATATTCACCATAAACTGTGCCAAATGAAAAATTAACTGCTCCAACAGCTAGTGAGGGAAAAGCACTAGTCTTTATAGTAAGTCAGATATAAACTGCAGCTACAGAGCTAATAGATTTGTGGCTTCAAAGAATTACTCTTCATGAACAACTAAAGTACTCTGCTCCTACAAGGGTGAAATAAACCGATGCAGAGTTGAGGCGCTCCGGTGCTTCGGAGTGAAGAAATGGCAGATTCTGTATGTGAGGAAATATGAGTGGGTGCTCTGAGTGCCAAAATTAAATATGACCGGCAGAGGAGAAGAGAGCTGTAATATGCCGTTTGAGAGAAGTACTGCATAGCACCCTCTATTAGAGAGGCACAGAACGCTACACAGAAATTAAATAAAACTTATCAGGCATTTATCTCCCAAGAAGCATGTCACACATTACTGAAATAATAAAGCTCATTTCCCACTCAGCCAGCGGCTGAGCTCGGGCCTCCATACTTCATAAATAATTTAGCTATTCCAAAGGAAAGAAGCTGTCAGTAATATTTTGGTTATGGGGACTCCCAGAAGCTTTTTGAAGATAATTATATAAAAAAAATATTCAGACTAAAGTAGAATATCTTCAGGAGAAATGTAGCCCTGGATCTCCTTGAGGAACACTCTTAACTGAAGGCAGTTATGCAGGGGGAGGGGTTAGCAGCTAGGAAATGAGAAGAGTTTTTGCTTAGAGTGTCCTGCCTCCTATGGGCATGCTGCTTAACCCCATGGTCCCTACATACCTCAATAACGCTAGAGAAAAATGGCATGGTGAGAATGTTCTCGTTCGTGAGGTCTCCTGCCACTCGCTTCAAAGGATCCTTTTTTGATTGAAGGTCAGTTCAGCCATGAAATAGATTTACCATTTAATATAAAGCATTTTTGCAATCAATGACGACAATACATATTAGATAGGACTCTTAAAATGGGGTACCTTAGTGAGGTAAGCAAGCTTAAGCCTACTTTGCGTGTAGAGCATATAAATTGTATGAGACTGCACAGGTTTATCTTAGGTTTTTAATATGGATACAATGGAGGATCCTCTCATTCTCACTGAAGAATAGTGCACCAGAGGAAGAATCATGGTACTAGAGTAGCCACTACTTGAGCCGCAAGACAACTGAGCATTGCCTAAAAGTTGCTAGGGCTGTTTATAGGAGAAACAGGAACTTGTTTACTTACCACTCCCCCCCTCCCCCAGGTAGATGTGCATTTTGCATCAGGATGCACGTGCAGTCCAAACTTTGCATGCCGCTATACAATGTAGACAAGCTCTAGAAGACCAAAAAAAATCTCTGATGTAACTGTTCATTAACTGGTCAAGAATTCAAAGTAAAAACACCCACATCACTGCAAAGGACGTGCAAGAAAGTTTTCCTGTCTACTGTGAAGCATTGCTTCCACAATCATGATCTGCATTCAAGTCATCAAAAGCAAACCTTACCTCAAATTTCATCAAAATGTCAAAACTTATGTAAGCCAGAGGCCTTTTGGAACCAAGTGCTGAGGTTAGATAAAGTTAAAATTGAAGGAAAAAAAAAGCATTTGAAGAAAAGCAAATCTTGCCAAATGTTAAGCATGGTGGGGGATCTATTATGTTTGGGGTTGTGTGGCACTCAGTGGCAGAGTAAAAGATGATTGTAGTGCACTTACCTAAAATCCCTATCATTTAGTCTATGTGAAACATGGGAACCATGGGGAAAAGTCCACTCCCCCAGTAAGGCAGGGCACGTTAACAAAAAAGGTCTGAAGTGGAGACTCTCTACCATATACACTTTACAGGAGGCAAATATAGTTTTTGATACCTTTTATTGGCTAACTAAGCAGATTTAAATGCAAGCTTTCAAGACCTTAGGTCTCTTTCTCAGGCATGTTATACAGATAAATATGAAAACATCTCTCTTAAATACAAGTACACATCACATTGTTTAGCATGGAAATCAGATAACAGAATGCAGTCCAGATCCAGATATCTTTGATCAGTCAGTGGCAAATTGTACTCTTCCTCTGAGGCTTTAGAGGTATTTACGATGCTCTTGGGTCTGTTGGAAAGGTCAATTAACTAAATTATATTTTGCAGGGTCGGGCCTGGTTAGTACTTGGATGAGAGACCGCCTGGGAATACCAGGTTCTGTAGGCTTTTGCTTAGAAATTATATTTTGACATAAATTCCTTATCCCTGTTCATACCACTACAAATTGCATTAAATTTTAACATTCATTTTACCTCCCATACCTTTCTGTCCCTCTGAGTGCAAAACAGTCCCATCAATACAGTTAACTTAATATCCTTGACACTGTGCCCATTTTGGCAAAAATGTTCTCCCACTGGTGTCTCTGTCTTTTTGTTATTAACACTGGATCTGTGGGAATTAAATCTCCTATGTAGTGCTTGTCCAGTTTCTCCCACATACAGAGCTGTTGGGCATTTTGCACACATGATAAGGTATATTACATTGGATGATTTACAGGTGAAGGTACCATTGATCTTATGGTGTAACTGGGTGTTTGGAATTGGTATGTTGTCCGTGGGGTAAATGTGTATGTGGGAGAAACTGGACAAGCACTACATAGTAGATTTAATTCCCACAGATCCAGTACACAGGAATCAGTAAATGGACCAACACAGCACTAGGCTCAGGTACACCACGAAAGGGCACTGGTAACTGGAAATGCTGAGGCCTTAAAGGCCTAGTAGGTGGGCAGAGACATGACAGCAATTACCAGTGACCTATAAGAACAGCGACTTGCATTGAGCGACAGCCAGGAAGTAGCAAGGTTGCTGTTACAGTAACGCAACACTGGAGGCAATCACGGGCATTATGATACCCCGGAGGTGGTAAAGGGCAAACCTATCCTAGAGGTTATCCTATATTGGGCCAAGTCGTCATTAACTGCATCTGCGTTACTGGATTCTGGAGCTGCAGGATACTTTATAGATGCAGAATTTGCTAACAGACATGCAAGTCCCTTGTAGCCTCTCTCCTCTTCCTTGGCCATTGAAACCATTGATGGAAGGCCCTTACAACCCTCTCACATCACTCAGGAGACCCTTCCTCTAACCCTGAGAGTGGGGGCCCTTCACACGGAGACCCTTCAGTTCCAAGTGATTAACTCCCCCCCCACTATGCCATTATCCTGGGGTTCCCATGGCTACAGACATACAACCACAGGATTGATGGGCAAAATTGTGACGTTGTGTCTTGGGCACCTCATTGCTCCAAAGCATGTCTCTCACATCCTACAAGACTATTGTGCACGTCTAACTCAACAAGACACAGGCTGGTGCCTTGCCTCCACACAGGCCTTACGATTGTCAGATTGATCTGATCCCAGGAACGACTCCTCCTAAGGGTGGTGTATATCCTCTATCAGTGAAGGAGACAAAGGCCATGGAGGACTATGTGTCCGACGCCCTTTCCAAGGGCATTATATGCAAATCCATCTCACCGGCTGGTGCAGGGTTCTTTTTTGTCAAGAAAAAAGATGGGGAGCTGCGCCCATGCATTGACTTTCGTGGTCTGAACAAGCTTATGATTAAGAACGCCTACCCTATACCCTTACTGAGTTATTCGATCGATTTAAAGGGTTCTAAGGCATTCACAAAGCTTGATCCAAGGGCATCATAAAAGCTTGTGAGAATTTGCGAAGGACATGAACGGAAGACAGCTTTCAACACCCGGAGCTGGCACTATGAATATCTGGTTATGCCCTTTGGCCTATGCAATGCTCCTGCTGTCTTCCAAGTATTTATTAATGACATCCTAAGAGACTTGTTGCAAAGCTCTGTAGTTGTATACTTGGATGATATACTTATCCACTCACCCACGTTGGAGACTCATCATGCAGATGTGTCTAGAGTTTTATGATTGTTGAAAGAGAATGGCCTGTATTGCAAACTTGATAAATGTGAATTTCACAAAAAACAAGTAACCTTTCTGGGGTACGTTATATCTGCATCTGGCTTTGCGATGGACCCACAGAAATTATTGGTGGCCGGTAGGACTGAAATCGCTCCAAAGGTTCTTGGGGTTAACTAATTATTACAGAAAATTTATTAAAAACTTTTCAACGGTGGTCAAGCCATTGACCGACTTCACATGTAAAGGAGCGGATGCTTCCAGATGGTCTTCCAGTGCACTGTCGGTATTCGAAAGCCTTAAAGCAGCATTTGCAGCAACTCCAATACTGGTACATCCCAATCCTGCCCTGCCCTTTACTCTGGAGGTTGATGCGTCTGAGACGGGAGTAGGCGCCCTCCTGTCTCAACGCTCGGCTGCTCGAGCCGGCGGCATCCTTACCTCTGGCGGCTCGTCCACATCTCTCCCCCACACAGCTCAGCCACGTCCTGCTTGTCTCGCGGCTCCAGCGCTACTGTGGGTTCAGCGGGCCGGCTGTCATGTTCCAGCGCACGTCCAAAGGCATGGACGTGCGTCCCATTTAAAGGAGCCACACCAATTTTGTGCTCCTCCCTTTCCTGTGGGTCAGGTCTTGATAAACTGCATGGATACTGGGCTCACTCACCCTTTCGTTGGTGTCCAGTGCAGTTCATTGTGTTTAGTGCTCTGTGTATGACCTGGTTTGTCTGACTATCCGTTCTGGTGCTGACCTTTGGATCTGTCTGACTACCCATTCCGTGTATGATCCTGACTTGTCTGATAACCAACCTGGTGCAGACCCGTGGCTCTGGCTGACTACCTGTTCTATGTATGACCTCTGGCTTGTCCGACTAACCGTTCTGGTGCTGACCTGTGGCTCTGTCTGACTACCCACTCCGTGTATGACCTTGGCTAGTCCGATAACCAATCTGGTGCAGACCTGCAGCTCTGGCTGACTACCCTTTGTGTATCTTGACCCTTGGCTTGTCTAACCATCCTAGCTGGTGCTGACCTGTGGCTCTGTCTGACTACCCTCTGTGTGGCCCTCCTTGTAGTCAGAGATCCAATCTGGTGCGGACCTGGGGCTCTGGTAGACTCTAGCGTTACTGATTGTAGGTGTGAGTCAGTAGTCGCTCTGGTTGCCTTCCTTTACATGAGACTGCCTTTCCATTACTGACTGCAGGCATAACTCAGTAGTATCCCTCGCTGCCTTCGCTGTCTTACGGCCTTTCGTTATGGTACTGCAGGCGTGAGTCCTTGGGTGCATGGAGGTCAATTCCGTTATTTGAGACTACCACTGGCTTCGGCCTAGTCTCCGCAGTTTTGGGAACCTAGTGGCGTCCTCCTATTCCTGATAGAGGCTCGCTGCTTCAATCACCCTCTGCTCCTTCCTTATACTTACTGTGATTTTGCTGTGATTTCACTTCTAATAAAGGTTATCAAAGTACCATCTGACTAATGTTTTGCTTGTATCCGTGACAGTAAGAAACTAGACCTTGACCAATTCAACTGATGTCTGTCAGCTGTTCTAACCCTCAATATAAAATAGATACTCTTTCCATGTTTAAGTTATGGTTACCCCCCCTTTTTAGCCATCTTTGCAGACCTAGGCTTGTGTCCGTTCTTTTCTTCTTTTCTTTTCACCTTGATTCCTTTCTCTTGTTCTTCCCTCTTCCACTTCTCTCTCTCACCTTCCTTTCTAACTTTTTTGGATCTCTCCTTTCTTGATCTTCTTCTGTGTACTCTTTCATCTTCTTCCTTCTCCTTTCTAAGGTCTGAGACAGTCCTCTCAGCGCAGAACTTGAGTACATACTCCCTTCTCACTGACCAGACCTCTTCTGACATCTCTCTCCACTCCCCCTCTCCCTCTTCTTTTCTATCCTTATATTGAAAAAACTGGTCTTCCACAGGATTGTTGTCTCTCATTCGGTAATACAATCATATAGCTCTATCTGAGGGTCTTTATCCGTTTATCATATATGTTGTACCTGTTGACGTCATGTGTCTTTGATATGTATGTACCAGCTTCTCTGCATTTTGATGTAATTTCTGTGAAGATCTTTCAATAAAAATCATTTGATAAAAAAAGCCACCCCAATCTCTCAAACTTGTATAGTTTGAGAGATCTAAGGTTATAAACTTCCCCCCTCCCTCCCCTTTCATCAGCGCTCTATTGGACAGCAGCAGATTCTGGTCATTTAACTGGCCGGTGGCTCTTCAGCAAAGCTGAAATAGTGCGATCTACAAATAAATACTTTATTGGGACAGTCTACAAAGTGTGCCTAGTTTGCAAGCACACTTTGTATACTGTTCCAATTAAGTATTTATGTGTAGATCATGCTATTTCAGCTCTGCTGAAGAGCTGCCAGCCAGTTAATTGACCAGAATCTGCTGCTGTCCAATAGAGCGCTGACATCTATGAAAGGGGAGGGAGGGGGGAAGTTTATAACCTTAGGTGGAATACGAGATTCAGTTTAACCCCTTGAGTGCCAGAGGAGTACACAACGCATTGCTTTGCAATGCGTTGCAGACCTCTCTGGCCTCAATGGGTTAAGTCAGTGCCCAAGAATATACAGATAAAGTGCCATAATATATCTCTAAATAAAATATGCCCCCAAAGAACAAGAGCGCAAATATGGTAGATATTCCAGAATAAATAAATGGTGCCTTAGCTTAATAATCTAACTGTCTCCGCTGCTGTGCGTGGCCGCAGAGGCGGCGGCAGCGGAGACATTGCCGTGAGCCACAGGTCCCCCCTCCTGAAGCACAGTCGCTCTAATCTGATTGGCTGGGATGTGTGTGTGTCCGCACATCTCAGCCAATGGCTCTGAGGGAATTGGATCAGAGACTGACCATATATAAGGCAGTCTCTGCTCCTGATTCCCTCAATGCGGAACGGGCATCGGCCCGAAAGGAGGGGGGACCTGTGGCTCACGGCACTGTCTCCGCTGCTGCCGCCTCTGCAGCCACGCACAGCAGCAGAGACAGATTATTTAGCTAAGGCACCATTTATTTATTCTGGAATATCTACCATATTTGTGCACTTGTTCTTTGGGTGCTTATTTTATTTAGAGATATATTATGGCACTTTATATGTATATTCTTGGGCACTGACTGAACCCGTTAAGGCCACAGAGGTCCACAACGCATTGCAAAGCAATGCGTTGTGTACCCCTCTGGCACTCAAGGGGTTAAACTAAATCTTGTATTTCAGGTTGTAGTTATACACACTTTTCTTTTACAGGAAGGAAGAAGAGAAGAAAGAAGCAAAGATAGAGAACAGAAGGAGAAAGACAGTGGATGACAGGTAAGTTTAACACGGATCAGTTAACAACCGGTGTCTGGCAGTATGTCAGGCACCAATAGTTAATTGTTTTTTACTATTAAGTTCCCAATATCGCTGCTCTTAGCGACGTTTTGGGAACTTAACTCACAAAACGGACGTTTAGCCACAAGACTGTTTTTGTGGCTTAACGTCCTTTGTAATTACAGCTGGTAGGGCCTTTGAATACCATGTTAGATATTTTATTTTGTCATCCGGTATTCACTTTGGACCTACCGGCTATGCTAACGCCTACCTTTTAATCTAGCCCTAGATCCCTTATAAATTAATTCTATGGTCTTACAGCTTAGCACTCTCCAAGGTCATACAAGTTTACTACTTGTTTATAATTTTCTCTCTCTTCAAACCTCAAGTAATTTTCTCTACATTTAATTCCATTCTATGTTTATCTCCTCCTCTTTCTAGTACAAAATTCACCTCTCAAGACCTTGCTAATTATTTCAAGTACAGTGACCAAATTAGAAATTACATCTCATCTTGTCAGCCACCTCATGTTCACCTGAACCTTTTTCACCCTCCACTCATGCCTAAGTCTACGCTTCATTCATTTATCATTGTATTTGAGGAGGAGGTAAGTGGCCTTCATTCATCTTCTCACCTTATTACCTTCCCATACACCCCATTCTCTCACAGCTTCTTAGTCCTCTATGTTACTATAACCTCAAAGCTATCATACTTATTTAATTTGTCTATAAATTCTGGTATATTCCATCCTCTTGTAAACAAGTGCTAAACACACCCATCCTAACAAAAACATCATTTTACCCCTCTTCCCTTAACAGGTACTGATCTTTCTCCCTACTTTCTTTTGTCTTAAAGCTACTTGAGCAACTTGTTAACCCTTTGCGTGTCAGAGGGGTATGCATTGCATTGCTTCTAACAACTGTTTTACCCAGTTGCTCTCCTCTAACAAACCGCATGATCCTCTACAATCTGGCTTTCACACTAAACATTCTAACATTCTACTAGGCTCACTCTTACAAAAGTAGCTAGTAACCTACTCACTGTAAGGGTTGCCTCTCCATACTAACCTTTCCTCTCTTATGGCCTCAGTGGCAAAGCCCTGTCATGGTTTTCCTCCTAGCTCAACAATTGCTCCTTGAGTTTCCTTTCTTGGTTATTCTTCCACTTCTGTTCTTCTTTTAGTTAGGCTGCCTTTTCTGTTTTCCATCTATACCTCCTCCCTTGGGAAAAGTAATCTCCTATGGCCTTCAATATTACCTTTTTGCCAATGACACACAACTATATATCTCCCCACCTCTCGTCCATGCTACATATTTGTGTCACCAATTGTTTATCCACTTTTTTCACTTGTGTCCCTCTAGTTTTAGACTATGGCCTCTTGTCCTAACATTTTACTCCTTTGAAATGTACTAAAGTAAACACCTTTGTTTATTTTATGCAAGGTTTACAAAACACTTGGGAGTTTCCTGTGTACTCTTTTTCTTGACATAAAATATGAAGGCACTGCTGAGATCACAACCCAGGTTGATACATTTTGTCAATAATTATTTATCGTTGACAAAACATATTCACAGTGACTGTATTTATGTGAAAACATGTCTCACTCAGATTCTTCTAAGGCTGTCCACCTCATCATATTTTGCCTTAACTATTGCAATACCCACTTAGCTGGCCTTCTTCTTGTAAGTTAGTTCAATCCATCCTACATGATGCTGCTAGGTTAATTAATTTAGCTTGTTATTTCTTTTGCAGCCACACTATGTCAGGTGCCACACTGGCTCCACGTATCTTCAAGGATCAAATTTAAAGGGATAGTAATACTTAAGTATTACTAATCCCTATAGCAAAGTACTACTTAAAAAAAACGTATTGCCCCCAGTGTCATCTCTCAAACCTTTATGGTTTGAGAGATGAACGCTTCTAAAGTTGCCCTCTCCCTCCCCCTTCCCTGTAGTCAGCATTCTGTTTGTGTTGTCAGATAATGAAAGGATAACGAGTAGAGTTTATTAAAAACATTGTTATTATTTCCCACATTAAAATATTATAAAGATGAAATGAAAAAACGGAAATACACTTTTTTTGAAAAAACTGGTATCAGTGCCTATGCTGTACAGTTTTATAGACATAAATCCTTCAGGACTAATTAGTTACAACTTCTTAGGACTGTAGTCTATAGGAATATGAATGTTGTTTTCAATGGACAACAAATTTAAGTAACAATTACCTAAATTTGTTGTCTATTGAAAACAATATTCATATTCCTTTAGACTACAATCCTAAGAAGTTGTAGTTAATTAGTCCGAAAGGATTTATGTCTATAAGCCCTGTACAACATAGGCACTGATAATGTGTGAGTTTTTGGATTGCTACAAAAAATATTTGCAATACTTTTTTTTTTTTTTAAAAAGTGTATTTCCCTTTTTTCATTTTATCTTTATAATGTGGGAAACACTGTGGGAAACAATAAAATGTGTTTTTAATAAACTCTAGAAGCGTTATCCTGTCATTATAAGATAACACTGAACTAGTTCCCCTTTTTCAGTGATTTCTGTACTTAGCAGCTTTGTACTGTGGTTGCTTTTAAGTGAATAAATCACGCCAGGGGCGGGCTGGCCCGGGGGGCAGGGGGGCAATTGCCCCCCGGGCCGGTCACAAGCCTGGGCTGGCGGGCCTCTGTCAAAGATGTATGCCTGTGCGGCGCTGGACCAGCACTTCCGCATTTTTTTTTTTTTAATGAGAACCAATCAGCAGCCTCCTTCTCTGTATTACATTGCAGCGTAACCCACATGATGCCACGGGCTTGCATACTGATTGGGAGGAAGCGCTGGTCTGGGGGGCAGGCATTCGTGTGGAGGATGCTGCTACTATTAGACTGAGCTTAGTGTCGGGCTGCAAAGGCGTGCGTGCGTTCAATACGCGCCGGAGGGACAGAGTAGACCTACACCTAATCGGATGGAGGATCTGGCATCACAAGGGGGTAAGGGAAAGGTTTTGGTTGCCGGGTTGCATTATCCGTTTGAAGGCTAGAGGGCTGTGCAACTCCTTGTGAAGCAGTGCGTTGCACATCCCTCAAAGGGTTAAGGCTTCATACACCTATGTGGATGCAGTGTACATGACAGACATTTACAATGGTAAATGCTCGAATGGTATGAGCAAATACTCAAGGCATACCCCCCAACATTTCAGATGGCCAAAGGGACACTTTTCTTTTAGGTGGTGTTGCTGGGCATGGCTCATAGAGGGGCATTACTGAGCATGTTTAAGGTTATTTCCTGACCTACTGACATCTATGTAGGTAACTGATTTAGAACAGGAAAACATATTTCAGTTACACAGACTAAGTTCTAAACACATATACTGAAGTTTAAACAAAGAAGCAAACAAACAATGTGAGTTTTATTAATGTGGAGCAATGTGATACATTTATATACACACCAGAGGGACAGAGCTGGATCATGGACAAGGCAACCTAGGTGCCTGCCTAGAGCCCAGTGACTTGGGTGGTGGGGGGCACCACTGGGCCACCCAACCACTAATCAGACTTCTTCTGCCCTCTGCCTCTGTTCGCCTATCCTGCGCATGCGCAGCCTAGGAACTCAATGAAGGGAAACTAGTTCATTGACTGCGCATGCACAGGATATAGGGGAGTCAGAAGCAAAGCACACAGGAAGTACAGTGCTGCTGTCCGGCTATCGCCATCCATTCCATCCTGAAGTGAACAGAACAGTGCTGAGGTGGGCACTGTGGAGGTGGACAATGGGGGCATTGCGGAGGTGGCTAATGTGGTGGTGGACAGTGGGGGCAATGTGGAGGTGGCTAACGTAGAGGTGGCTAATGTGGAGATGGATAATGGGGGCAATGTGGAGGTGGCCATTGTGGAGGTAGACAATGGGGTCAATGTGGAGGTGGTCAATGTGAAGGTGGACAATGGCGGCAATGTGGAGGTGGACAATGGCGGCCAATGTGGAGGTGGTCAGTGGGGGCCAATGTGGAGGTGGTCAGTGGGGGCCAATGTGGAGGTGGACAATGCAGAGGTTAGCAATGTGGAGGGGGACAGTGGGGACAGTGTAGGCAAATCCAGAAAGGATTATGGCAGTAGTGTGGGGGGGCAGACTGGAGGAGGGCCCCAATTTGGGATTCTGCCTACGGCCCCATAGAGTCTTAATCTGGCTCTGCAGAGGGACAGAGGTCTCAAAGAGGGACACTTGGGAGCTATGAACCCCTAATACCTCCTAAAGAGGAACACTTGGGATACATGGACCCCTAATAACTCATAAAGAGGGACACTTGGGAGGTATGGACCCCTACTATCCCCTAGAGAGGGACATTTGAGAGGTATGCTCATTGTCACCCTCAGGTTTCTGACACTCATACGCAATTTGTTTTATAATTTTGCCACAGTCAAATAACACTTAGGTGTTCATCTTATCACTGTATTGAATCGATATACATAGCAGGTGTAAAAAATTAACACCTGTGGATATTCTTTAGCGTTGAAAAATTTGTCAAATTTTGATTGAACAATGAATATTCTATTAAGGACATTCTAAACCATTACAATCCAGTTGAGCTTTAACTAAATCTTGTTTTTAATTGTTTTTTAATATTTTTTCCCCACGTTGAATAAAAGTATGTTTTATCATACCCCAAAGCCCTTTACAATTATCCCAGTGGGTCCTGCCATGTTTGCCTTATAGGGGTGGGATTGGTGCTTATAAATATCGGGGGGGGGGGGTTATGCTCTAAGACATGATGAAGCTGAGATGACTTATCCAGTTCCTATGTTATTCTATAGAGGCTATACACAAATATATCCAAAGTTCGAGAAATCTTAGTGCATTTGCTCCATAGAATAAAATAGGAATTGGAGAAGTGATATCAATGGAGAAGTCATCCCCACTTTATCACCTCTTTATCACACCTCGCTACATGATAAAAAGCATACTGCAAGACAGCGCTGCTCAAAACATACATCTGCTAATACCTGTTTTACTTTTGCAATTATGAAGGGGTTCGGCTTTGATAGTGGGCTGGAACGATAGTAAAAATGGGCCACTTGATTGTACTTGCCCCCCAGGCCAAAAGTTGCCAGCCCTCCCCTGAATCACGCACTCTTTTCTTTCTCCTTTGAGTTCAGTCAGGCTCGGTCAGGGCTGGCCCCAAACATTGTTCTGCCTGGGTCCAAGAATGAAATGCTTCCCCCTACCACCACGCCCAATGGTTAGGAAAAGGTTAAAGTGGTGTCCTATGTGAAAGATTGATATCTAACACTGCTGCAAATGTAAAAAAGACAATTATAAAATATCATCTAAAATTTTTAGATATTTTATAATTGTCCATTTTTTACATTTGCAACAGTAACAGATATCAATCTTTCAGGCAGGACATGTTAATCCTTTCATAACTAGGGATGTCTGCTCCTGTACTCAAAGGGTAACCCTAACCCTTTGAGAACAGGAGCAGAAAATTCTAATCCTTTGAGTACAGGAAACTTACTCTTGTTTATACCAAATTCTGCTCTTGTCCAAGTATGCTGCAATCTAAATAATGTAGGATAAGGGGAATCCTATGGGAATTGGAATCGTAAAAGAGTTAACTGCATGTGTTTACCTATGGGAGGTCAAGGGTGTTTAATATCGCCGGCAGGAGTCGGAAGTCTGGGTCCTGGGACTGGAAACGAGGAATGTGGTGAGTGATAGACATTCACTAACAATCCATGCATGTGTTGCAGCTCTGCCGTCCCCTCTGTCTCACACACACCCCAACCAACCAATGCATTTCATACTCCTCTGGAAATGGGGTCCCTGGCACACAAAGGGTTATCTCTACTGACTTTGAAACAGTTTCAGATACTTATCTGACCTGTAGTTGACGAAAAGTTGCCCTCTGGCACTGGCACTCAATGCTACTAAGTATAGAAGTACAATAATATAATAACCCTGCCTACCTCCTCCAAATTCTGACACTGTCCACCTCCTCCACATTGTTCATCTCCCCCCACTGTCCCCCTCATTCACCTCCACACACTGTCCAGCTCCGCCCACTGTCCCCCTCATTCTACTCCACACACTGTCCACCTCCCATACTGTCCAGCTCCCCACACTGTCCACCTCATTCACCTCCACACACTGTCCACCTCAGCCACCTCCATGTACTGTCCACCTCATCAACCTCCATGTACTGTCTACCTCATCCACCTCCATGTACTGTCTACCTCACCCACCTCCATGTACTGTCCACCTCGCCCACCTCCATGTACTGTCCACCTCCTCCACCTCCATGTACTGTCCACCTCCTCCACACACACTGACACTGTCCATCTCCACATTGTCCACCTCATTCACCTCCGCAAACTGTAGACTGACAAAGCAACGGAAACTCCCCCCCCCCAGAGATTCTACTATACTCCCCAACTCACCTTCCAAATAACAGGCTGAGACTGCAGAGAGTGGAGCCAGCATCCGCTGAGTGACACAGCACAGGGCCGGTAAATGAACTGGGTCATAGTGCGTATATAAAAAAAAAAAAGTTAACCAGCGATGAGTGCTGCATAGAGGACGGCGGCACGGGTGTCATCCCTGTTGAGGATGTCACCCGGTGCGGTCCGCACCCTCCTTGTGATGCCGCTGAGCCCTGCGAGATGTCATCACAGTGAATGGTGTCACCGACGCTGTTGAAAAAGCCACAGCGCAGGAGCAGATTTCTGTGACTCTTTATTGTCCCGGTGGACGCAGACATGGCGACCAAAAGAACATGCCTGGGGATGCAGATTGCCGCCCCTGTCAAAGTGTCGCCTGAGTCCCAGGGACCCACCGGGACCCATGTAAGGGCCGGCTCTGGGCTCGGTGCCTCAGTTTTGGAGCCTCAGTTAGTCAGTCAGCCTCAATTTCTGAGCGCTCAGTTTCAGAGCTGAGCACTCAGCTTCCCGTCAACTTCCTGTGCTTGGAAAGCAAGAGGGAGATATTTAGATGTGGAAGCCGGCCGGTGACATCCGTTGCAGCTGTGCAACTCTGCACCCAGCCTGGACTCACATTAGCAGAAAGTAAGAATGAAGCGTCCTCTCAGTCTTGTCCTTCTCCTAAGGTGCCGGGCACGTCGCAAAGGAGCATTAAAATAGGCACTGCTACAGGGCTTCAATTTCCACTCGACCTCAAATTTTGAGCCCTGTGTATATGTGTGTGTGTGTGTGTATATATATATATATATATATATATATATATATATATATATAAAAAACAGTAATGAGAGGAGAGCGCTAGTGAAATAATTAAAGAATTACTGTTTTTTGTAGTTATTTATTCTGTCCACCTCCAGAACGAGGATTGCAGTGACAGTGTTTTATTCATTTTTTTTTTTCATAAGGGTTTCAGCGTGTCTAGATAGGCGCCATTACCTATACTTATTGTTTGTTTGATATATATATATATATATTTATATATATATATATATATATATATATATATATATATATATATATATATACACACACACACACTTATACATATGAAAACAGGAACCATTAAATAATAAAATGGTTCCAAAAAAAGTCTTTACTGACTTTTTAAAGATAAGGTGCAGTCCATTCACCAAATCATACACTCCACATCCTCTCCTTCAGCCCCCCTCACCAGATTCCTAGCTGGCATCGAGCCACTATCAGCTTGTTCACCCCTGTTAAAGAAGAGAAAGTATCTCTGTTACTATCATCCTCTCTGTCTACTATGTGCCCCCCTGGATCCCATGCCCTCTCACCTTATCACGGCTCTTACTGCTACTCTTGTTCCCAGTCTTACCAGTAACTTTAACTCCTATACTCAAAAAAATCTCTCCTTCAACCCAATTGTCTTTCAAATTACAGTCCAGTTTCTCTCCTTACTTTTGCACATAAGATTCTGGAATGCCTTGTATTTTGCACGCTTACTCTCTTTCCTAAAATCCCAGATCTCTTCTTGACCTATAACGTCAGGTTTCCATTCCAACTACTCCACAGAAACAGCCCTAACAAAGCTTACTAATGACCTACACACAGCAAAGGACATTATACTAATCATACTATGAGACCTCTATGCTGCCTTTGATACTGTTAATCACACTCCTGCTGGACACACCAAACACTACTGGCAATTGTGACACATCTGTAGAATGGATTGCCTTTTATCTCTAAAACCATACTTTCAGTGTCTATTTTGCAAACATCTTCTATTCTCCCCATGACCTCTCAGTGGGTGTGCCACCAGGGATCCGTTCTGGGACCACTTTGCTTTTCCCTCTATATCCTCTCAATTAGTGGCATTATATCATCTATTGGCTTTAATTACAATCTGCATGCAGATGATACACATGTCTACTTCTCTTCATCTGACCTCACTCCACTGTACAGCCTCAAGTCACTCAGTGTCTCATGGTAATCTCATCATGTATGGCCCACCACCAACTTAAACTAAACATGGCTAAGGCAGAACTTGTATTTCCCTCTAAACCCCACCCCTGCCCCTTTATCCATCACAGGTGACCATTCTACCATTCACTCAGTAACCAAAGCATGATGTCTTGGTGTCATATTTGATTTTACCTTGACAATGTCCCACCCCCTCCCCATTTCCAATCTGTCACCAAAACCTGCCGCTTGTTCCAGAAAAATATTGCCAGAATACAGCCCTTCCTCTCACTGAGGCCCTTATTCTCTATAGAGTAGATTATTGCAACATTCTATTCTCTTGTCATTCTGCCTGTCATCTTACTGTCTTTGTTTTGTTTTTGTTTTTTTTTTAAACATCCTTTATTTAAACTATAGCAGTAAAGAGTCAAGCATAACAAAGAGAAAAGAAAAGTAGTTAATATCTTATAGCAGGCTAGTTACAGACACATATGGCAATAGAACCGATAATGAGTACTGGGGCCCACAAAGCAGTTTTACAATTGGTAGGCTGTTGTTAACTTTCAAGTGCTAGTATAACAATACAAATGCTCCATTTAAGTATATGATACTGCTGGAAGATAGCAAGGAGATAAGGAGTGAAGGTTGAGAAGAATAGAAGGAAAAATAGGGTTAGGAAGAATTAGAGCCTGTCATCTTTCTCTACTTCAGTCTGTTCTCAATTCAGCTGCAAGAACAACTACTCCATCTCCCTGATACCTTCCGTTTTATCTGCTCATAAAATTCCTCTTTTGGCTACTCATAAGGTCTCAAATTTCATTCAAATTCTTCTCCTCTCTTCTAGGTCTCTTTCTTCTACAGAAATCGGCACTCTCGTTCGTTTCTGCTGGTACCGCCTGCTTCACCTGTGTTCTTCTCAAGGGTTATTTCTGTCCTCTCATTATGCAACTAAAGCCATAATTTTCCCTGATTCCCCCTTGACTTTAGAATGCCCTCCCTATCACCTTTTGCCAATCATCCAAGTTCATAATTTTCAAGCATCTCCTAAAAACCCACTTGCTTAAGGAGGCATCTCAGTAACAATATTCTCCTTGTGCTACTGACAGTCACTGACATCATTCTACACGTCCCATACTGCAGCTTTATAATTATGATCCTCCTCCTACTGTCTCTGTATGTTGTCAAGATTATTAATTCGTTTTTGGCTCTTCGGTCAGCACCGATCTTCTGAAAAAAATTTGGTATATCATTTAGGTTTGCTATTTACAATTTAGGGCATTATGCAGAAAGAAAAAACAAACAGTCATGGAGTATACAAACTGCACCATAGATTACAAATAACAATTCCCATTGAATGAAATTGGACTTCCAATCACTTGAATGGTAGAGAGGTCACCAGTGCATTTCTAAGAAATACACTGAAGACTTCTCTAGCATTCAAAAGATTAAAAACCCCATTTAAATAAATATAAATTTTATTTCCTCTTTATGATGCAGTTGGTTTGACCTAGAATTTCAAATATTTTACTTTATGCATAAGGCCCTTAGGGCTGTATACAGGAAGCTACAGTTATAATTCTGGGGAAAACCAGCTGTGCCTTAGAGGGGAAAGGAAGATTCCCATTGTGTCTTGTAATCATTTGAATTATAGAGAGGCCTCCAGAGCACTGATCTGCAATGCTTTGGAGACCTTTCTAGCATTCAAGGGGAAACCCCATTTACATCAAGAGGAATTTGGGGAATTGTAATTTGCGGCTGGGGCTTACAGAAAAGCAGTGGATAGTAAGGGAATGTGGAATTTCCTGGGCACCTTTGCCCAGTCAATGAATGATGAGGTAAGCCAATTAGAGGACCACCTGACTATTTCTGAAAAAGGGGGGAGGTGGGCTCAGAAGATGAAGATCCCAGAAGGAGAGGCTGCTGCCCGTATTTAAGGGCTTGCAGCCCCTCACACAGATAAAGGCTAGGCCTTGCGGTTGAGGCTTACAGAGAAGCTGTGGATAGAAAGGTAGTGTGGAATTTCCTGGGCAAAACCTTTGCCCAGTGAATGAATGAAAAGGTAAGCCAATTAGTGACAAAAAGTACCAGAAATGCAATTTATTAAACTTGTTAAGGAAGACATAAATTAGTGGGCAAGGTAGGTGAGGGCTAAGAGGATTTCATGAGAAGGTTCAGTAATATATCTGCCATCTACCTAGTTTCTGCATAATGTGAGGGGGAACTTGATTCTTTGATGCTGATGAGGCAGAGCCTATCCTAAAGGAGTGGCTTGAGAACTGGGCTGGTTTGATTCCTAATCGAGGCATGATAATTCAGAGGTATTTTGAAAATGCTGCGGTGGTGAGAGAACCTGAGCCTGTAGGTAGAAGTGGTCTGTGGTCTGGAAATTATTGGATGAAACCGGATAGATTACTGAGGGTTTTGTAGGGGCACCAATAATCCTGAATTGGGAAAAATGGAATATAGCAGCCCTTGCAAGTCTTGTCTGTCATGGAGTGAGATAAAACAATTCAAAGTGATCTCTTCTGTGTAAAAGCTGGCTTTTGGTAATGAAGGTAGAGGAAAGAGATCAGGTAAAAATACTCCTAGCCTCAGAAAGCCAAAAAAGGACCGTCTTACTGCTGCCAAGAGAAGAATATTGACATAAACCTGAAAGGGGCGGGACATGAGAAAGTTGTATATTTGTCTGAATATAGGGCCTGTAATGGGTTTGTGAGAGTGGGGTAAAAAGTGGAGGAGCTTCCTAAGGTCTTTCAGAAATAACTTGATGTTATAGTATGATAGAATCGAAGGAAGGCAGATGAGGGCTATATGATGCTTGATGCCTTCAAGTTAGGTTCTAATAGAAAGGGGGAGGGGGCTAAGTGAAGGGTGGAATAGCAGTAGGAAGCAAATTCTAGAATAGTGGGTGGAGAGTAGGGGTGAACTGGCTTGGTTTTGCAGAGAAAGAAGCAGAATGATTGCCACGCCTTGGAGTAGGTTTTTCTAGTGCTGGGACCAAGAGCCTGGTTGATGATAGCTGACACTACTGACAGACATTCCTTCAGGGATGGATGAGGTCTTTGAAAAGTGTCGGGTTCACTGTTGATGAGCTGTTGATGAATACCTGGAAATTAAATGGGATAAAGCATCAGCTGCAATATTGAGATGACCGGGGATGAAAGAGCTGTAGATAAAGAATTTATGGTAAATGAAAAGCCATGTAAGTCTATGAAGGAACATCATAATCTGAGGGGAAGGGATCACTCTTTTGAAAGGTGGCTTGGTTATCGGTAAAGAAGGTGACGGCTTGTCCGGACCAAAGATGACCCCATAGGGCAACTGCTACCACTATGGGGTAAATCTTGAAGAGGGGGGGTGGAAGAAAACTGAGGAACAGTAACAGCCTCCTCTGGCCAAGGCTCAGCGAACCATTCAGAACCACAAAGGGCTGCAAAGCTGCCTCTGCCTGTGGCATCGGAATAGACTGAAGGTGAAGAAGAGCTAGGGGAGGGTGGGGGCATCATGTGACCATTCCAGTACTGGAAGAATTTGGAACACATATTTGGATTTGCTTTTGCTTCACTGTCTAGTAAAATGTTGGATGATGCATGGGGTGGTTGGGATAGGGGGTTGAGGAGGTGGGTGATAAAGGATCTACCTTTGGGGATGACTTTCATGGCAAAATAAAAGTAACTGATGAGTGATTGGAGTTCTACTTTTGACAGAGAGGATATGTTGGACCAGAGATTTAATATGTTCTAGTTTGTCGAGGGGAAACTTAATTATTATGAGAGCGAAGTCAATGACAATGCCTAGAAATTCAATAATAGTGGAGGGACCAATTGTCTTGTTCATGGAGACCAGGATATTGAGTGATTGAAAAAAGGAGAGAAGTTCCTTGAGACTATGGGGGGGGGGGGTGTATGTTATGCAGATTCTATGAGTTAGAAATCATCTAAATAGTGAAGAACTGTTGGGCAATGACTGTGGTTAAGGAGCAGCCAACAGAGAACTTCCCCAAACTGGTCAAAAGACTTCAGGCTGCTCTTTGAACCAAAAGTACGTCTGTTTTAAAAATAGTACTGTTCCAGCCATTGTATGCCCAGAAGGTGCCATAAAGAGGGATGTAAGTGGGAGTTTGAAAGTATCAGGTATGTCAGGCTTTGAGAGCCAACAGCTCGGACTAGCCTGGGAGATGAGCACTATGGCGTTACCGATACTGGCATATTCAAGTGAGTATGGTTTTGAAGGAATGAGAGAGCTGATACTAGGAATTAAAGGGATAGTAATACTTCGTTTTAACTTTATTTTATTTTGTAGGCATTAAAAAAACATGAAGAATGATATAAGTCTTATCTCTCAAACCTTTATGGTTTATGAGATATTCACAAGCAAAGTTCCCCTCCCCGCCCCTTTTTCCTAGTGTAAGCAATCTCTTCTCAGATGTGAGTCTGGTTGTATGACAGTACAGATAACAGAAGGGGACAGTTTTCTTTGTATGAAAACAATGAAATCCCTTCCCCCCTTGACAAGTTTTTCAGCTTTTTCCATTATCTTAATTGAAGATTGTCCCTCTCTGCAGTCTACCTGGGCATCTCCCTTCTGATCTGGTTGAACAGGGGGGAGATACTTTGTTTGTGAATATCTCTTAAACCATAAAGGTTTCAGAGATAAGACTTATATCATTCTTCATGTTTTTTTAATGCCTACAAAATAAAATAAAGTTAAAATGAAGTATTACTATCCCTTTAAAGTGGAGTGGGGGGCAAAGAGGTTTTTTTTGTCTTGTTGTTTAGGGTAAATTTGTGAGTGGCTATCCCTAATGGGTTGATTCAGCCAGATGGGAAATAGGGCAGACTGAAAAGGAAATATTCTTGTGTTAGAAGACGGGAGACTGTATCGGGTTCTGCTACGTCGAAAGCTAAATTAAGGCATTCTAGAGAGGTAGCTAGGCAGGCAACTATACCAGTATGAAAACCTTCTTCAAAACCTGAAATTATAAAATGTTAAATGTTGGACAGGTTGAGAGCCAAGTAAAGACTGCAATACTGGAAGATAGATGTCACTTAGTAGTTTGTTACTTAGTGCATTGCGAGGATAAATGATCTCGAGTGAGCCTTTCGGCATACTGAGCAAATGTGGAGCAGTCGGCAGCCACTGAAAAAGCATCCTTTTGAATTAAAATTCTTAAAATTGGAAAGTTACTGAGGTAGAATATTTGTCTACCTAGTTTGTCCCTGGGAGGAAATGGAGCTACGCTAGTGGTTAGAGTTATATAAGGTGAATGTGCCACTGATTGAGGAGCAGTTTGGGGGTTGAGAAGTAGGTGCTGATGGGCATAAACAGGGTGAGTGGTAGGAAGATTGGCAGCACTAAGCTTTGAGCACTACAAAATGTCAACAGAAAAGCTTGTTGTCGAGCAATCTCCAGTCTGTCGTAAAATTAATTTGGAATTGGGCTGCTGCCTCCTTGGCTGCGATGGAGCAGTGATCATAGAAAGTAAAGCTACTGTACTTATAAGCCAGATCCACTATTGTATAAAGGTAGTTGTCAAGCTCTTGGCATCTACTAAAGACTAGCACAAATTCTGTCAAGGACAATTTCTAGGATATATGGGGGTCCTTGGCTTTAAGGGTTATAGAAACACTGCCACAGTTGAATATCCTCTGTTCTGCTAAATCCTGAGATGCTTTAAGCAGGGAGACTAAGTTGACATCTTTCCCCTCTATAATGTCACTTCATATGTACCATGGTATTAATGGAGCAGTACATTTTTTTATGAAAAAATATAATGTAGTGTGTTTCCTGTTGAGTAAAATAAGGGTACTCCCATTGCGGAGAGATGCATATTTCCAGAGTTATTACCATTTAAAGCTGTGTTCTTTTTTACACTAGCAGTGCCCTCTAGTGATCAAATTCCAATTCGATTTCTATTACATTCTAATGGAGAGGAAAGTCAGTGACATACAGTTCTCCACAGAATGTGATAGAAACTACCAAGTCACTTTCTGTCAGTTAGAACTTCCAGGAAGTAAAGGCACAGTAAATTCACTTCCTGATTTGAACTGTTATATCATTTGAATAAAACAACTGAAAGCAGTGAGAGTGTCCTTGTCTTAATCAGCAGGAAAAGCTCTGTAACATATAGGTTTTCATTAAAAAAGTTTACTGATCTGTTAAGTGGCCTGGTGTTATTACGAGGGGAAGGAGTGTAAGATGTACCTGGCTGAGGTGAAGCAATGACGGATGGTGGCATTTTCTATTTTTGCCACTCTAGACTGGATTTCTGCTACTGCTAAGCCTAGGTCTGTAAGCAGATGAGTAATGTGGGTAAGCTGAGAGTTAGGTGGGGACTGGGGAGAGAGGGTTTGGGCTCGAGAGGTGGGAGGGAGGTGAAAAGCAGCCGGAACAGCTCTGCTTTTCACTCTGAAGCTGGAAATGGTATATGCCTCGTTGCAAGTTCGGCCATAAGCTTCGTTATTTTTCAGTCCAGTAGAGACAGGCTTCTAGGCCTTGAGGAGGCGACTTCTGCTAAGCAAGCTTCGGTGTCCAACAGGGCATGGTGTTCCAGGTCCTCCTTGATACTGAAGGGAAAGAAGAACCCATTCAATGGATCCCTAAAAGCTTATGAGATAACGTGTGTGGTGATTAACTATTAGAGTTGTGAGAGGAAACAAAATGAGTCATTGTAAATGACTTGAATGAAAGTGCAGTGGGGAGGGGTCTGAGAGACTTTGCAACCCCAACCCCTATAAGAATTTTTTTGAGGGGTGGGTGTGGTGCTGGTGAAGGACAGGGATGTAAGAGGAATAATATGTGGTTATAAGTGATAGCCTGACATTGAAATGAAGGCCTCGGAGAATTACTCTGAAATAACTGAGGGAACCTAACTTTATTACCTTCTTCACAGTGGCCACCCCCACACACACATACCACACCAGACAGCAGGCTGAGCCACCCATCTCAGCTGCTATAGCGAGAGGATCTGCAGGGCACCACATAGACATATTGACCCTCATGCCCCTCACCCCTGCGCATAACTGGTGCTAGCCACCTTTCTTTGGCCCTGCAGCAAGCCTGAACACAGAGTCAGTGCCTGCTGTTGTACCGTAACTATCCCCAGTAGGCTAGTCCTGCACCCTTTTTGCCGTTGCCATAGAGTCAGTGTCCAGCTAGGTTCACATGACTGAAAACCTTCTTGGGGGTTTTGCCTATCCCTTGGATCAGCTAATGCTGCATTGCCACCCCATTCTATCCCTCCTTCTTCTCCCCCAACTTGGTGGTCTAATGACTTCATGGAGATTTCTGGTCATCCTCCTTGCTTCTGTAACTGCTCACACAGAAGAGAAAAGGTTAGTTCTGAGGCCAGTCTGTCTAACCTCTCTTAATATTCCTCAAATAATTTTCTTAATTCCCTAAGCCACTCCCACCTAAATTCACACCACCTGAAGAGGCTTAGCATGCAGCCTCCATTGTTTACTAGCCCACTAACTGCATGTTGGGCCCCCCAGGCCCCATCTTCATGAGCCTGAAAGTGAAGCACCCTAATGGAGCTCAGTTTCAGACAGTCTCTCTCTTAAAGTGTTAGTAATGTCCAAAAAAAGTGTTTTGCATTTAGAAGAGCTTAAAAAGCTGAGCTAAATGCAAAAAACTGTATCTCTCAAACCGCTATGTTTAAGAGATACAGGCGTTTAAAGTTCGTTGTTTCCTACTGACAGCTGTATACGGAGGCGCTTGAGAAGTGCCGATATCTTGTTACTTACAAGGAATCCCTTCATTGAAATGGTCTAAAACTTGTGCCTGGTCAGGAGGAAACAGCGAACTTTAAACGCCTGTATCTCTTAAAGCATAGCGGTTTGAGAGATACTTTTTTTGCATTTAGCTCAGCTTTTTAAGCTCTTCTAAATGCAAAAATACTTTTTTTGGGACATTACTAACACTTTAAACTAAGGTTCTCACCCCTACCGGTATTCCCCATAACAAAAAGCAAGAGCAATAACCTCAGTGGCAAAATACTTCACATTTATTTCCTGCATTTACAGACTAAAAATAAGTGAGGGTTCACCAAAACCAGTGAAGCATTCCCTTCCTCAATGTGTAGGTGGCTGAGCCAGTCTTGTACTCAGCCATTGAAGCAAACAGTCCTCTTTGGTGGAGCCCTTTACTCCACCCCACCTGGGATTAGGGGGCAGGCCAGATGTCTTTAAACCTTCCATCCACCCCACCCCACCTGATAGCAGGCTAAGCCACCCACCTTAGCTGCTATTGCAAGAGGATCTGCAGTACACAATCAAGAAGTCTCTTTGCCCCCATGCCCCTCTCCCCTGCGCATACCTGGTGCTAGCCCCCTTCCTCTGGCCCTTCAGCAAGCCTGACCACAGAGTCAATGCTTGCTGCTGTACCATTACCATTCCTGTTGGTCTAGGCCTACACCCCTTTTTTGCCGTCACAAAGCCTGACCACAGAGTCAGTGCCCAACTAGACCCACACAACTGAAACCTTCCTGAGGGTTTTGCTACCCCTTGGATCAGGTCATGCAGCATTGTTGCCACCACAAAAAAGGGGGTTTAAAATGACCCCCACTTCCCTTTTTTATTGCCACTACAACGTGCTTGCCCACTGTTGTATACAATCCTGCAAACCCGGAATTAAATATATCTAACTCAATGTCCTATAAATGTTGTTAGTGAACTTTTCTAGCTGAAAATGTATACAATTCTGCAGAATGTGTGTGTGTGTGTGGGGGGGGGGTTCTATGACTTATGTAGTTTACACTTTTGAAGCTTAGGCTCTCTTGTGAGAAGGTGTGAATTAGTGCAGACATGAATAAAGGCAAAAACAGAAACAATGAAAAGCAGATATAAACATCAAGATTTTTGTCTGTTGTACAAAGCATTGCTAAAGAAATTAACCCTTTGAGTTCCAGAAAGGTGTCCATTGCATTGCGCTGCAATGCACTAGATACCTATCTGGCACTCAAAGGGTTAAGAAACACTTCTTCCTATTGCATATTTCCCCTGGAGCAAAATTAGTAAAACACTGAGTTTCCAGAAAATGCTCTTCTATCTATGTCGTCGTAATTAGGCCACTTCATGGTATTTGTTATAGTTTAAGATGGCCACCCTAGGGAAACTGCGTGCATTGTTCCCTGGAAACATGGCCGGTTGCCAGTGATCAGGCACATTCCTGGAAGCCGCCCACTCTGCTTTGTCACGGACCTCAAGCATAGTCATACGTCACACAGATTCGCTTACAGACAGCTCCTGACACCTAGTGGGTACCGGTGGCATGATGCAAATGCTTGGGAAGAAGCACTGTAAAGATAATAGCTTTGTGTTTGATAATGGTGTCACTTTACATTTAATTCTATGTTGTTGACTGATTTTTTGCTCAGTTTGTTCTGCTAAGTAAGGGCAGGATTCAGGAGCATAATTGCAAGGAGTACAGAAGGTATATTTAACCCCTTAAGGACCGGAAAAATCTGGGATGGATTGCACTTCAGGACCGGAGCAATTCTGACCTTTATGGACTATGTCTTTGTTCAACAGTGTTTTCCCCCTAAGGCTTTTATTTCAGCCTCACAAATTATATACCGTTCTTACACACATAATTAGGGCTTTCTTTTGATACCACACTTTTATGGCTAACCCACCATTTATTTTATTAAAATTAAAGAAAAAGGTAAAAAAGTGTAAAAAAAAAAAAAAATATATATATATATATATTTTTTTTTCTCTTGTTATCATTTGGGTGCAATGGGTTACATTTTTATGGAGACTGCATAAAAGGTATGACTGGTCAGTCATACCTACAAAATTGGCAATTTTAAATGGGCACTGTCCCCCGGGGGTGAAAATCCCCATGTCCCTCTTTCTCTACGTATTTTCCCACTTTTTTATTTAAGAGATTTGGAGGTGTGTATAAGTGTACTGAATTGCTCCACAACAATCAATATTTTTTCTTTACACTTACAATATTTGTTTTACATATACATATAATGTTTAACCCCTTAAGGACCACTGACGGTCCTGGCACGTCATGGCTGGATTTGCGTTAAGGACCAATGACATACTAGGACCGTCATGGCTTAAATGATAGCCTCCGTGCACGCTGCTATCATTAATGCCAGGTTGAGACTGAGCACTCCGAGACTGGGGCGTTCAGTCTCAGCCCTTCTTGCTTGTGCCGGTTCATGTGATCACCGTAGCAGTGATCACATGTACCGGCATAGTGAGAGACAGAGGCAGCACAGAAAACATGCTGTCTGTGTGTGTCTCGTCTGCCTCTGTCTCCCTTGCTATCAAAGTAAGGGAGACAGAAGTAGACGGCAGACACCTAGTGGCGAATGAAAATACAGCAGCTGGGGGTATTAACCCCTTCACTGCTGGTGCCAGAGGCTTGCTAAATGCAGGTCAATTTCTGACCTGCAATGATACTTGTGTTAAAAAAACAAAAAAAAAACACACTTTTTTTTTTTTTTAAATATTTTATTTAAAAAAAACCAAACATATCATTAAACAATTTTGGATGTGTGATTTGTTGTGGAGCTATGTAATACACTTAAACACACCGCTTAATGTCAGGGATAAAAAAAGTGCCAAAATAGGGTGGGAAAAAGGGACATGGTGATTTTCACCCAGGGGAGGACAGTGGCCACTATAAACTGCACATTTTGTAGGTATGACTGACTGGTCATACCTTTCATACAGTTGCCATAAAAATTTAACCCTTTGTGCCCAACTAATCCCAAGGGAAAAAACAAAAATGGTGGGTTTTTTTAATTTTTTTTTTTAATTTTAATAAAGTAAATGTTGGGTTATCAATATAAGTAGGGTATCAAATGAAAGCCCTATTTGTGCTTAAAAAAACATTATATAATTTATGGGGGTGGGATAAAAGACTTAGCAGGAAAACACTGTTGAACAAAGGCATAGTCAAAAAGCTCAGAATTGCTCCGGTCCTTAAAAGGATAGTAATACTTTATTTTATCTTTATTTTATTTTGTAGGCATTAAAAAAACATGAAGAACGATATAAGTCTTATCTCTCAAACCTTTATGGTTTAAGAGATATTCACAAGCAAAGTATCCCCCCCCTGTTCAGCCAGATCAGAAGGGAGGTGCCCAGGTAGACTGCAGAGAGGGACAATCTTCAATTAAGATAAGGGAAAAAGCTGATAAACTTGTCAAGGCGGGAAGGGCTTTCATTGTTTTCATACAAAGAAGATTGTCCCCTGCTGTTATCTGTCTGGTCTTACAACCAGATTCACATCTGAGAAGAGGTGGCTTACACTAGGAAAAAGGGGCGGGAGGGGGAAAATTTGTTTGTGAATATCTCTTAAACCATAAAGGTTTGAGAGATAAGACTTATATCGTTCTTCATGTTTTTTTATTGCCTACAAAATAAAATAAAGATAAAACGAAGTATTACTATCCCTTTAAGGGAAATCCACCTCAGATTTTCCCGGTCCTTAAGGGGTTAAATAAAATATGTGATCTGTTTGAAATTAATACAAAAAAATTTTCTCTTAGCAGGTCAGATATTGACCTGTATCCAGCCCGTCCCCAGCACCAGGACTGAAGGGGTTAATTCCCCCAACAATTGCATGGTTTTATTTTGCCATGTGTCTGCTCTCTGCTTCTCTTTCTCCCTTACTTTAATAGTAAGGAAGAGAGAGGCACAGAGCAGACACAAAGGCAGTGTGTCAAGCACACTGCCTTTTTGAATCAGAATGCCGGTACATGTGATCATGTGTACCGGCAAAAGAGACAATCTCTAATGCTTCGGTCCCAGACCGCTCAGTTTCAGCTTGAACACAATGATTGCAGCGTGCATGGAGGGGCGCTGCTATCATTTAAACCATAATGTGCCAGGACCGTCATGTGTCCTTAAGGCAAATCTACCCATGAAGGTCCTGGCACGTCATGGGTCGTTAACGGGTTAAAACTGGGGTTGACATTCAAGGAAGCCCATTGGCTCTGAATTATCCAGCAACCTTTTACAATCTTACAAGTTACCTATCCCCTGACGAAGTGAGCGAAGCTCTCACGAAACGCGTAGGGTATTTATTAATAAAGTATTGGCACTTTTTATATGTCTATTCGCCTTGACTGATTACTGCTCTACAAGCCGGGTTGGGCTTCAGATGCATGTATAGTACACGTGAACACATGGTGAGTCTGTTTCACCTAGGGGGGTCATCTTTGTGGGACATATCGTTTACACAGATACTCTCTCAGATGGTGTATTTATATCTTTATATTAAGGACTCCCTGTGACTACATTGGAACCCATTGAATCTGAATAGGAGCTTGTGGTTTTATCATCATATCCGCTGACTGACGATAACTCTGACATATACTTCTCTGTGGGCTTCATTTACAAGAATATATCTTGTAAGTAGATTCATGATTTCAAAATTTTTTACCACCTTTTTCATACAGATTGCTCTCAGATGGTATGCGCTTGTGTTCTTGTTTTCAAGCTACCTATCTTCACCGGAGGCACTGATGTCATCACACCAGCCAGTAAGATTAGAATAGTGTAGATGAGCCTCTTCCCTTTTCTTCATTATCACTTTGCGCACCAGAAAGGTGTCCAAATTAAAGTGCTGAACACAACTTTGGCCCTGACCTCCAGCATATCTCCCAAGTGTCCCTCTTTAGGAGGGATAATCCCTCTTTGAGACCCAAATCCCTCTGTCCCTCTTTCCCACCCTGGTGTTCCTCTTTTTAGGAATTGAGACTGTGTGATGTGTATATAAGTATATCACATTGCTCTGCAGCAATACAACTCACATTAATATTGTTTAAACTTCAGTTTATATGTGTTTATACATTAGTCTGTGGCATTTGAAATGTTGGGAGGCATGCTACATCATGTGGATCATGAATCTTGATGCAGAAACTCCCTGTTGCTACAAATTAACTTCTTTATTTTTCTCTTTCCCTGTCATTCAAAGACTTTCTGAGATCCTCTGATAGTGAATTACACATTGAGTCTGAGTCAGTGAGTGATTCAAACTTGTCCTGGCACTTTAAATAATGGCTAAGTCAGTGAGCAATATTAAAATTGCTTCATATCATATAGGGTTAGATTTTGCCCCAGGGCCCACTAGGTTCTAAACATCCTGTCCTTGATCTCAAGCCTGCATTTACAACTTAAGGTTCCTTAGCAGCCCTGCACCCTTTATCCCACCCATGCACTGAAAGATTTGAAGGAAGGGGTATGAATCCTGAGAAGAAAGGAAGTAGGACAGGGGGATATGATAAGGGAGGGGGTGAGTGGAGATGGAGGTGGAGCAGCTATAGCCAAGGTTGTATTTACACCTCAGGAGTCCCTGTGCAAATCACATAAGGTGTCTTTAGCTCCTTCCATGGTCACAGCCTAATCCAATGATCCCTGGCACAGAAAATACACATTGCCTATAACATACAAACATACAAATACTCTCAACCCCTTGGTTGCTAGAGAAGTTTCCAACATGTCAATGCCTTTGAGATGTCTTTAGAAGTATTTTCTGAAATACTAACTGGGCTACGCACTACTTTTAGAAATGCAATGGGAGATTTAGGAGTTAAATGCGTGGCTAAAGACTTGGTGTAAACAGGAGGGGTTTGGGTTCCTAGAGCACTGGGTGGCCTTTTCCCTTGGGGGCAATCTTTATACTCAAGATGGATTGCACCTTAGTGGAAGGGGGGCCACAGTGCTGTGAGTTAGGATGGTTAGAGGGTTGGAGAAAACTTTAAACTAGAAAGTGGGGGGAGGGTGCTGCAAATCAGGATGGGAAAGGTAGTATAACTGAAGAAATGGGATTAAAGAAGGGGCATGGGGGTGGAGAGGGGGAATTGGCTAGTTCATCTAATAGGGAGGTGCCATTGTTGCAGACTGAGAAAAGGCTAATACATTTGATAAAGAATGGTATCATTCAGAATGGCAAAAAGATAAAATGTATGCATGCCAATGCTCGTAGTCTGGCTGGTAAGATGGGGAACTAGAAATGATCGCAATGTATGAGCAGTATGATCTAATTGGTGTGTCTGAAACCTGGTTACATGACATATATGACTTAGAGGTCAGTCTAGAGGGTTATTCACTTTTTAGGAGGGACAGGGTTAATAAAAGGGGAGGAGGGGCATGCCTATATGTAAAGCATGCCTTGAAACTTAGTATAAGGGAAGATATAAATGAAGGCAATGTATTGCAGTATATGAGCACTATGATCTAATTGGTGTGTCTGAAACCTGGTTGGATGACATATATGACTTAGCAGTCAATCTAGAGGGTTATTCACTTTTTTAGGAGGGATAGGTTTAATAAAAGGGGAGGAGGGGCATGCCTATATGTAAAGTATGCCTTGAAACCTAGTATAAGGGAAGATATAAATGAAGGGTCCAGTGAAAATGTAGAGGGCCTCTGGGTTGAAATACACATTGGGGCACACATAATAAAAATGTTAGTGGGGATTTGCTACAAGCCACCTAATATTGGGGAGATGGAAGAAGCCCAACTTTTACTGCAAATGGAAAAGGCTTCTAGCAAATATGGTATTAGCCTTCATAAAAAGAGGTATAGATGCAAGGGATGCTAATATTATCCTACCTCTATATAAATCCTTGGATAGGCTTCATCTAGAATATGGAATACAATTTTGGGCACCAGTTCTTAAAATAGACACTGTTGAGCTGGAAAAAGTGCAGAGACTTGCAACAAAACTGATAAAGGGATTGAAGGATCTGAGTTATAAAGAGAGACTAGCCAAACTGGGTTTATTTACATTAGAGAAGAGGATGATATGACTACCATTTACAAATACATTCATGTTCAATACAAAGAACTAGCCAATGAATTATTAACTCAAAGAGCTGAGCTAAGAACAAGAGGTCATCCATTAAGACTAGGGGAAGGGTGCTGTTACAGCTTACCTTTTTTTCAGCGTCATCTGCAGGAGCGAGGCTTCAAGCATGCAGCAGGCCTCTATTTTATGTGCCATGCTTCCTGTAGTCCCCTCCTACCTACTTCCTTCCTCTGAGCTGCTCCTCCTATCTACTTCCTGAGGAGGGGTTTAAAGGGCAGTCTGAGTCCTGACTCAGTTGCCCTTGCGTTGTTGTTCATAACAGTTCTATTACCTTGGGCTCTGTGTATGACCTGGCTAGTCTTCCATCCAACCTAGTGCTGTCCTGTGGCTCTGTCTCACTATTCTTTTGTCTGTCCCTATAGTGGACACCCAACCTGGTGCAGACCTGTGACTCTGGCTGACTACCTGAACTGTGTATGACCTGGCTTCTCTGACTACCCCCTCTGGTGCTGACTTGTGGCTCTGTCTGACTAGTCTTACGTTTGTTCCTTGTACCTAGCAGACACCCAATCTAGTGCAGACCTGGGTCTCTGGTAGACTAGCTCCAATACTGACTGCAGGCTTGAGTCAGGTATCCCTTTCCTTATACTGACTGCAGGCGTAAGTCAGTTATCCATTTCCTTATACTGACTGCAGGTGTAAGTCAGTTATCCATTTCCTCATACTGACTGCAGGCATGAGTCAGATGTTGTTCCATACTGACTGCAGGTGTGAGTTAGTACTCGTGCTTCGACAGATCAAGATCCAGTGTTCCTGTTCCTGCTCCTCTTCCTGCAGAGACTACCAGTGGCTGAGGCCTAGTCTCCAGCAGAGTGGTCAAGCTTGGCAGCCTACTATTCCTGATACCAGTGCTCGCTGGCTTGTAACCCTCTGCTTGCTACTTGTGTATACAGTGTGGTCTACTTTTCTATTATTAATAAAAATTTGCATTTAACTATACTGTACTGACTCCTGAACATTATTTGTAAACCGTGACAGTACGCAAGGGTCATGAGTTCAGACGGTGATAGTAATGCAGTCTTTCAAAGCATCCTGGAAAGGATGGAGACACTGAGTCGACGACTTGATCAGTTGTCTTTGGCCATGCAGACAGTTTCGCAGCGCACTGCTGCTGGTTTCCTTATATCTCTCCTCACGGGCAGGGTGCTCGCATGGGCCAATCCGCTATGGGAGACTAATAAACTCATTATTCACAATTTCTCGGAATTAGTGAAATCATTTAAACAAGCTTTGATAGGCCAGGCTGCGTGGTCTTGGCATCCAAGCACCTTATGACCTTGCAGCAGGGTAATCGCACGGTGGGAGACTATGTGATAGAGATTAGTACCCAGGCAGCCAAAGTAGACTGGAATAATGATCCCCTGATGGCTGTTATTTTTTCAAGGGCTCAGTGACACTATGAAAGATGAGATTGCGGCTTGCAATCTACTTAACGATTTGGACAGGCTGATTGACTTTTGTTTTCTAATGGATACCAGAATCAGAGAATAAGGAGTAACTGTGGAGGTCCTCAAGTAAAGTATCTGCTCATTATTTTGGCCCACCCTATCCTCCCTCGCCTCCCATGCCTCCGGGGCTTGTTTTGGACGATGCCGAACCTATGTAGGTGAATGCCATAGTCAGGGGGAGACCCTCGGTAACTGAGAGCCTGCGGAGGCCTCAAGAGGAGATGTCTTCCCATGTTCCTGACCCTCCTTATCCTCCCTCTCCTCCCATGCCTCCTGATCTAGTTTCTGAGAGTGGTGAACTTAGGATGGTGGGTGTCACCCGGCTTTCCAGGGAGGAGAAAGCCTTTCGGAGAAGGGAGGGCCTGTGTCTTTAATGTGGGAGGGCCGGTCATTTGTTGCGGTCATGTCGAATTTGCACTAAGCAACGAACGAATGCAAAGGGCAGTCGGAGACAGATGATAGGGGGCATTTCATTGTCTCCATAAAATTTGTCGGATAAGCCTTTGCTAAAGGCCTGTATTTATTGGGCAAACAGACCCGTCTCAGTTCCAGGGTTGCTGGACACAGGGGCTGCCGGCTGCTTTATAGATGCGGAATTTGCAGCCAGTAAGAATATTCCATTGTTTCCTCTTGCTTCCCCATTGGCCGTAGAAGCCATTGATGGCAGACCATTACTGCCTTCACATATCGCTCATGAGACCACTCTGTTAACCCTGAGGGTGGGAGCCCTGCATACGGAAACCCTGAAGTTTCAGGTGATTAATTCTCCACACCATGCCATGGTCCTGGGGTTTCATTGGGTACAAAAACACAACCCCAAGATAGATTGGCACACTTGTGATGTGGTGGCCTGGTCCCCACAATGCGAAAAGTCTTGTTTATCATGTCCCGTGAGAGTCACTCAAGCCTCGACTCCACACCTTCCCAAGAAGTATACGTCATTCATAGGCGTTTTCAGCGAAAGTCAAGCTGAGGTCCTTCCTCCTTACAGAGCATATGATTGCGCATTGGAATTGTTGCCTGGTACTACACCTCCAAGGGGCTGTACTTACCCCTTGTCTGTGGAGGAGAATAAGGTCATGGAGGAATACGTGTCTGATGCGCTGGCCATCTCCTGCTGGATTTTTTTTGTCAAAAAGAAGGATGGAGAATTATGTCCATGCATTGCCTTTTGTGGTCTAAACAAGATATTGGTAAAGAATGCATATCCTATTCCCCTGATCAGTGAACTCTTTGACCGGGTCAAAGATATTTACGAAACTCAATCTGAAAGCCGCATACAACTTGGTACGAATTAAAGAAGGGCATGAGTGGAAGACAGCGTGAGTCATTTATCCATTTCCTCATACTGACTGCAGACATGAGTCAGATATCGCTCCCTACTGACTGCAGGCGTGAGTCAGTACTCTTGCTTCGTCGGATCAAGATCCAGTGTTCCTGTTCCTGCTCTTGTTCCTGCAGAGACTACCAGTGGCTGAGGCCTAGTCTCCAGCAGAGTGGTCAAGCTTGGTAGCCTACTATTCCTTATAGCAGTGCTTGCTGGCTTGTAACCCTCTGCTTGCTACTTGTGTATATCGTGTGCTCTACTTTTCTATTGTTAATAAATTTTGCATTTAACTATACCGTACTGACTCCTGAAAGTTATTGGTAAACAGTGACAGATGCTTTTGACTAAAACAAAGGCATGGATTTTTTTCAGTAAGGGCGGTAAAGCTATGGAATTCTTTGCCTCAGGATGTTGTACTTGCAGATATTGTAACTGCTTTCAAAAAAGCAATTTATCATTATCTAGCACAGGACAATATTGAAAATTATGACAGATGGCTTCAATGTAGATAGGTTGTTGATCCAGGGATCTATCTGACTGCCATTTGGAGTCAGGAAGGATTTTTTTTTTACCAACTTGGATTTAAATTGGAAATGGCTTCAGGTTTTTTTTTGCCTTCCTCTGGATCAACAGGGGTGTTTTTGGCATGGACTGGACTTGATGGACGCATGTCTCTTTTTCAGCCTCATCAACTGTGTTACTATGTATGTTACCTATCTCTGTGTCTGAGTCTTTATTTTTCTGTGTAGAGTGTTTATGTAGTTTTACAGGTTACTTTGAGGAGAGGTTGCATTGGGGGTTTGTGCTTGTTATGGTGGTGGGGGGCGGGGAAGATCTTTCTCCTGGGAGGAAGACGTATAGCAGGGATTGGAACCTTATAGGGCCACATGGAAAAAGAAAAGGATGAGCAATTCTAGGGCAAACTGACTGCATCATAATAGACAAATTACAATGTCCATTGCTTTAAATGGAGCTTTGGATGCTAGGAATGCCTTCAAAGCATTGTAAAACAATGCATTGGAAACCTCTCTATCATTCAGTGGGTTAATAGCCCCATTTAAATCAGTTAGAATTGACAGAATGGTTATTTTTTCTCTTATGGTGTGGTTGATTTGCTCCAGAATTACCATACCTTGGAACTTTAAAAATAAGCTGATGTATAAATTACTAACCCTTAATGTTCTCTGTAACATTGATCTTATTCCAATAGTCTCTGCTGACTCAAACCCAGAGTTATTCTAATCAGTTTACAAGGAACCATTATCATGCTACAGCTTGGAGTTCTGATTGTTTGAACACACACACAATAAGCAGCATTAACATAGTAAATTGTGTTTAAAAAAAAAGACACAAGTCCATCAAGTTCAACCTTTGCCTCATAACCCAGAGAAATTAGAATTATATAAGCTTTCCTGCTGCCAAATAAATTAGTCTTTACCTGAATTTACCGTTTTGCCTACTATTACTCACTATAACCCTGTATGATCCCTCTTGAAAGAAATGTATCTAATCTTAATTGTATCCATTTTATCTGCCATTAAAACTTCCTTGAGCAATGAATTCCACAATTTAACAGATCTTAGTGTAAAAAAATCCTTCCTCTGCTGAAGCTGAATCCTTCTTTCCTCTACTCTCAAGGGGTGGCCCCTGATTATTTGATCAGGCCTTGGAATGAATGGTTCAGTTTTAAAAGGTTGCATGCAAAACAGCGTGCGACCAGATCTTGCATTAACTATGTCGCCAGGATAAAAAAGGCGTCCTGAGAATCTCGCACTGCATGAAAGCGCAAGATTCTCAGGTTGCGCTATCAAACATAGCAATCTAGTGTCAGGTCTGCTCCTAGGCAAAAGAAAGGCAAAATAAGTGACAGAGCGAGAGAGTGTCTGTCTTCAGGCCATTAACCTTGCAATACACCATCACGTCAAGCGTTGCTCCGGGCTCTCTCTTCCTCTCTCTGCATGCAGACTGACAGAGCAGAGAATGCAGAGAAAGGGGGAGAGAGCCTGGAGCAGCACTCATCAACTTTTGGATCAGGGCATCAGCCCCATCAGCACCCCTCTGTCCTTCATCGCCCTGCTCTCCCACCTGGCCTGCGCTCCAGGATAGTGGTTTGGGAGGACGTGGAGCTGCTACCTGAATGAACCCCCTTTCTGCCGCACTCTAGACCTCACCAAAGACACGGAGCTGTGAAGCTCCAACCTAACACTGGCTGCTGTAATCTGCCAGCCGGAGGAGCAGGGGGCTGGTCCTGTGGTCCAGAAGCAGGCCATCACCTGAGGAAGCTGTACACCTCCTGCATCTTCAGTGCCTCCTCCCCCTTTGGACTTCTCAAAAAGGTCTGGTTTGAGACCTGCGTGTATTTTTGCACCAGGGTTAGGGAGAACCAGAGGGAATTGGAAAAGGAATAACTTGGTTCAGTGGTTGTATAGTCACTGAACAGCCAGAGCGAGAGAGAGTGTCTGTCTTCAGACCATTATCCCTGCAATACACCATCACATCTAGTGCTGCTCCAGGCTTCCTCTCCCTCTCTCTCTACGTTCTCCACTTTGTCAGTCTGCATGCAGAGAGAGGGAGAGAGAGCCAGGAGCAGTGCTGGATGTGATGGTGTATTGCAGAGATAATGGCCTGAAGACAGACACTCTTTCACTCTGTCACTTATTTTGCCTTTCCCTTCTACTTACGATCAGACCTGACACTACATTGCAACGTTTGATAGTGCAACCTGAGAATTTCGTGCTTTCATGCAGTGCCATTTTTATCCTGGCAACATAGTTAATGCGAGATCTGGTTGCACGATCTTTTGCGTGTGACCTTTTAAAAGGATACTAGAATGAATAGCATACCAGAGAGATCCATGTATTGACCTCTCATATACTTGTACATTGTGATAAGATCTCTTCTTAGTCTTCTTTTCTCTAGAGTAAATAAAACAAGTTTGTCTAGTTGTTCCTCATATGTCAAGTCCTCCATTCCCTCAATTAATTGTTGGTCTTCACTGCACTCTCTCCAGTTGTAGAATATCCTTTTTCAGAACTGGTGTCCAAAACTGCACTGGATATTCGAGATGAGGTCTTAACCAATGATTTGTACAATGGCAAAATTATGTTACCCACTACTTGACACTGGTCACTGCTTCCAAGTTTTTAATTTACAAGGATTCCCATGTTTTTCTCTAGCAACGAGTCCCCTAAAATGATTCCACTAAGTTCATAAGTAGCATTGGGATTTTTTCTTCCCAAATGCATGACTTTACACTTTCCTAAATTAAACTTCATATTCCATTTTTTTGCCCAATCTGCCATTTTATGTAAATCTCTCTGTAGAGAGCAAATATCCTGTTCTGAATTTATTACCCTGCATAATTTTGTGTCATCTTCAAATATTGTTTTTTTCTTTCTACATCTATTTCTAGTTAATTTATAAACATGTTCAACAGCAGATGCCCAAGTACTGAACACTGAGGTACTCCACTTTTAAATTTAACTGTATTTTGGAGAATTTTCCATTTACAACAACACACTGCTCCGTATCCTTCAACCAGTTTTCTATCCAATTACAAAGGTTATCTCCTAGCCCTAATTTTTTTTGTGTAACCCTGAGTATAATCCCTTATTATCCCTTCTAGCATATTTCCCACTACAGAGGTCAAACTCACAGGTCTATAATTCCCAGTTTCTGTTTTAGTTCATACATGAAGGCACTGCATTGGCTTTACACCAATCTTGTGGCACTGAAACTGTGGTGAGAGAATATTTAACGAGTAAAGAGAGGGTTCTTGCTAACTCTGAACTGAGTTCCTGAAGAACCCTTGGATGTATACCATCAGGCCCCAGTGCTTTGTCGGCCTCAATTTTGTTCTTCCCATTACATCTTCTTGTGTTAACCCAATATCTGAAAATGGTATGGTTTTATTTGTTACTTTTTGAGGCTCTTCTACCATTTCTTTTTTCCTGGTTTATATTGATGCAAAGAAACTGTTTAGAACATCTTCAAATCCAAAAGTAAATTATTGGGTGTAAATATTTCATCCAATGTGGAACACAGGGGCCGTGAGGTAAAGTATCATACTCCAGGAAATCAGGGCACTTCAACAAAAAGGTCTCTGAGGTGGAGATCCTTTACCCCAACCTGCTGACTTCAGTTTTAATGCTTTGCATGCCAGAGAAGTACTCAAAGTATTGCTTTGCAATGTGTTGTGTACCCCCCTGGCACTCATAGGGTTAAGTGACCTTGAGATCAAGAAGGTAAAATGGACACAGCTCTTTTAATCTCCTTTTTTTGTTTCTCCTTCCTTAGTATATGGGGCTGCATAATCCCCCATTAGGTGGGCTCCTATTCCTGTTATTTGGATTGTCCAGGGCACAGGCTCTTTTTGCAGGACCACAAACATGTGGAGGCTGGCGTATATAATCAACCTTTTCCTCAAAAGTTCTTATCATTCATTCTAAATGGGAGGCTGAAGATTGCAGTTTAATGTACTGAGTTCATTGCTCTTGTGAGTATTTCCCTGTTTTCTGGCATTCACCTGTTCTGTGGGACGTTCCCTGACTTGCACTCTCTGCAGTGCCTACATATGCTGTGTTTTGTGTCTGTTCTGACAAGGATGGAAGATATCTTAGTGGTTTTTTCAACAGTACAGGGGCTGACTTTCTCCTTATTTTGACACATTTCCCCCACTTCGGGGACTGTACCTTTAGGGCAGTGGATGTTTCTATACTGATTTGCTCACGATTGATTATCTTATTATGCTTGTCTTTTACAGTTTACATTTTTAGATCTTGCCCTTTTTATGACAATGTCTTTCAGACCCATGGGAGCCTCCCATTACTGCGGAATGGTGTTTTTTAAATTGCTGGAGAGCCATAGCTCCAATTTATAGGGAAATTAGTACATTTTCCAGAAACCCTTTCTTCGTGGGATTTTCTGACATGGGAAGAGGTGGTCTTAGGATAATCCTTTTCCATTTGGGATTCTGAATGCTGCTCAGAGGTGGCTCTCTAGCTCCTGCTTGCCACTTTAACCCTTTGCAGCCAGATAAGTACTTTTGCACACTTTTAAGTCCTTGGTTTTCTACTGTTTTGACTGTCTTTTACACTATTCTGTGGGGTCTTCTGACTATATCAGAACTTAAGAGACACATGGTCAAGTCCAAAGCTAAGGCTTCTGGGGTCTCCATATGTCCTTTAACCCATTGCTCTTCATGCCAGATGGGATTTCCTAGGTAGTTTCACAGTGGCTCAGTGGTTAGCACTGTTGCCTTGCATCACTGGGGTCCTGGGTTCAAATCCCACCAAGGACAACATCTGCAATGAGTTTGCATGTTCTCACTGTGTTTGCGTGGGTTTCCTCCGGGTACTCCTGTTTCCTCCCACACTCCAAAAAACATACTGATAGGTGAATTTAGATTGTGAGCCCCAATGGGGACAGGAACCAATATGAGTGTAAAGCGCTGCGGAATCTGTGTGCGCTATATAAATAAAGGATTATTATTATTATTCCTTATGTCCCTCTTGCACTTGTGCCCCTACACCACCTCTGGGGCTCTCATTAGCTGACCAGGAACCTTTATTTGCCAAGGCTCTTATCTATTCCCTTATCTATTCAAGGGGTCCTGAGCACCCTGCGCCCCTTAGGCGTCTGAGCCCTATCTTTTTGGGGAATACACACATTTTTTGGGGATTCCACTGCTGAGGAAAGGGAAACTAACGGTGATGACTTAGACTATTCTATTACCCTTAGAGACTATTATGACGATGGTTTACTTTTAAATGGTCGCACGCAAAAGAGCATGCGAACATATGAAAAAGTTACCATGTCGCCATAATAAAAATGTTGACATGAGAATCTCGCTCTGCATGACAGCGTGAGATTCTCATGTCGAATAGTAAAAGGTCGCATGCTGCCCCGGCTGTATCATATTATGCTGCCCCAGAGCTGTAATAATGTTACAATGCTATTTTGTTGCGCTCCGTGCTGCCCCGGAGCTGTAATAATATTACTATGTTATTTTCTTGCACTCTGTGCTGCCCCGGAGCTGTATTAATATGGTTCCATTACAGCTCCGGGGCAGCACGGAGCGCAATAAAATGACATTGTAACATTATTACAGCTCTGGGGCAGCACGGAGCTTGACATAACATTATTACAGCTCTGGGACAGCATGATGTGATACAGCCAGGGCAGCATGTGACATTTTACTATTTGACATGAGAATCTCACTCTGTCATGCAGTGAGAGATTCTCATGTCAACATTTTCATTATAGTGACATGGTAACTGTTTCATATGGTCGCACATTCCTCTTCCCCTAACATATTTTAGAGATGCAAGAAGGAGGTTCACATATTTCCTCCTCACCTTTCCTTGGACCAGGTTCTCTTGGAATGGAAGACGCTTGACCGTAGATTGTTCCTTTATAGGCACATTTTAATCTGTATTAATTTTCTGCTGAAGCCTAGGTGCAGCGGGCTACCCCTTCTGTGGTCAGTCCCCTAATTTCTTGCCTTTCCAAGAACACAGTGCTGCCACTGGCAGATGACACAGCCTTTAAGGATCAGGCAGATTGCTTGGATTCCTTTCTGATGGTGAATTTTGCAGCCTCTGGTTCTACCTTATGCCCTATTTTTGCTATTGCCTGGGAAACTAGGGTTATGGCTATCAGGTGTAATGAAATTCTAGATGCTAATAAGGAAGACCTGGTGGCATTGCTTTCCCATGTACTTTAAGCTAATGCTTTCCTTGCCATGGTCAACTTTGATGCCGCTAGGTTCTCTGGCGCGGCCTTGGCTTTCTCAGTGGCTGCATTTCGCACTCTGTGGCTTAAGATCTGGTCAGCTGACTAATCATCCAAGAAGTTGCTGGTCTCGCTTCCCTTTGTGAGCAAGCAATTGTTTGGCCCTGAACTGGAGAAGGTCATCAACCACGCTACTGGTGGAAAGAGTACCCTATTGCTGCAGGTAAAGCTTAAGCATACCTTCTTTCCACAAAAGAAGCAAGGTTTTCATTACCTCTGCCATTTTAGGTATGAGCCTAGGGCACCAGTTCCCCTCAGCAGCACAAGCATGTCCTCCCCAAAACCCATGCAGGCTTTTTTCAGGCAAGAAGTTTGCATAGAAGCCTAAAGCTGAAAAGTCCAAGTCATCATTTGTGGGAGTCTGTTACGTCCCTGCCTATAGGAGGTCGCCTCTGTTTTCCATAGTGTGTGGACCATTTTTGTGGCAGACCAGCGGGTTTTGTGGGGTGCCTTCGGAAAGTCCTTTCCTCCACGCCACTTTTTCTCATTGAAAGTTCCTTGAGATCTAGATTGAGACCATCTATTTTTAGAAGTAGTTTCTTCCCTGATAGAAAGACATACAATGTTGATTCCTATTCCTTCTCAGGAAAGATTCACCAGATTTTACTCAGTGCACTTTGTGTTCCCAAAAAAAGACCAGTGGCTCGATACACTGCCCTCCTTGTATATGAAATGTCGATCTGAATAAATCAACAAAATCATATTGCCACAGCAACGACTTTTGGTGAATCTAGGCCATCTAACGCTTAAAGCAGAACTACCACCTGACACAATCTTTAGCTTCACTAAGCCCCCATCTGGCGACTAGCTGCTTAGTAGCGTTAGTTGCCAGAATAATTACCTTATTTAATAGATTTCTCCTCTCTTCCCCGGCTGACAGGCAGGATGGAGCGTGAACATCTTGCCATTGTGACGTCCATGCTCCTGCGCTGTCAGTCCCAGCCGGGTCTAGTAGGCGTTGCTAGGAGCCATTTGGCTCTGGCTGGGACTGACAGAACAGGCACGTGGATGTCACAATGGCAAGATGTCCACACTCTGTCCTGCCTGTCAGCTGGGGAAGAGAGCAGAAATCTATTAAATAAGGTAATATCTGAATATGAATGGCTTGCAAGATACCAAACAGCATGGGTTTACAGCAGGGAGATCTTGTCAAACTAGCCTCCTAGATTTTTTTAACTGGGTAACTAAAATATTAGATCAAGGTGGAGCAGTAGATATAGCTTATCTAGATTTCAGTAAAGCATTTGACACTGTCCCTCATAGAAAACTCATAAATAAATTGCAGTGTTTGGGTCTAAATGTAAAAATAGTGAAATGGATAAGGCAATGGCTGAGTGACAGGAGACAGAAGGTGGTAGTCAATGGAGAATATTCGGAAGAAAGGAGTGTTACTAGTGGAGTACTTCAGGGATCTGTACTGGGGCCCATTCTTTTTAATATTTTTATTAGTGATATTGCAAAAGGTCTTCAAGGAAAGGTATGCCTTTTTGCAGATGATACAAAGATCTGCAATAGGGTAGACATTCCAGGAGGAATAAGCCAAATGGCAAATTATTTGGGTAGGTTGGAGGAATGGACGAAAGTGTGGCAGATGCAGTTTAACACTGATAAATGTAAAATAATGCACTTGGGACATAAAAATCCAAAGGAAAAATATACTATTAAGGGTACTGTGCTGTCAGAGACAACAGAGGAAAGGGATTTGGGAGTAATTATTTCTAATGACTTAAAGGTAAGCAGGCAATGTAATAAAGCGGTGGAGAATGCAAGCAGGGCACTGGGTTGTATAGCTAGGGGCATTAGTAGCAGAAAAAGGGAAGTAGTGATGCCACTCTACAGATCTCTAGTTAGACCTCACCTAGAATATTGTGTACAGTACTGGAGACCCCATCTCCAGAAGGATATTGATACTCTAGAGAAAATTCAAAGAAGGGCTACTAAAATGGTGACTGGTCTACAGGAAAAGAAATATCAGGATAGACTAAATGATCTGAATATGTATAGCTTGGAGGAAAGAAGAGAGAGAGGGGATATGACAGAAGCATTCAAATACATGAAGGGATTTAACAAAGTACAGAATGGAAGTATATTTCAAAGGAGTAAAAATGTTAGGACAAGAGGCCATAGTCTAAAACTAGAGGGACACAGGTTTAGACGTAATATAAGAAAATTTCACTTCACTGAGAGGGTAGTAGATAAGTGGAATAGCCTACCAGCAGAAGTGGTAGAAGTTAATACAGTGACAGAATTTAAGCATGCATGGGATAGGCATAAGGCGGTCCTGAACGTAAGAAAAGACTAAGGACCAAAAAAGGTTTGAGGTTTTTTCTTTTTTTGTAGGAAAATGGGCAGACTAGATGGGCCGAATGGTTCTTATCTGCCGTCAAATTCTAAGTTTCTATGTAATTATTCTGGCGACTAGCGCTACTAAGCAGCTAGTCGCCAGATGGGTACTTAGTGAAGCTAAAGATCGTGTCGGGTGGTAGTTCCACTTTCACTTGACCTTTCTGTCGTCAAATGTACACCTGTTTACTTGGACTTTGACATTTAGTGAGTTTTTTTAGTTTGTTAGTATGCCAAAATGTGCTCTCAATGCTGGTTTTGTTTTACCGTGGTTCTGTCAGCGTTCGGCGGGGTTGCGACGCTCCATGGCAGGCCGTCGCGACGCAGGTCTCCGTCGGCGCCCGCCAGAGTTCCGGGTTTCGGAGAGGCGACGTCATGACGTCAAACATCGCCGCGTCATCCGTGACGCGCAGGGAGATCCCCCTATATAACTAAGCGTCTCAGTCTAGCTGACGCTTAGTTATTCGGCTAGCTCCCTCATTCTGGTCGCACTGTTGTATGTAGTTGTATTCTCTGACCTCTGGCTAAGACCCAAGACCATTCCCTGAACGCTGCCTGCACTGATCCCTGGCTAAAGACCCTAGACCATTCTCTGAGCGCTACCTGCACTGACCCCTGGTTAAAGACCCAAGACCATTCCCTGAACGCTGCCTGCACTGACCTCTGGCTAAAGACCCTAGACCATTCTCTGAGCGCTACCTGCACTGACCTCTGGCTAAAGACCCTAGACCATTCTCTGAACGCTACCTGCACTGACCTCTGGCTAAAGACCCTAGACCATTCTCTGAACGCTGCCTGCACTGACCTCGGCTACTCTCCTGACTATTCTCCTGGCTCGTCAACCATCTTCTCCTTTGGGCCATCCTCAGACCCTTCTCCACCTCTCCTTCCTTCATTTTATTGAACCTGTGACTCTGGGGGTCCTCAGTTATCTGTCTGGGGTTCTCCCACTGTCTCGGTTCTTTGTTGGGCTGCTCCTGCTATTGGGTTCCTACTCTGCCTGATCCTATTCTCTGTTTTTTCCATCTCCCTGATTATTTAGCTTTCTGCTAGTTCTTTGTGAGGTAATCATTTCCCACAGAGTACGGTTCAGCAAGCATACATACCTATTACTTCCTCCCATGTATTTACGTCACGGGTTGCTGACAGAATAAGTAAGCCATTACCATGGAACCCGCAGGGCTGGTTGACGCCCTCTCGGCTTTAAGCAAACAAATCGCCACCCTCACGGACACCGTACAGGACCTGCAGGCAAACCAAGCTATGCTTCAGCATCGTCTGCAAGACTTACAGACCGCTTCGGGACACCGTCCTCCCTCTGTATCTTCAGGAGTGACACAACCTGTCACGGTATCTGATTTATATGCAGGAGTTCAGGAACCCCGTGTTCCGTTGCCAGAGAAATTCTCTGGGGATAGAAAAGCCTATCTGGATCTCATCACCTCCTGCGAATTATTGTTCTCCGTTAATCCTAGATCCTATGCCACAGATTTCATCAAGGTCCGGACCACTATCTCCCTCCTTTCCGGAGAACCGTGGGCCTGGGATCTCCATCTGCTCAGGGATGAAAGTCCGGTACTCCGGTCTTGGGCTTCCTTCCGTAGGTCCCTGGATTCCTTATATGAGGATCCCCTACGTTCTTCCTCAGCTCAGAGTGCCATTAGAGCCCTCTCCCAGGGCAGACGTCCGGTAGAGGACTACGTAGCGGAGTTTCGTCGTCTCTCTATTGAGACCCAGTGGAATGAGCCTGCGTTGTTAGACCAGTTCCGTCTTGGCCTGTCAGAATACCTCAAAGATGAACTGGCTCGTATTGGTATACCTCCCTCCTTAGAGGATTTGATCCTTCTTGTTATTCAACTGGACCGTCGTTTCCGTGAGCGTCGTCGGGAGAAGCAGGTTCCCTTGGCATCTTCCTTCCGCACGGTTCCCTCTTCTGTTCCCGATGCCCCTGTGGTTCTACCGTCGGTTCCTTCAGAAGAACCTATGCAGATAGGTCTGGTTCGTGGCCCCCTTACCGATGCAGAACGTATGCACTGCCGGCGGCTCAATCTCTGTCTTTACTGTGGAAAGGGAGGTCACATGCTTCGAACCTGCCCTAAGAAGCCTCGTTCCACTAGAGGTAAACCAGAAATGCCCTTTCAACCGTCTTTTGTTTCCACTGCTTCTGTGTCTCATTTGTCCTTTTCTGTCTCTTTACAGTGGGGTTCCCAGCGCAGTAACCTCACCGCCATCCTCGATTCTGGAGCCTGTGGTTGCTTTCTGGATCAGCAGACTGCTGATCGTTTGGGCATCCCTACACGACCTAGGCAGACCCCCAGACACCTGCAGTTGGCCGATGGCCGCGGTCTTCTGTCAGGTCCGGTCTCCTGGGAGACCCTACTGCTTCAGCTCCAGATCGGTTCCAAACACAACGAGACCATAGTCTTCGATGTTATATCTTCACCCTTGCATCCCCTGATTTTGGGCCTCCCATGGCTACAGTTACACAATCCCCTGATCAACTGGTCCACGGGCTCTGTGTCCTTTTCCTCTCCTTTTTGCACGGACCATTGTTTGACTCTTTCTCAACTTCTGGCTCTTCACTCTACATCTGGGTCATCTGTATCCCTACCTCCTGCATACCAGGAATACCTGGATGTTTTCAACCACAAGGGGGTGGAGGTACTACCCCCACACAGGCCATATGACTGCCCCATTGATCTTCTTCCTGGGGCTCCCATTCCCTATGGCCGTATATATCCCCTCTCTGGACCGGAGCTTGGACACCTTAAAAATTACATTGACGAGAGCCTACGGCTGGGGTTCATCCGGCCTTCTACGTCCCCTGCGGGAGCAGGTATTTTCTTTGTCGGAAAGAAGGATGGAGGACTCCGGCCCTGTGTAGATTACCGGGACCTTAATAAGATTACCATAAAAAACCGTTATCCTCTACCGCTAATTCCCGAGCTGCTGGAACGCCTTTCCTCCGCTAATGTATTCACTAAAATCGATTTAAGAGGAGCCTACAACTTGGTGAGGGTTCGTTCTGGTGACGAATGGAAAACGGCATTCCGTACTCGGTACGGTCATTTTGAATACCTGGTCATGCCATTTGGCCTTTGCAATGCTCCTGCTACTTTCCAACACATCATCAATGATGTCTTCAAGGATCTATTGGATAACTTTGTCATTATCTACTTGGACGACATCTTGATTTACTCTTCAACCCTTACCGAACACCGGAATCATGTCAGGACTGTGTTGACACGTCTGCGAGAGCATCAGCTCTTTGCTAAGTTAGAAAAATGCCTCTTTGAGGTTCCCGAGGTATCTTTTCTTGGTTTCATCGTATCCCCTGGTTGTGTCACCATGGACCCTCAGAAAGTGGCAGCCGTTTTGCAGTGGCCTACTCCTGACTCAAAGAAGGCAGTGCAGAGGTTTGTGGGGTTTTCCAACTTTTACAGAAGATTCATCAGAGGATTCTCTCGGGTTATCGCACCCATCACGGATCTTACCAAGCTCCATACACGTTTTCAGTGGACCGATGCTGCTCAGAGGGCCTTTAACCAGTTGAAACATATGTTTACACAGGCTCCCGTCCTCTGCCAGCCGGATGTCCAGAGGCCATTTACGGTGGAGGTGGATGCTTCTGACACGGCTGTGGGGGCTATTTTGTCCCAACGTTCTGGTCCCAAGGACCTTCTCCACCCTGTGTCCTTCTATTCTCGGAAACTCAATCCAGCTGAACGTAACTATGACATCAGTAATAAGGAACTGTTGGCTATTAAATGTGCACTGGATGAATGGAGACATCTCTTAGAGGGGGACATACACCCCGTGACAGTGTTCACCGATCACAGGAACCTTGAGTATTTAAGATCTGCCAGACGGCTGTGTCCTCGCCAGGTTAGATGGGCTTTATTCTTTTCTCGATTTTCCTTGCATATCACCTACCGGGCAGGCTCAAAGAATGGTAAAGCTGATGCCTTATCCCGAATGTACTCGAAGCTACCTCTACAACGTCAGTCACCGTCTGACACCATACTACAACCAAGCCATTTTTTACTGCTTACGGACACCCTTCTGGACCGTCTTTGCCAAAGTATAGTTGATGATCCAAACCCAGAAGGGTCTGATGGTTTAACCTTGTCTGAGGGCCTGCTGTTTCGGCAACACCAAGTTTTTATACCCGGGTCTTTCCGCCAGGAGGTTCTACAGCTGTTCCACGATCATCCTACCGCAGGACATGGGGGGTATGCCAAAACAATGGAAAAAATACGCCGTTATTTCTGGTGGCCCGGTCTGGGGGAAGATGTTCATAACTACGTATCCACCTGTGATACTTGTGCCAGGATGAAAGACAGACACAGCAGACCATCAGGGCTGTTACACCCCTTACCGGTCCCGGCAGGTCCATGGCAAGACGTCACATTGGATTTCATTTCGGATCTGCCGATATCTAACCAACAGAACACCATACTGGTCGTGGTTGACCGCTTCACTAAAATGGCCCCCTTCCTGCCTACCAAGGGACTGCCTTCTGCTGCTCAAACTGCCGCCATGTTTCTGAAAGAGGTTTTCCGACTCCACGGAGTGCCTTTGTCGGTCACCTCAGATCGAGGACCCCAATTCATCTCTAAATTTTGGCGTTCCTTTTGCTCCAACTTGTCCATTTCCTGTAACTTGTCCTCAGGATACCACCCAGAGACTAACGGTCAAACGGAACGGACCAATCAGACTTTAGAGCAATACCTCCGCTGTTACGCTACGCATCTCCAAGACGATTGGTGTGGCCTCCTTCCCTTAGCAGAGTTTGCCTACGATCACCAAGTACATCGCTCTATCCGTTCCTCACCGTTTTATGCCCTCTACGGCTACCACCCAAGGGCCATCCCCGGGTTGCCCCCGGACTTCACTGTTCCTGATTCAGCTCTCCGTGTCCAACGCCTACAAGTCTGTCAACGGTTGCTGTCTAACTTATTAACAGCAGCACAAAACTCCAGCAAGAGACAGGCTGATGCCCATCGTTTACCGAGTCCTACCTACTCAGTGGGCGACAAGGTTTGGTTATCCTCATCTCATCTACGACTGTCTTGCCCAACCCAAAAGTTGGGTCCCCGGTTTCTTGGTCCGTATATGGTTACCCGGGTCATTAACCCTGTGGCTGTCCGGCTTGCCCTACCCGCCTCGGTGCGGGTACACCCTACTTTTCATGTGTCTCAACTAAAACCATGGAGACCCAGCCCACTCCCAGGTCGTGAACCGGTTCGGCCTCCACCTGTGTCTGTTCAGGGGCAGGATGAATATGAGGTACACAAGATCCTGGACTCCCGCCTCTGAAGGGGCAGACTAGAGTACCTCGTCCATTGGTCCGGTTACGGTCCAAAGGATAGGTCTTGGGAACCATTGGAGAACATTCATGGTCCGGCCCTACTACGTTCCTTCCATCGGGCTCACCCGTCTCGGCCTCGTCCCCTTTGCGCCCGGAGGTCGCTTGTTGGGGGTGGGCTCTGTCGGTGTTTGGCGGGGTTGCGACGCTCCATGGCAGGCCGTCGCGACGCAGGTCTCCGTCGGCGCCCGCCGGAGTTCCGGGTTTCGGAGCGGCGACGTCATTACGTCAGACGTCGCCGCGTCATCTGTGACGCGCAGGGAGATCCCCCTATATAACTAAGCGTCTCAGTCTAGCTGACGCTTAGTTATTCGGCTAGCTCCCTCATTCTGGTAGCACTGTTGTATGTAGTTGTATTCTCTGACCTCTGGCTAAGACCCAAGACCATTCCCTGAATGCTGCCTACACTGACCCCTGGCTAAAGACCCTAGACCATTCTCTGAGCGCTACCTGCACTGACCCCTGGCTAAAGACCCAAGACCATTCCCTGAATGCTGCCTGCACTGACCTCTGGCTAAAGACCCTAGACCATTCTCTGAGCGCTACCTGCACTGACCTCTGGCTAAAGACCCTAGACCATTCTCTGAACGCTACCTGCACTGACCTCTGGCTAAAGACCCTAGACCATTCTCTGAACGCTGCCTGCACTGACCTCGGCTACTCTCCTGACTACTCTCCTGGCTCGTCAACCATCTTCTCCTTTGGGCCATCCTCAGACCCTTCTCAACCTCTCCTTCCTTCATTTTATTGAACCTGTGACTCTGGGGGTCCTCAGTTATCTGTCTGGGGTTCTCCCACTGTCTCGGTTCTTTGTTGGGCTGCTCCTGCTATTGGGTTCCTACTCTGCCTGATCCTATTCTCTGTTTTTTCCATCTCCCTGATTATTTAGCTTTCTGCTAGTTCTTTGTGAGGTAATCATTTCCCACAGAGTACGGTTCAACAAGCATACATACCTATTACTTCCTCCCATGTATTTACGTCACGGGTTGCTGACAGGTTCTGCAATAGAAAACCAGTGAAACACGTTGCTTGTTTTTACTGCAATGCCGGTTTTGGTGCTGGTAATAGTATTAAGCCCTTTGTGTTTCAAAAATGCTGTGCTAACTCCCTTTATTGTGCTGGCTATTTAGCTATTTTATACAGTAAGGATCATATCAAATTACATGTTTATTGTTATGTGTGATTAAAAAACATTTAATCAGTTTATTCTTTAGTGTATCCATGCAAACAACAGTTTTTTCAGGATAGAATAAGCTTTCTTTTAGTATTTTATGAAAATATAAATTCTCTGTTATATAGCTAATATATAAAAATAAAAAAAAAATACTTTTAATTATTATGCCTGATTATTTGAAAGCAATTAGTGCTATAAAGGTTTGAGAGATGGGAGGTAAGTTACTGTATTTCTATTATATTTCTACTTTTAATATCTACAGTACTAGGTTAAATCCCGTCATCCGATGAGGTCTAGATCAGGGCTCAAAATTTCCACTCTCCACTAGCCAATGGCAAGTGAAAATTTAGCCCTGACGAGTAGAAATTCATCCCTGGTGGGTATGCTATGGGTTGCAGTAGTGAGTAAATTTTCAGGCCTGAATAGTAGCAAAGGACTTCTAATTTTAAGCCCTGGTCTAGGTCGTGCAGAAAATTAAAGTTTTTGACAGTTTTAGTATTTTGGAATACAGAGCAGAGTCTAAGAAGTAGAGTTTAATATGCTAAACATTTCATTAATACCACATAAAGGGTTAATTTACCGCTAGCCAATATGTAACTTACAGGCCACTGTATAAGATCATGGTGATACATTTGGAAATGAGTCCTAGCTTAATGTCAGGCCTCATTTTGAATTAGTGTGGGATTTAAAAGAGTGCACAATTAGCGGCTCATTTCTTCAAAGCCGCTGATGAAGCTTGACCGGCAAAACGCATTGGGCATTTTAAAGGGATAGTAATACTTAAAATGTAAAAAAAAATATGTTGTAGGGTTTATCCCCCTGAGTAAAACAAGAGTACTCCCACTGCTGAAATGTGTTTTATTCAAAAGTTATTAATTTTCAAAGTTGAATTTTTTAGGTGCAATGTCACAGTGGCCTGAAATTGTACAGTGGCGCTGTTGCTACACGATCCTATGGACAGCTCTGGTCAATTGACCATAAATCTCCATAGGATGGTGTAGCAACAGCGCCACTGTACAATTTCAGGCCACTGTGATATTGCACCTACAAAAATTCAACTTTGAAAATTAATAACTTTTGAATGAAACACCTTTCAGCAGTGGGAGTACTCTTGTTTTACTCAGGGGGATAAACCCTACAACATATTTTTTTTTACATTTTAAGTATTACTATCCCTTTAAGTACTGAATTACTTATTCATTGGCACTACTAAAAAGATGCCAAAGACTTGGGTTTATTGGCACTATGAATATATGCCTAAAATACACATTTAAGCATTTAAGTAAGCTGATCCGAACGCTTACCTATGGACAAACTAAGAACTAAGAACTGAGAACTCAGTACGGGCACTACTAAAAAGATGCCAGAATCTATATACTTTATAGATAAGCGTTTTAACACTTGATCACTGACACTGATATTAGAAAGTTGCCAGGTCACTCGAAGTCTAAAAAGAAATTAGCGCTTTGTATATTGTCTTACTGACACCACGAAAAGGATGTCAGAGTAAAAAGAAATTAGCGCTTTATATAATGTCTTACTGACACCACGAAAAGGATGTTGGAGTAAAAAAATTAGCACCTTGCATACTGTCTGACTGACACCACAAAAAGGATGTCAGAGGTGGGAATCTAATAGGCTTTGCTGAGGTCTGATCCTGCACCACGGATGAACTGATTTATGGGAAGAATCCAGTTCTCAATTCGAACATCGGAAAGAATATAGCCGGTGTTACTTAGGACCAGATGAATAATTATACACTATAGTTCTCTGACACTATATAGCAATATCAGGACATCTACAGACACATAATTACTATTCGATACAATTTGTGATTAATTTCCCTATGGTATTAACACATTTTGAATAGGCAGGGCACCTGCAGTCTCTTTAATTCCATGTAATAAAGACCACACAGCCACTAATGTAGCAAGAAATAAGTGATGGTAATTGAAATGGCTCTGAAACATAAGGGTATTAAGCAAGCAGGGCACCTGCAGGATAGCTATTTTGAAGTTAGATTACTATATGGAAATAATTAATCCATAGCAATACGATAAAGTTAGCAGATAACCTACTACAAAGTATCGAGGAAAGAATACCTCTATCATCACCAACAGGATAGGCAGAGCACCTGCAGCTGTTTAGAGATTCTATATACTATGAACCCTTAAAACACTGGTCTAAGAAATATACTGCAAGTATTCATAGCTCAGTTAGACATTAATCAGGCAGAGCATCTGCAACTAAACTATCTGGAGAAATCTCAAAAGGATGATAGCAGGAAATTGTATTTTTTGTATCATAACTTAAAAACAAGTATGTACCAAAAAGAGAGTCCAAAAGGCTATTAAGGAGTAACTAATAATAAGAAAATGGATTTTTCTATTATACAGTGTTTTGAAACCAAACAATTTCACTCAGAGGAGTGAGTTTTCTATGCTGGATACACATCTTATCAGTCAATATAGATCTTTTTGATTTTAATGTTCGACAAACACAAGTATTTCAATAAAGTTTTTTTATTTTCTAACCTCACACATTGCTACAGCACTGATCTGGTCTCCTTCCCATATGTGAGCTAAGAGATAGGGTGTTACTATACTGAAGACACCGCTCTCGCTCAGTAGCTCACTGTAACTTTCTATCTTTTTTCTCTTCCTTCTATAACGGTTATCTACACTGAGATCTGCGGTGTGCCACTTTTTTACCAGTGACACCATTTATTGATTATATCGTTGGACACCAGGGATATTTCCTGTTCTCTAGGAGCCTGGGGGACTCTCAGAAGGGAGGTAGATATAGGCAGATAGACTCCATGGAGGAATCAGAATCAGAAGACTTAGGGCAAAGGTCATAAGGTAGGCAGGTTAGTGGAAGCAGGCAGATAGTGGGGTGATCCTCATTAGAAGGGTGACTTCCTTCAAGCTGGGTGTCTGGCAGTACACTGAAGAGGACCTGGAAGGAAAGAGACTGCATGAACAGCAAAAGAAGCTACAGGTTTTGTGTCAGGCACAGCCAGAGAATTTGTGGTTCCATTACCACGGTCTCTTTTATAGTATAGAGAGACATCAAAAGCTACAACAGCACCTCAAGAGAATTTTGTACTTGAGTGGGCTATCAGTTTTACTCTTGGATAAGAATGAGATCTAGGCTTTAGGATAATTTGGACTATGTGCAAATGAACTGTTGATTGGGTGCTCATTGACATGGGTTGACATTTACTATATGTGAGTTGTACTCTTATATATAAAATGCAGACTGCTTTTATCTAAGAGTGTGTGTCTGTGTTTGTATTAGTCTTGGTAGGGAGTAATAGTTCCTTATAGGCTACCTTGCTGAATAGAGGCACCGTGTCATAGTTTTGGTGGTACATTTGATCTTGGCCTATCCCCACAGTATTGGGGAAGACTGAGATATCTAGGGCGAGCCAGCAAAGAACAGGAAGAGTGGACAAATGGGTGTCACAGATAGATGATAATGGCTAAAACACAATAAAATATGTGTTCATACCAACAGTCTGCTTAATGTGCATTATAAAGCTTTTGTACATTGTGCAGTTAACAGATACAATCCCTAGAAACACTCAAACATTAAATGTTAATGCAAGACACCAAGGGCAATATTCAGCAAAAGAGTTGCAATTCCAGTCAAACCAGCTGCACCATAGGGGGCAAATGTCATATGCCAAAATTCCACTGTTGTCTCTCTGCCTTGTTAGTACATATTGTCAATCAAGAAGCAGAGGAATAGCATGTCCTAAAACTCCCATAAACCCCCACACCCTTCCAAGTGTCAATGTTAAGTACCAGGCCTAATACAAAGACAATAAGCAGTGTAGAAAACAGGTCCCACCACCTATTTTAGAGTGGAATCGAATTTGTCAATGACCCTTATTTTCCTAAGAAAACAGAACCAGTGTAAGTTCATATTGGAATGTAATTAGGGAAGTAGGTACAATTCAAAAAGCTATAGAGGTGCAAGTATTGAGCAAACTGTAAGGTATAAATGAAAATTCCCCTTTATTTAAATTGAGAAGCAATAATTTGACGTCCTTTCTAGTATTCAAGGGTTAACATTCCCATTTAAATCAATAGGACTTTTTGTCTCCCAGTACTGCAGTTGTTTACCTTTCTTATTTCAGCCTCAGGTTTAATACTTATATATCCTGTTCAATTAAAATCTGTACTCAAATCAGCAGCCTTAGAGCGAAAGGATTAATAATTATATACGTCTTGGAGAAAGAAAAAGGACAGAACAAAAGGTGATACTGAGAAGTAGTGCAGATAGAGATAAATGTTCTGTAAGTGCTGCTTCATATGAAGTGTGTTCGTTTCTTGGAATAGCCACCCATTGAAAGTGCTAAAGACAAAGGCGTTGAAAGTGGTGAACATGGACAGGAAAAAAGTCTGCATAGGTTAAAAGGTAAGGGCTTCAGAAAGAGGGAGCAGCACTTGTCCTGTTTTTTTTTTTTGTTTGGTTGCTAGGTGACACTGGCTGTATTGTGCAAGATGCAGTACTGACCAGGCACAGCAGGGGGCAGTCATGTATAGTATACACTGTGGCATTGATAGTGTTTACCGTTGCATGGTATAACAGGGAGTGAAGATAAAGAAGCTAGCTGGACCGTGAAATACTTTTTGTGCTAAACTTGATAGAGAGTACAGGTTGGTGACATGACGGAGAATATTATGTTAACATTTATCAATGTAGCATATGTTTAATGCAGTGATTCTCAACCAGGGTGCCGTGGCACTTTGGTGTGCCATGGACATCAGCTTAGGGTGCCCCATGTTTTCTATGAAGACTAACAAAAATGGACTTTTAAATAAAGATTTATAGAAATTGTTATGCACATTATGTTTCCTTTTGTTATTATGATTGTAAGACCTAATAATAACTGTATATTTATGCACTGTACCATCATTATGCCATTGATAAAGTACATTAAATATGTTAGGGGTGCCCCAAATGTTCTATATTACGTGTTAGGGGTGCCCCGTACAAAAAAAGATTGAGAACCACTGGTTTAATGAAATGAAAAGCAGCATATGATGCAAAGATCTATAGTGGCTTGTGTAGTGAGATAATAGAAATGTAAAATGTTGATTGATATAATAGCATGCAAAGATAATAATATAAATATATAAATAAGCACTGCTGTATACTAGAATGTAGAGTGATATAAGATCATGCAGATAGTTATAACATACGTGATTATAGCAGGTGGAGTCATACAATAACATGCAGAGAGGCACAATAACAGATTGTTATGCAGTAGCGTGTAGAATTATATAATAAGATAATTAAAACAAAATGCAGAGGGATATAATAGCATGCATAGAGATATAATAACATATAGAGAGATGTAATAGTAAGCAAAGAAATATAATAACATAAAGGTATAATAGCACACAGTGCTATATAATAACATATAGAGTGATATTAAGATGCATGAATATATAATATTTAAGGAAATATAATTACATTCCTAGAGCTGTATTAGCATGCAGCTGGATATAACAACATGTAGAATAGAATAATAACACATATGGATCTATATATATATATATAGGCATGTAAAAATGGATCAAGCACTCGCAGGACTTTAAGTGGAGATTCAATGTATTTCTTAAATCAACGTTTTGGCCAGACTGTGCTGGCCTTCCCCACAGTCTCATCATAGCACCCAGGCATCTTTGACTGTTTAAGTGAGAGTGCCTCCAACCCGTTTTGTATATAATATGTATATATAATAACAAAGAGATAAACTTACAGGGATATAAACATGCTGAAAATGTAACATTCAGAACGATATAACATACAGAGTGCTAAAAGATGCAGAATAATATAATAATGTGGAGAAAGTTATAGCATACAGAGTGGTGTAATAGTATACAGAATTAAATAACATGCAGAGTGATATATTAGCATGTGAAAGATATAATAGAATGTACAGTGATATAAGGGTATTTTTATGCTACTTACGTATAAATCTTTTCCTCGTAGTCCATGTGGGACACAGGGACCATGGAACTGAATTTCCTACTTTAGGAGTCAGAGCACTTTAAGAATAAGCCTCTCAGGGAGACAAACACCCTCTCTGCTCTGCTTAACCTCCAAGTAGTTCCGCCCTTTTGGCAGTTTTCACTTTGCAAGGCCAGACTAAGACCAAAAGAGTCTCCATTCCAGAGAAGCCAAGAACAGCAGGGTAGCCCTGCTACAGAAAAAAGCCAGACATCTTCTCAGGAAGGTATGCTCCTGTGTGCTCCATTGATTAAGTATTTATCAGTATAAGGACAAAAGTCTTATTTTCTCTTTCATCCAATGAGGGTTACTGGGACCATGGAGATATTCCAACACTGTCCCAGCAAACATTACCAGGGAGGGACAGAGAACCCACATAAACTGTGTAAAGTTCAACTACAACACGTGGTATACTTACCCACCATATCCATATTGTGTAAACAGACATCCTAACTAGACTTGTGCAATTTGGACGGGCAGCTTTCGGAATTTGACGGAAATGGGGTCATTCTGCGACATTCGGACCTTCTGACAATCAAGGGTCGTTCGCCAAAAAAATATGAATCCGACTAGCCCTGGTCCGAATGTCATTGAAATTTTCGGAAATTTCAGCGACTACTACAGGCGCTCGATTACTTTCCCTCCATACTTTTCCTCCAAGTCTGTAGTCCAATTAGGTCCTCAGTTTCATGCGTTACTTTCCCGCTTTGTCTCTATTCCAATTGGCTTCTTTGTTTCATGATGTGGGTTGGACTAATGACACAGACACCCAGGCAGACAGCCTGCATTTCCTCATTGTGTTGTTGGAGCTCAGAGAGAGAGAGAAGAAGGAGATAGAGAGTGTCCAGTTGTTGTGTAGGCAGGCAGTTAGCATTAGTGCCTTATTGCCACTGCAAGGGAGAGTCATCTTTGTTCCTGTGTAAAAAATTAAAAATATTAGGGATTTGTTCGAATAATTTTTAGAATGACACATCAGCCAGTCTCACAGTTCTGTAGGCAGGCCTAGTACCTTATTACCACCGCAAGGGAGTCACCTGTGTTCCTGTGTTGTCTCCGGAGGAGTCCCTCCTTCCGTTCAACATATTGGAGCTTCGGGCGATATTTCATGCCCTCCGACATTGGACATCTCAGTTGGAAGACTGTCTGGTCCGAGTAGAGTCTGACAATGCCACGGCCGTGGCTTACATCAACAAGCAAGGTGGAACAAGAAGTCTGCTTGGTTGGAGTTCAAGGCTATTTTGTCCTGGGCAGAAGAACATGTTCCTGCTATATCCGCAGTGCACATTCCTGGCGTAGACAACATCATGGAGGACTTCCTCAGTTGACACACAGTGGAGAGTGGGAGCTACACCCAGATGTGTTCAACCTCATTGTTCAGAAATGGGGTCCTCCTTACATCGACCTGTGGCGACAAGACACTCTGATTGCTCCGTACTGGCCTTGTCAGTCTTGGTTTGGAGCTTCTGGATCTGTCAGTGGTGGAGCCATTCCGGCTCCCATACCGTCCGGACCTTCTTCTACAGGGTTACCTGTGGTAGGAGGATGTTCATCGTCTAGCTTTGATGGCTTGGAAATTGAATCCTCAGTATTGAAGAAGAAAGGGTTCTCTTCTGGTGTTGTGGCTACTATGCTCAGTGCCTGAAAACCTGTTTGTTCCAAGATCTACCATCATGCCTGGTCGACCTTTCTGTCTTGGTGTGCTGACAAGGACCTATCTCAGGATTTCCTAGCCTTCTTGCAGGACGGTGTGGATAAGGGCCTCAGTTTGAGTTCCCTTAAGGTTCAGACTTCTGTGCTTTCTGTTTTCTTTCAGAGGCGCATTGCTATCCTTCCTGATGTTAAGGTTTTCTTCCAGGGCGTTGCTCATGCTCATCCTACCTTTAAGATTCCTTCTCCTCAGTGGGATCTTAACTTGGTTTTTGGGCATTCTTCAACTCCCCCCATTTGAGTCTTTGGCTACTATTCCTCTACGCCTCTTGATGTCGAAAATGACCTTCCTCCTGGTTATTGTGTCTGTCCACCATGTTGCGGAGTTGCATGCTCTGTCCTGTAAACCACCCTATTTGGTGTTTCACAAGGACAAGGTGGTGCTTCGCACTTCTCAGGAGTTTCTCCCGAAGGTGGTCTCTGAGTTCCACATCAATCAGGAGATGGTGGTGCCTTCTTTCTGCCCCTACCCTACCTCTGACAAGGAGAGGGATCTCCACTTGTTAGATGTGGTGCATTGTCTCAAGTTTTATGTACATCACACTGAGTCTATCAGGAAATCAGACACGCTGTTCGTCATTCCTGAGGGTCCTAGGGCAGGAAGACCTGCATCCAAAGTGACTATTGCTTCTTGGATCAAGTCCACTATTCGTAGGGCTTATGAGCTAAGGAAGAAACCTGTCCCTTTCAGGGTCACGGCTCATTCTACAAGATCTATTGGGGCCTCTTGGGCTCACAAGAATCAGGCCTCCACTGATCAGTTGTGCAAGGCAGCCACTTGTTCGTCTGTGCACACCTTTTCGAAGCACTACCGTGTTGATGTGCTGGCATCGGCTGACGCCAGCTTTGGGAGGAAAATCCTGGAGGCAGTCTTGCCCGTCTAGGATTCCCTTCAGTTCTTGGTGCTTCCTTCACTTTTGAGCCATGTTGGCTCTAGTTCAGTGTGCTGTGTAACAGTTCCTGAGGTGTTGTTACTCCTGTTCAGTGTGTTGACAATTAGTTGTTTTGTTGGTCTATTTCTGATCTGATAGTTCATATCTGCACTGGTGACTTTAGGGACCTTGCACCTGGTCCTTGCCTTACTTCCCGCCTCTGGGAAACTCAATGGTTGAACATCCCAGAGTTACCAGTAACCTGTATTGGATGACAGAGAAAAGAGGATTTTAGTCTTGTCTGTTAAATCCTTTTCTCCTAGTCCATACAGGTTACTGGTCTCCCACCCTGTCAAGGGACAATTCTTGGCTCTCCTGTGGCAGACTATGGGGGTCCTTCGGGTTCATGCTCACAGGAGTCTTCTTTCCCTTCTACTATCTAGTCAATAGTGTCTCAAATCTTTCTGGAGCTGGTAGGCTAGCTGTAGCCAAGGAGGGAAGGTAGGCTCCACCCCCTGCATACAATTCTAGAATTGTTCCTGCCTACTTAAAGGGGTGGATTGCCTACCCAGAGTTACCAGTAACCTGTATGGACTAAGAGAAAAGGATTTAACAGGTAAGACTAAAATCCTCTTTTTAAAGTCGCCGAATACTTCAGACTGTCGCTGACTTTTGTCCGAGACACTCCAGTATTCAGCAACTTCAGATTTCTTCGACTTGCTGTATCCGATTATCTGTCGGCTGACTTAAAGACATCTACCTGCTCTGTTTGTCGACTCCCAGCCTTCTGCAGTAGGGTTCCAACTCTATGTTGGAGCTTGAGTGTGTTAACATCCTGCGCATTGGCTATAACTCGCCAGGCTGAGAGACTGTGATACCTCTGCAGAAGCAAACATATTGACCTTGTAGTGTTTTGAAAATGTATAGAGGGCTGTCCATGTATCAGGCTTGCATAGCTTATCCTCTGAAGCTTGATTCTTATATATCCAAGATGCACAAGGAGTCTTGGTAAATGAGCTGCTATCTGAAAGGATACCGTCATAGAATGGATCACATAAAATTGTCTAATGGTAGACTTGATCCTGGGAGCTATTCTTTGATGGTGCCTGACCTCTTCTTAGACCCTTTGAAATAAGAAAGAAGGCACCCATCTTATGGAAGAATCTAGTTTGTTGTACATACTTTCTAAGTCTCCATACCACATCCATTAAAGTAACAGTAATGTCCTAATAAAAAAAAAATCTTATTTTGTACAGTTTGAAAAAAGAAATTATGTGGCACAAATCCTATCTCTCAAACCTTTATGGTTTGAGAGATATTCTCATTTAAAGTTCCCCCTCTCCTGATGTCAGCTGTAAAGCTGACAGCAGAAGATCCGTGTTGGCCGACACGAGGATGCTCTTCAGCAGAGCTGAAATTGCGTTATTTAAAAACAACTACTTCGTTGGAATGGTCTAAAAAGTGTGCCTGCAAACCATGCACACATTGTAGACCTTTCCAATGAAGTAATTATTTTCCAATAACGCGATTTCGGCTCTGCTGCAGAGCCCCCGGCTGGTCCCCGGGCCAGGATCTCCTGCTGGAGGGAGGGGGGGGGGGTCTTTACAGGTGAATATCTCTCAAACCATAAAGGTCTGAGAGATAGGATTTGTGACACATAATTTCTTTTTTTAAACAAGAAACATTTAAGTGTAGTTTATGTTTCTTTGCATTTGATTAATTTGGGTACAGAGAAGGTATGACAATTCCCTAATTCCCTTGAAAAATCCAATACCAACTTTGGTAGGAACCCACTTCCAGTCCTAAGAACTGCCTTGTCAGAATGAAAGATTAACAATGGAGAGTCAGTGGAGACCTCCATCACTTCGCTGACCAATATTTAAAGAAGAATAAACCACCAAAAACCACTTAACAGGCGATACACAATGCCTTACTAACTTTACAGAAATGACTTTCCCTAATTGACATATGGAGTCATTTTCATCCAAATATTAGTACATTTAGTTTTGACTACCATTCTCATGACAACTTCACCTGAAATTGCTTTCTTTCTACCACCTCACTGATGACATATATTCAGGACTGCACCATTCATTATATCATTATATCAGACCATGCCCCATTTTCAGTTTCCACTAGTTGCCCTTCTTTTAACTGAAGGATGCCTGCTCAGAGGACTTCAAGCTAAGTCTTAAAGGGATAGTAATGTTTCATAATAAAAGCAGCTCTAATTAATCATCATAGTATTTTGACCTTGGAGAGTGTTATTTCAATTCTGTCAGAGTTGTAGGTCAAGAGTAATTCAATGACAAAGTGTCCCCCTTCCGCCCCTTTTACTGATGTAACACTTTTCAGCCAGTGCAGAAGAGAGGTTCCCAGGTAGACTGCAGAGAGGGACAATCTTCAATTAAGATAAGGGAAAAACCTGAAAAGCTTGTCAAGGGGGGGCAGGGCTTTCATTGTTTTCATTGTAAGAAGATTGTCCCCTGCTGTTATCTGTCTGGTCTTACAACTAAATTCCCCATCTGAGAAGAGATGGCTTACACTAGGTAAAAGGGGCGGGAGGGGAAACTTTGCTTGTGAATATCTCTTAAACCATAAAGGATTGAGAGATAAGACTTATATCATTCTTCATATTTTTTTTAATGCCTACAAAATAAAATAAAGTTAAAACGAAGTATTACTATCCCTTTAAGGAAGATTGTCCCTCATCACTCTCTTTTCGGATTGGCTTTCTGTTATGAGGATAATTTGTGCCCAGTGGGTGATTTTTTTATGGAGACAAAGTGTCCAGCTTTAGGGGGGGCAGTGTGCCTCTGGGGTGAAACTCCCCATGTCCCTCTTTCCCTCCCAGATTTTCCAATTTTTGAACGACTGTGTGGTGTGTGTGTATGTGTATTACTGTGCTTTGCATTAATAAAACTCACATTAAACGTTAATATAGTATTTGTATTTTTAAATACACTTGGTAAATTAAAAACTTCGATCTTGCTCCCGCACATTCATTTATAAATATAATTAGGTGTCAGTAGGTCATACAGTGGCCTACACTTAAAGAGATAGTAATGTTTCATAATAAAAGCAGCTCTAATTAATCATCATAGTATTTAGACTTTGGAGAGTGTTATTTCAATACTGTCAGTTATAGTTCAAGAGTAATTCAATAACAAAGTGTCCCCCTCCCGCTCCTTTTACTGATGTAACACTGCTCAGCCAGAGCAGAAAGGAGGTGCCCAGGTAGACTGCAGAGAGGGACAATCTTCAGTTAAGATAAGGGAAAAAGCTGAAAAGCTTGTCAAGGGGGGCAGGGCTTTCATTGTTCTGATAGGAAGAATATTGTCCCTTGCTGTTATCTGTCTGGTCTATGGACTGCATTCCACATCTGAGAAGAGATGGCTTACACTAGGTAAAAGGGGCGGGAGGGGGAAACTTTGCTTGTGAATATCTCTCAAACCATAAAGGTTTGTGATATAAGACTTATATCGTTCTTCATGTTTTTTTAATGCCTACAAAATAAAATAAAGATAAAACGAAGTATTACTATCCCTTTAATATTGCCAGAGCACCAGCACTGCAGGGGTTAGTTCCCCATCTCTGTCCATTTTGTATTGGATTTTCACTCTGTTCTCTGCTTCTCTCTCCCTTACTATCACAGTAAAGAAGAGGGGGACAGAGAACAGTAACAAAGGCACTCAGTTTCAGGCTCCCACTGGTTCTACCTACCCATTCCATGGCAAAATCAGGGCATAATGCCACCTAAAATGCAGTAAACAACATTTTTAGCAGAGTTTAATAAAAAATGTGCCGTAAAAGCCATTTCTCTGTTGTCCAATATAGGTTACTGGTAACTTTGGGTAGGCGACCTTTCCCTTTAAGTAAGACAGGAAACTTTCTTGAATAAGAAGTGATGGGTGGAGCCTACCTTCCCTCTCAGCCTGCAGTAGCCAATACTCTCCAGTTAGATAATTTACTTTGAAGAGGAAAGACAGAGAAGCTGTTCTGCTTTAGTTTTAGTGTTTTCTGTTAGATATACCACCATTAGACGGATTACCATAACTGACAATGCCCTTAGCTGTGGATAGCTCAGTCTCCAGGTGCTATGGTGGACCTTTTAGCCCTGAGGGGAAAATCTTGCTGGACAAGTTCTTTCCCAGGAGTGGCCCATGGAGGCTTCTTCTTAAATACATGGTAGTCTGAATACAGAAGACCTGCTAAAAATGTGAGTAACCCCTTGAGTGCTGAGGTCCACTTGTCCCACGCTTACTCTCTGCTCAGAGTTCTCCATTGGAGCTCCTATTACATACTCCTGCACTCACTGGGTTTGTCTGTATGTCTGTTGGGGGGGCTTGGAGCAGTGTTTCTGTGGTAATTTAACCCTTTGTATGCTATTTTGACATGTTTTGAGTACTTTTCAACACTTTCCCAGTTGGGGGCAGTGTTTATTTCACTTTTATTATGTTTTCTGGTGTATTTGCAAATTTTTTTACCTCAGTGTAAATTTTGTAAAATTTGTTTTTAGCGCATAGACGCCATGATCCATTCACCTCTATGAAACTTTACTGTTTGGGACATATCTCTGCAACCGCTCATCGTAGCAACTTCAGAGATGGCTGATTTTGTTTGTCTACCCTTGTTCTATGATCCGGTTCATGCTCTGAGTGTTTTGGGTGGCTTAGGGGGCTTCAGGGCACTGTTTGGGGTACTTGTACAGGGAAACTACATTACCCATGAGTGCTTGCTTTGCAAGCTTGTTACTGATTGGCTCCCATTGAGGTCGCCATTTTCTTTCATCCCTTCATGAGTATCCTACACAGGACTGGAGCTTCTCTCCTCAGCTTATTAACCCTTCGCCTGCCAGATGAGTGTATTTTAGCGATTTCTGGGGGTGAAATTTTAATCTTAAACACTGTTTAGTGTATACCAGATATACTGAGATGTATGTGACACTGTGAGAATGTCTAATCCTTCTGAACTTGGGGCTAGGCCTAAGACTAAGGACCCTGGGATGTCTGTGACCCCCATTGCGCATTGTTCCTTATGTCAGTCAGGGTTACCTAGAGAATACTCAGGTCATTTATGCCCTACATGCGCTGCTGCCCCTGAGTCACCTCCAGGGACCTCCAGCCATGTATTAGAGCCAACTTGGTTACAGTAGTTTAAGGCTACTACTAAAGATTTAAAGTCTACCTTACAACTGTTACCATCTCAAATGAGTGGGGTCTTCCAGGCTTGGCAACCCCCTGTATCCATCAGATCATCCCTGCCTAAACCGCAGGGAATACCTGATATGTCTGATTCATCTGAAGAGGAACTCTTAATGGATTCAGATGACGAGGGTAATTCTGTGGAGTTGTCTTCCCAGTTTTTTGGGGACCCATTTGAGACTGACCCTGAACCCTCTGCTGAGGGCCTGATCAGGGCCGTCCTCCCTACTTTGAATATTCCCTTGACATCTGAAGATCCCAAGGACCCTTCTGATGTGTTTCAGGAGCCTAAGACGCTGTCTACCTGCTTTCCTCCTAATCCCACTCTTGACTGTCTGGTTTGGATGAGTGGAAGCTTCCTGACAAGAAGCTTGCTGTGTCTATAAAATGTGCTAAGTTGTATCCCTTCTCTGAAGCAGCTTTGGTACAGTGGGCTCAACCTCCTAAGGTGGATGCCCCGGTTTTTAGACTCTCCAAGTCCACTTCTCTGCCAGTGGCGGATGCATCTGTTCTCAAGAATTGGACAGATAGAAAGATTGAGGCCTTGTTGAAGTCAGTACTTCCTTGCATCCCTCTTTTGCGGCCGCTTGGTTGAATAGAGCCATTGCAGTTTGGACTGAGCAGCTAACAGTGGCTGTCCGTCAAGGCGCTCCAACTTCTGACTTGTTGCGGCTCTTAGCTAATATTTTTGAAGCCCAGCATTATGTGTCTACAGGGATTTTTGATTACATACGTTTGGTAGGAAGACTTTCCACCATGTCTGTGATGGCCAGACGTGCTGTTTGCTTAAGATCTGGTCTGCTGATACTACCTCCAAGAAGATGCTTCTTTCCTTGCCCTTCTAGTGAACCTCTCTGTTTGGGCCTGAGCTCAAAGACATCATCAGTGAGGCTACTGGGGGGAAGAGCACCCTGTTGCCTTTCCTCCCCAAGAAGAAGCCACAGTCCAGACGGAATTGGCTTTTTCGTCCCTTTCAGAATGAGGAGCGCGCAGTGACCCAGGCGGTTCCCCAAGCACCTAGTGCCTCCTCCAAGCCTAAACAGCAGTGGAGACCCAAGCAGTCCTTAGCTAAGCCCAAGACTACCAAACCTTCTTCGGCATGACTCGTTGAACCCCGGTTCCCACGAATCAGTGGTGGCCGCCTGCGCTTTTACCACTCTGTCTGGACAGACGCCATGGCGGATCCGTGGGTTCTTCAAGTCGTGACAGAGTGGTACAGGATCCCCTTTACCTCTCTTCCTCCACCCAGGTTTAGTCTTTCACACACTCCTCAGGCAGCAGACAAGCTTCGACTTTTCACCGGGGAGGTTCAGACCCTTTTGGACAAAGAGGTTTTGGAGCCGGTTTCCGAACCAGAACAGGGTTTCGGTTTCTATTCCAACCTGTTTGTGGTCAACAAAAAGAATGGAGGATGTCGTCCTCTCCTGGACCTCAAGAATCTCAATTCCGTCGTGGTCAAGTCTCCTTATCATCAGGAGTCTCTGCAGACGGTGATTTCCGCCATGTCTCCTGGAGAGTTTCTTGCCTCCCTGGATCTTCAGGATGCATACCTGCACATTGCTATTCATCCAGAGATCCGGCAATACCTCCGGTTTGCCTGCGACCAAGGACACTTTGTTTTCTGCTCTTCCCTTAGGTCTGTCTACTACTCCACAGGTCTTCAATCGGGTCCTAGGTGCCTTGATATCGCTCTTGCACAGGACCTGGGTCCGAGTTACTCCTTACATGGACGATCTCCTGCTGAAGGCCTCATTATCACGGTGCCCGTGATTGCTGCCTTTTTGTGTCAGTTACCTGTAGAGGGCTCTCCATTGGCTGTCTGCCTTCAGCCTGCCCTGCATTGCCTATTTAGACTGAGCCTGGGCACCCTTTGGTTGCCCTTTCGTGTTGTCTCTATGCTGCTCGCATCTCCATTATGTTCCTGAGCTTCCTGGGCCCTTCGCTATGTTCCTGCTACCTGAGATCGTCAAGTTCCTGAGTTACCAGTTCAGTGGTTCCTGTTTCCGTTCCTGATCCGGTTGGAGTTGCCGTTGTGTCGCTGCTTCCCGCTGCCAGTCCCCGCTGCCGTTCCTGATCCGGTTGACCGTCTGGAGTGCTGGTTCCTGTTTTCACCTGCTGTGCTCCTTATCCAGTTCTCCTGTAGTCCGCTATTGCTCCCTGGTCGCCTTGGCGACATTTCTACTCCTTGCTGGTTTATCCAGTACGAGGGAACTGGTTTGCTCCACAGCCACCCGGCTGCTGTTGCCTCTATATTGATTTGTGTTCCCAGTACATGGGTACTGGTTCGCTCCACAGCCACCCGGCTGCTATTGCTCGATAGCGATTTGTGTTCACAGTACGTGGGTACTGGTTCGCTCCACAGCCACTCGGCTGCTATTGCATGATACGATTAGTGTTCACAGTACGCGGGTACTGGTTCGCTCCACAGCCACCCGGCTGCTATTGCATGATAACGATTAGTGTTCCCAGTACGCGGGTACTGGTTCTCTCCACAGCCACCCGGCTGCTATTGCATGATAACGATTAGTGTTCCCAGTACGCGGGTACTGGTTCGCTCCACAGCCACCCGGCTGCTATTGTAACACAAGTGTTTTGTGTCCCCAGTACGCGGGTACTGGTTCGCTCCTTAGCCACCCGGCTGCTGTTGCACCTTGTGAGTCTTGTGCTTCCAGTACACGGGTACTGGTTTGCTTACATTTGTTACCGGTTGCTGTGCACCGGAAGAGTACGGTTTCCCAGTACGCGTGTACTGGTTTGCTTCACCAACTACCGACTGCCGTTGCTCCGGTACAGTCTATGATTACAATAAGTGGGTACTAGCTCACTCCTATTCACCGGCTGCTGTTGCACCGGAAGAGAGATTGGTCTCCCCAGTACGAGGTACTGGTTCGCTGCACCACATCCGAGTCTATTGTACCGATTTAGAGTTACTGTGTCTCCAGTACGCGGGTACTGGTTCTCTCTATGTTGGTTATAGCTGTCAAGTCCTAGGCAGCTCCGTTGGTTCTCCAGTACGCGGGTACTGGTGGTCTCCTGCAATTCCTTGGCTTGCCACTTGCGCTCATTTAGCCTCTGCATGTCATCCTTGTGACTGTTGCTGCCACCTAGACAGTCACTGAGGCTTTAGTGGTTGCCACCCACTCCGTATTAGGCTGCCTTGCCCGGTATATTGGTAAGGCCGGTAGAACCTATTCCTCTTGTACCATCTTGGGTTGCCTTACCCGGTATTGGCAAGGCCGGTAGAGCCTTTATACTTGCTGTCTGCCTTAGGCTGCCTTGCCCGGTATATTGGCAGTGCCGGTAGAGCCAACTATCCTTCGAGTACCAGTCCTGGCTGCCTTGCCCGGTATATTGGCAGGGCCGGTAGAGCCAACTATCCTTCGAGTACCAGTCCTGGCTGCCTTGCCCGGTATATTGGCAGGGCCGGTAGAGCCTACTAATTCTCCGTGTACTAGTCTCCAGGCTGCCTTGCCCGGTATATTGGTAAGGCCGGTAGAGCCTATCTATTCCTTGTACCAACTTTCTGGCTGCCTTGCCCGGTATATTGGCAGGGCCGGTAGAGCCTGTATCGCTATTATTATTGCTTTCCCTGTCATTGCAATATATATGTATGAAAGTGTATGATGCCCTATGGGGTTGTCTTAAACTTTTCAATAAAGTTGTGTTTTTACCTAACTTTGCGTCTGAGAGTCTTAACAAACCGTGACACTCATCTCTGGAGCTTCTGCATCACCATGTCCAGGATTGCATTCATGTTCTCTCCCATCATGGGTGGATCTTGAACATGGACAAGTCAGATCTGATTCCATCTCAGGGTCTCATTTACCTGGGTCTTCTCTTCGACACAGTGAAGGGGATGGTGTTCCTCAAGGATGAGGTAGCTCACGAGATTGCACGCAAAGTATCTACTGTCCTAGAGTTGGATCCGTTGCCAGCCAAGAAGTTGACATCTCTGGTGGGGAAGTTCATTTCCATCATGGAAGAAGTCCCGTTCGCCATGGCTCATGCAAGGGAACTTCAACGGTTTGTGATCCAGGCCTGCAAGGGTCAGACGGATCTCTTGAAGATATCAGTATTTCACCCCCTACATGTGGAACTGAGTCTGTCATGGTGGCTCGACCTCTCGCATCTCCTGAAAGGCAGGGCCTTCCAGATTCCGTCCTGGACGACTGTAACCACAGATGCCAGTCTGTCGGGATGGGGTGCTGTCTTGGGTCATCTGAATGTTCAGTGCCGGTGGTCTCCGAAGGAGAGTCTCCTTCCCATCAACGTATTGGAGCTTCGAGCAATCATCCATGCTCTCTGGTATTGGACGGTCCAGTTGGAAAGTTGTCCTGTTTGAGTCCAATCAGACAACACCACAGCCGTGGCTTACATCAACAAGCAAGACGGCACAAGAAGTTTTACAGCTTGGTTGGAGGTCTAGTCTATTTTGGACTGGGTAGAAGATCATGGTCCTGCTATTTCCGCAGTTCACATTCCAGGTGTGGACAACGTCCTGGCAGACTTCTTAAGTCGACACACTATCGACAGCGGAAAATGGGAACTGAATCAGGAGGTGTTCCATCTCATTGTCCAGAAGTGGGGTCTTCCTCAGATCGACCTGATGGCGACGAGACACAACAGGAAGGTTCTACTATTCTGCTCCCGTTAGAATGACCCTCAGGCTCTAGCAGTGGATGCCATGTCCAATCCATGGAGTTTTCTTCTGGCATACATATTTCCCCCTCTTCCCATGTTGCACAGGGTATTGAGGAAGCTTCTTCTGGAGCGATCTCCAGTCATTCTGATTGCTCCATACTGGCCACGCCAGTCTTGGTTTCAGGAGCCTCTGGATCTGTCGGTGGTGGAACCGTTTCGACTACCCCACCTTCAGGGATACCTGTGGAAGGAAGATGTTGAACGTTTGGGTTTGATGGCTTGGAGGTTGAATCCTCAATTTTGAAGAAGGGCTTTTCTTTTGAGGTCATCGTTACTATGCTTTGTGCTCTGAAGCCTGTTTCTTCTAAGGCATACCATTGGGTTTGGTCTACCTTTCTCTCTTGGTGTGCTGATAGGGATCTTTCCCATGACTTTGATCTCCCTACGGTCCTGTCTTTTTTGCAGGATGAGGTTGTTAAGGGTCTCAGTTTGAGTTCCTTGAAGGTTCAGACTTCTGTGCTCTCTGTTTTCTTTCAGAGACGTCTTGCCATTATCCCTGATGGCCAGGTTTTCTTCCAGGGTGTTGCTCATGCTCGCCCTGCTTTTAAGAGTCCCACTCCTCAGTGGGATCTCAATTTGGTCTTAGGTGTTCTCCAGCATCCACCTTTTGAGTCCTTGGCTACCATTGCTTTACGTCTCCTGACTTGGAAGATGGCTTTTCTCCTGGTGATTGTGTCTGTTCTTCGTGTTGCGGAGTTACATGCTTTGTCCTGTAAACACCCTTTTTGGTTTTTCATAAGGACAAGGCGGTTCTTCGCACTTCTCAGGAATTTCTCCCGAAGGTGATTTCTGAGTTCCACATTAAGCAGGAAATAGTGGTGCCTTCTTTTTGTCCTGACCCTACATCTGACAAGGAAAGGGATCTTCACTTGTTGGATGTTGTGCGCTGCCTTAAGTTTTATGTGCATCGTCTTTTCCCTTTGGCTATCTAGTCAATAGTTAGCGTCGTCGATCTAACTGGAGAGCATTGGCTACTGCAGTCTGAGAGGGAAGGCAAGCTCCACCCAGCACTTCTTATTCAAGAAAGTTTCCTGTCTTACTTAAAGGTGCAGGTTGCCTACCCAAAGTTACCAGTAACCTATATGGACTACGAGAAAAGGATTTAACAGGTAAGACTAAAATCCTATTTTTTACCAGAGTGTCTTGTAGCTTGTCTGCCAGATCCATGAATATTCCTCCATCAGCAACCAGGAATGCTTTATATTTGAAAGACAGGTGTGTCTACCATTGCAGGAGACTCTCCATGGATTGAGACATTTCTGTGTGAATGAATACATTAACATTTTGGATAAAACAACCTATCTGTCTGGATGTTTCCATGCATCCAAAACTAGTTTGTTTAACTGCTCATGAGCTGGAAAGACCATGAAATTCTTCCTTTTTGCATTTAAAATATCCTTTAGATGATCTTCCATGATTACCCCCTCAGGTACCTGTAAGGTTTATAAAACTATTCTAATAAAACCTTCCATCAAATCTTTGGATACAGCCTACTGACCATCCACTGGAGTTTGTGAGGAATTATTATCATCCTCCTCACTGTCAATATGTCATTTGAAGGATGAGTCATCCCCTGGAGCAAGGGTAAGGCCATACTACTTTCTCGGTGGCTGTTTTCCTGGAATGCTGAGGTGAGTTTTGGGAAAGCTTATTAAAAATCTTCTTCAATGAAGAAGAAATGGTAGCTGAAATAGACTCAGTGAGCTGTCTGATCCATAAAAGCTCTATCGCCACAGTAGCCCAAGGAACTCCTGAATCCCCTTATTAAGCATGCAAGGCAAGTGGGGCCTGAGTGACCAGTAGGCAGTTTTGTGTTTCAAAAGCTACATCAGTATATTGTGATTACCTATTAAGTAGTTTCAGTACCAGTGGTTTCCCCCCTTTTTGCCTGGACTCTGTCACAGTGACTTATTTAATAAATCTAAGTTTCTTATCTGACTAGTCCAGAAGACCAAGATTATCTGAACTTCCTAAGCTTGCTGGGGGTGGTTGTGTGGGGTGTTTTTCTCCAAGCAGAATATAGCAAAATCGTGTGCTCTGTCTCTGTTCTCTAACATCATAATGGCTTCTACAATAAAAATGTGGTTATTTCCCACCTTTCCCAACTATATCTGGTCAATGAGGCAGACCATTGAATAAGTCCCCTCCACTAATGTTTATCCTCATTGCATTTCTGTGTCAAGTATATCCCAACACCTAGGCCACATTGATCATTTTAATTTCCAAAGGACATGGCTGTGGAATTTAAAATGTTCAATCCACCCATGGAGTATATCAGTGCATCTACACCAGCTACATACTTCTCACTGATGTAAATTTGTAGGCCACTTGTTTTGCATTTGATGATCATAGCCTCTAGGGTTTTGATATGGGATCTCAGCAATGTTAGAAGCATGTATTTTCTCCATAGTAAATTACCATCTTAGTTAGTAACATAGTAAATTAGGTTGAAAAAAGACACAACATTCCAATGAAGTATTTATTTTCAGATTGCGCTATTTCGGCTCTGCTGAAGAGCCTCAGCCAGTCCCGGGATCAGGATCTGCTTCTGTCAGCTAGATGCTGATGTCAGTGACTAGGGACTACACAGTAAAAAATATAGGGGATATGTCCAAACGAGTGACTGCTTACAGGGAATCTGTAGTCTTTCTGCACATAGAAGTACAATGACCTTAAACTGGGGAAAAACGGCAACAATAATAAAGATGTCTGTTTACTAGACAATTTCTTGGTTCTGTGCCTGTCAAAAGTATTTGTGCCGATGCCCTTGGTGTCCTCTGGTTCCCTGATGCCGATTTGTTGTGTCCCCGATCGTGCAGTATTGATCCTTCACCTTGTGGCTGTGTCAGCTGCCGACAATGGCGTCTTCAGTTTTACACATGGAAAAGTTGCTTACGCATTTTGGAGCGATACTGCGCCTTCTTCTGGATTGAGAATATTCCCTATATGTGCACAACATGGACTAGAGAATACTAGCTTTTTATTTTTAGCGCTTCATTGTGTACACATTGTTTATTTTACCAAATTTCTTTTATTTATATATACTTTTTTTTTGCTCGTTCATTTGCTGTCAGTCTTGTATCCAAATTAAACATATACATTAAGTATGTTTATGTATTAAGACTATATTTACATGTATTGATTATACCAAAACCTACAACACTTAGAGGATATTTTTGCTCTGTCTACCCACCTTTCTTCCTCTTCTTCTTTGCTCTGCATGTTCAACAACGAGTCTCCTGTGAATCTTTGTTGCATGAATTGATTATAGACAAGCAGCATGCACGAGAGGACTTATTGCCCATTTGATTGCTATAGACATAGGGACAGCCATAAATGAATAAATTGATTTATATATAACACTGTTGTATGAAAATTGTATATACAGTTGTACCAGTTACTCTGGGTATTTTTGTATGCCATTAGGAAGTGGTGTGAAATCTACTTGTATATGCGGATATAGTGTTATAACTTTATATAGTCAATAGTATCAATAGTGGTTACCCTGTCTTACATATATGATCTTGCAACCTCTCTCTATCCCATATAGTGTACAACTGGTTGAGTGCGCAGTGTCTCTATACTGGTTTTGTTCTCAATGATTCCAAGCACACCAGCAAATCTACAACAGAATGGGTGAAAAAGAAAAGAATCAAGGTGATGCAGTGGCCCAGTCAAAGTCCAGACCTCAACCAGACTAAAAAGCTGTGGCAGGACCTTAAGAGAGCTGTGCATAAACAAATGCCTGCAAATCTCAAAGAACTGAAGCAACATTGTAAAGAAGAATGGGCCAAAATTCCTCCACAACAATGTGAGAGACTAATAAAGTCATACAGAAAATGATTACTTCAAGTTATTGCTGCTAAAGGTGGTTCTACAAGCTACTGAATCATAAGGTGTACTTAGTTTTTCACCCATGGCTTCTCCATTTTGGCTTTATTTTTGCTAAATAAATCATGACACGGTGTAATATGTCATGTGTTGTTGCTCATATGAGGTTGTATTTACCTAATTTTTAGATCTGCTAAGGAACAGATGATTGTTATTATGTCCTGATATGTAACAGAATAGAATTCAAAGAGGGTGTACTTTTTTTTTACACGACTGTACATACTGTTTACTTCCTCCTTTTTACCCACTGTCCCTCCCACTGATTCTTCTCTCTATCTATATATCTCTCCGCTCTCTTTGCCTGCCCTACCTCATGTTCTTGGTTTCCTCCCAAACTTACCACTCTGTCTCTGTCCCGTCACTGTTATAATATGTACATGCCATACACCTTTTTGCTTACCCACACATAATGAACCCATAAACATACACAAGATGTAATAATCTTGCTTCACCTATATACTAGTGAGCCAACCTTGTAATTTAAAAGTAAATAAATGTGATAAACCTTGCCTCACATTTAACTGGAGTGCTTTATCTGAAAGCCCGACAATGACAAAAAGGTAGTTAGTAGAGAATACAAATTGGGGAGAGAGGTAATGGGCGAGGACAAGGTCAAAAAAATATCATCAGCAAAAAGACTCACCTTATAAACCTCTCCCCCAACAGTTATACCCCTAACATCTGGATGAAGGCATATTGCACACGCTAAAGGCTCTATACAAAGGGCAAAGAGCAAGGGGGAGAGCGGGCACCCCTGGCGCGTGCCATTTCGAACTGGAAAGTGCTGTGATAGAGCCCCAGAAACAAATACAGCCGCTGTGGGTGAAGAGTAAAGGGACTGAATGCCCGATAGTATGGCACCCCTAAAACCAAAAGCTTGCAAAACTGTCCACATATAGTTCCAATCTACTCTGTCAAATGCTTTTTCCGCATCTAAGGATAGCACCATCATGGGAGAAGTGCCCGAAAGCCCAACCTGCATCAGGTTCAGGAGACGCATCGTGTTATCAGGTGCTTCCCTACCTGGGATAAAGCCCACCTGATCAAAATGGACCAATCACTGAGGCCACTCGTCGTGCCAAGACCTTCACATATAGCTTAATATCTGTGTTAATAAGCGAAATAGGTCTATAGCTTGTACAAGAGGAGGAATCCTTACCCTCCTTGGGGATCAGACAGATGAAAAGGATTTAAGGTAGGATGCCGCAAACCCATTCAGACCCGGTGCTTTCAAAGATTTCAGGGTCTTAAGCACCTGGTCAATTTCTTCCTCTGTAATCTCCGCATTCAGATTCAAGAGAGCCTCTTCAGACAAACGTGGAACGTTACAATGATCTAAAAACGAGGCAAGACCCGATCGAACAGCCTTGGATTGCCGTACTTTACATCCATCATAGAGTCCCGCATAGAACGACTCGAAAGCCGAGGCGATCTGCTTCGACCTATAAAGCAAAGGACCACTACCAGAGCGGATGGCACAAACTGTTCTAGAGGCCAATTGGGCGCGCAATTTGGCTGCTAACATCGCGTCCGATTTATCTGCTTTCTCAAAAAACTTCTGATCCGTCCATTGCATAGCTCGTAGGACCTCCTTAGATAATAGATTCAGTTCACCTCGAAGCCTGGTAACCATCAGAAGGTTAGCGGAAGATGGCATAAGCTTATGGGCTTGTTCCGCTGCATGCAGGCGTTCTGTTAAAAAACAGCGAGTGGCAGAGAAACTTAGTTTAAGATGTGACGCAACACTAATGAATTTGCCACGAGCCACAGCCTTATGAGCTGTCCAAAGAAGAGCAGGAGAAATCACCTGGGATTGATTTAACTCGAAATAGTCTTCGAGTGCACGACTCACATCGTCTTTGACTTTAGGGTCCAATAGGATGGTATTATTAAAGCCCCAGAAAGAAGAGGGAACAGAACCCAGGGAGTTTATAAATACACATTCCACAATGGCATGATCAGACCAAGTAAGGTCATGAATCTTAGAGCTACGCAGATCACCAAGAAGTGAACTAGACGTGAAGATATAATCAATCCGCGAGTACAAATTATGCGGATGAGAAAAAAAAGTATAATCACGCACCGTCGGATGCTGTAAATGCCAACAATCAAAGAGGGTGTGGGATCGGACCAAGTCCACAAGCAACTTAGATTTCTGATGTATTAGAGAGCTTGGGGGAGGAACCGACCTATCCAGAAAAGGGTCCAGAACCGCATTAAAGTCTCCTCCAATCAGAAGTGAGGAGGTCGGGTAGCGGTCCAAAAGAGCAGATGATCTCGCAAAGAAATCCAGATCTGGATCAGTAGGAGCATAAGCATTTAACAAGGTAAGGGGGGAACCTTGAGTGGAACCATGTAACAACAGGAAATGCCCACTGAGAATCACGGATCGACTTCTCAAGAACAAATCCCAAGGTGTTACGCAAGAGAATGGAGACCCCGTTCTTCTTAACAGGGCCAGAAGCATGAAAATGTGCACAATACCTCCTATCCCAATATTTCGGCTCTGACCCAGATTTAAAATGGGTCTCCTGCAAAAAAATATCAGCATGTAAAGAGGCGTAATTCCTCATAGCCTTATGACGTTTGAAAGGACCATTCAACCCCTTTATGTTATGAGAAAGAACAACCCAAGACGGGGCCCCCAGAGGCGACGGATCCATATCCCAGCCTTAGGTGGTAGGGAAAAAAAAAGGGGGGAGAAGGAGGGGTAGAAGAAGAATAGAGAACAAGTGTAGAAGCAGGGAAAAGGGATAGGGAAAACAAGAAGGACAAAAGTAAAGAAATAAAGAAAGAAGAAACAGAAGGACACTAACCCCCACACTAGATGCGGGGACGGAAGAAAGGAGAAAAGACTGGACAGAGAGAGAGATCGGAGAGATCTAAGGATGGGGACACCTGAGGGTGTCAAGGTGATCTTCCACAAATAGATCAGGGGGAGGTACTGCAGATCAGGGAAATAAAATACTACCCCTGTCCAACTGCCAACAGACATAAACATACCAGAGTGTACCCAGAAAGCTCAGGTGGAAACTTGTATCCCCTATCTCCAGGAGGGAAAAATTGGTAACAGCATGTCATATGGCTAAGGCCCACACTATTAAATTCGCAAACATTAAAATTAACTGGTAACATAAGAAAGAGCAGGATGACATGTAATAAACGTATGAACTTTTGCAGTCAGTAAGCAGTTAGGTTGTCAAATAGCCCTCGTCAAAACAGAGTAGACTCTCAAGCGGCATCTCATATTAAGAAAATAGGGGTGACTCAGACAGTGCCGCTCCCCAATAAACCCATGGGAACCCCGCATGCCTAAGAAACCCCCATTTCAGAGTCACCGCAGTGAAATAACACCCCCATGCATAGTGCCTATCTCCATTGACAGGCCTCATTGCGACAGCAAAAGTAAGTTTAGATCCAACCCAACTTAACATCCACATCCAACTCCCAGTATCTCCGCCCTCGCTGAATTCCCACAATCGAAATCTCCATCAGAGGAAGTCCCCCCGGCCGCCCAGGAGCAGGCCGCAAGACCCCCCCCCAGGTCACCAAGAGCGGGGACCCCCACGGATAACCAACACCGACCGTCCCAGCCACTCACATGAAACCCTTTCTCTCGTGAGTAACGAGGCACCCCAGGACAAACCTCACGAGGAGGCCTCCAGCATGCCCCGCCAGCCACGACAGAGCCCCACGCAAAACCCCTTCCACCTTCTTGGCCCCCTTCATCACTGTCCCAGGGGGAGCCTCCATGGTAGACCAAGCCCCCAGCACAACTAGGTCCCAGAATAGTTATAAAGGCTCCCACTGAGCAGCGACTACTTAGCGCTTACCAATCACCATAAGTGCTAACCCACATATCTCACATGGCTGTCTAGCCAGGCTAAAAATAAACCATATAGCATAGCCCCTAAAGTATAGAGATATCCCACAAATAAAAGGCATAGGGTATGTAGAGGTGACTTTATTGCATCTGGTCTGGAAAGGCAGTGCCGGTCAGGTAAGTCCCAGGAGTCTGGAAAAAGTCCTGACAGAGTCCACCTGAAGTTAACCAAGGAAATGTCTTCCGGAGCCACTGTATAGGAGTGAAGACCGCCAGGTAGTCCCAAAAGCAAACACTCAGTCACTAATACAAAGTTCCCGTCCAGGAAACACCTACAACCTCAGGGGAAAGCAGTAGAAGGCTCCGCGGAGGCCCGACTCGGCTCTGAAACCAGGGCATATTCGTCTATAAGGCCTTCACTTCAGCTGTCATGGAGAGACCCAGACGATGTAGAAAGACCTTACAATCAGCTGGATCACGAAGGGTGGCGACCATTCCGTTCTTTGAGGCTTGTAGATAAAACGGGAAGCCCCAGCGATACTGCAGGCCTTGGGCATGCAACAGGGCCGTCAGCGGACGTAGGGTGCGCCTCTTTTGAAAAGTTGATTGCGCCAAATCAGAATAAAACTGCGGTGTGATGCCGTCTAAGGTAGGTGTAGCTTTCCAAGCTGCAAACAGTACTTCTTCTTTCGTTCTGTAGAAAGTAAACTTCACAATCACATCGCATGGTGGGTCCTTCACCGCCGGCTTGGGGCGCAACTCTCTGTGTGCCCTGTCCAGAGCCAACATTGCAGTAGTTGTTTCAGGCAGTAACAATTGAAAATAGCGTTGAAGAAAGTCCTGCAGGTCAGCTAGGGATTCAGGTATATTTCGAAGAAGGAGATTGGATCTCCATGATCTGTTGTCAAGGTCTTCCACAGCCTCCTGGAGCCTATTATTGCAAGATCGAAGTCCTGCCAACTCCTCTTGCAGTGCGGCATACGCATCTTCAGCAGATGCCATTTTGACCTCTAGGGCCGATGTCCTGTTAGATAGGCGTTGTAGATCCGAGTGCAGGAGCTGGATACTAGATTGTAGTTCCTCGGAAAGGTCCTTTTTAACTGCAAGTAGCAACTCACGCAGCGCCTCCATATCCTGGCGCGTACAAGGCTGGGAAGGCTCGGGGAGATCCCCGGGCGGGCTAGAAGGTCGCAGGCCAGTCTCCTTTTTTTAAAAAAAAAATCCACCGACTGGGCGGACTTTTGCAACTCCCAAAGCAAATGTTAGCTTTATTTGGCGTGACAGGAGCAGGAGCTCTAGCAGCACACGTCCATTCCACTCGAGCTGCATGCCACGCCCCTTGATTATTTGATTTTAACAAAATAGTTTAATAAAGTGGAGTTTTAAATACCTCATATAGAACATAGTACCGAACTAGACTCTTTCGTTGTGGGTTTTATATCACTCAGATTTCTCATCTAAAAATAATATGAGTTATTCAGGGTGGATTTTATTTAACCCATTGCATTTTCTTTCTTCTATCTTCTTTCTTGATGTTGTATAATAAAGTATTATGACTTGCGATACAAATTATTAATAAAACGCACAGTTGAAATAAAGACACTAGATACTCCCCTGGGCACATCGCTGCAATGACAGAATGCAAAGATTCCATCTTGAAGCACGTAGTCAACACATATGTGTTGAGTCGTTTGAGGTTCAAGATGGGACAACAGTCGCAGTCTTTCTTTGGAACCATAAACAGGTTGGAATAAATACCTGAACCGTGCTCTAGGGTAGGTACTTCAATCAGTACCATCTTTGTCAGCAGTGAATCCACTGCCTCCTGAAACAGCCGTGCCTTGTCCAGCTCTTTTGACACACTAGACAAAAAGAAATGATATGGTGGAAGGGTCACTAAATCTATGCAGTACCCTTCTGAGATTACACACAAAACCCACTGATCCACGGCAGAGGGGTCCCAGGCATTCCAAAAAAAAGCAAAGATGCCTCTCACTAAAGGCACCTGCAAGCCAGGATTCAGCGAGTCATGTGGACAGACTTAGCCATTGGAGCTGCTCACTTGTCTTGCTGTCTGGAGGAGCGCACATTTGAGGCCTGTGAACCTTTTGGAATATGCATCTCTATTTGCCAGGAGAAACGTAAAAGAAGCAGTTTCCTCCTCATAGTCATACATTTGGTGGGCATATGAGGCAACAAGCTGCTCTTACCCCCAGTAGCGTCACTAATGATCTGCTTTAGTTCAGATCTGAACAGAGACTTGCCCTAAAAGGGTAAGGAAACCAGTGCCTTCTTGGAAGACTGGTCAGCAGACCAAATATTAAAGGGATAGTAATACTTCATTTTATCTTTATTTTATTTTGTAGGCATTAAAAAAACATGAAAAACGATATAAGTCTTATCTCTCAAACCTTTATGGTTTAAGAGATATTTACACGCAAAGTATCCCCCTCCCCTGTTCAGCTAGATCAGAAGGGAGGTGCCCAGGTAGACTGCAGAGAGGGACAATCTTCAATTAAGATAAGGGAAAAAGCTGAAAAACTTGTCAAGGGGAAGGAAGGGCTTTCATTGTTTTCATACAAAGAAGAGTGTCCCCTGCTGTTATCTGTCTGGTCTTACAACCAGATTCACATCTGAGAAGAGATGGCTTACACTAGGAAAAAGGGGCGAGAGGGGGAAACTTTGCTTGTGAATATCTCTTAAACCATAAAGGTTTGAGAGATAAGACTTATATCGTTCTTCATGTTTTTTTAATGCCTACCAAATAAAATAAAGTTAAAACGAAGTATTACTATCCCTTTAAGCCACAAAGTGTGTCGCTCAGCAACTGAAAGGGCTGAGGCTTTAGCAGACAAGCAGGGCGCGTCAAAAAGGGCCTCAGAAACATTAATGTTAGCCTCTTTAATGTTGGCCAAAAGAACCAACAATCCTGTTTGTAAACCTAGGCACGAACAGCCTCCATCAGCTAGTCACCCCATATGGCAATAGCCCTGTTAACCCAGGCAGAGGCAAAGATAGGTCTCAGTGCCTCTCCAGTGGCTCCAAATTTGGCCCTGAGGATAGAGTCCAGCTTCTTGTCCACTTAGAGAATCTCTTGGTGATAGGCGGCCTTTTATCTGGGGTCTTCCACTCATCCAGACAGATCTGGTCATGAGTGGCATTAGGGAGAAAACTGTTGAAGATTTCTAGCGCCTCTTGAAGACATCTGTACAGGAAGATCACCACATCTTTAAGTCCCACTGCATCTGCCAACAGCAGGGCAGTGGACTTAACTAGCCTGGAAATAGGGGGTCCACAGAAGGAGGAGAAGTCCACTGCACCAAAGATGCTTCCAAAAGCATGTACAGCTTAGAGAATTTATTAGAGATTCACAACCTCTTAGCAGGGGTCTTTTACTCATCCAGAAGAATCTGATCAAGAGTGGCATTAGGGGAAAATGCAAGAGAGGATTTTCTAGACCTCTGATACACATCCATAGGAGAAGAACCCTCACCAGTGGTGTCAGAGACCTCAGGGGTCTTTCAAACAGCTCTGATTAGCCCTTTAGTAGAGGGGAGAGGGTCAGCCTCATATGACTCTCCATAGAAGTAGGAAGAATCCATATCTTCATATTCCCTTCATCTTGGTCATCCTCAGAAGAGTCCTCCTCAAAGGAGCCTAGAAGTGCAGGCATACTCGGAGCCATAGGGTCCATGTACCTGGTGGCAGGAGGCTTCTAAGACTGAAGAACCCCTTGGATGGAGAAAAGGAAACTGTGCCATAGTGGACAACAAATTCTTAATCCAAACTGGCTCTTGTTCTGTGCTGGAGGGCCCGGTGGAGTAGTAGGGGCCATAGTGCAGGAGGGGCAGAGAGATCCAGAATACTCTCTAGGGAGCGCCTCTTGGCATTAGGACAGTAAGCAAGGGGGATGTCAGAGACGCCCATGAGTCCTTAGCCTTATGTCTAGCCCCATGTCCCTTTGGATCCAACATCCTAACAGGAGTAGTGTCTAAGCTAGTATAAAATACCAGTAACGGTTCCCCAAATTAATAAATCACCTCGGAAAGGCCCAGAAAAGTACTTATCTGGCAGTCAAAGGGTTAATCTGGAGAAGGAGAGCGAGGAGAGGCAGACTCTGCATAGGATAATCAAGAGAGAAGTAGAATGGTGAGTGCAAACCAGGCAGCCAATCGGAAGAAAGCCCACAAAACAGACATTCTGTAATGTAGTCTTCTATGTTGGTATTGCCTAGCAATGACTAAATCTCTGATCGTGGTCCACCAGAGGCCCACAAGAATGAGCCCACTCTGAACACTGTATGACAAACTGTTGCAGAGATATGTCCCAGAGAAGTTCTCCCAAAAAAGTCAATGGAGCAAAGATAGCTGCGGAGCGGGAAGCGCGTCTTAAAGGCACCATGTTCCCAAAAAATGCATAATTTTAAAGGTGATCTAAAACACCCAAAGCCCCCAGGGGATATGAGGTGGGTAATAAAAAGACACAATCCTAAAAGTCCAGGAAAACCCCCCAACCTGGGGAAATCAGCAGAGAAGGGGTCAACAAGTACTAAAGCAGCCATCCATACTCCACAACCCAGGAAAAGAACAGAAATAGAATAACTAACACGAATGCAAGAGCCCAAAGGTCCAAAGACAACCCCTGTATGGAGGGGCACAAATGGGGACAAACTGAACCAAAGCACTCAAAGGGTTACACACCAATCTTCATCTTCTGTCTTAAGGTTACCATTGTGAAGAAGCAGAGTCTCAGAGAGGTACTTCTCGGAGTAAAAACGTGGGTTGCAAGATTCTCTCCACAGGGCTGCAAAGGCTCCACAACACCACATGCACACTGGGCAATCCACCAAGGGAAGCCAGTAATGGTAACCCACCTAATGGGGGAATTGTGCCAGTATCTAAAGAAAAACAAGAAAATTGTTAAAACTAAGCAGCCAAGCTATGTCCAGTTCAGTCAGAAACATATCAAAACTGGAGGCAGGGGCTAGGTAGCCTGCAGAAGGAGTGGGAAGGCTCTGCCCTTAAGAACTTGTCTTCTGATATGTCCCACTTCTCCAAAGGAAGGACACTCCCCTTGGCATCTGTATTCCATATTGGACAAAAGAGAAAATCACTTATCTGGCAGGCAAAAGGTTAATGTGGAGAAGGAGAGCAAGGAGAGTCTGCCTCTGTGTAGGATAAGCAAGAGAGAAGTAAAATGACGACAGCAAACCTGGCAGCCAATCCGAAGAAAGCCCACTAAAGAGATATACTGGGAAATGTAGTCTTCGCTTTTGATTTTGCCTAGCAATGCTTACTCTCTGGCTGTGGAATTGCCATGGGCCCCCAAGACACTCAGGATGTAAACTGAATGAAAGGGCACGAGAAGACTAGAAGAAAGAGCCCACTTTAACTTATGTATGTCAAAAAGGTACAGATTTATGTCCCAATGAAGTTCACCCATAGAAGTCGATGTTGCAAAGATGGAGTGGCACAGCCGGAAACCCGTTCTTAAAGGGGTCGCGTCATGAAATTGGACAACTGTACAAAGATACCCAAAGGACCCCAGGGACCATGAAGGGGGAACCCAAAAAACAGCCCATTTAAGGGAAAAATCCAGGAAAAGGCCCCAAACTGGTGAAAACAGGGGTCAACTATCCTAAGTGCAGCCATCTTTGCTCCTTAACTCAGGGAATGAACAGTACATAGAATAATAAAGATATATGAGTGCAGGAGCCCCAGGGAGAGGTAAGGACAATGTGGACCAAGGCACTCTTCTGTTTTTAGGTTACCGTTGTGAAAGTAAGCAGAGCCCTGAGAGACTCTGCTAAGAGGGAAAACTTGACCTGCAAGATTCCCTCCATAGAGCTGAAAGGGTCCACATATCACCTGTGCACTAGTCAATCCTCCAGGGGAAGCCGAGTAGTGGTAACCCACCTAATGGGGGAAAATTTGACAGCCCCATATCTAACAGAAAGATAATAAAAAAAGATAAAAATGAAGAGCGTGTATCTGCTTCATCCATTCACTACAAAGAACACATTAATAATGGGAGCTATAGGTGAAGGGAGTGGTTAAGCTGAAGCAGTGGCTGGGAGACTCCACCTACAAGACTCTGTGTTTTAAGATGTGCCCTGCCCTCGAGAGGAGGGACTCAACCCCTGTGGTACCTGTGTTCCATATTGGACGTAAGAGAAAAGAGGTGGGGGGGAAGTTGGTGGAAAAGAGGAGAAGCAAGGGCTGTAGTGGCATGGTAGACTGAAAAATGTTATTTAAGTCTGCTACAACATTTGTTCAGAAGGGGGCAGTCAGTGGATAGGACCACCACACGTGAAGTGAAGTTCCAGCTGGGTCAGAGCATTTCCAGCAGAGAGCAGAGCTTTGAGAGAATAACTTTGTCAGCTGAATCAGTATGCAGAACCAGAGAGTAAACAGATTAAAATTGAATTTTCTGGTGGCAGTGTCTCTAACAGACTGTTTCAAAGTATTATTTATCGAGAGCCACTGTGGATAAGATATACAAATCCTCAGCTCTGATTCCCACTCCTTAATAAAGTATGGTTTAGTGAAACACAGCATTAGGAACTTGTAAAGTTTCAAAAGGTTGTGGTTTGGATGTTTGAGAGGAAGTCAGTTGTTCAAAAGATGTATCAGCTCTGAAAGTGTAACCCTCAGAGGAAATATGCAAGAGAAAATGGTATAATTGCCAGTATTGCCAGAAGAAATTTTTGGGCAGGCCATGATTCCTTATTAGTGCCTCATATGTTATCGGACCCGTGTAAAGAAGTAGTTTATCTGAAGTGAGTACATCATAATGAAAGGAGTCATCTTGCAGACCAGGGAGAAAGTCTGGTTCCAATAAATGTAAATATGTGGTGATGGGTATGGGGCTAGGTACAGCTGCTTGTTAATTTGCTCCCACGCAGAAATCAGATAGCTGATGATAAGTCATCTCAGCATGTTTTAAGTAAGGATGAGGGTTCAAGTCAAAAGAGTTGGGAAGGATCCATACTAGAAGTGAAGGAGCGGAGACATGTAACCCATTCTTTAGGGGCTGGGTTGAAACATTCTAGTAGCCTAGAAAGAATAATGGCTTGATAATAGACAATATCTGGCAGTCCCAGACCACCCTGAGAGGGGTGTTGGGATAAAAGTTTGAAACTTAATCTATTTTTCTTAAATTTCTAAATTAAGGATCTTGTCAAGCTTTGGAGCTTGATCAGATTGGTTTTAGGGATCACAGATCTCATTTGAAAGTGTTGAAAAATGTAAAGGATTTTGGGTAAAGTTACCATCTTGACCAGATTAATGCATCCATAGCAGCTCACTAATAAACAGTTCAAAGTTTGAAGGTCGGTTTCGATAAATGTACACAGTGGGTCAAGACTATGCTTAATTAATAGGGAAATGTGACTCTTAGGATGTACCTCAGGTACTTAATTGAGGTTGAGGTTCAGTTAAATTTGAATTGTTGCTGGAGTTCTACAGATATCGAGATGGGGACATTCAAATTCAGGATTTCCAACTTCTTGTAATTAATTTTGAAATATGTTATCTGACTAAATTTTTCGAGAATGGATTTTAACCCCTTTGCTTCCAATGACATGCCTGGACCGTCACGGCTGACCAGCACTTAAGGGCCAGTGACGGTCCTGGCATGTCATGGAATTCAGGGCTCCCCGCCCCGTGGTCTTTAAGTGCCGGCCGCACGTGCTTGCGCCGGTCGTTAAGGGGTTTAAGGAGAAAGCAATTTCTGGTGGAGAGGTAAAAAAAAGACTATCATCCGCGTATACAGTAATTTTAGTGTCACTGACATGTATAGAAAGGCCCGAAATGCAATGGGATAAACTGGGAAGGGGTTCTAGTGCAAGAATGAAGATTAATGGGGAGAGGGGACAACCGAGTCTCATGCCACAGGTGATCAGGAAAGGGTCTGAAAGTTATCCATCAGAACAGTGGGAATATTTTTCTTAAGACCTGTGTACATAAGCTGCAGCACTTTTCAGGTATAATCTTTAGATTCTCAGCCAGGAACAAATCCAGCTTCATTCTGTGACTCAAGGAGGGAAGGAGGGGACCCAATCTGTTAGCAAGCATCTTGGCAAAGAGTTTCAGATTGGCATTTAACAAGGAAATTGGTATATAGCTTCCACAGAGGATAGGATCCTTCCCTGGTTTGGGAATGACTATGATATGGGCCTCTAGGGATTGTTTAAGGAAGGGGATGCTGAGAGAGGAACAATTAAGGGTGCCTAGCATGTGGGGAGTTAGGTAAATTTCTTATAATAGACTACTGTGAAGCCATTAGGGCCTGGGCTTTTCCCAGATGGGGTTGATTTATTGCGGGGAGTTATTGAGGGGAGTTAGGGCTCGATTTAAAGGCAGCCGTTAACCAAAAAAAACACTAACGGGTGCGATAAGTGTCATGTTGCAATTCAAAGATCCGTCTAAACAACAGCTAACGGCAGTTGCACAATTCCTACGGCCGCTACACTTACGTGCATTCAGACGCATGGAACAACATGGAACAACATACCCCAGAGCTATTCAAAGGCTTGCGGTACTGATAACGGCTGAAAAAAAGACACACCTAACGGCTAAAAGTTAAGACCCACTTCTCACACACGTTAGACACTTAACGGCCAAAACTAAACACCCGTGACAGAGGAAAACACACAAAAGGCTTACCGCACAACCATGTAAATGGGAAAATTAACCCGTGCAATGCCAAAACAACACAAAAACATGCACACACAACACAAATCACTACACACAAAACAACAACCAACACCACAGGAACAATGACACACAAAAAAACAACAACACAACATGGCACGGAACAATGGGGGTCATCACACAAAGCGGACCCTGCAAATACAAGCTCACCTGGGAAACATCAACACGCGACCTGCACCCCACAACTGCACGCCCGCAAATGGCACACACAAAACAAGCACAACACACCACATCTTATAACACACACACACCTGCAAACACTTACCTGGACACAAACAACTCACCATTGGTCAGCACTCACCTCATCACCACACCTACACAACGTCCTAGCAAGTACTTAAAGGGACAACTCAACACACTCACTTGTGGCTTGTTTTCCACTCAGGGAGGGAGAGAGAGAGATAGACAGAGAGAGAGAGAGAGAGAGAGAGAGAGACAGATAGATAGATACAGATAGATAGAGACAGATAGAGAGAGCAAACAGTATGTTGGGTTACATATTGTTGCGAAGACTGCGTAGAAGGCGTGCAAGGGAGAGAGCTAGGGAACATCAGCAAACCCCAAGCACGCCTCATCAACAGCCTCCACCTGTTGCAAGTGAGGAGGCTCTGGCTCAGCAGCCACACAGGAGTCCATCCCCACCTGGAGGGCACAGGATGTATAGACGACCACCAAGGCCCAGGGTATACCGCCCAAGGGTCACACTCTTTGGAATGGCTGATGACGAGGTCATTGATCGCTACAGGTTGAGGCCTGACAGCATCATTGCCTTGTATGAGGTCATCAAGGAGCAGGTGGATCCCATCTACATCCACAACCATGCCCTAACTGGCCTGCAGAAACTACTCTGTGCCATACACTTCATGGCAAGCGGGGCCTTCCAGTCCACTGAGGGTTACGCATCTGGCATGTCCCAGGCCACATTCTCCAGAGTGCTGGCCCAGGTCCTGCCAGCCCTCAAAATCAAGGCCAGTACCCATATACATTTTCCCACCACCGACATGGACTGGATACACGTCAAGCAGGCCTTTTACGCAAAGGGAGGCATGCCCAGGGTCATGGGTGCTATAGATTGCACCCATGTCCGGATTAAGGCCCCAGCACGTGACGCACAGATATTCATCAACAGGAAGAACTTCCACTCCATCAACGTGCAGATGGTGTGTGACAGCAACATGAGGATCATGAATGTCTGTGCAAAATATCCTGGCAGCACACATGATGCATACATTCTACAAAACTCCTCAGTCCACAGAGATTTTGAGAATGGAACCTTTACAGGGGGATGGCTACTGGGTGAGTTCACAAAACAAAATCACACCACATACACAGGCGTACACACCACTCAGCTCAGCATGCACCTGACCCACACCTACTACGTCCACCACACAAAACATCATTCACACAACATGTGCTCCCTGTTTCACCATGTCACTCACATTACACAGGTGATGCTGGCTATGGATGCAAGTCCTGGCTACTGACCCCTCTGGCCAATACCCAAACACATGCCCAGGAAAGCTACAACCAGGCTCATGCCAGAACCAGGAATGCTATTGAGCGGACATTTGGGCTCCTCAAGTCAAGATTCCGATGTCTGGACCACTCTGGGGGAGCACTGCAGTATGCACCGGCTAAGGTGTGTGACATCATTGTGGCGTGCGCAATACTGCACAATATCGCAGTGGACACCAGGCTGCTGGAGCACATCCCGGACCCCCCCATACAGGAAGTGCCCATGGACATCGGGCATGTGGAGGAGACCATGAGAGGGGCACAGATCAGAGACAGGCTCATCACGGAATACTTCACCTGTGAGTATAACACAGGCATGCAAACAATCCATGCAAGTCCCCCAGCAGTCCTGTGACACTAACCACACTGCACATTTTGTTCTGTCTCACCCCACAGGAACAGTGACACAGCACTGCACTGGCAGTGGACGTGGAAAATTGTGTGTGTGGACTCAGCAACCATCCTCCATTCCACTCTCCACGTTGACATACAGACCCCAAGGATATCACGCACACCCTCAGGAGAAACAAGGTACAACATATTACCCATGTTCATCACCTTACACGGCTTGATTGACAGCAACTAACTGGATATGCCATGATTAGAGCCTGAACAACCATGCTAGCCCAGTAGTGAAAGAGTATTATCTAATGATTTGCATGAGAAGGGACATCAGACTCAATATGGGACCTGTACTGTGCTACAGCTGAGAAGAGCAGCACAGGGGTGGATGTACAGTGGTATGGGCACACAATGTAGAGGTCATGAGACGTAGATCAGATTACCACGGACTCCATGCAGACCTGTGAGTGTGCAGACGTATGTGCCCCTGACATGAATACACACATCAACAAATGTGTCCTAACAGTTCCATGGAACAAATGACATTGGGCTGCCACTGTCACTTTCACAGTGGCAGCACAATGTCATTACTTCCATGGAGCTCTCAGAACACTTGTTAATGTGTGTATACATGTCAGGGGCACATATCCCTAGGACTGATGCACATGTCCTTAGTTCCCCACAGAATTGGTTACAGATGAGTACACAACACATTGTCAAGCAATGGTTTGTGCACTCACCTGTAACTGTGAAAACTGAGGGGATGAAAAAGACTAAATTGTTGTTGCTTGATGATCAGTTCAGGTCTACTGCTCCAAATCCTGTCCTCTTGTCCCGCAGGCATCCGTAACATGATCCATCCTTGAACTGAAGATCTTCCATGTGACTGGATTGATGTCTTGACAACACCTTCATGAAGATCACCCCTTGCTGTTTATGGTGATGTTGTTGGTGATGCAAAGTTTGACCTGAGGGTCACACAAACCTCTACTGGAACATTCTCATAGAGACACAGAAAACACTAATTCTTGAGTGTTGTAACCTGTACAGTCAGGATGCTCAGCTACAGAGTTGTCAAACCTCATGGACAACACATGAGCAGGGCAGCAGTGTTACTGAAGTATTACAATTTAGTTTCAAAGTACATTTAGTGTTCTCATACAGGTGTTCAATGCATATAGGCAATACACACACAAAACACATGTACATTCTAATGTACTTTGAGACACAATAAAGATGAACCATCACCATTCTATCTGTGTCTGTAGGAGGATATATTTGAGAACACATATGTCAATGTGTTACCACACCCAGGGTAGAGTATGCCCCATACATGGAAAGGCAACACCCACATCACAGGAGTCCACCACTTGTTTGCCAGTGACTGGACTCTGTGATGTATCAATGCAAACAGATGATGGTGGCAGTGATGCACCAATGTGTTGTGGGAGTGATGAAGAGGTGATACAGGGGACATACTTCCACAGTGAATACCTGTCCACAGTATCTGTATTGCTCAGTATAATCCATGTTCGGAGATTTTGCTCCACTTTGACATATCTCAGTACATGGGCTAACGAACAACCAGACTAAGTGGACATGTGTTATCACTGGTGAAGTCTGTTACACCCTTAGGGAAACAGCAACTCAACTTACAGGAGACCCCAATGCTCAGCCCAGGATATCAATGTGTGTGCTACACGTTGAAATCCTAGGTTAAAAACATTGGCTTCTTCAGTAAGTCAGTTGCACAATGAGTGTGTGAATCCAAGACAACATGGATACATGTCCCATTTATCTATCCTGCTTATAATGTCCCTGCTAAATCACAGAGCTGTTTGTCTGGTTATCCCATTAACCCACTGAGTGCAAGAGTGGTCCCCAACGCATTTCTTGACAATGCGTTGTCTACCACTCTGGCACTCAAAGGGTTAAACACAGCACATGATGTAGACAAATGTTCAGTGTTGTACAATTTGTTGTGCTAAGGGGTATGTTTTGTTGTTCAAATTCAACACACAACACCGCCATATAACACAGTGGTGTAATATGGCTCCAGGGATGTATTACAAGTTGAATTTGTACAACGGTGTGTGTGTGAACCCATGTTGTAGCATCCCACTAACATTTCACATAGGCAGAGGTTGTGTTCACTGCATTGTATGGCAATGCATTGGAGACAACCCTGCCACCCAATCCATAACTGAAGACACAACAGATCAGACTGGAATTAAAAAAAAAATGTTTTCTTTATTGAGGGGAAACTTAACAGGTTGGGCCTTTCATTTTTTCTTCTTTGGGTGGGGGGCCTTAGCCTGGGTGCCAGAGGTGGATGCCCTTGTGGATCTCCTGGTAACCCTCTGCCCCCTAGGTGTTGCTTCAGGGGTAACACTAGAGGGGGTGGTGGTTGCAGTAGACCCCTCAGTGGAACGCAAGTTCTCCCTCTCCATCCTCAGGTTCTCCCTGCGGTTTATCTCCCTCAGCTCCACAAGGACCTGTGTTAACATGTCCATCACACCAGTCCTGAGCTGCTGGAGTAGTGTATTCCCCCTGGACACCTCTGACTCCAAACCTTGGATCCTGCTCTCCAATTGGACAATGTTCCTCCTGGATTGCCTCCTGCTCCTGGTGATATTGCTGTCAGTACTCCTGCTCGACCGGAGTAGTCTCCTCTGAAGGGCCATACACTCCGCCTCCATCCCTGTGAGGCGTGCGGTGCTGGAGGTGGATGTGCCCGGTGTCCCTGGTGCTGCTGTTTCTTCCTCTGCTGCTGAGGGTGCTGTTTCTTCCTCTGCTGCTGAGGGTGCTGTTTCTTCCTCTGCTGCTGAGGGTGCTGTTTCTTCCTCTGCTGCTGAGGGTGCTGTTTCCTCCTCTGCTGCTGAGGGTGCTGTTTCCTCCTCTGCTGCTGGAGGTGCTGTTTCCTCTGCTGCTGGAGGTGCTGTTTCCTCTGCTGCTGGAGGTGCTGTTTCCTCTGCTGCTGGAGGTGCTGTATCCTCTGCTGCTGCTGAGGGTGCTGTGGCTGCTGTTGGAGTGGCTGGTGCAGATGATGGGCATATGCCCACCACATCAAGTGATGCAGAGCTGCCCAGAGATGTGTGTGCTGGTGGAGGTGTGAATATGTCCCTGGGTAGGGGGCGCTGGGGCTCACCAATCAGGCCCAGGTGTGTGTAGTCCAGTGGCCAAGGGTCATATGGTGGCCACTGATAGGTGGTGGGACCCCACCTTGGATCATACCTTGGGGCATGCTGTGGAGCCATCCAGGAGGGTGGGTTGATCTGGGAGGCATATGGCCCATATTGGGTGTTGGCCACTGTCCCTGGCAGCCATTGCCTCCCTGGCGGTGGTGGTGCTGCTGATGGAGGGTAGTAGCTGGTGGAGGTGGATGGATGTGTCCACCTCTCCTCCTGTGGCATCCAGCCACTGTACTGGGGAGGTGCAGCTGGAAAGGGTGGTGCAGCCTGTGGTGGTGCAGCTGGAAGGGGTGGTGCAGCCTGTGGTGGTGCAGCTGGAAGGGGTGGTGCAGCCTGTGGTGGTGCAGCTGGAAAGGGTGGTGCAGCCTGTGGTGGTGCAGCTGGAAGGGGTGGTGCAGCCTGTGGTGGTGCAGCTGGAAAGGGTGGTGCAGCCTGTGGTGGTGCAGCTGGAAGGGGTGGTGCAGCCTGTGTTGGAGGGGATGGTGATGGTGGGTAAGGTGACCACTGGCTGGTCCCCTCCTCTTTGTCCTCCTCACTGGGGGGTGACATAGCCTCCTCCACTGTCTCCTGCTGGGCTTGACGGCCGTAAGCTGTGTGGAGGAAGAAGATGTTGTGATTAGTGACCTTTGCCATATGTTTGTGGAGACAATTCTACTTTGATATGTGTTGAAGAAAAATATATGTGTTTGTGTTAATCCCCCTGGGTAAACAAGGGTACTCCCACTGCTGAAAGGTGTTGTTTGAGTTATTATGGGTGAAGGTTTCATTTTGAGGTGCAATATCACAGTGGCCAGAAATAGTACAGTGGGGCTGTTGCTACACCCTCCCATGTAGATATCTGGTCCCTGTACCAGAGCTGTCCATATGATTGTGTAGTAACAGCACCACTGTACAATATCAGGCCACTAGGATATTGCCCCTGACATATCCATGTCTGAGCTGTGATACCTTTTGCATCAACACACCTTTCAGCAGTACGAATACCATTGTTTAACTCGGGGGGGGGGGGGGGGGAGATCCAACAACATATATTTGTCTTCACAACTTGTAGGGATGGCTATCCCTCCAGGGGGGTGGCAAAGGTTAAGTCCACCTTGATGTCAGATTGTAGACATTGTGGGAACAGATGTTGTTCTCTGTTAGTCCTATCCCTCCTACCCTCATGGTTGTTCAGATAATGCTCTATGTGACGGATGTAGATTTCAGTCATTTGTCTACACGAGGGATTTTCAGCAGAGACAAAATCAACCCATTTAGAGAACAATACTTAATTGGAATGGTGTACAGGGTGTGCATGATTTACAAGCACACTCTGTGGACCATTCCAAAGAGGTATTTCTCTCTATATGTTGTGACTTTGGCTCTGCTGAAGAGCCTCCGTGTGGTCAAATGATGGATATCTTCACCTGTCACATGGAGCAATATCTGTATAACCATGAGTGTTGGAGGGATGGGACTTAGATCAAGACACATCTGTTAACGATGGCAATGATATGACATCATGATGACATTACCCATTGCTATCCCATTACAGTGACACACAAGTAGAAATGGTCATATATGTATGTGGATATGTACCCTTCATATGGATGGAGTAATATCCTTCCAAGATGTGATGCCAGAGAGCATTTCATTAGGTGTGATTGCCTTACTGGCTATATATGTGCACCCATCCAACCAGACATTGTATTGATATGATGGATATGAACATACCTCGTATATCCCATCTACGTAGGGTGTGATATACTATGTATGTGTATTTGGATGGTAGCAATGTAGGTTGATATGTGATGGGTGCACATATCTGGCCAGTAAGGCAATCACATCCAGTGAAGTGATCTCTGTGTTCACATCATGTTGGAACATATTTAGTAACATTTGAATCCTAAGGGCAACAATCCAGCCAGTAGTGAGGGATATCTTTGATTGAGGCCTGTTTTTTTGTCTGTGTATGAGCCCATCCATCCTTCTGTGTGAGGCAACCGTACTCAGTCCTAGATATCCATCAGTCATGGCCTGTTGGTGACCAAGGTACAATGTTTGCTATTTGTTTCCCATATGTATCCTGCATAGAGATGCTGGTGTACCATCGATCCATGGCATCAGCACCCCTGTGGATCCATGTGGGAATCAGATATGGGATATGTCATTTCAAGTCAGAGTAAATGATTGCAGCCACAACACCAATGCCTACTTTTTCCTGCTTGAATTCTGTAAAATAGTTTTCGGCCTGTGTGTTGCACCTACAAGCATTTATTCTGTGTGACACTGTGATGTGTGATCTGATGCCCCCTTTTGTGATTCAGTAAGCGGTGATGTTGAACCGATGACATGAACATGATGGTGACTTCTCCAGTGATCTCCTTTCCCCATTTCCAGTGTTTTCCATGGAGTCTGTACAATGGGACCCTATGAACTTGATTCTTGTTTTGGCATATTCTCCATGGACTAACACTGGTACTGGTGAAGTGAGGGTGTGTGAGGGTTACTTTGTGTCCACCATGTGTTTGTCACCGCTTAGTGAATGTCCCCTGTGTAGCATGTGATCGTTGTCCTATTGACTTGTTTGTTGTCAGGTTAACCCCTTGAGTCCCAGAGGGGTTGCCAATGCATTGTTGATCGATGCATTGATGATCCCTCTAGCACTCAAGGGGTTAGGGTGGGGGTGGGGACATGGGTGACATTGTGTGTGAACAGTGATGATCTATGACAGTCGACAATTTGAAAATGAAGGTTTGTGTATTGTGTGTAATGAGCACAGCGACAGGAGGGTTGAAGTAGGACTTTGACAGGTTTGTCCCAAGTTGGACGTTGCCATTTGTCCAGGTGTTGTGTCCTTTTTTTAACCCTCATGGTGCTGTGTTGGTGCAGTTGTATGGCTGAGTGATGGCCATGTGTTGAGGTGTGAGTGTGTGTGTGCAGCTGGTGTTGGTTGCTGTAGTGTGTTGTTCTGTAGTGTTGCACTTACCGGTAGTGTGGAGGCTCCTCTCATCCCCAGTGTCAGTTCCTCCCACGACCCCCTCGATCATGGTCGGGGACATGTTCTGCCGCACCATCTCCTCCCAGCCGCAGAATGTGATGGGCACAGATGGGCCACCTCCGGTGCCTCGGGCTTGCTTGGCCATGTCAGACATCTTGTTCTTGACCACCCTCCGGCAGTCGCCCCATCTCTTCTTCACAGACTCCACGTCCCGCCTGCATGTTGCCACCGCGTTCACCCGGCTGCAGATCTGGTTCCAGGCTGCCTTCCTCCGCGCTGCCAGGCCAGGGACCTTTGCCATCGGGTGGAGAACACTCTGCCTCTCCAGGACAGCTTCCACAAGAGCCGTGTTCTCCTCCTCACTATATCTGGGATCCCTGATCCTGCCCTCATCAGCTCCGGCATGGGAGGATTCAGAGCCGGAGTGCCCTGCCTGGTCTGACCCTGCCTGTGTGGGGTGCTCCCCAGGAACTACCCCTCGTCCCACTGCAGGTTCTGTCCCTGTCCTGCGTGTTCCTGCTCTGGTGGGCCTGGTCCCCCTCCGCCCTGCGGATCTCCCTCTCCCACCCCTGCTCTGCTGAGGGATCCCCTCCTGACCTTCCTCCTCCTCCACTACTCTCCCCATCCCTCTCTCCTGTCCTCCTCTCCTTGACATCACTCACCCAGTCACACCCAGGCACTCCCACAGGCCCTCACAGACACACTCGATCCAGTCACTCTCTGTCACACACTTTCACTCCCAGATTCACACTGTCAAAATAAAAAGTAAAATGTGTAAGGTGTTATGAAATAAAAGGACTATGTGTATGTATGTGTATGTGTTTGTGTTTGTATGTGTGTATGTAATATGTGCAAAAGTGTGATATGTGTATATATAGTGCACCTCTCTCCTCTCTCCAAACTGCAAAACTCCTCTACCTCCAATGAACGCGCCTCTCTCCCTCTCTCTAATGACTATCCTCCGCTCCTGGGTCCTGATATCTGGCTCTGAAGAACTCGATAACAGACAGTGTGTGGCGGTTATTTTTGGGTATATATAGGTGTATTTGAAGTTATTTGATACATTGGGCCTTTGGGATTGGATGTGTGTTTGAATTTGTTTTGGCATCAATCAGGGTTGCTTGACAACGGCAGCCGTTATGTTACATGTTGTTTGGAGCTCAGTTATCGTGTGATTTGTCCGCCCGTTGTGCATTAACATGAGCGACAACGGGTTTTGTGTTACGTGTTTTTTGTGTGCCTACGCTCGATAGCTATTCTCGTAGAGTAGCTATTGAATCTGCCGTAACTCCTGTATTATTTGCGAGCGATGTGCCTTTTTCACTTAGCGGCTGGTTTAACGGTTGGCTTTAAATCGAGCCCTTAGTGTCTTCTAACAGTGTCTCATTTAAGAGCCATAGGAGGAATCCCTTATCAAAAGAATGTAACGTAAGTTTTGCAGTGTTGTGTAGATTATATTAGTCTATGAAAAAATAATCACTTCTTGAATAAGAGTTGAGACAAGCGGAGTAGTAAGTGTAATATTTCATCATGCGAAAAAGGGACCTCCAAATATCTACAAGGTGCAAATTGTGTAGAAGAATTTTGATGCTTTTAGTGGGTCCAGATCTAGAGCTCAAGCCCCTTGAAGTTGAGTCCAATTGGGGATCTAATGGAAAGTTGAAATTGCGTCCTAGAATCAAAAGGATCAAAAAGGCTAGATTTAGCTCGCAATTCAATTAAGGCCTGTAAAACAGCTGGTAGGGCAAACTTGGCTAACTACACATTAGCAAAATGTTCTAACAGAGCTATGCAATTGTCCCACCAACTGAAACCGCAATGGACTTTAGGCCAAAGAATCTGACTTATGGCCAAAAGTCTGTGGTGGGTTTTTAGTTCCCAAAACACACAATAAATAGCATGAGTAATGGGAACATCAAAGGAAAAGAGCTAAGGATCGTGCTTGACACACTGTCAAGCACCAAGCGTGAGCTCAGCACACACTCACCCTCCCAAACACTAACCCTAGACTACCCCAACAGTGAAATGCAACAATAATATACCTAAAACTAGCCTATTACCCAGATCAGTTTAACACTTACCTATCTTCCACTGTCTGTCTTCTTCTGTTGTCTTCTATATTCCTTCTTGTTCTTTCTCTTCATCTTATGTCTTCTCTTCTGTCTCCTGATCTCTCTCTGGCACTCAAAGGGTTAAAGGAATGCATCAAGTCCTAGTCGCCACACAATATGCCCCCCTCAATCGAAAAATCTGTGTCCCAATCAGTCTAGCCAAAAAATATTTTTTGGTCCAAATATCAATAGAAATGCTCAAGCGAACATAACGGTGCATTGTAATAAAAAAAAAAAATGTTGCACTCTGCTGTTTGCTCCAGCAGTGGTGGCAATGAGTGAGACTGATGAAATACCCTCCTTAGTACGTTTCGGGGCTGATGCCCGAGCCAGTGTGTTGGACTGTCTTTTTTATATGGCCAGTCTTTATTCAAAATGTCTCCCAGAAATCCATTGGCTGGGATGTGTGCTTACACACCTCCCAGACAATCAGCTACTAATGGGATTCATAAGTGCGATTGTTCACATGAGAAACATTTGCCCAAATGGGAAAGAAATAAGTACTGCAACAGATATCCAACATACAGACCATCTATAATGGTAATATTATCAATAGGAAAAATCAGACATCAGGGTACCAATCCAAAGAATAAGCATCAGTTGATGGACTGCCAGGTGAGGGAATATAAAATGGTGGGGGTTAATACTAATGCTAGTTCTCAACTTCAGGCAAACAGAGCAACAAACAATTTCAACCTCCCCCCAGCCCCATGGCTGGTCCCAGGAACTGTGGGTTCACAGTGGATTGAAATCAACCTATACAGGGAGATGTGTCTTCATAAAAATAAAACTAATATATATGTGTAAATAAACTTATACCACAACAAGTAATAGCCTCAGCCATTCAAATACTGTGATAGCGAAGTCGCTGTGTGGAGGCAGTATATCTTTGAGTAGAGGAAATATGACCAAAAGGGCTCGGCTAACTGAGCAGATCAAGAAGTTAAGTCGGTCCCAATTTGAAAACGCAACAGAGTAAATGTTAAGAGTAGTGTCTGTGGGTTTCACCCTTATCACAGTCTCCCATAGAGGCTAAGTGTTCCTGTGCTTCCTACCTCTGTATGGCCGCCTGCCAGCATGGCATCCGGCCACTTCCTCATTGCTGACATCAGGTAACAGGCACTAGCACAGACACCTGTTTATGGACCTATTCTGGGTGGTCTATTGGGTCCTGCCTCCTTCTGCTCCTTTATGAACCTCCTTGGGCCTGGGAGTCATTGTCCTTACGTGGTGTTCCTGTTAGTTACTCTTGTGCTCCATTGTGACCTGTGCTTAGCTGAGAATCCGCTCCGTGTATGAACCCGGCTTGTCTGACTACCCACATCGGTTCTGACCTGTGGCTCTGGCTGACTCACTTGCTCTGTGTAGTCCCCAGTTTGTCTGTCCTCCAGCTCCTATCTCGCTCTGTGTATCCCCGGCTTATCTAACCTGTGGCTCTGGCCTACTACTCGCTCCGTACACTCCTAGCCTGCCTGACCATTAGCCTCTGTGTCCCACGGCTCTGTCTGACTCTCGCTCCCTGTTGCCTTTAGTCTCCAGTACCTTGCAGTAGTGCAGTACGTAGAACAGTGTGCAGCTCATGGTGGGAACTTGGGCCCTATCATCCGGTGGTCTGGGGTTGTGTGGGATATTATCATCGATATATCTCATATATTATTATTATTGTATATTCTAATAAAGGTGGTTATATTTTATTACTGTGTCTGTCCTTTTTTGCCTGATTACCGTGACAACCCTTTTGTAATGAGGGTCTGGAACTAAGGCCAATCTGTTCCTTCTCACCTTCCTGAGTTGACAATAGGGTTGTGAGGTGGGATCAGGACGTTTGGAGAGATCTGGAACAGGGATCCCTAAATTATTCAGAAGGGCTGATTCTCCTTTATAAGAGGCTAAGAAGTTGAAGGGAAATCACATTTATATTTAATGTTGATGCTTCTCAGATGATCCATAAGTAGATTTACGACTTGGCAACGTTGTAAGGTGTAAAAACAGAAATCATTATAAAGGTGAACCAGCAAACTTGATCACTCCCAGGGTTCTGCTGTGCTGCATGATGCGATCTTTGTCAGAAAAGTTAAGCAGGAAGCATATGATGTCACATGGTTTAGAACTCTGTGTGCCCTATGGACACATTAGATTTTAATGTAGGTGCTATTCAGACATTCAAAAGTTCTGAAAAGAAATGTGACCAAATCGTTGGCAGGAATTGATTCAGGTAAATCCTTTATACAAATATTACAGAACCTACTTCTATTATCTAGGTTGTCGATCCTTGCCAACAGTTAGTTAATGGTGTCATCTTGCTGGAGTATAACCTGTTCCATATTCTGCAATTTGTAAGGAAGCCTCATGTTCTTCCTCTAAATAGTAAATCTGCTGCTTCAGTTGTATTAGATCTTTCCGTAGGTCAGATATTTCTGTTTAACTGTATTTTTGATATAGGCTTTAATATAAGAAAGGAAGGCTTTCATGTCTTCTTTTGTTGTAAGATGAAGTAGATCTTCCTTCGTGAGGAAGTGCGATGCCATCTCTTGGCCCTCTTGCTGCTTGGGTGGCACATATTCCATTATTTCCTTCGGTTGCCTCTTGCCAGTCCATCTACAACCAGGTATCAGTACAGCCAGTATAATTAGTGAGGTTCAGGTGTGTCTTTCAAATACAACCGTAAATTTATCTGGAGTTAGCCCATGACATGAGGAGATTTCCTCTTAAGCATCCACCTTAGAATGCAGCCATCTCCCAATGGCACTATTTTTAAACCTGAAACAACTCCCACCATTTTCACACCTTTGAAGAGGAATGCCCCCTCACCTTTCTGCTGATCTCTGAAAGCAGGCTTCTTCTTTATTTACTAAGGAGACCTTCACTCCATGAGCTGAAGGAAGAAGTGAAGAGGGTAGTACACCTTATTGTGGCTTCAGATGGATGCCTTCTCTCCTCCATCTTAAGGTGTACATGCTCTAATCCTTCCTATCACCTTACCTACTCATAAAGCACACATAGTAAATAAACATAATAAACACATGGTATAATAAGCTTGCTTCATCTTTATACTGGTGAGCCAACCTTGCCAATTAAAAGTAAATAAAAGTGATAAAACTCACCTCACCTTTAACTGGTGAGCTTTATCATTTGTAACTAACGATATAGACACAAGAGGTCACAGTTTATTTAACATAGGTGGTGTCTTGGCTTGGACTGGAGCCCAGGCAAAGCACCTTCCTCAGGTAAGGGGCCTGCTCTTGCTACTAGGCACAATGTACCCAGCCCCTCACCATCTGAAGGATCATCAATTCATGCCGCTCAGTGTTGCTTACTGGTAATGCCTACCCTGAAGGTCAGGCCTGACCCCAGAATCAAACCCTACCCTATATTTTATTAGAGACAAACTAGCATGTTACACATACACCATTCCCAGGAACACCACATTCCTGTCAATTTAAGAGGGACATAGCTAAGTTGATCCCTTTAGGTCCACCTACTATGCCCCCCCACCACAGACAGAAATATTTTAATGGTGCCTTGAATTTTGTCAAGCCCATTATCTGACAAGGGTACCCCATCACCTATACAAGCTGGCCTCTGCAAATCTAATCTCACTATATTTGATAGAGCACCCCTCCCAAAACATCCCATGAATGTATTAATGGCCAGAGTCAACTTTTTTCCACACTTCTCCACTGCTTCCAAAGAGTCAACTACCCATTAGGTCTTCCTAGACACTGTGTGGGAGCATACAAGCCTAGTCTACAGGCTTAAGGCCAGATTTCTAAAATAAGTATCCTGGGAAGTTAGATTGTTACCTACTGCATGCAGTCCATATGTGTCTGGGTCAACCCAGAAGGCAAGGGCCCCCTTTTGGGCCATTGAATCTTTATGCGCCCTTGTGGTATTCCCAACAGCCTCCTCCAGGGACTTGACACATCATGTTTCTCTGCCCAGTGGGAAAGGCAGTGCTCCATGACCCAGTCTTGTAGTGGAGCCTACTTTCTTATTTCTGTGGACAAATAAAAACAACATTGGTTTTAGGCATGTAGATGTCTGATTTATCGCTTAAACTCTCTTGAATCCAGGTGTCTAAATGGCCTGTATGGAATTGCTTAGCTCTGTTCCCGGTGGAACTGGTCCATTTCTAAAGGAGTATGTCCCTTACAACTAGGGTTCCACCCCAATACGTATGAGGCACATCTTAAGTATACATTTTTACTATTAACAAAGCAGTTCTGGCCCATCCACATGGTGTGAAAAAGGGCCATCTTCCGGATGGGGGGTTTAATATTCATGTAGGCAATCAGGGCCTTTACAAGACACACTGGCCCCACCCCCAAGGCATCCTGATCCACTGACCCTTACCTTCATTGTCAGTCTTAGACCCAGGGATAAACACTGTACTGCCCCTGGTTATTATTTCTTCCCAACAGCTTGCAAGCCCCATTGTCAAACATCTTTTGCTATTGCTGCTAGTCCCCCTCTCTGAAATGCACATGTATGTGGGATGATAAATGCTGCTGTGAACAGTACTGTTTTAAATGTATCACCACAGCTGGGAGAGTTTGAACTATCTTCACTAACAATTCCTCTTCTGTGGGCCTGCATGCATCCTGTACTGACCAAAATCCTTATCTCTGCCTTTCATGACCCTCCTAACTTGGAATCCTGCTGCTGCATCTACTTGCACCCTTACCTTAAAAGAAGACATGGTAAAAGAGATCCCTGCTACCATTATACTGATGCCCATTCTTTCCTTAGGTACTTAATAGAACAAAATGCCAGACATGGTAAAAGAGATCCCTGCTACCATTATACTGATGCCCATTCTTTCCTTAGGTACTTAATAGAACAAAATACCAGCCACCAGGATGCCCCAGCAGCAAACCCCAAGGAATTAATGAACTCATTAGTTCCAGGTTCTCACATAGGCTGCTAAGTCTTAGGGGCAAGGGATGATCTGGAAAGGCTCAATTACTAAAGTGTTAATGGACAAACATATCCATGTCATTGAGCACAGGGAACCAGTTGAAAAAACAACTTCAAACTCTCCCTAGACAGAGAATCTGCTAATCTGTTCTTAACTCCAGGAACAGGAAGTGCCATAAAGTAGATATTACTATGCGTGGAACATAGCACTAACTGATTCAGGAGCCTTAACACTGAAGAGGATGATGACGACAACTCAAGAAAGGCATATGCTGTTGCCATATGATTTGTCCAAAATGTAACTGCCTTATGAGCAAGATCACCATGCCACAGTTCCAAAGCCAATACAGTGGGAAACAGTTCTAGGAAGGTTACATGTTTTTGGCCAAGTCTTGCCCATGCCACTGAGCTAGTCATCTCTGCACACACCACTTGTGCTTCAAATATGTAGTAAACCCTGTTCCCCCGTGTATGCATTTCCTGGCTATCCTGCAATTTGCCAACCAACAGTCTGTCCCTGTTGAAGCCCCACAGGAACATATGTCATATGCTAAGGTCCTTCTTAAGGAAGACTGTTAACCTGATTTTGTGAAAATGATGTACTGTTCCTACAGTGGAATGTCATAGCCTCCTGCTAAATACCCCATCCATGAACATAACCCTGGAAACAAATTTCAAGTTTCCTAGGCTTGATTCAATATTCTCTGATGCCAAAAAAAAAATAGCCAACTGCAGTTTTTTAACCCCTTAAGGAGGGCCGATCGCGCATGCGGCTGTCACTTAAGGACCACAGACCATTTTTTTTTTCGCCATCCACTTCCAGGCTCCCCGAACGGTGTGCACTTGCGCGGGGAGCCCGGAATTCCATGACGGTCCAGGACTGTCATGGGTCCTTAACGGAAAACAACCCATGATGGTCCTGGACCGTCATGGGTCATTAAGGGGTTAAGCACACTAAGCTATTCAATTAGCCGTCATATGAACAGCTTATGGCAGTTTTAAAATCATGACAGACGTTAATATTTCGCTCACTGAGAACAATGGAACAGCTATACCCAGGAGCCATTCAGTCCTGTTCAGTAATGCCAATGCAGGATAAATGTATACATTTAACAGGTGAAATTCTGCACCGTATAGCACACAACAGACAAAAACAAACAAACAAACACAGTCAGACAAAACACAGCAGGGAAGCATCAGATGACACAACACCCAGCACGTAGCACAAGCACATCAAAGGCAACATTAACCCCTGCAAAGCCAATCAACCACATGGAAAATGGCCATGCCCTACAAACAAGTCCCAGACGGTTGACAGAAACCTATCAACCCCCCAGGGACAAGGAGTTGACAAAGCATACCAACACAATCTGTCACACCATACCCCGGAACAACAGGGGTTAACACACAACAACACATATGTATACACCACACAAGAAGTACAACTGTCAATCCCAAAGCAACCCATGCTCACCTGTATAACATCCCTAGCCAATAAAGACACAGCGTGCACCTTACAACATCACACACGCACCTGACAGGTATACAGCAGTTGCAATAAATAAGACAAATCAAAAACAGCCACACAGCAAAACACCTACCTGTACAACACACACCTTCCTATTGGTCACTCCCTACCTGATGACCACACATAGACAACTCGCCACCACTGTCTTAAAGGGACATCTCACCGTCCTCAGACATGGTGTGTTTACAGTGAGACCAGTCAAAGTCAGAAAGAGAGAGAGAGGGATTATGAGCAGTATGTTTGCATATCTATTCCTGTGAAGACATTGGAGATGAAGACATGCAAGGGCTAGGTATCACATCAACCCCCAAGCACACCTGCTGAACAGCCTTTGTTTCATGCAACCACTGATGCTCCGGCTGGACAGCTAGACAGGAGCCCATTTCCACCGGGAGGACCACACCAGGCAGCCGCACCTCAGCTGCTGCAACCAGATCACCCACAGCTACCACAGGGACCTGTGGAGCAGCACAGTGACGACAGATGACCACACAGACACAGAATGTTCCACTCTATCAAGGTACAGATGGTGTGTGATGTTAACATGACCCATGTTTGTGCCTCCTATCCCTGCAGCTGTCACAACGTCTACATCTTCAGACACTACTCCATCCACAGGAACTTTGATAATGGAAGCTATAAAGGAGAATGGCTTTTGAGTCAACAAACCAAACATCACACCACATCCACAGGTACACTCACATGACTTATGTAAATACAGCTTTGCATGGTCATGACACACAAGTTGTATGTCCCTCTTACACAACATCAGCCACATAACATGTGGTCCCTCTCTGTTACGGTTCAGTACACTCAGAAACGGTAGATGTTGATAAAAACACAATTTATTTAAAGCACACAAGGAATAACGTAACCCTCATAGGTCCAGCATATAGCAATAAATAACTGACACAGGACAGGTTACATTAGCAAGTTTAACCCACACGGGTCCAGTATGTACTACAGAATACAATACTGACACAGGTCAGGTAATTATGATTGATACAGTGTAATAGAGTCCAGAGATGCCAGTGAAGCCACTGAATCAGTTGCTCAGGTAAGCGAAGGCCCAATGTCGCCTATAGACAGGGATAGCGACAGTGACAGGATGGCAGCAAAGAACAGGCGAGTTCACCTGAACGGAAGGTTGCAACGGTGGATGCCCACCGAAGACTTCAACTGTGTGAGTCAGAGCTCGTGCCAGGAACGGATGCCCAACTGAGACTATCCACCACCGTGTGCCTGTGCCACCCCCGAAGGGGTTAATGTACGCTATGGTCTTAAGGTGGAAGGCAACCGGAAGCGCCCAACTGAACCTAGAGCGGAAGACCAAGCGAACAAGTATACCGGTGATGAGAATGACAATGGTGAAACAAGTAGCGGCACAAGGCACCAGCCCCAGAGGGGTTAATAAACACTATGGTCAGAATATGGAAGGCTACCGGATGCGCCCAACTGAACCCAAGAGAGGTAGACCAAGCGATCAAGTGAACGGTGTGGAGGATTAATGACACACTGAGACTCAAACCCACGGACTGGACTACAAACGGTAACGGAGTACCGTAGCTCTGTGATGCACGACAACGTGAGAGAAGTGCACAGATGACAGCAACAGGCACTGACACAATCTTCGCCCAGCCGGGCACGGAAGGAGCAGGAACTACAGCCAAACCAATTCGGTACACAGAACAGGAACGTAAGCCAAGCCGGGTAGGTACACGGAGCAGGGTCGTCGGTCTCGCCGGGTTGGTACACGGAGCAGAAACGTCAGCCAGGCCAGGTCAGAACAGGAGGCAGGAATGTCAGCCAATCCGAATCGGTGCACAGAAGCAGGAACAGTAGCAATAGCGTAGTCAGGCAGTCCGGGTCAAACACTGGTATCAAACAAACAGAACAAGTGCTATGCATCAGGTACACCACGAAAGGGCAGCCCCTAAGTGACAGCCCAGGGTATATAAAGGCTGTCACTGGGAGGAGCTGTACAGCTCAGTCAATGAAAAAGCACCAGTAAAATAAGAGTGTCAAAATGTTGCATAATCACGGGCGCCGTGATAGTACCCTTTCCGAGAAGAGGGACCTGGCTTAAGGGGATACCTGGCATGGAAGTTGCGTTGTAATCTGGGAGCATGAAGGTCCTTAGAATCAACCCATGAACGCTCCTCCGGACCGTAGCCTTTCCAATGGACCAAATATTGTAATCTCCCTCTGAATTTACGTGAGTCAATAATATTTTGTACCTCATTCTCCTCTTGACCTTGTATTTGAACAGGGCCCAGAGCCACAGGGGTAGTAGTGTATCGATTACAAATCAGAGGTTTTAACAATGATACGTGGAACACATTATGGCTACGCATGGATGCTGGAAGGTCCAGAGCATATGACACAGGGTTAATTTTACAAATAACTTTGAACGGGCCAATGAACCGGGGAGCCAACTTATTGCAAGGGGTCTGTAGATTCAGATTCTTCGAGGAGAGCCATACCCTGTCCCCAACCTGAAATGAGACCGCCGGCAGCCGTCTACGATTGGCTTGGCGCTGATAATGCTGGAACGAGGTACTGAGGGTCCTCTGTACTTGTGCCCAAGTGGAACAGAGTTGCTCCATATGCTCATCCAGAGCTGGAATTTGCTGCGTCTGAAATGAGTCCGTAATTGATGAGAAATGGGGAACTCCCGGGCGATGAATTAACAGCACAATTCCTGGCAAACTCCGCCCAAGGCAACAGGTCGGCCCAATTATCATGATGGTCAGACACAAAACAGCGCAAAAACTGTTCCAAGCCCTGATTGGCACACTCGGCGGCTCCGTTGGTCTGGGGATGATATGCAGAGGAAAATGATAATTGTATGCCCATCTGCTCACAGAATGCCCTCCAGAATCTAGACACGAATTGGCTCCCACGGTCGGACACCAATACTCTGGGTACGCCATGCAACCGGAAAACTTCCCTAGCAAACACCCTTGCCAACTCCTGGGCAGAGGGAAGGCCAGACAGAGGCACGAAGTGTGCCATTTTGGAAAATCTATCGACTATCATCAGAATAAAAGAATATCCCCTAGACACCGGTAATTCCCCCATAAAGTCGATAGAGACATGGATACCGGCTGTAGCAGGCCCACCGGAAGGTGTATAGGGGATTTTGCACGGGCACAGGTAGAACAAGCTGCAGTAAATGCTGTGCAGTCGGCACGCAAGGAAGGCAGCATCTTAGATTTCCGTTCTCCCCCAGGTCACGCCATATGCAGAAACAAAGAAAAAAGGTGCCCAATAGTCTAATACAGTATGTTATATTTTAACAATAAAATTATACAATGGGTACTCACATATGTTGTTGTCAGCAGAGTACCAGCTGACACATGAACATTTGGAGAGATTAACCCCTTCTCCGTTCGGGTGACTCCGGTATTGGAATGCAGGAAAAATCATTCAACAGAAAGCTCCACCATTTGATTGACTGTGGCATATGGCATGGTCAAGACGTCATAGACACAGCCAATCAAATGGTGGAGCCTTCTGTTGAATGTTTTTTCCTGCATTCCAATACTGGAGTCACCTGTATGGAGACGGGGTTAATCTCTCCGAATGTGCATCTGTCAGTTGATACTCTGCTGATAACAACGCATGCGAGTACCCATTGTATCATTTTATTGTTACAATATAACATACTGTATTACACTATTGGGCACCCTTTTTCTTTGTTTCCAGACTTATGAAGGCACGTCTATTATCTTAGGGGTCTATTAATTAAATGCGGAACATGATTGGAGTTTGAAATGTTGGAATGCAAGGAGATGTTCTGCCTGCATTGTGTAATCAATAGATCTGACTAGTGGCTTCCTTATGTTCCTGTCCTGTAGCCAAACAGAACAGTTTTTGCGATCATTAACCTCAAATGAGTAGGTGTCTGATGGATGATTACCAATCAGAATGTCAATCCCATATGTTGGTTTTGCTAAACTGTCCTGGCAGCGAATAATTGATATTTTAAGTATGGTTGGCTAACACCTTCATAACCACACCAGTGGCTCAAACTAAATGAGGGCAGTTTTGCACAAAGTATGCTAAGGAGTAGGTGTCAGCTGTTCAACTTGGGCAAACTTAGTGAATTATGAGTTGAAATTGAGTGGATGTGCTGTGTGTGTAGTTGCCAATGCTCCAAAGGCTTACTATAAGCTATATGTGCAGGAGTTGTGTTCAGTGCATTGCATTGCATTGCAATGCATTAGAGACATCTCTGCCACTGATCATGTTAGAAACCAGAAAAGCCCAGAAAGATTCACAGACATAATTGGGATAAGTAAGTGCAGGGGGAACTTAACAAATGGGGCTATTTCATTAACTTTTTTGTTGGGGGCTTTGGAAGGGGCTGCAGAGGTAGATTCCCTCATGGATTGTCTAGTGAGTCTAGTTGTTCTTGGGGTTGGTATAGGGGTCACACTGGAAGGGGAGGTTGTTACAGTTGACCCCTCTGTGGGTGGCTAAGCTTTCTCCATCTGCAGGCTCTCTCTCATTTCCACTAGCATCTGTGCAAGCATGTCAAGCAGTCCTAAACTAGCATATCTCTGTGTTGAGGTTGGCTGGAATTCTATTCCTCTGAGCATCCTAATGCAGCTCCTTAAGTACCTTGTGCATCTCCTGGCCTCCCTGAGCTGCCTCCCCTGGATGCTTAAGCACTCCAAATCCATCCCCATGGTTTGGATATCTGTGGCAGTGGATGTGGATAGTGGAGTTTCTGGTGCTAGGGATGGCTCTCCAAGTTCCTCTGCCTCTGCTTGTTGGCTAATGGATTCCTACAGGTGTTGCTGTTCTTCTGCTGGTGGTGGTGATGTGTGTTGAGAGGCAGATATCAAGGGGCCAGCACGTGACGATCTTGAGGATGCCTGTGCCCCACCACATCTATGGAGTCCTTACTTGCCACAGATGGTTGGCCCTCTGGTTGCCAAAGAACTTTGCCACTTAAGAACTTGAGTTTTACTGACAAACCACCCAGCAGCCCAAACCTCACGGCTGCCTGGCAGCAGAATAAATGCCACCACAATTTTAAAAAGTAGGTGCTTCCTAATTGACCACTTACCGCTCCATGTGAAAATGGGATGTGTATGATGCACTGTGTATTTGACAGGTAGGCGGTTTTCTCATTGGTCACCACTTGTCAAACAATGCCATGCAGAGCACAAGTAGGCAGCTCTATGATTGGTTTCCACCAGTCCACATCTTGTTGCTTCAGTTCCCATTGGCTGGGGAGCCAGTGAGACAAGATTGGATTAATCAGCCAGGCCCGGGTTATGCCATCAAAGTATGAATACAATACAGCCGGGCCAGAATTGGTCACCATTGTTATTGTCACTTGTCACTCCAATTCCCATTGAAGATCGGAGCGTCAAATTATGTTCTTTTTGTTTTGTACAGCACAAAATGCCCCCTTGTCCCCAAATAAACTGAATTCATTTTGTAATCAACCCTGTGTTGTGTGCTTTACTACGGAATGGTTTAAAGGGTCCCCTTTGTCCCCCATTCCAGGAAAGTTTGTTCCAGCAGGACCGGCAAGGCTACCCAGCTGTAGCTGCTTCAAAGAGAGGGAAATCCGGAATGATAGTTAAGGACAACCCGCTGTCTTCATCTCCTGTTACAGTGGGGGTGAGAAGTCCTCCAGTGATTGTAGGTGCTGTGTATTATCAATTAGGCCCACATGTTCATAGTCATACCATGGCCAGAGGTATCTAGTGAGGTGTGTTGAGGGGCAGATGTCAGGGGGCCAGCATGTCAGAACCTTGAGGATGCCTGTGCCCCCAACACATCTATGGAGTCCGTACTTGCCATGTATGGTTGCCCTCTTGTTCCATCTGTGGTGGAGGTGTAAAGTCCTCCAATGGTTGTGGGCTCTATGGCTCACCAATTAGGCCAACGTGTTCATAATCCAATGGCCATGGGTCACACAGGATCCTTCCCACCTGGGTGTGGGGTCATAGGTGGGCTCTTGCTGAGGCTGCATCTACATGGGTGGCTGTGGTCGTTCAGTGGGGCCATATGTCCCATAATGTGGTGTGGTGACCATGCTTGGCATCCAGTGCTGCCCCAGTGGTAGTTGTTATGGTTGGGCCATCCAATATTGGCCTGTGGTGGTCAGAGGCATCCACCTCCCAGGAGGCATGCAGTCTGTGGTGGTTGTGGGTGGCAGGCTGAACTCCAAGGGTGGTGGTGTTGGTGACCCCCTGCTTGTGCACTCTCCTGAATACTCAGCAGGCATGTCACTGGGGTCCATGTCATATGGCTCCTCCTCATTGTCCTCCTGGATGCAAGACATTGACATCTGAATCTTTCAGTGCCAGGATGGTATCCAATTGCAATGCATGGGATACCACCCTGGCAATCATTGATTTATGAGCTTGACAGGATCCTGTATATTGATGCAAGCAACCTACAGTAATTGAGCTTTGGTTATCATTTGCACCTTGAAGAGCGTGGATGGCAAGAAATAGCTCCTTTTCGTCTCCATTTTTCACGATACATATCAACCATCACAAAGCTCTACTGTGACAAATTGATTGCATGTATAACGTATAGGCCTCGAACACAAAACACATTAGGTCCTCAAAACAAACAAATTCCTTTCCTTGCCATTCCCACTCCTCAGCATACATATGATAACCAAGGCAAGCATTGTTTATGTGGAGTGGGTATAATGATCAACACAGCAACAGAGGGGTTAAACCTGGACATGGACACAAATTGGCCTGGTTGAGCCTTTACATTTCTGTTTGCATTTGTCCAGTATTCTGTCTTTGTTTGAACCCTCTCAGCACTACGTTGGTGAACTTGTCGGAATCAGTGCTGGCCATTTGTTCAGCTGTCACTGTGTTGGGCTATACTATCTGTCATACATGTAACAGATGTTGGACCCCTGTTGTGGGCTACAGTTTTACAAGGGCTTGCAGGGGTTAAATTATGTTTTTTCTTTAATTTATGGTCTTCTATTGTATGTGTATCATTGTCTGGTCCAGGTTTGATTATGTGTTATTTCTCCAATCCCTTCACCACTGTTGTGTACTCCCCATTAGTGTCTGCCTGATGATATTAGTCTGGTGTCGTGGTTGTCTGTAAAACTGGCTTCCATTGTGCTATGTGTTAATTGTATTCATCTGATTGCATGTCACATCCCCTTTCCCCTGACAATGTGGCTATATAAACCCTGGCCACTTCCAATAAAATACAGGGAGTTCCTGGACTACAACAACCCGTGTGTTGTTTCTTCTTCTAGGAATGGTCTAAAGAGTCCCCTTTGACTCCAATTCCTCGGATCCTGATGACTTGGACCGGCATGACTACCCCTGTGCAGCCGCATCACTGAGAGAGAAGCCCAGCATAATGGATAGGGACCACACAGGTCTCCTGGTTCTGTTACACTAAGTATGAGGGTTTGTGTGGTGTATAGTTATGGAATGATGGCCTTACCGGTAGTCTGGAGGGTGCGGTCTTCGTCAATGTTGCATCCTCCAGGGATCCCCTGAATAGCCATTGACAACAGATTCTGCCTCAGCATCTCTTCACAGGAGTTGAAGGTGATATGGCCAGGGGGACCACCTCCAGTGCCTCGGGAGAGCATAGCAACTTCTCTCATCATTCTCTTCTCTTAACACACCTCTTGTAATCACTGCAAAGCTTCTTAATCAATTCCATGGTCTGCTTGCTGCTGGAGATGAAGTTAACACTCAGGCCCTCACACAGGCCCTCACAGACACACTCAATCACACTGACTCTTTGTCATTCCTTTCATTCAATCAATCCCACTTAAATAAAAGTTAAAGTTGTGTTATGTGCCACTGTGTATTACGCGGCGATATTAGTGTAACTCTCTCCGCTCCCAACTCCATCTACCTTGCTCAAGTGTCAGCTCCTCTCTCTCTCTGTGGCTATCCTGTGCTCTAGCTCGCAAAAAACTTGAAACACAGACAAAGTATGTCAGTTATTTTGGGGTATATATAGGTGTATTTGAAGGTAGTTGATACTTTGATGTGTTGTGATTGGCTGTGAGTTTGAACCGGTGTTGAACACGTTTAGTGTTGCTGGATAACTTTGAACTTTAACTTTTTTCCTTTCAACTTGACATATCGTACATTAATTATCGACTGAATTGGACACACAGTGAGGTAAAAAAAAGGTGCAAAGCATGTTTTGGAGCTACGTGAATTTTTTGGGCCTCCGCTTGTTAGCCATCCTGGTACAGTGCTTATTGAATTCTACGTAAGTAAGACATGGCTAACAATCGTTGCACTGTTTTTGCCTTACTTACTTTTACCATACTTTATTGAATCGAGGCCCTAATCTCTAAGGGTGCCAGTGCCTCCTCCCTAGCCTTTACCACCTTCTCACTGAGAAGCTGCACCATCTGACTTTATGTATCAATTTCTGTACCAAGGAAAGTTAAGCAGGTAGTAGGCAACACTGTCTTATCTTAGGCTATACACCCAGTACTCCCAATTCCCCAGACAATCGATATGCCTGACACTGCAAAGAAACACAGACCTTTGACCCCACCAGACACAAAAAATTTAAAATTGTACAGATAGTGCACCCGTTGCTTGTAACCAGCTTCTATCTCCACAGTCCAATGCAAAAAGTAACTAAATTACTTAAAATAAGCACAGCAAATGGAATAAAACCCACTGGAGGACATGTCCACATAGTACTGACACACCCACTGTAATACCATGTATCAGGCAAAAAGCAGACTCAATATTTATCTTGGCCAAAATGAAACCTACATGTGAATGATCTTCAAAGCCTTATCAGTTGTCTGGTACAGAACACCGAAAGCCTCCCTATCCAATGCATCATTCATAGACCCACCTGCTGGGTAAGTCAAATACTGTAAAAGCTTAAACTTTCTTGGCTGCTTTTAGGGAACCACACCCAAAGGAGAAATTATCAAATCAGTAATAGTAATATCCTTAAACGGCCTGGCTATCGTGCCCGCCCCCACTTCCTTCTCCTCTTTTGCCTGTAAAACCTCAGGAAAAGCATAAGCAGACAGCAGATTCCTAACTTTGGCTGCAGGCATCAAATTCTTACAAACCGGAACACTTAAGAAATCCTTTGAACAAAACAATGCCTGCTTTCTGTGAGAATAATTTAGCAACCTCTCATATAGATTTCCTAAGTGTGTTAGCATTGCTGCCTTTATTGTCAGATCCACAACAATTATGATATATGGAGCCAGTGCTCTCCTTCCTCATACAATCTGTGGCTGGGTGCCCCTTTCTACAAACAGAGCAGATGTGCTTAAACCTAGACCCATCCCCTTTTTGACAGAGTTTATCATTTAACGCATGACAAAAGTTCTTAAACTAAATATCAACTGCATTGAGTCCACCATTATGCCGCACTACAGACTGCCTCCTATCATGATTGACCAAACCAGGCCATAGATACATGTCCCTGTCACTCAATGACAAACTTTTTTGGACACTTGATTTTTCCTAATGGTGAATGTAACGGGTACCTATGTCCGCGGATGGACTTATGCCGTTGTGCCGGGTTTCTCCCTCCTGAGGTTGGCTACAAGCAGGTAGCCTTGCCGGTCGTTCTCCAGAGCTCCTTCCTAGGATGGGGGCCAAAAGGAGACCCTTGATACCATCCAGTGACAAAGTGACAGGACACAGATGAAGTTACAACACGAACACCCTTTATTCAACAAAACGTCAGTTCTTTTATGCAAGGTTAATCACATCAAGATAGCATATTAAACAAAGGATACAAAAGGCAATGACAAAGAGTGCGTACATAACACAAAGGTCCAGACATAATCACAGTATCTATACAAAGGGACTGATGAAGGGTAAACACTGGGACAAAAGGCTGAGGGGCTCGAATACACATTTCATACAATGGCCAGGGGGTTGAAGCATCTTTTTAGTCTGTTTGAATATTCCATCAACCCCTGGCCAATCAGAGGCCTGGAAACAGCTGCCCAATCCTGGGATTGCAGATGACCAACCAATCCCTGGGCCGTCTACTTTCCCACATGTTAACTCTATGGGGAACCTTTACACTTGTCACCCAGGGCTTTGGCCTATCAGGGAACTGCTTACTTCCCAAGCACCCACACAGTTCGACACAATGTCAAGGCTTTACGGTATACAGATAGGGAGACACCCGCTGGTTGTCGGATGTATTGCAGTTTGTCGACAATCCAGCGGGCATGCAGTTCAGTCCCTTTAAACTTGTGGCCAATCAGAGAGGGGCCAACTTTTCCCCATGTTAAGTTAATGGCGGCCCTTTAACTCTGATCAGCCAGTCGAAAGCCGTCCGACATTTAAAACCATGGCTGCTATCTCAGAGTACTGCTGGCATGGTGAATTCAGTCTTTCAGAGGGAGATAGTTTTTCCCCAACCACAGCAAGGTTTCCCAGTAACTGCCTACGGCCCGTTACAGTGTATGGAGGAGTATTCACAATGTAATTCATATACATAATGACATTTAAACACTTTTCCAGTCTATTTTGCAACAAAAAAATAGCATATACCAAAAACCCTTTAGACTATTCATTAATTGACTTGAACTTTCCTTAAGCTGGTTTTTGTCCTTCTGCTACTTTCCTCTATATCTTCTCCCACAATAACAAAAACATTAAAAAACTTCCCCGCCAGTATGATTCTGCAAGTTTTTCTAGGTAAGTACTCTGCAGAGACGAAATGAGGCATGCAAAATTAACCACCCTAGCAATGGATTAATAACTCTAATATCAATTTCCCAGCTAGCCTCCTGGGATCTCTGTTCTCTGCCTGCTTACTCTTGTATTTAAAAGGCTTAAAACATTTCTCCATGAACCTAACCACCAGCCCCCATCTACCATGGAAGGGATCAGAATTAGAGTCAGAGGACTCAGAATTTCATGACTCACCCAAAGATGCTAAATGCCTACTGACCTCACAACATCAACCTGGGAGCTCCCTGGTATTCGTTTCTGCATTTACATGGCAAAATCCATTCTAAAGTCTATTCCTGAGTCTGTGAATGACATATCTCATGGAAGAGAGATCTGGAGGGGTCATTTGTACAGTACTCTGCCCAGGAACTTAACCAATTGACAGTCTAAAATTAGAGGAAACATAAGGACTATGCTCCCAACATCTGGGAAAGTGAAATGGTGCTGATTGTTGTGGAAGAAGACCCTTCTAGGGAAGCTCTAACCCAGTTTTGAAGGTTGACCAAATTTTTCCTCCTGTCGCAGGGTATGGCCCCAAAATCTGACCCCAACCCTTGGAACTCTACTCCTCCTCATTCCTCATTATGTCCACCAAGGCCTTCATGGCTATCTCTAGAGCCTTTGGACAGACTCCTTGCTTAGCTCATACCTGGTAAGAACCTACTGCCCCTTGAGTAAAACAAACCTGATGTCTATAAGGGATGCCTTGTGCCTTGGATCAGACCCCATCAAAGCCAGAGTTGGCTTGTGGTATACCCAAATGGCAATATGTATTGCAGATATCACCCTATTATTCTCTTTGGCATGGATGCACAACAGTAGAGACTGCAACAGGCCCAGTGAAAGCATGTGTACCATGGTATGGCAGGTAGGGGAAGTTACATTGCACGTGAGAGAAGACCACGGGATGGGAATAGAAGGACCATGTGTGAACAGCTAAAAGGGGGGAGGCAAATCTGAGGCACATATGGCCTGGGATGCCATGGAAGCAGTTGTGAAATGGGTTTTTAGCATGGAGAGGCAAGGGTGAAAGTAAGCCCATGGAGCTTACATGCAATGAGGTTGTGGAAACATAGGTGTCAGAGGACAAACTAGAAACTCTGACTGGGTAGAAGGCCCAAGAGTGAAGAATGGCACACAGGATGAACTCTTGCAGTGGGAAGTAAGGCAGAGGACAACTGCCAGGCAAGTGGGGAATGTGAGTTAGCAGGCATTTTTGATGCTGGAGGGCCACTAGTGGCAAGGAAGGGGGCATCTCCCCAGCTGTCTTTTTGCCTATCTGTATCACGGTGCCCGTGCTTCCGGTGCTGAGCGGCGACATTATGATTCTCTGCTGTGTTCTGATTGGCTGGTCTTAATTGCTACCACTAGGGCTTGCCTTTAAATACCCTGGGATGTCCTCCCTTAGGCGCCCTTTCGTGGTGTACGAGTTCCTGAGTCTATTCTGCACTTATGCTGATTCGTGTATGACCTGGCCTGCCTGACTACAAGTTTGTTCCTGAGTTCCTTTTGCTACGCTCCATTGCTGATTGTATCCTGGCTGAGAACCCGCTCTGTTGCTGACTGTATCTGGCTGAGAACCCTCTCCGTTGCTGACTGTATCTGGCTGAGAACCCGCTCCATTGCTGACCGTATCTGGCTGAGAACCCGCTCCGTTGCTGACCGTATCTGGCTGAGAACCCGCTCTGTTGCTGACTGTATCAGGCTGAAGAACCTGCTCCGTTGCGGACTATATCTGGCTGAAGAACCCGCTCCGTTGCTGACCGTATCCGGCTGTGAACCCGCTTCATTGCTGACTGTTTCTGGCTGAAGAACCTGTTCCGTTGCTGACTGCATCTGGCTGTAGAACCGCTCTGTTGTTGACTGTATCTGGCTGAAGAACCTGCTCCATTGCTGACCGCTGGTGGCGCTGTTCCACTCCGTTGCTGTCTCCTGTCATCGGTTTACGGGCTCTGGTACCAACCGTGTCTGATTGTGCCCTGGGGGACCCCTTGTGGTCATCGTGATACTGGGTCTCATATTACTTTTAGTGGTGCGCTGCGTGGTGCTATTCCTTGTCGACCAAAGGCTAAGCTTGGGCTTAAGCTGCTCCTATAACCGCTGCTCGCGGTGTGCACATTCGAAGTACAAGTACAGTGTTCTTACACTGACTGTGTTACTTTGATCTCGCTCTATGTGGCCTCCCTACCACTAACACTGTGCTCACTCCCTCTGGGAGTTTTCAGTAAGTCATTGGGTGTTGACCATTAACCCTGTGGGTACCTGGAGAGTCCAGGTAAGAGCTTATACCATTCACTACAGTACCTCGAGCTAGAGCCAGCATTGTACGTACCGTTCTGTAGGTTGAGTGGTCACTGGTTGTGTTACAGTTTCCTATTATATCTTCGATCCACCCCTAGCGTGCTAGGGTCTGTCTCTAGCAGCTGCCTTGGTCTCCGTTACCCTTCCATGGGGTAGTGTTCCCTTTCCACGGTTGCCCGGAATATTTGGTCTGAGCTGGGTTAGAGTTGCCTCTTTACCATATCATACAGTCTGGGTCAGAGTTGCCTCGTTACCATATCATAAAGTCTGGGCCAGTGTTGCCTCGCTCCTCCTGGTTCGGTGCCCAGGTATCTGGGTTGTGCCAGTCCTGCTACACGTGCACCTCCGGTGTACGCTTACCTATGGTCAGCTCTAGAACGGGTTACCTCCAACCTCTCTGATTCTGCCAGAATCTGCACTACCAGCTTGTATTCTGTTGTTCCAGTCCACCTACTCTGGTTCTGCGGGTGGCCTCCTATTGCGTATAACATATTGCTGTTTGATTTGCCTTGTGGGCCCCAGGGCCTTATTCATTGTATGTTCTTGTTCTAATAAAGTCATTTTAACCTTACCACCCTGTCTGAGTGTTCATCAAAAAACCGTCACAAACTGTTTACCCTCCATTTCCTCATTCTCCTCCATTATGTCTGCCAGTCCATTTCTACCACTGTCGGTTTGCTCCCCCCCAGTCTTTTTTCTCCCTCCATTGTGTTTTCTCCTGCCCTTGTTTCCCTTATCCTCATGTAGGTCAGTGTGTGGCTCACCAGCTATCATTGGACTACAACTCACATAACTCCAGCCACCCACTAGCCAGCTGAGGAAGAAAGGAGTTGTGATCCAATAGTTGGAAAACCATTAGTTGCCTATGCATGCCCTTCCCCCTTATCACTAAAACACTCACTCCACCATCCAGTGAGGATGGCTCCTTAACTGTCCAGTGAAGACACTTGAACTGCCTTCTGATCAGGATGGCCACATGGCAATAAGAACATGAAAAATGTGGGTGAGCAAGCATGTTCTGTGCATTCAGCAGCAGTTTACCATGGCATGTTGAGCCCCTGATCAATCTGTCACTAAGCCAATAAACATCCATATTGTCAGTATATTTGGATTCAGAGGAAAAACAGCCTCCCCTTATAAGGAAACTGATTATTGATTCTATTTTTCCATGGGACAGTCTAATCTCCAGGTGATAAAGACAGACATATCATTTGGATGAACATCCTACATTATCTGTATACTTTCCTATTGATGCTAACCAGTCATGAACAGCAAACAATCATCTCATACAACACCAGGATGTTGGCAATAAAAGATAAACAAAAATAAGAGTGTTCCTCAAAGAGTAGTATTGTTTAGTTGCTTACTCTCCCAAGCAGTCTCACAATTATTGTACTCACACTTTGTAGATGTTAGAAAACGAACGAACTGTAGCTATTCTCACATGTGAAGGATAATTACACTGCTCCACACAGATCATTCACAACCAAGTTGGCAGCTGCACTCCTATATAGCCCAACTGATGTTCTTCAAAATAAAGAACTACACAAGATGCACAGACAAAGGGGGTGCTAAAATTATTGTAGCGCCCCTTTGTGCATTTTCAACAGGATCAAGGTTGTTGCACAGTCCAGCATCATGGCCAACCCATGCAGCAATGACCTGCATAGAGAATCTGACCTGCTGCAATTTTAACTCGACTGTCCCGCTCGTGTTTTTCATTTGAAGATATTCCTGGTGTCATTAAAGCCTAGGCATATTATGAAGCATCCCACAACCAAAAATACATACTGTTAAACATCTACACAACTAACAGCAGGTCAGCACAGCTGTCAGCTACTTTATACTCATCAAATACATTACCCATGTAATCCATCATTACTGAATTGTAATAATTTTACATATTTCATGTAACCCGTAGCTTGGTGTAGTATGCGTTTTGCATAGCTCTATGTTTCCTACTTCCTGGTGTTTCAATTTCAATATTGAGCAGTGTAGTTACCAGATCATATTGGGAACAAATTAGATAGATTGTACATGTCAACTTGTTGCACTGAAATCAAGGATAATAATGTAATTCACATGAAGATTTTCTCACATATATTCCCGCTGTACTCAATCACCAGTATGAAAGGGGTGTCAGTTTAACGCATGTTGCCAGTCTGTGCTTGAGAGAGAGAAAGAAAGCTACTGAAATGTTGATGACAATGTGTAGAAGCAGACAGGCAAACAGAGGGAGCTGGAGTGTCTTGATTTAAAGATTATTGGTGAAGTCAGTTGTTCTGCTGACAGGTGGGTTGCAGGGTGGGTGTGAATGAAGAGAGTTAACCCTTTGAATGCCACAGGTGTATGGAACGCATTGCTTTGCAATGCATTTCCTACCCCTCTGGCACTCAAAGGGTTAAAAAGAAAAACACCTTTTGGCTGATAGGTGACAGTGACAGTCATATGATCCTACCTGAGCTGAGACTGACAGATACTAGAGAAAAAACATACATCATACATTCATTTCAGAAAGAAAATAAAAGGTATCAATCCACACTCAGACAAGAAAAAAAACAAGCATATTGATGCTGCTGTACAACTTATTGAATCTGCAGACATGTTGAAGCTAACAGCTCTGTCATGTACTTTACAGTAAAAATCAACACTACTATCATTATGCTTACCAAATGTGTTAGGGGACAGGGTAAGGGGAAAGGATTAGGAAGAGTGCATGACCATGTTGGTGGTAGTTAGGTTGTACTAAAATACTGACTGGCTATGGTTGCTGCATTGAATGTTGATGATCCTCCCCTTCCACAGCAGGCTGTTTGTAAAAGTCTTACCAGCGGCAGTATTAAGCCTTTTAACTCTACAGATGAGGATGCATTTTAGTGCTGTTTCCGTAGAGGAGAATTTAGCATGAGTGACACCAACTGTGGTGGTCAATATTGTATAAATCCTCCTAAAGTGAAAAGTACAAAGGCATTTTTAAGATGCTGATGTTGTTAATTTAAGATATGTCTCTCCATGCTCCTCCCTTCTTCTGGTACAGATCAAGGAGATAGAGATGATTATAAAGAAAAAACATTTGCTGTGTCTGAAAGGAAAAGGCTCAGTCTCTGTCTTTCACTACTGAAAAGAAGCAATATGCCCATTTATAAAGTCTGTAAAAGCTCAACTGGAATTATTTGGACAAGTACACATACCTAAAAGTACACAGTATGTTTGGTTATCATCTTCACCATCATTGCTTCCGAGTCCAACGCCCACCCAGTTAGACTCACTATTATTGACTAAGCAGAAACACAGGTTATCATCAGCAGCCCTAGCTATAAGCACTTTGGCTGCTGTTCGAGGTGCAGCACCACTCCCTCCTACTGCTTCTTGTACTATTGCAACATTTAGCCCCTGTAGTAGTGATGATGTAATAGTCCTTCAGGAATAACATTACAGCCATAGAAAGCATAGGCGGAAATTAACAGGTTCTCTAGAGAATTTCACTGGCAGTAGCAAAAAGATGGAAATTTTGATAGATTTCTGTGTGAGAGAGAACAATCCTGTCTTTTCTGTGAAAATTCCAGAGAAAACAAAATGTAGCTTTAACCCATCCCTAATTATCATGCAGCCAAAAATGACATTCCAGTAAGGAAAAAGGATATATGTGCTAATCGCAGGGAATTCCCTCTACAGTACATTTTAACCCAGGTGACACTGGCTCGCCAGGTTCCTGCTCATCTTTCCAAAAAAAACATACTAATCCTAATGTAATCAACAGAAAAATGGTATAGAATGCATTCCTGACCCTAAGGCTTAAGTACAGCGTTTACATAAAATAAATATATGAATTCATAATTTGTTTATATGTTGGGAGGAGTGCTTGAAATCGTTAAGCTTTATATGTTTAAAGGGATAGTAATACTTAAAATGTAAAAAAAAATATGTTGTAGGGTTTATCCCCCTGAGTAAAAGAAGAGTACTCCCACTGCTGAAAGGTGTTTCATTCAAAAGTTATTAAATTTCAGTTGAATTTTTAAGGTGCAATATCACAGTGGCCTGAAATTGTACAGTGGCGCTGTTGCTACACCATCCTATGGAGATTTATGGTCCCAGGACCAGAGCTGTCCATAGGATCGTGTAGCAACAGCGCCACTGTACAATTTCAGGCCACTGTGATTTAACACCTAAAAAATTTGACTTTGAAAATTAATAACTTTTGAATGAAACACCTTTCAGCAGTGGGAGTACTCTTGTTTTACTCAGGGGGACAAACCTTACAACATATATTTTTTTACATTTTAAGTATTACTATCCCTTTAAATGAAATTTGGTATTAAAGAAATATTAATGGATATTTTTTCTTTATTGTAATGCACTGGAATGTTTTAAAGAATGTGACTAATGTCATTCACACTCTTTACTACTCATTAGTTTCAGAGTTATTTAGCTCTTAAGATTCACCACCTACTCCTTTCCCAGACTCCATTCCTGGGAACAGCCTAAAGCTCTGGTAGTGCACAGGAAGTAAGGTAGTGAGAGTAGAAATACTATTACCTCTCCCCCACCCTTTGGGCAGTGCAGTTGAGAGAGATGAGAATACCCACACTTCCTTTGTTTTGAAATAGAAAAGGCACCAATCACTTCCATTATAAGAAGCATTACTTAGGGATGATGGAACTTTTCACCACTGTATGATATCAGTGTGAAACAGGGCCCTTTTCCTCCCACGTGAATGTCCTTTCAGCCAACCTTTCCTGCACAGTGGAAAGGAGGGAATGAGAGTATGGGCATGCATGTGCATGGGTTTAGTAGTGGTGATTACTACAACAGATCATAATAAAGTCTAATAGTAACTTAGTCCTAATCAAATTCTACAAATATGTGGCTAGACCCCAGCCCACCTCATGGTCTTGATATTGATAAATGAATATCCAAACATTAAGATGAAATAGGCACTCTGTTTAGAAACAATCCCTGTTTACATGCCCTGGTAAGAAAACATATTGTGCAACACAAGTTAATGTAAGTCATTGACTATGGGACTGTAGTATATACTTCTGCTCCACAAAAGAGGATTTTAGTGAACTTACTGTTAAATACTTTTCTCTTAGTCCATGTGAACCACAGGAACTATGGGGTAAAGTAAAGGCAGGGCATTTGAAAAAAAAAAAAAAAAAAGGTCTCTGTGGCGGAGACTCCCATCTACCTTTCACTTAACCACCACCTCCTACATCTAGTTTTAACATATAGCAAAGCTAAGGTAAACAGAAGTGAAAGGAAAGAAGGAAATCCTCTAAACAGAGAATCCAAGAGGGCTAAAACCACTGTTTTTTTTTCTCCAGGTTGGAGTCCTGTGTTCCACATGGATGAAGAGAAAAGGATTTAATGGTATGGTCACTAAAATCCTCTTTTCTCTGTCATTAAAAATGTAAAACAGAACCATGGGGATATTTCTAAGCAATCCACCATTTTTAGGAAGGAAAAAAGAATACCAGATTACAGTTTCCACAGGACTAAACTGGTACAGCATGAACCTCAGATGTCAACAGACACCAAACTCACACAATAAACAACAATAAGCAAACAGGAAACAAACGGGATGCTAATCTTCAAAGAGCGAAAAGGAATTTAGAAAAACCCTTATACAGGCACCACATGAAATTCCGATACCACCATGGGTAAAAATCCCCTTGGAGTTTGCAAAACCACACTATCCTGATGAACCCCCCCCCCCCCGAAAATAGAATTTAGTGGACAAAGCCTGAATTTCGCTCATGCAGCAAACAGACACAGTGGCCAGTTGAAAAGCCATATTGAGTGCCAGCAGATGCAACAGAGCTGCAGAAAGAGGCTCAGAAGGAGGCTTCTGGAGACCCCTAGAACCAGGTTCAAGTTCCATATAGGAGAGGGATCCCAAAAGACAGAGTAGGCATCCGGGGGAAAAGCAAAGCACTGATGGAAAAGAACAGAAAGTGTTGAGATCTGCACTTAGCACTTAATAGTGCTAAGACGTCATCCTTTCTGAACACCATCTTGAACAAAGGCCAAAACCACTGGAAGTCTGAAAGGCCCCAGTCTGAGATTGGCACTACCACTGGCAGAAGAGGGACCAAATCCTATGACAGACCTTGGACAAAACTGATTTTCTAGCTTTTCAAGAATATCAGAAATTATAGTGTCTAAAAAAACCTTTTTCCTCAAGATGCTGGCCTCAAGAGCCAAGCCGTCAAAGCCAGCTTTTCCATCTGAGTGTGGCATACCAGGCCATGGGTCAGTAGGCCCAGCCACAAGGGGAAACAAAAAGGCTCTGCTATGGACAGATTGAGAAAATCTGAAAAACAGGCTTAACGGGGCCAGAACGGAGCAATCTGGAGGACAGGAACCCTCTCCATCCTGACCTTTCTCAGCACCTTCAGAGGAAACACATACTCCAGAGGAAAATTCTGTGATGTAGCCACTGCATGCACCACAAATGCCAGAGGATCCGTTGACCTGGCACAGAACAGCAGAACCTTGTGGTTAAGGTGAGAAGCCTTGAGGTCAACCAATGGCAATCCCCAAAGATAGACGATCAAGTTGAACACACTCAGGTTGAACCACAAAGAGGGTCTGCAGGATTTTCCGAACCTTGGTCCAAGCTGTCAGGCTTCTGATTCTTTCTTGACAGATGACGTAAATGACTGCTCTCATATTGTCTGACTGGATCCTTACCATAGACAGTGACAGGAGATGAGACCAGTGGCGGAGCGATGGCGGATCACCCCTAAATCTAGAACACTGATGGCTAGAACATTCTCCACCCTGGTCCTGGGACCCTGGGTCATCAGGATCCACAGTAGCACCCCAACCCAACATTCTGATGTCAGTGGTAACCACAATCCACTCCAGGATGACATCGGTGGGACTACTGAAGCCACCAGTGAAGGTATTCCTTCATCTGTGGAGACAGAGACATGACATGAAATAGTCCAATTCCAGAGGATATCCAATAGCAATTCCCGTGTTGTTATTATTATTATTAATTTATATAGACCAACTAATTCCGCAGAGCTGTACAATAGGGGATAGACATACAGAGGTATTAAATAGTACAATCAAATGTGGAGAACAGAAGGATCAGAGGGCCCTGCTCGTGAGAGCTTACAGTCTAGAGGAAGGTAGGTTTGACACAGAGGAAGTAAGTGCTTTTGGTTTAAGTGCCTACTGCCACATGAACTGCCAGTCAGTGAGTGGGAGTGAGAAGTGCTGTTGAGTGCAGTGGTCCAGGCAAGGGGTGAATCACGGTGATAATGTTTATGGAGGCAGTTGATAGGCTTCCCTGAAGAGGTGAGTCTTCAGGGAGCGTCTGAAGATTTGAAGGCTAGGGGAGAGATGGGGCGAGGGAGGGAATTCAGGGGCTGAGGTGCACCATGGGAGAAGTCCTGTAGGGGGGAGCTGGAGGATGTGATAAGAGCTGTGGAGAGCAGAAGATCGGGTACAGAGCGAAGATGGCAAGTGGGAGTGTATTTGGAAATGAGAGATGAAATATAGGGGAGTGAAGTGTTAGTGAGGGCTCTATAATTTAGCACCAGAATTTTGAATTTTAAGTGTAGGGTCTGACAGAGGTAGGGTTTGGTGTTATAGAAGAGATGAGTGACGTAGATTAGTCTTGCAGAAGACTTCATTATGGACTGTAGTGGGGTTAGTCGGGTGAGAGGAAGGCCAATTAGTAATGAGTTACAGTAGTCAAGACAGGACATGATAGTGTTTGGATTAAAATTTTGGTAATGTCTTGTGTGAGAAAGGGTCAGATTCTATAGATGTTGCGGAGGTGGAGGTGGCATGAGTTGGAGATTGACTGGATGTGAGGAATGAAGGATGGGGCAGAGTCAAATGTGACCCCCAGCCAGTGTGTTGTAGGGGTTGGTGTGATGGTAGTGTTGTTAAAGGTGAGAGTAATATATGAGGAAAGGATAGTTGTAGAAGTAGGGAAGATAATTAGTTCAGTTTTGCCAAGGTTAAGTTTGAGTTGATGGGAGGACATCCAGGAAGACACAGCAGACAGACAGTTAGATACTCAGGAAAGGAGGGAAGGGGAGAGGTCTGGGGAGGAAAGATATATTTGAGTGTCTCCAGCATAGATGTGTGTGAAATAAGCAAAGAGAAATGCATCTGCAGCAGAAACTAGGTAACCCAGAACTTTCATTTATTCCCGTGCCATCTCTGATGGCCAGGATGTCACTTGAGAAACCTGAAGGGACAAGGACTGAATCTTGTCGTGTGGAAGAAACATCCTCCCTTGGAGGGTATTGAACCTCATGCCTAAGAACTGAACAACCTGGATGGAACCAAAAAGGATTTCTTGAAGTTGAGTACTCAACCGTGCTGCTTGAGAAGAGAGACACTCTAATGAATCTGCCTCTGAAGGATCCTTGAGTAATAGGACATCTAGATAAAAGGTCAAAAATATCCTTTCAGTACAGGTGTGAGGTACTAAAGCAGACATGATCTTTTAGAGGATACTCAGGGCAGATGCCAGACCAAAAGAGAGGGCAGTTATCACGGTGCCCGTGATTCCAGCGACATTTTGACATGTTTACTTCCTGGTGCCTTTTCATTGGCTGCGCTGTATAGCTCCTCCAAATGACAGTCTTTATATACCCTGGGCTGTCACTTGGGTTGCCGTTTCGTGGTGTATCCGTTGCCTAGCGCTAGTACCGTTTACTCCTATTTGATATCAGTGTATGACTCAGACTGTTTGACTACTCTGCCCGTTCATCTTTCCTGCTCTGTTTACCGACCCGGATTGGCTGTTGTTCCTGTTTCCTGTATTGACGCAGTCTGGCTGACGTTCCTGCTCTGTGTACCGACTCAGCTTGTCTGGTGAACCTGCTCCGTGTACCGACCCAGCGTGTTTGGCGATCCTGCTCCGTGTACCGAATCGGCTTGGCTGACGTTCCTGCTCCGTGTACTGACCCGGCTGGGTTGAAGATCCTGCTCCAGGTTTGTTCCTGCTCGCTAGCCTCTCCACTCTCGCTGTTGCTCACGCTGAGTGGTCTTGCCAGAGCTCCGGTGATCCGGCTCCCCATAATAGTCCAGTCCTCTATCCGTTTGCACACTGTGCCCTGTGCGACCCTCCGGTAGACTCCGATTCACACCACGATCTCTTGGTCTGTTTCTGTCATTACTGAGGTTGGGTGTAGTTGGGCGCCTCAGATTACCTCCTCGCTGTAGACCGGAGCGTTCGTTAACCCCTTTAGGGGTGGTGCTGGGCATTTGTGTATAAGTCTGAAGTCTCAGTTGGGCACATATTATCCTGCTGCACTAAACACTGAAAAAGCTGCCTTAGCAAGACCTGCACTGGCTTAACTCGTTGCTTACGTGTCAGTCGCTGTTGTGACTCTCTGCGTAGAGTTACATTGGGCCTTCCAACATTGAGGTCAATTCTGTCATTGGCCTAATTTACTTCTCTTGGTCATATTTACACTGTATCAACTGTGATTTACCTGACCTGTGTCAGTACTGTATATTTGTTCTACATGCTGGACCCGTGTGGGTTAATCATGCAATTGTAACCTGTCTTGTGTCAGCTTACCATATTTCTGTATGCTGGACCCGTGAGGGTTACTGTTATTCATTGTGTGCCAATAAAATTGTGTTTTTACCAAAACCTTCCGTTTCTGAGTGTACTGAACCGTAACAGCAGTAAACTTAAATTGGCTGCCCCAAAGAGCAAAGCACAGAAATGTGATGATGATTTGGATGAATTGGAAAGGATAGGTAAATGTCCTGGAGGTATAGAGAGGCAAGAATTTCCCTGGGACGCACAGCTGAGCACAAAGTCTCCATTTTGAACTGTGGACATAACACAAAATGGGTAAGGCACTTTAGGCTCAGAATAAGAGAGCAGCCGCCTTCTGTTTTGGAAATAATGAAAAAGTTTGAGTAGAATCCAGTGACGTGATCCTGCGACAGAATGGGGACCAACATTTGGTTTTCTAGAAGAGGATACTGCATTGAGAAACAGACACCCCCGAACCAAATCCAGGGGAACTCTGGACAAAACGACATGGTGAGGAGTAAGGGATTTGAAGTCTATCTGGTACCCTTACAAAATACCCACTAAACCCACTGAGCTTCGCCGAAGTTGCTGACGTATCTAGAAACACATGGGGGTGACTCCCAAAGTGCAGAGACAGACCAGGACCCACAAGTCATGTGGAAGTGGGTTTGTCAGACTTATGCTTCTGAACAGTCTTCTTGCCTGCCCATGCCAGTTTGTGCTTTGGGGTAGGGCTTGCTTCGAAAGCCTGAAGAGGTTGAGCCCCAGGCTCCCCATCTTGAAGGGGTTAATGAAAACAATTCTTGGGGAAAAAGGCATGCTTTGGAGGGATTTACTCTGACAAGATACTCTTGCCTCCAGTAGCATAACTGATTACCTTGTCTAGGTCAGGGCCTAACAATTGTCTTCGCACAAAGAGAAGAGTCACCAAAGACTTCTTGGAAGATTATTCAGCAGACCAAACTTTAAGCCACAGAGTTTAATGCAAGAGCCACTGTAAAAAGGTGATGCATCAAAGTCTGCATTCGTAAGGTATGCATTTGTTTCAAGAATTTTGGCAAGCAGCATCAACAGTTCATCTTTGTAAAGATCCCCTTGGATGACATCCGAAAGTTGTTTGCCCCTGATAGCCATAGCCCTGGTGATCAAGGCAGTAGCAAAAATAGGTTGAAGGGTGACACCCATTGCTGTAAAATTCACCATCAAAAAGGGATTCAATCATTTGTCTGCTTAAGAGCAGCAGCACCTACCAGATACAGAGCTGTGTTCTTGGCAAGCGGACAGATAGCAGGATCAACTGCAGGCGGGTTAGCCCACTGCATCAAAGCCTCAGATGAAAAAGGATACAGATTACAAATGTGCCTGTTAAGAAATAATCATCTGTCAGGTGTCTTCCAGTCTCCAAGGAGAACCTGGTCTAAAGAATGAGGGGGAGGAAAAATGGGTACCTCTTTTTATGTCTCTGGAAAATGTCTCCAGAACCGCTCTGATAAGTCTCTCAGCTGAGGGGTAAGGGTCCTCCTCGTAGACATTCTCAATGACAGTGATTAATCAAATTCTCACCTTTGTCAGAAAAGTGATAACAACCCCCCAAAATAGGACTTAAATGCATAAAGGGGAGCTTATAGCAGCCAACCAAGAGTTTAGCGATCCCTGAACAGATGAAGGGATAGAAGGGACTGAAGAGATAAGAGCTTTAACCCAAACTGGTTCTTGCTCAGCAGATGAGGGCCCCAGAGGTGGAGTGTGACCACCATGCAAGAAGGACATAGGGTACCAGGATACTCCCTAGGAAGCCCAGTCTGGCATGACAAGCAATGGGTTAAAAGTGTTAAGGGGACCCAAGAACCCTTGGTTTTAGATTTGCCTATGTATCCCTTTGGTACTGACATGCCCTGAAAAGCCCCCTGTAAAGAGGACAAAAGTAGTCAAAATAGCAGAAAAGTAAGAGAACAGTACATATATATATATATATATGTATATATATATATATATATATATATATATATGTGTGTGTGTGTGTGTGTACTTATCTGAATGCAAGGGGTTAAAATGGCAGGACGGAGGGAGAGACCAGCCTCTATGTAGCATGTGGAATCACAAGGAAAGGTGGCTACTGAAAAACCACTTGTTTCCACCCTAGAAAACTTGGGAAACAGTTGATTCTGAGGGTTGTAGTTTTAAAATGCATATAAAATCAAAACAGTGGCTCTCTTACTGTTCAAAAGCACCCTCCAGAAACCTGGACCGGGTCTTCAAGGTGAACCCTATGAAGAACAGGTCATCTGATTTAATATCAGCTTACTCTGACCTACAAGAGATGAAGGTCATGTAGGTATGTCCCATACAAGTACAGTGTGTAAAAAAAGATGGCTGCCGCCCAGACACCCAACCCTAGAGAGGCTGTGTCAAAATTCATGTCAAATAAAAAGAAATATAACATAAAGTCAGAAAAAGAAAAAGCTCAGAGGAGTGAAGCATATGTTTCCATAGGGAGAAGGAATGCCCCAAAACATGTTAAACAGACATAAGAAACAAAAGGGGTTAATAGCCGTTATAGTAGAAGTAGCCTAAGTCTAAACACATACATTGTATAACAAAGAACAGAGAAGAGAGCGTATTACAGGCAAAGTACCACTGTCCATTGGGTGCTAGTAGAACAGGACCATTAAACAAGACCATAGCACTCAAGAGACTAGGGGGTAGATTTAAAGGTTTACACTAAAACAGCCGCTAAGTAAAAAAAAGCACATTGGCCGCAAATAATACGTGATTTATGGCGGATTCGACAGGTAGTCTACAAGAATAGCTAACAAACGTAGGCACAACTAAAAAACGTAACACAAAAACCTGCGTTGCACCTTTTTTTGCATTACCATGCGTCCCAATCACCTGTTAAAATACAAATTAAGTCAAAATGTAACATAAAGTCCGACGTTGTCTAGCAACCCTGATAGGTGCACAAATTCAAACCTACAGCCAATCCCAAGACCCCAAAGTATCAAAAATGTTCAAATACACCTATATATATACTCCAAAATAACAGTCACACCTTGTCTGTGTTTCGAGTTTTGGCGAGCTAGAGCACAGGATCCAGGAACGGAGGATAGAGATTAGAGTGAGAGAGAGAGAGAGGTGCATTCACAAGAGTAAAGTAGAAGGAGTTTAGAGTCTGGAGAGGTGCACATAAATAGAGCCATAGCACACTTTGGCACATATCACATATACCCATACAAACACATACACATAGACACATCGTCTTTTTTTTATTACACTTTACACATATTTCAACTTTATTTTCTCAGTGTGAATCTGTGAGTAAAAGAGTATGACAGAGAGTGAGTGGGATCGAGTGTGTCTGTGAGGGCCTGTGTGAGTGCCTGGGTGTGAGTGGTGAATGATGGCGAGGACAGGAGGACAGGAGAGAGGGTTGGGGAGAGTAGTGGAGGAGGAAGTCAAGAGGGCATCCCTGATAGAGTAGGGGTGGAAGAGGGAGATCCACAGGGAGGAAGGGGACCCGGCCCAGAAGAGCAGACACACGGAGGGCAGGGACAGATGTGTCAGTGGTGCAAGGGGTACCTGCTGGGGACCACCACACACAGACGGGGAAGCGCTGGCAGGACACTCTGGTTCTGACTCCTCGCATGCTGGAGCTGAGGAGGACAGGATCAGGCATCCTCTCTATACAGGAAGGTGTCCTGGAGAGGGAGAGCGTCCTATTTCCGAGGGAGAAGGTTCCTGGCCTGTCTGCGAGGAGGAAGGCCGCCTGGAACCAGATCTGCAGCTGGGTGAACATGGTGGCCACATGCAGACGGGACGCTGAGTTCATCAAGAAAAGATGGTGCGACTGCAAAAGGGTGGTCAAAAATAAGTTGGCTGAACTCGCCAAGCACGTCCGAGGCACAGGAGGTGGGCCACCTGTCTCTATCGCCTTCTGCGGATGGGAGGAGATGCTGCGCCAGAACATGTCCTCTGCATTCATTAAGGGGCTCCCTGGAGGATCTAACACTGGGGAAGAGAGGAGCCTCCACACTACCGGTAAGTGCATCATCACATAACCACACACCACATCAACCGACACAACCATCACCCCCCAACAGTCACACCCCAACACATGGCCATCATTCATCCGCACAATTGCATCAACACAACACCCTGAGGGTTCAAAAAAGGACACAATACATGCACAAACGGTAGGGTTTGACCAGGCCCACACCTGTCCAAGTCCTACTTCAACCCTCATATTGCTGTGCTGATCACACACAAACCACATCAACCATGTTTCACAAGCTGTTAAACAACATCAATGTTGCTACACATTGTCACCCATGTACCCACGGGGAACCCAGCAGGTAACACCTTGAGTTCTAGAGGGATCATCAATGCATCTCTCAACAAAGCTTTGGCAACCCCTCTGGTACTCAAAGGGTTAACCAAAAAAAAGAACACGACTCGATAGGGTAATGATTACATGCTACACAGGGGACATTCAATAAGCGGTGAAAAAGAAATGATGGAGATAAATTAACTCTTACATACCCTCACTTCACCAATCCCCACGTTAGTCTATGGAGATTCAAGTTGCTACAGTGTCATTGCATAGACTCCATAGAAAAAATGTGGAAATGGGGAAATGAGATCACTGGAGAAGTCATCATCATCTTCAATTCATCAGGTCTTCATCACCGCTCACTGAATCACAAAGAAGATGGATCAGCTCACACATCACATTGCCACTGAGAATAACTGGGTGTATGTGCACACAGGCCTAAAATAATTTCCCAGAATTAAAGAACAAACAAGTAGGCCTTTGGGTTGTATATGCAATAATTTACTCTAACTTGAAATGATATATCTCACATTTCATTCCCACATGGATGTTCAGGAGTGGTGATGCCATGGATGGATGTTATGCCAGCCACTATTTGAAGGATACAAATGGGAACCAAATATTAACCATTGTAGTTTGTTCACAAACAGGCCATGAATGATGGATATCTCTGATTGAGTATGGCTGGCTCACTCAGCAGGATGGATGGGCTTATCCAGAAAAAAAACAGCCTTAATCAAAGATATCCTTCACTACTGGCCTGTTTGTTGGCCTTCAGAACTGAACTGGAATAGACCTCATGGACAGGATCCTGTCAAGTTTAACAATCTGTGATTGCCATGGTGGTATCCCATGTATCGCAACGCAATGCATAGGATACCATCATGACAACCAAAGAGTCACATGTCAACTACTTAGAAATCTTGCATTGTACAGGATTAAACTAAAAAGATGAATAACAGTTGAATCGTACTGCAGATCTGTTAAAAATATATATGTACACAGAAAGAAAATGGTCAAATATCTATGTGAATATGTACCTTTTATATGTGTACAAATATATCCAACCAAGAAATGTACCCAGAGATCAGTTCCGTACACTTGATTGCCTTACTGGCTATATATGTGTGCAACCATCAGAACTTAAGTTTTATTGATATCATAAATATAAACATACCTAGTATATCCCACCTTACTTAGATGGGATATACTAGGTATGTTTTTATTTATGACATCAATAAAACTTAAAGGGATAGTAATGTCAGAAAAAACGTATTAACTATATGGTAGATAGATTTAAAAGAGAGTACTTGCACTTATTCGTATCTTTCAATCCGTTATGGTTTGAGAGATGTAGGAAAATAAAGTTCTTCTCTCCCTCCCCTTTCTGCTTGATGAGCTGTAAAGCTGTCAGAAGTAGATTCTGGTCTCTTGACCAGATAGGGCTCTTCAGCAGCGCCGATATAACGATATCTAAAGATAAATACTTCATCGGAATGGTCTACAACGTGTGCTTGCAAACCAGGCACACGTTGTAGAGCCACTCCAATTAAGTATTTATTTTTAGGTATCGCTATGTCAGCACTGTTGAAGAGCCACCATATGATACAGGAACAAGAATCTGCTTCTGACAGCTTTACAGCTCGTAAAGCAGAAAGTGTGCCTGGTTTGCAAGCACACTCTGTACACCATTCCAATGAAGTATGTATCTCTAAATGGCACATTTTTGGCTCTGCTGAAGAGCCACCATCTGGTCAAATGACTGGAATCCGCAGCTGTCCCAAAGAGTGCTGACTTCACTATAACAGACAGGAAGGGTTAACTTTACCAAGAGATATCTGTTAAACCATGAAGATTTGAGGGATAGGACTCACATCGATCCACATCTTTTTAGAATGCTTACAATAGTACATCAAGGTGAAATTAACCAATACTATCCCATCACACCATCTCATTTACCCACACAGCTTATGGGCCTCCAGCACAGCAGGAGCCCATGGAGGAGGCTGAATCAGTACCCAGTGAGGAGTATACAGAGGAGGGGACCTGCTGCACCACCCCAATACAGTGCCTGTATGCAACAGGAAGAAAGGTGGATGCATCACACTACCTCCATGAGGTACTACCCTCCAGCAGCAGCAGCACCACCACCACCACCAGGGAGGCAATGGCTACCTGGAGCAGTGGTCACCCCTCAATATGGGCCATATTCACATCAGATGGACCTACACTCATGGATGGCTCCTCAGCATGGGCCCAGGTATGATCCCAGGTGGGGCCAAGCACCTACCAGTGGCCAAGGTATGACCCTTGACTACTGGATTACCAACACCTGGGCCTGATTGGGGAGCCCCAGCACCCTCTACCGAGGGAACACTTTACCCCACCACCACAGACATTTGGCAGCTCTGAGTCCACAAGTGTGGTGAGCACACGCCCGTCATCTGCAGCAGCCTCTCCACCAGTGGATGCAGCAACAGCAGCAGACTCAGCAGCAGCAGACATTCCACCAGTAGCAACCCCACCAGCAGACTCACCAGGCACATCCACCTACAGCACTGCACCCATCAGGGGGTTGGAGGCAGAGTGCCTGGTGCTACAGAAGAAGCTAGTCCAGGAATCCCGGAGGACCAACAGGAACCTCACAATGCTCAGAAGGAAATCCCCGAGGAACACCTCAAGAATTGAAGCCAGGATACATGCCCTGGACGTAGAGCACACTGTACTGACCACACAACTCCGTCAGTACCTATCACGGTGTCCGTGTTATTGCTGGCGACATTTTGACAGTGTTATTTCCTGAATACCTTTTTATTGGCTAACGTGATGTTGATCCTCCCAGTGTTAGCCTTTAAATACTGAGCCCTGTCACTTCTGCAGGGCCCTTTCGTGGTGTTCCCGTTGCTTAGTGCTTGCTCTGTGTTTCGTGTGAATCCTGTGTATGACCCGGACTGCCTGACTACTCTGCCTGATTACGTTCCTGCTCTGTGTACCGACCCGGCCTGGCTGACGTTCCTGCTCGGTGTATCGACTTGGATTGGCTGACGTTCCTGCTCTTTGTATCGAACTGGACTGGCTGATGTTCCTGCTCTGTGTACCGACCCGGTTAGGAGGACATTCCTGCTCTGTGTACCGATCTGGATTGGCTGATACTCCTGCTCTGTGCACCACTCAGGCCCGGTTCACCACTCCATCCGGTTATCCGGCTTGGGGATCTTTCCGGTGCTCTGTCCAGGTCTCGCATAGACCCTGTTGGTTGCCTCGATTACTGCTCTGCCATTCAGCTACTGCGACCCAGTCACTCTATTGTGCCTCATATCTCCATACTCAAGGGTAGGAGGTATTTCTGGTTGCACACGGTACGCTTGGCCTGTCACTGCTCCCCTTCTGAGGTTGGTCTCCTGGGCGCCTCAGTTTGTCTCTACTACCTGGCAGTCGCCATCAGGCCTGAGCGTTCGTTAACCCTTGCGGGTTGGTGCCGTTATCCTTGGGTCACAGTTACTGCTGTATCGGTTTGGTGTTGCGCTGCACCCCCGGTTGCAGTAACCCAGTGTTGTTCCGGTAGTCCGTTATGCATCCAGGGCCTCGTTTACCCTTGTGGTCACAAGTCGCTATTGTATCACTCTCTGACTAGAGAGTGTTCTTTGGGCCTTCCGCTATTAAGGCCTATTAGCCTCCTGATTTATAGCGCCTTCCTATCTTGTCTTGCCGATTCACACGAACTGTAACCTGACCTGTGTCAGTATTATATTGTGCTCTCTTTTATATATACTGGACCAGTGTGGGTTAATGATTCCTCTGTAACCTGTCCTGTGTCAGTAGTACGTTGTTATCTGTATGCTGGACCCGCGAGGGTTACTCTATTCTGTGTGGTTTCAATAAAACTGTGTTTTACCAAACATTCTGCCTCTGAGTGTACTGAAAAGTTACAGTACCATACAGGGATGATGGACATGATGGGGCAGCTGCTGGTGGAGTTCAGATACCACAACTGCAAGGAGAACCTGCGTGTGGAGAGGGAGCAGCGGTCGACAGAGGGGTCCACTGCACCCACCACCCCCTCCAGTGTGACCCCTGAAGCTACATCTAGGGTGCAAAGGGTGACCAGGTAGTCAGCCAGGGCATCAACTTCTGGCACCCAGTCAAAGGTCCCCTCACAAGAACAAAATAAACAGCCCAAGTTGTTATTTTCCCCCTAAATAAAAAAAAAATTGTGCTTTGGAATCCTGTCTGATAGCTTAGTGTTTAGCGATAGATTGGGTGGCAGAGATGTCTTCAATGCATTGCCAAGCAATGCAGTGAACACAGCTTCTGCCTAAGTAACATGTTTGTGGGATGTTACGACATGGGTACTCACACTCACCATTGTACAAATTCAAGAGGCAATCCATCCCTGGAGTCAAACAACATGACAGTGTTATATGGCCATGATGTGGGTTGAATTTGAATAACAAAACATACCCCTTAGCACAACAACTGGTGCAACACTGTGAACATTCGTCTGCATCAATTGTTGTGTTTAATGAGTTAACCAAACAGCTATTTGACTTAACAGAGAACTAACAAGCAGGATAGATAGAACTTGCAGCCAAATTTCTGTAATTCTAACTCTTATTGTGAAACTGACTTACTGGAGAACCCAATGCTCGCCCTAGGATTTCAATGTGTTTGCTACACATTGAAATCCTAGGGGGAGCATTGAGCTCTCTAGTAAGTCAGTTTCATAATAAGAGTTAGAAGAGTTAGAATCACAGCCTAACTTACCGGATAACCCAATGATCAGGCTAAGATTCCAATGTGTAGCACACACATTGAAACCTTAGGGTGAGCATTGGGTTATCTAGTAAGTTGTGATGATGTTTCATTAAGGTTGAAACAAACTTCACCAGTGATATCACTTCTCCACTTAGTCTGTTTGTTTGGTAATGTAGCCCATGTACTGAGATATGTCAAACCAAAGCAATCTCAGAACATTGGTTACATCGATCAACATGTGAACCGTGGTCATGACATCACGGTGGAGGTAATGTCCCCTGTATCACCTCTTTATCGCTCACAACACAAATTAATGTATCCCTGCCATCATCTCCTTGCATGAATACATCACAAAGTCCACTCATGGTCTAACAACTTGTGGACTCCTGTGATGTAGGTCATGCCTTCCTATGTATGAGGGATACTCTAGCCTTGAGTATGGTTCCACACTGAGACATGTCTAATCCAACATTTATTCATACAGACACATATTGAATAGTGATGTTTCTCCTTTACTGTGTCTCAAACTACATTAAAACATACATGTGTTTTCTGGTTATATTGCATGCATATGCATTGAACACTTGTATGAGCACACAAAAGGTACATTTAAACAAAATATGAATACTTTAGAAACAACACTGAACTGCTCATGTGTTGTCCACAAGTTTGGTAGGTCTGTAGATGAGCATTCTTACTGTACAGGTTTGATACCTAGATGTTAGTACACACATGAATTTGTGTCTTCTGTGGATATGTGAATGTTCCAGTAGAGTTTGCTGTGAACATCAGGTAAAACATTGCATCACCAACACAATCAATTGAAACATCAAGGAGTGAGATTCATGGAAGTGTTGTCAAGGCTTCAGTCCAGTCACATGGAAACTCCTCTGTTCATGGATGGATCATGCTATGGATGCCTGTGAGACAAGAGAAAAGGATTTGGAACAGCACCCTCAAACTGATCTTCATGCAACAGCTTCAACATCATTATCCCCTTAACCTTTCCGTTACAGGGGAGTACACAAACCATTGCTTTGTAATGTGTTGTCTACTCGTCTTTAACCCATTATGGAGAGAACTAAGGGGATGTCAACCAGCCCTAGGGATGTGTGCCCCTGACATGAATACATACATCAACAAATATGTCCTAATAGCTCCATGAAACAAATACATTTGGCCTGCCACTGTGAGAGTGACAGTGGCAGGCCATATTTATTTGTTTCATGGAGCTATTAGGACAAATTTGTTGATGTGTGTATTTATGTCAGGGGCACCTATCACCGCACACACAGGGTAGCATGGTGTCCCTTGAGATCTGCTCCACCTTTCATGACCTCTATGTTGTATAACACAATACCACTGTAAATCCATCCCTCTGCTGCTCTTTTCAGCTCTAGCAAACTGCAGGTCCCATGTTCACGCGAATATTCCCTTAACCCGTGATGTGACAGAGTGTTATCAGATGCATTGCACTGGATAACGCTCTTTTGCTACAAGGGTACCATGGTTGCTATGGGTATGATCCTGGCAAATCACGTTAGTTGCTGACAATCAAGGCCTGGAATATGCTAAACATGGGTTATGTGTTGTACCTTGGTTTACATGGGAGAATGCATGATATCCTTGAGGTAACAATGTCAACATGGATGACAGGGGGGAAGATGGTATTAGAATCCCCAGCCACATCACTTGACACATCCATGGATGGTGGATTTTGGTGGTCCATACTGCAGCCAGTGTCAGGGTTGTGTCACTGATCCTGTGGGATGAAACAGAACACACTCACAACAGGACTGATGATGTACATGCATGCATTGTGTGCATGAATGTGTTATACTCACAGCTGAAGATATCCCTGATCAATCTGTCTCTTATCTGCATCCCTGTTAGGGTTTCCTCACCCTCGACAATGTTCAAAAGGTCATCAGGTATGGGTGGGGGCCGGATGTCGTCCACAAGTCTGGTGTCTATTGCTATGTTGTTTAATATTGCACAGGCCATTATAATATCACAGACTTTGCCCGGGGCATACTGTAGTGCTCCCCCTGAGTGATCCAGACATTGAAATCATGATTTTAGGAGCCCAAAAGTCCGCTCAATAGCATTCTGAGTTCTGGCATGAGCCTGATTATAGCTCTCCTGGGCATCCATTTGGGGATTTGCGACTGGGGTCAGTAGCCAGGATTTACAGCCATAGGCATCACCTGTGGAAAGTGAGTGACATGGTGAGACAGGGAGCACATGTTGTGTGAATGATGTTTTATGAGGTGGATGTACTAGCTGTGAGTGAAGAGCAAGCTGAGCAGTGTTGTGTGCGCACGTGTGAATGTGGGGTGATTTAGTATTGTTAACTCACCCAGAAGCCTTCCCCCTGTATAGGTTCCATTTTCGTAGTCTCTCTGTACAGATGAGTTTCTGAGTATATATGAATCATGACAGTTCCCGGGATATTTGGCACAGACATTCATGATCCTCAAGTTGCTGCCACACACCATCTGCACGTTCATGGAATGGAAGTTTTTGTGGTTAATGAAGATATGTCCATCACGTGCTGGAGCTTTGATATGGATATGGGTGCAATCTATTGCACCCATGACCCTGGGCATGCCTTCCCTTGCTTAAAAGCACTGCTTCAAATGTGTCCACTCCATGTCAGTGGTGGGGAAATGTATATAGCTACTGGCCTTGCTTTTGTGGGCTGGCAAGACCTGGGCCAGCACCCTGGAGAATGTGGCCTGTCACATGCCAGATGCGTAACCTTATGTCAGCTGAAAGACACCACTTGCCATGAAGTGTATGACACACAGGAGTTTCTTCAAGCCAGATAGGGCATGGTTGTGGATATAAATCGGATCCACCTCATCCTTGATGACCTTATACAGGGCAATGATGCTGTGTAGCCTCAACCTGTATCGATCAATCACCTCGTCATCAGTCATTCCAAGGAGAGTGACCCTTGGGCGGTACACCCTGGGACTTGGTGGTCGTCTATACATCCTACGCTGCTCCAGGGGTCCCTATGGCAGCTGGGGAGCATCCTGTTGCTGCAGCTGTGCATCTGCAGGCAGGTGTTGTCCTCCAGGTGGGGATGGGCTCCTGTGTGGCTATTGAGCCAGAGCCTCCTCACTAGCAACAGGTGAAGACTGTTGATCAGGTGTGCCTGGGGGTTGCTCGTGTTCCCTAGCTCTCGCCCTTGCACGCCTTCTCCGCAGTCTTCGCTTCAGTATGTAAGCCAACATACTGATTGTTCTCTCTCTCTCTCTCTCTCTCTCTCTATATATATATATATATATATATATATATATATATATATATGTATCTCTTTCCCTGAGTGGAAAACAAGCCACAAGTGAGTGTGGCGAGCTGTTCCTTTAATTATGTGGTAGGGCGTTGTCCCATTGGTCACTCCCTACATGATGGATGCACGCATGGACAACACCCCACTGTCTTAAAGGGACATCTCACCATCCTCAGACGTGGTGTGTTTACAGTTAGACCACTAAGAGACAGACCGACAGAGAGAAAGAGATTACGACCAGCATGTTTGCCTATCTATTCCTGCAAATACATCAGAAATGAATGCAACACAACTTAGCCATGGACACACATGTTAGGGATGATATTGAGCCACTACCTATTGTGGAGGTACCTGTTCCGCTTGCACAGGATGAGGAGACCTTGAGAGGGTCAGAGATACGAGACAGGCAAATCAGGGACCACTTCACCTGTGAATATAACACAGGAATAAAACACAATGCATGTATGTCCATGATCAGGCTTGGGGAATGTATGCAAACACACTCACACAATGCATAATGATCTGTTTCACTCCATAGGATGACTGACATACACAGCCTTGATATTGTCTGCTACAATATTACTACCACATAGCTGCTACAGTATATAACCCATGCAGCAGTTATTCTATGGATGTGTTATATTGAGGGTGTGAATTCAACTGGCATCTGACATTCTGTCAGCCATGATGGCATTGCCACATCAAGGATACCATCCATCCCCCCTGTGAACAAAGGTACGCCACATTGCTTAGTTGTACTGAGCAAACAAAATATATTGAGTTAAACATAGCCATATCAAACATAGAATCCTTGGAGCGATAGAGGGTTATCCAGTGCAGTGACATGCAGTTTTGAACTTGTATTAGCCATCTGTCCAAAAAGCAAAATAGTTATGATTTATGAATCAGTTCTTCTTATGAAGGCGTTTTTCTTATCTTAGTGGGTTCTGTTAATTAAACGAGGAGCTTGATTGGAGTTTGAAAGGTTGGAATGCAAGATGTTCTGCCTGCATAGTGTAATCAATAGATCTGTCTATTGGCTTCCTCATGCTCCTGTCCTGTAGCCAAACAACAGTTTTTGCAATCACTAACCTCAAATGATTAGGGAGATGATGAATGATTACCAATCAGTGTGCGAATCCCAGCATATGTTGGTTGTCTAAAACCTTCATAACCACATCAGTGGCTCAAATTAAAGGGTATGTATCACCTTATGAAAAGGTGTTACCATCCTCTTTGTTAGTAAAACTTATTGTAGGAAAGCTGGGTTTTTTTTTTGTTTTTTTTTAATCTCACTATTTGTAGAAATAATGCCTCTTCTGTTGCAGACGAGCTTGGCCGATCAGCATAGCGTGTCCCCATTATGCTGACCGGCAAAGCTCTTCTGCATGTCCTATTTCTCCTCCCACCTCCCTCCCAGTATAATGCTTACCGGAGCTTGCTGTAACGCTAGGAGCCGTTCACAGCACACCGATGGGAAGCATGAACATGTTCCCTGGGGCAGCTGGTAGGGAGGTGGGAGGAGAAATAGGACGGGTTGATGATCTGTGCTGTGGATAATGCGAAAGCGGATGGTAACACCTTTTTATAAGGTGATACATCCACTTTAAATGGGGACAGTCTTGCACAAAGTATGCTAAGGGGTAGGTGTCAGATGTTCAACTTCAACTCACACTATGGCCAAACAACACCTTCAGATCATATTGAATTACTTGATGGATTGTGAGTTGAAATTGAACAACAGTGCATGTGCTGTGTGTGGTTACCTATGTTCCAACCCCTTACAACAAGAAATCTGTGCTGGAGTTGTGTTCACTGCATTGCATTCCAATGCATTGGAAATATTTGCCACTGACCATGTTAGAAACCAAAAATAAATGGGGGGTCTTTGAAGCGGCTGTAGAGGTGGATGCCCTCAGGGATTGTATAGTGACTCTGGTTGTTCTGGGGGTTGGTAAAGGGGGAGGTTGTTGCTTTTGATCCTCTCTGGATTGCTGAGCCCTCTCCATCCGCAAACTCTCCCTCCGACTGCTCTCCCTCATTTCCACCAGCATCTATGCAAGCATCTCAGTCCTAAATTGGCATAGTTCCATGTTGAGGATGGCTTGCTGGGATACTATTGCTTGGAGGATGGCTGTGTTCTTCTGAACATCCTGCTGCGACTTCCTTAGGTACCTTGTGGATCTACTGATCTCCCTGAGCTGCCTCTTTTGGATGCTTAAGCACTCCGATTTCATCCCCATGGTTTGGCTAGCTGTGGCAGCGGATGTAGGTGTGGATGGTGGAGTTACTGGTGCTGGGTATGGCTCTCCAAGCTCCTCTGCCTGTTGGCTAATTGTTGTGGTTCTTCTGCTGGTGGTGGTGAGGTGTGTTGAAGGGCAGATGTTAGGGGGCCAGCATGTGAGAACCTTGAGGATGCCTGGTCGGAGGCAATTACCTTTCAGGAGGCATCCAGTCTGTGGCGGTTGTGGGTGGTAAGCTGAACTCCAAGGGTGGTGTAGGTGGTGATCTCCTGCTTGTGCCCTCTCCTGGCTTCTCAGGGGTATGTCACTGGGTTGCATTTCATATGGCTCCTCCTCATTGTTCTCCTGCTGTGCTGTAGGCATGGATGCTGTGCTGGAAAATTAGATGGTGTGATTATTCACCTGAGCTATGACAAGAGGGATTCAAGACGTTGACATGTGAATCCTTAAGTGCCAGGATGTTATCCAGTGCATTGCATTGCAATGCATGGGATACCACCCTGGCAATTATTGATGAACTTGGCAGGATCCTACTCATTGATGTAAGCAATCTACAGTAGTTGAGCGTTGGTTATCATTTGTGTCCTGAAGAGTGTGGATGGCAAGAAATATCTCCTTGCCATCCCCACTCTTCACAATATATGATAACCAAAGCACAACCATTGCATTTCTACTGAGACAAACTGATTACATGTTCAACACATAGACATCGGATGCAAAAACACTAGGGCCCCAGAACACACAAATTCCCCTCCTTGCCATCCCCACCCATATGATAACCAATGCTCAACCATGACATGTTGGAAGTGTGTTCATTGTGGTTCTTGTGGTATGTGAAATGTGTCCTGCAGTTGCTTGTGTTGCTGTGTTTCTCTGACTATGTATGTTTGCTTTTTTGCTTTGCCTGTATGCATTACTGACATTAATTCTACTTAGCTGTCATTGTTTTTTCAACTGTGCATTATTTTGCATTGAGGCCCTAGTGTTTTTGATTTCAAAGACTATGTGTCATACATGCAACAGTCTGTCTCAGTAGAACTGTGATGTGTGAACTGATCCCTGTTGACCTGTGCAATGTAAGCCAGTTGAATTCTGTTCATCCCCTATAAACCCTTGGAGTGCCAGAGGAGTACCCAATGCATTTTGGAACAATGCGTTGCTTAACCCTCTAGCACTCAAGGGGTTCTGTGCTGACCTATGGCTACATGTGTAACATTGTGGAAGAATATAACAGATCTTTATGTGACAACATGTGGAGTGGGCATAATGATAAAGACAGCAAAGAGGAGGTTAAACCCAGACTTGGACAAAATTTGGCATGGCTGACATTTCTGCTTGGATTGTCCAGTATTCTGTCCTGATTTGTACCCTCTCAGCTCTGTGTTGGTGAACTTGTGGAAATCAATGCTGGCCATTTGTTCATCTGTCACTGTGTTGGTCTATACTAGGTATGAGGGTCTGTATGCTGTATAGTCATGGAGTTATGCACTCACCAGAAGTCTGGAGGGTGCTGTCCTCACCAGTGTCACATCCTCAAGATACCTCCTCAACAGATTCTGCCTCAACATCTCCTCCCAGGGGTTGAAGGTGATGTGGACAGGGGGATCACCTCTGCTGCCTCCGGTGTGCATGTCATCTCCTCCCATCATGTGCTTCACATACTTCTTGCAATCACTCCCACTGCTTCTTAATCAACTTCATGGTCCTCTTGCAGCTCGAGACGGGGTTGACACTACTGAGGACCTGACGCCAGGCGGTCTTCTTCTTAAAACTCAAACCACTGACTCTCTCTGTCAGGTAAAGGATATTCTCCCTCTCAAGTATGCTCTGGATGAGGTCCCTATTCTCTTCGTAGGAGTCCTTTGGGCCCCTCAGCCTCTCTTCATCAGCACCAGTCTGGGACGTGTCAGGTCTATGGCTTTAAGGCCCTACCTTCGCTGATCCTGACTGTGTAGAGTACTCCCCAACATCTACCTCTCATCCCAATGGAAAAAGCTTTCCCTGTCCTGTGTTTGCCTAGCCTTCCATGGGTACCTCTCCACCCAGCTGGTCTCCCACTCCTTCTCTTGACAGGGGAGTGCCTTCCTAACCTTCCTCCTCTCCTGCTCCTTTCCCCATCACTCTATCCTCCTCTCCCCACCATCTCACACTGACTCACAGTCAGTCACTCTCACAGGCCCTCAGAGACCCACTCAGTCACTTACACTCTCTGTAATTCCCTTGCACTCACTGAATCACACTGTCAAAATAAAAGATAACGTTGTATTATGTGCGCAAAACAAAAAAAGATATGCATGTATGGAATATGTGCAATATGTGACAAGGTATATTATGTGTTAATATAGGTTTATCAGTCTCCCTTGGGCTCCTGTGCTTCCTTCTTCTGTGGTGTGTCGGTCGGCATATTTGTGGCCACTTCCGCATTACTGACATCATGAAACAGGCACTGGCAAGGATGCCTGTTTATGGGGCTATTCTATGTTGCCTAATTGGGTCCTGCCTTCTCCTGCTCCTTTATATACCTCCCTGGGCCTGGGAGTCATTTCCCATTATGTGGTGTTTCCACTAGTGTCTCTTGTGCTCTGTTGTGACTCGTGCTTTATCTGAAAATCCGCTCCGTGTATGACCCACACTTGTCTGACTACCCACTTCGGTCCTGACCTGAGGCTCTGGCTGACTAACTCTCTCCGTGTATGACCCAGGCTTGTCTGACTACCCACTTCGGTCCTGACCTGTGGCTCTGGCTGACTAACTCTCTCTGTGTTTGACCACGGCTTGTCTAACGACCCACATTGATTCTGACCTGTGGCTCTGGCTAACTAACTTGCTCCGTGTAGACCCCGGCTTGTCTGACTACCCACATCGGTTCTGAACTGGGGTTTTGGCTGACTAACTCACTCTGTGTAGTCCCTGATTGTGGCTCTTGCTGACTATCACTCCGTGCAGTCCCCAGCTTGTCTGAACTGTGACTCTGGCTGCCTACTTGCTCAGTACCCTCCTAGAGTGCCTGACCATCAGTCTCTCGGTGTTCTGTGGTTCAGGCCTGCTCTCGCTCCCTGTTGCCTCCAGTCGCGTGACCCAGAGTGGAGACTGGTGAATCAGTACTATCCCCTCTGTTGTTTCATCCGCACTTCGGGCCTAGTATCCAGTATCTCGTGGTAGTGCACTGAGCAGCACAGTGTGCAGCTCCAGGTAGGAGCCTGGGTCCTATCATCCTGAGTTCTGGGGTTGTGTGGGCTATACTATTATTTGCTGTACATTATAAATAAAGGTGGTTATTTATATTTTACGATTGTGTCTGTCCTTCTTTGCCTAAAAACCGTGACGGGTTTACCAACTCTCTCCACTCCAACTCCATCTAACTCGCACGAATGTACATTACTCTTTCTCTGTGGCTATCCTCCACTTCTGGGTCCTGTGTTCTAGCTCACAAAAACTCAAAACACAGACAAGGTATGTCAGTTATTTTGGGGTATATATAGGTGTATTTGAATGTACTTGTTACTTTTGTGTGTTGTGAATGGCTGTGAGTTTAAACTTGTGTTGACAACACTTAGTGTCACTAGATAACATCGACCATTAACTTTTTTTCTTTGAACTTGACGTATCATACATTATTTATCGACTGATTTGGCTGCACGGTGAGGCAAAAAAAGGTGCAACGCAAATTTTGGAGCTATATGGATTGTTTGGTCCTACGCTCATTAGCCATTCTCGTACACTGCTTATTCAATGCTGTGTAAGTCATAATGATTTTTGGATGTTTTTGCCTTAACGACAGTTTCACAGTACTTAATTGAATCAATGTCTAACTCACCTGCAGCTTCAGACTTCAGGCTCCCATGGTAATTAATTTAAGAGCTTCAGCGATACTCAACAGTGAGGTAAAGACAGTATCACAGTGCCCGTGATTTCCTTACCTGCTAGGCCTGTCCAGTAGTATAGTGATCGTCAGGACTCTGACTTGATCCATCTGTGGGCGCATATCTCTGATGTAGTGCTCGCTATTTTATACTTCCTGTCAGTCTAGCGATATTGCTCCGCCTTCCGGCATCAGCTTTATAGCCTGGCCACGAACTGGGCTTAGTCGCCCTTTTGTGGTGTTTCTATGAGCATTGCTGTGTTGCTCCCACCATTAAAAAAAAAACCAAAATAAACAGCCGATGGTAGTTTTTCAAGCACATTAAGCCATTCAATTATCTGTGCTGTGACAAACTACTGAAGGGGAAAAAAACACATTGGGTGCTAAATTTGTGCTCATTGGAAGCAATAAAAAAAAAGTTGTGAATTTCTGATTCAATTCCATGTTGTGTGTGGTAACATGCTTAAGGAACCTCACTTTATTGCCAAAAATATGTACCTACAAAAAGCAGTCGCTGAGTACATAACGCCTGTTTAAAACCACGACACTGGAACTGAAGTGGAAAAAATCTAAGAAAACAAGCTAAATGACCAGTGGATGTGTTGATATGGGGCCCTAAGCCAAATATCAATACATCCAAAGTACTGAAAAAATGTGTGTAATATTAAACAAATTAAGCATTTGAGTTCCAGTAGGGTATGCAACGGATTGCATTGCATACCCCACTGACAATCAAAGGGTTAAAAAAAAACAAAAGCTAACATCCCATGAAAATAAACACCTGTTCAACATGGTCTTCAGCACTCTGGTCATGTATCTGTAATCTTCTATCTTCTTTATCTTTGATCTTCTTACTTTGTGTCTTCTTATCTATCTTCCTTCTTCTTAGTCTCCACAAAATATAGTTCCTCACTACAAAAAAAAAATATCCTATATAATAATTCGCTAAAATGGTTGTAATGATGCAGTCATGCACAGTAGAGACTGCTGCGCGTGCTGCAGTCATGTGCAGTAGAGACTGCCCGTGACATGGCTGATACGGAGCTCCGAAGTATCAGCCGCGGCAGGGGCAGTCTCTATTGTGCATGACTGCCCTGCGATCGCCTGGCACTCTATCAGCTGTGGAGCGGGCAGTCTATACTGTGCATGACTGCCCCGAGACCGGCTGGCACTGTGGCCCGTGTACACGGGCTCTTCAACTAGTAAAATTATAAATGCCCCATAAATTAATGTGCTCAATAACTTTACACTGCCGCCACTGGTGGCAGGAAACCAGATGAAAAGTCCCACCATATATACCTCTAGGGCTGTTGCCAAAGCCACACTGGCAGAAATTTGAACAGAGACTGGCTTTTATAGGTCAGACTCTGTTCAAAATGGTTCAAATGGTTCAAATTTTCAAACTGCTATGCACCTCCCAGCCAATCAGCTTCTAGCGGGAGGGATGATGAAACCAGCTAGAAGCTGATTGGTTGGGAGGTGTGAAACCCCACAACCCAGCCAACAGAAGCGTGGAAACCATTTTGAATAGAGACTGGCCATATAAAAGCCAGTCTCTGTTCAAATTTACCTCAGTGTGACTTGGGCAATGGTCCAAGAGGTATATAAGAGGGGGGATTTTTCATCTGTTTCCCTGATGCCGCTGTGACAGAGTATAGTTATTGAGCATATTAATTTATCGTGTATTTATAATTTTATATTGTATTTCCTTTTGCAGCGAGCACTATATTTTGGGGAGACTAAGAAAAAGTAAGATAGATAAGAAGATACAATGAAAAGAAGATCACAGGTGAAGAGGACAGAAGATTACAGGTGAAGATTTACAGTAGATGACAGGTAAGTGTTAAAGCTATGGTGTATGTATAATAGGAAAGTGTTAGGGATAGTATTGTTTCACTGTCTTGTTAATGTTAGGAATAGTGTAGGGTGTTAGTTGTTTTCTTCTGATGTTCCCATTTCTTTTGATCTTTAGAGTGAGTTTTGGGAACAAAAACACACAGCGAACGTTGGACCTCAAGTTGGGTTCTGTAGCTCAATGCTCGTTGTGGTTCCTGTTGATAGGGCTGTTGGATACTGACGGCACCACTGCGTGTGTACAATTAGGTATCCTTTTTTGCCCTACTGACAGTTTTACCGGGGTATATTAAATTGAGCCCCAGAAGTCTAGAATAACCTACCCGAATAAATCAAATGTTCTATCAGTATATAAATAACTGTATTATTTCTATTGTTCTTGTTTCTAAATGTGTAACTTTGTATAGTAAATTCTCTTCAGGACATATCTAAAATCAAGAGAAGTCTTAATGTATTCTTCCTTGTAAAGCAGTAATGAATAATTAAAAATTAAATAAAAGCCTAAGTGCATATTTGATATAAAGCTATGCCAACAAACCCCTAAAACCCACAGATCTAACTAAGGCCAGGATCTAGTCTACATTGCTTCTCATCTAACGCATCATGTACTAATTATCCTTGAGGGTATGATAAATGCTGAATGAACCTAAACTTCCCCTCCTCTTTCTGGGGACCTATACCGAGCAGTGTCACTACCAGTTCTCTAATGGAAGAGGTGTTAAATGGGGAAGAAATTTTCCAACTCTTAATTGCTTCCCCAGCTTGTCATAGGTGACATCATAAGCAAAGCACACAAGGACATGGAACCTGTAACCTGTATTTCTCAGCTTTTGTGAGTTTCAATGGGAACCTGCTTGTGGCTTTAAAAAAGTTTTTTTGCTATTGATTTTCCTTACTTTTTTAAATTTCAAACTGGTGTACACTTTTCTTAAAGTGGTGAAGTTCTGCAACAAGCCAACTGAGCCATATGGATCAAACAAAACAGTCTGATTGGTTTAAATGTGTCTTTTAACTCACTGGATGCTAGAGAGGTCTCACAGTGGAACATCATATTTTGGAGTCAATGACTACCATTGAGCAGTAAAACAAGGTTGAGATGGCAGCAGTGTTAATTGGGGTCTGTAAGAGTCTAATTATTGCAGAATTAATGAGGTCAATTCAATCAGTTGTCAGAAGATTGAAGCCTTCCATAACTTAAATAAACCAACCATTAGTAACATGCTCTCTACTGAGCATGTGTACCATGTTTGTTGTGGCTACAAATTATTGTGTTTTTTCCTTTTATTTAAAATTTTAGTATCACTGTTTCTGCTGATCTAGCTTTTAAGACAAAATGCAGTACTATTGCAGTGCCTGTGATTTCCTGGGCCTGTCCGGTTGTATAGTGAGCGGCAGGACTCTGACTTGATCCATCTGCGGGCACACATCTCTGACGTTGTGCTCGCTATTTTATATTTCCTGTCTCAGTCTGACTGCCTGATCCATGTATGACTGGCTTGTCCGACTACCCTCTCCGTGTTGACCTCGGCTGTGGCTGACTACCCGATCTGGCTTCTGACTGTGGCCTGTCTGACTACGCTCTGTATTAGTTATCACTCCTGTCTGACTACCACTTGTCCAGATAGTTCAAGGGTGTGATCCTTTCCTTGGGCACTTAACTACCAAGCTGGTAGTATTGCCGCTGCTTTCGCTATGCCTAGTTTGTTGCCTCCATTGTGTGCTACCTATCTGCCTACCCGTACTAGCGCATGTACCTGTTCCCTCCTCTCAGTAAAGCCGTTGCCTCTGACAGGCAAGTGCAGATCAGTCTCACCCGTGGCCTCCTCCCTGTGCACTCCTACCGGGTGCTTTGTCTAAGCACTTACTCTGCTGCCTGGAGTAGTGCTGTTTACAGATTGCCTGTATCTGCTGGCTACCCTCGCTCTGTGTCCCCAGTGGGGAACGTCCTTGGTCCCACCTTTCCATCGATTTTATGGTCGAGCTGCTGGCATCCAGTGGGCACACGGTCATTCTAATGATTGTTGACAGGTTCTCCAAGATAGTCCATTTTGTACCCCTGAAAGGAGCTGGCCGAGATATTTTCCAGGGAGGTGATCAGGCTCCAGGGAGTGCCCAGGGTGCTGGTCTCGGACCGGGGAAGCCAATTTGTGTTTCGATTTTGGAGGGCTTTCTGTGGACAAATGTGCATTCAGTATCACGGTGCCCATGTTATTACTATAATAATAATAATAATCCTTTATTTATATAGTGCACACAGATTCCGCAGCGCTTTACACTCACTGTCAACATTTTGACAGTGCTTCTTCCTGATCCAGTTTTATTGGCTAACGTGGTGTTGCTCCGCCCAGTGACAACTCTTAAATACTGAGCCCTGTCATTTCAGCTTTGCCCTCTCGTGGTGTTCCCGTTACTAAGCACTGTCTCCAGTATTCGTGTGTGTCCTGTGTATGACCCGGACTGCCTGACTACTCTGCCTGTATTGTTCCTGCCCTGTGTACCGAACTGGATTGGCTGACGTTCCTGCTTGTGTACCGACTCGGATTGGCTGACGTTCCTGCTCTGTGTACAGACCCGGCCTGGCTGACATTCCTGATCTGTGTACCGACCCGGATTGGCTGACGTTCCTGCTCTGTGTACCGACCCAGCCTGGCTGACGTTCCTGCTCTGTGTACCAACCCGGCCTGGCTGTCGCTTCTGTTCTGCTTACTGTTCCATCCGGTATCCGGTTAAGGGCCTGTCTCCGATTTCTCTGTCTAGGGATAGATCCGTTGTTGCCTCCGTTACTGCTCCGGCAGCCTTGTACTGTTACCCGACCAGTATAGTGCCTCGTTATTCATCCGGTGCTCGTAGCACCATTCGGTAGCACCACGTAGTAATTTAGGTTGAAAAAAGACTTGCGTCCATCTAGTTCAACCCTTTTCCTATTCCTGTTTACCATCGTTGATCCAAAAGAAGGCAAAAAAAAAAAAACCCTCAATATAGCAATTTCAAATTCTGCCTTGAATGAGGGGGGAATTCCTTCTTGATTCCAAATGGCAATCATATTTCTCCCTGGATCAACAAGCCCTAACTAAATATTAATCCCAATACTAACGTAAATAGCCCTCTATGTTATGCTCTTTTAAATAAGTATCCAGGCCCTTTTTAAAGGCATCTAATGTATTCGATAGCACCACCTCCTCAGGCAGTGAATTCCATACCTTTATTGTCCTTACTGTAAAGAAACTCTTCCGCTGTTGTAGATTAAATCTCCTTTCCTCAAGTCTAAGCATGTGGCCCCTTGTCCTGTGTACTGTTCTGTTAATGAACAGGTCTTTGGAGAGCCCTTTGTATGGGCCCTGAACATATTTATATAGTGTTATCATATCCCCTCTAAGACGCCGTTTCTCTAGTGTGTACAAGTTTAACTTTTCTAGCCTTTCTTCATAACTAAAACTTTCCATTCCCCTTACTAGTTTTGTAGCCTTCCTCTGCACTCTTTCGAGTTCCATAATGTCCTTTTTCAGAAAGGGCACCCAGAATTGAACAGCATATTCTAGGTGGGGTCTTACCATGGAGCTGTAAAGAGGCATAATTATATCTTCCTCCCTTGAGTCAATACCCCTTTTAATACATGCCAATATCTTATTGGCCTTTGCAGCTGCCAGCTGGCACTGCATGCTACTGCTAAGTCTATTGTCTACCATTACTCCCAAATCCTTTTCATTTGTAGATTTCCCCAGAGAAACACCATTTAAACTATATGTTGCATTTTTATTATTATACCCAAAATGCATAACTTTACACTTGTCTATATTGAATCTCATTTGCCATTTGCCTGCCCAGTTACTCAGTTTGTCCAAATCCTCTTGTAATGAAGACACATCCAGTTCAGACTTTATCACCTTACTTAATTTTGTGTCATCGGCAAACACTGATACATGGCTCCCTATGCCCTCTGGGAGGTCATTAATAATCAAATTAAAAATAAGAGGATCCAGGACAGATCCCTGAGGTACTCCACTTATCACGTTTATCCAACTGGAGAACTTGCCGTTTACTACCACTCTTTGCATTCTATCTTTCAGCCAATTTCCAATCCACACACAAACATTTTCCCCTAGGCCTATTTCATTCATACAGTAACCTCTTGTGTGGAACCATATCAAATGCCTTGGCAAAGTCTAAATAGATCACATCAACCGCCGCTCCCGCATCTATATTATTACTCACTTTTTCATAAAATGAGATCAAGTTAGTTTGACAAGACCTGTCTTTCACAAAGCCATGTTGGCTAGTGCTAATGATATTCCTGTTCCAGCAGAATTCTTGAATATATTCCCTTAGCAACCTTTCAAACAGCTTCTCTACCACAGATGTCAGGCTTACAGGTCTGTAATTTCCTGGCTGTGACTTTGATCCCTTTTTAAATATGGGCACCACATCTGCTTTACGCTTTACGCTTTTCTTGTGTTAGCCAGTCCCATGCTTGCTGTGACTGTTTTGTAAAAGTAGTTTGCAGATTCTTGTCCATTGGGTCTTCCTTGGTAAAAAAGGTACGCTTAACCTATACTGCCCTCGCTGAGGTTGGGTTATCTTGGGCGCCTCAGGCGTTATCCATTCTGGCAGTCAACTCTGGCAGGTCTGAGTGTTCGTTAACCCCTTGAGTGTCGGTGCCTGGCACGTTAGGTACAGTTGTTACAGTTCCTGATTGGCGTTATTCTGTGCCTTTGTGGCACTCCTCCGTTGGCAGCTCCGGTAGTCTACCACTTGTCCAGGGCCTCCGTTGCTTTCGTGGCCTTAGTCGCCATTGTGTCACTCTCTTCGCAGAGAGTGTACTAAGGGCCATTGCGCTATTAGGGCCTATCTGTCCTCCCAGCCTAATAGTAACCACAATTATCTTTCTAAGTTTAGATACACACGAACTATGCCTGACCTGTGTCAGTATTTTATTGTGTATTGTATATACTGCTCCTGTTGGGTACTTATAACCATACCTGGGAACTTTTGAAACAGTGCTACCCGGAGGGTAACCCTGTCAGTGTCCAGGGGGCGGAAAATGCAGCGAATCGCATCATAAAATGGGCGTGGCTTAGTCGCGGGGGCGGGACAAAAGAAAAAAAACTGCAAAATGGATGTAAGAGGGCGGGGAGTGGGAGGAACTGGGCGGGATGGAGCACAAGTGGGCAGAGTTTGTACTTAAACTCTGCCCACCTGGTGAGTCACACATTGCCCCGGAGACCCGGTAATTCACTTTGAAATCCGGAGTCTCTGGGGCAAAACCAGAGACTTCCCAGGTATGCTTATAACTGTAACCTGACCTGTGTCAGTAGAGTTCTGTCTTCATACCTACTGGACCCGTGTGGGTTATTCTGTACTGTGATTCTTTAATAAAATTGCATTTTAACCTAAACCTGACGTGTCTGAGTGTCCATAAAACCGTTACAGTACGAGAGGGCCATGACCTCAGACGATAAAGGTGAGGGAAATGAACAAAGCATCCATTGGAGGATGGATGTTCATGAGCAGCGTTTGGACCAGTTGGCCTTGGCTGTGCAAACTATACTTGAGCGCACCGCTCACCTACACAAACCAGTACAAGCCTCAGTGGTCTCCCCCAATACGACACCGGGAGCTCAATCCGTATTGCAAGCCGGCTCGAGTAGAGGGTTAACTGCCACCGCTCCATTACCACTAAGATATGATGGTGATCCCACCCTGTGCAGAGGATTCATTAACCAATTGGAGATTTTCCTGGAGTTAACTCCTCAAGCCTTTCCTAGTGACCGAAGTAAGGTGGGCTTTATGATCTTGTTGCTAATGGGCCGAGCTTTGGCATGGGCCAACCCCTTGTGGGAATCTGCCAAACCATGTTCTTAAGGGCATTTCGTAGAGTGTTTGAGGTCCCTGGAAGAGCCGCCTCTGCTGCCAAAGGATTAATGGACATCCAGCAAGGGTCTTGCACAGTTGCTGACTACGCTATTGAATTCCGTACAGCAGAGGTAGGCTGGAACAATGAGGCGCTGGTGGCAGATTTTGCTCAGGGACTGTGTGATCGTATTAAGGATGAGATGGAGACTTGCCGAGCGATCTAGACAAATTCATTGATTTTGCCATACTAATTGACTCCCATGTAAGAGAGCGAATGGCGGCCAAGGACCGTAGACAATGGACCAGAAATTTGGGACAGGCAAATCAAAGTCTCCCACCCATGCCTCCCTCACCTCCCATGCCTCCTGAGTGTAATCAAGAGAGTAGTGAACCGATGCAGTTAGGATTCACTAAGCTAACCAAGGAGGAACGGGCTCATCGCTGCAGACAGGGCCTCTGCTTATATTGTGGCCAAGCTGGGCATTTACTATGCACCTGTCCTGTACGGCCGGGAAAAGGACGCACCTAGGGTACCTTGGGGGACAGGCCCTAGGTGGCGTTCAGAAGTCCCTAGATCCAGTGAATCAGAAACCCACTATCCAGGCTGTAATTTCTTGGGCAGATATCCCTGTGGAGGTTCTGGCTCTAATAGATTCCAGTGCAGCTGGATATTTTATGGACAATTCTATTGCTGCTTTACACAAGATTCCACTGGTTGAAAGGGAATCTCCATTGGCCATTGAAGCTATCGATGGCAGACCGTTGGTACCAGCACAGATTACTATGGAAACGATACCTCTGTCTATGCATATTGGGGCAAACCACACCGAGAAACAGTGTTTCCAGATTATCCAGTCTCCTCACCACACGGTCATCCTGGGGTTTCCATGGTTACATCTGCACAACCCTAGGTCTGACTGGCAAAATTGTGAGATAACGGCCTGGTCTGAATACTGTATTAAACATTGTATTTCTTACCCTACCAGGATTATGTGCGCCTCTCCCTCCGTGCCAGCTGAATACCATTAATTCAGCTACGTTTTTGGTAAGGGGGAGGCTATTGCTTTGCCGCAGCATAGGTCCTACGATTGCACATTAATTTGCCTCCTGGTGTTGTTCCTCCTCTGGGTCGGACGTACCCGTTGTCATGCGAGGAGAATCACGCCATGGAGGAGTAAATTTCAGATGCCCTGGAGAGGGGTATTATCAGGAAGTCATCCTCGCCCGCGGGTGCTGGTTTCTTCTTTGTTAAAAAGAAAAATGGCGAGTTACGACCCTGCATCGATTATCATTGTGTTACGGTTTTCTGACACTCAGACCAAGGTTAGAAATAAAACACAGTTCTATTAAAATAAAATAAGGAACAGTGCCCCTGGGGGCCAGAATCGGTATTACAGTGATATAAGTAATGGATAATGTACAGGCCCAATATAGCAGGAGCAGGTAGAATATAGCAGAAACACAGGTAAGGGTTAATGCTCAAAACAGGTAATCAGTCTCTGTGGTGGTGATTAGCCAACGCCCGGTGCATAAACAGTCCCAGTAGTAGTAGTGCAGCTAGCAAGCTCAAGCAGTGCGACTGAACTGAATCACAACCAGATAGCTGTATCGTAATGCCCAATAGTATAGCAAGGACCAACTGGAGCTGGAGCCAATACCCCCTACTTGGGTGTAGTAACAGAGGAGAGACACTGCCAGAGCCAATGGAGCCAGATACAGAAGCACCCCTAGGTGCGGTAACGGAGGAACACTGCGTGTGCAAATGGGACCGGAGCCAAAAGCATCCCTTAGGTGCTGTAACGGAGGAGACACTGCCCAAGCCAATATACTGTGAGCCAAACGCACTTCCAGGTGCAATCTGATGGAACAACACTGTGAGCGAGAGTGGACCAGAGCCAAGGCACCTTTCCGGTGCCGAAACGGAGCACACACTGACAGAGTATCGGAATGCCCAATAGCACCATGCTGTGCGACAACTCCTGGGAAACGAGCACCTAACGAAAGGTACAGCTTTGCAGTGGTAACAGATAGGCTCGGTGTAGGAGGCAACAGCTCAACAAGTGTTAATACGGCTCAGGATGGAAGGCAACAAGCTTGGCAAGTGTATACAGACAGGCTCGGTAAAGGAGGCAACCAGCACAGCAAGTGTTCTCAAACAGACTTGGTAACAACGGCAATAGCTCGGCAGTACTCTCTGACAGGCTCGGTAACGGAGGCAACAAACGGGCTCAGTATCGGAGGCCACAGTAACACAGGAGGCGTGATCAGTCAGTGCAAGCTGCGAGCAGGCTCAAAATGTCGCCAGGCAGGAACGTCAGGCAGGACCGGATGAATCACGGAGCAGGAACGTCAGCCAGAACCGGGTCAATCACGGAGCAGGAACATCAGCCAGAACCGGGTCAATCACGTAGCAGGAAGTCAGCCAAAGCCGGGTCAATCACGGAGCAGGAACGTCAACCAGAACCGGGTCAATCACGGAGCAGGAAGTCAGCCAGAGCCGGGTCAATCACGGAGCAGGAACGTCAGCCAGAACCAGGTCAATCACTGAGCAGGAACAGCACAGTAATCAGACGAGCCGAGTCGGTACACAGGATCACAGCAACAAAGGTGCAGGAACAGGAACACCACGAAAGGGCACCTCACAGGTGCCATAGGCCCAGTATATAAAGGGACACCCTGGGCGGGCCAATCAAGCTCCGCCAATGGAAGAGCAACACCACAAAGAGTGACAGGGAATCACAGGGACCGTGATACGTGGCTTGAATAAACTCATGTCTAAAAATGCCTACCCGATACCACTCTTCACGGAACTATTTGACAGGTTGAAGGGCTCCTCTATTTTTACCAAGTTAGACTTACGTGCGGCATATAACTTAATCAGGATAAGAGCCGGTGACGAGTGGAAAACGGCGTTCAATACCAGATCTGGACACTATGAGTACCTAGTAATGCCTTTTGGGCTATGTAACGCTCCCGCAGTGTTCCAGGAGTTTATCAATGACATCCTCCGTGACATGCTCCTGTTTTGTGTAGTAGTGTATCTCGACGATATACTCATTCATTTGTCCAGCTTGTCGCAACACATCAAGGATGGGTCCGCAGCTTTGCTTAGACTCTGTGAGAACAAACTTTACTGCAAGATTGAGAAATGTGAGTTCCACAAGACCATGGTGCCTTTTTTGGGCTATGTGATCACTAAGGATGGCATTGAAATGGACAAAGAGAAGCTTGCAGCCGTCCTGCAATGGCCATGTCCCAAGGGGCTCAAGGCTATCCAACGCTTTCTTGGCTTTGCCAACTATTATAGGAAAAGCCACTGTCCGACCTCACGCACAAGGGTGCTTACCCATCCCAATGGTCTCAGGAAGCGGAACAAGCCTTTGTGACTCTGAAATCTGCATTTGCTTCTGCTCCTATACTGTCCCACCCCAACTCCACCCTTCCATTTACCTTGGAGGTTGATGCTTCTGAGACTGGGGTCGGGGCAGTATTGTCACAGCGCTTGGAACCTGGGAGTATGCTAAAACCTTGTGGCTTATTCTCTAAGAAATTGTCTAGAGCTCAGAGTAATTACGAAATTGGGGACAGAGAAATCTTGGCGATTATTCTGGCACTTAAAGAATGGCGTCACCAACTTGAGGGGACTAGAACTCCAGTGTTGATCTTGACGGATCATAAAAACCTAACCTATCTTTCTGAGGCAAAGAGATTGTCCACTCGACAGGCCAGATGGGCCTTGTTTCTGTTTCGTTTTAATTTTATTGTATCCTACCTGCCTGGGTCCAAGAATGTTAGGGCTGATGCCCTGTCCAGGCAATCCGTTATTCAGCCAGATACCATTTTGGCTACTCTGCGAACCAGCATCACTTCACCACTGGGGGAGGAGATTCTTGCTACTCAGTCTGCCGCACCTCCTGAGACCCCAGTGGGCAAATGTTTTGTAGCCGAGCCTTTCCGTACCTGTCTACTCAAAACCTATCATGCATCTCGAGCAGCAGGTCATGTTGGCAGGGATCAATTGACCTGGTCCCTTTCACAGTTGTTCTGGTGGCCTTCCTTACGTGCGGATTGTACCTCTTTTATTGCAGCATGCACTACCTGTGCCTGTGCCAAGTCCCCTAGGCATCTCCCTGTTGGCTTGCTTCAACCAGTACCTAATGGAGAGCGTCCTTGGTCCCATGTTTCTATTGATTTCTTGGGAGAATTGCCAGGGTCTAAGGGATATTCATTTATTCTGATGGTGGTCAACAGATTTTCTAAGATGGCACACTTAGTGCCTCTCCCTGGCCTTCCCTCTGCCCAGAAGTTGGCCATTGTCTTTGCCAGAGAGGTGTTTCGGTTGCCTGGCGTACCCAGGGTGCTGGTGTTGGACCGAGGGAGTCAATTTGTGTCGAGGTTTTGGAGGGCATTCTGTGATCACATGGGCATACAGTTATCCTTTTCTTCTGCCTACCATCCCCAGACCAACAGGGCCGCCGAGCGTGCCAATCAAGGATTGGAACAATTTCTACGCTGTTTCGTGTCCGATCATCATAATTGGGCCAACCTGTTGCCGTGGGCAGAGTTCGCCAGGAATTGTGTGGTTAATTAGTCGTCTGGGAGCTCCCCATTTCTCATCAATTATGGGTTCCAGCAATGTTTGCTCCTGGACTCATTTCAGACGCAGCAAATTTCAGCTCTGGATGAGCATATCGAGCAACTCCGCTCCACTAGGACACAGGTACAGAGGACCCTCAGTGCTTCGTTCCAGCGTTATCAGCGTCTTGCTAATCGCAGACGGTTGCCGGCGGTCTCCTTCCAGGTTGGGGACAGGGTATGGCTATCCTCCAGAAACCTCAGCTTGCAAGTTCCATGTAATAAATTCGCTTCTCGGTTTGTCGGTCCCTTTAAAGTTATCAGCAAAATTAACCCTGTCTCGTATGCCTTGGATCTCCCAGCATCCATGCGGATTCATAATATGTTCCATGTATCCGTTATACTACCACTCCTGCGGTCCCATTCAGGTGCAAGGCCAGGAAGAGTACGAAGTCCAAAATATTATTGACTCTCGCAGGTTCAGATGTAAATTACAATATTTGGTCCATTGGAAGGGCTATGGCCCTGAAAAACGTTCCTGAGTTGACCAGAAGGACCTCCATGCTCCCAGGTTGCTGTGTGGTTTTCATGCTAAATGCCCCCAGAAAGCGGGCCCTTCTTCACGTGGGGGGGTCTTTGAGAGGGGGGTACTATCACGGTGCCCATGTTATTACTGGCGACATTTTGACAGTGCTTCTTCCTGATCCAGTTTTATTGGCTAACAAGGTGTTGCTCCGCCCAGTGATAACTCTTTAATACTGAGCCCTGTCATTTCAGCTTTGCCCTCTCGTGGTGTTCCCATTACTAAGAGCTTTCTCCAGTATTCGTGTGTTTCCTATGTATGACCCTGACTGCCTGACTACTCTGCCTGTATTGTTCCTGCCCTGTGTACCGAATCAGATTGGCTGACGTTCCTGCTTGTGTACCGACTCGGATTGGCTGATGTTCCTGCTCTGTGTACTGACCCGGCCTGGCTGACGTTCCTGCTCTGTGTATCGACCCGGCCTGGCTGACGTTCCTGCTCTGTGTACCGACCCGGCCTGGCTGACGTTCCTGCTCTGTGTACCGACTCGGATTGGCTGACGTTCCTGCTCTGTGTACCGACCCGGCCTGGCTCACATTCCTGCTCTATGTACCAACCCGGCCTGGCTGTCGCTCCTGTTCTGGGTGCCAACCCCAGTCTGCCTCCGTTATTGCTCCGGTAGTGTGCCATTGGCTTGTCCTCCGTTTACTGCTCCTGCCGGTTGCAAGTGTCTGCCTCTGTTACTGCTCCGGCAGTGCTAATTACTCTATATCTGTTGTACTCTGGCAGTTCTATCTCGGTACCTTCACACATGGGACTGTTTACACTCAGTGATGAACTTTAACTCCTTCAGTACCAGAGTCCTGGGAAACTTACTCCTCTTGCCAGACCTGTCTCAGTATATACTGCTTGTACCTTTATTTTGTACTGGACCTGTGTGGGCAATTGTATGATTAACCTGTCGTGTGTCTGACTTATACTGCCTGTATACTACAGGACCTGTGAGGGTACTTATTGTATTGTGAATTCAATAAAACTGTGTTTTTATCCTAAACCATTGTGTCTGTGAGTCGAACAAACCGTTACAGACAACCACGCAGCTCAACAGCAGGTCCCTAAAAACATCATTGATGAACTCCTGGAAGACAGCGGGAGCATTGCAAAGACCAAAGGGCATTACCAAGTATTCGTAATGCCCACTCCTGGTGTTAAATGCTGTCTTCCACTCATCGCCCTTACGGATACGCACCAGATTATAAGCTGCCCGAAGGTCTAGCTTGGTAAAGACCGTTGAACCTCGCAACTGGTCAAACAGCTCTGTGATCAGAGGTATCGGATATGCGTTCTTGACCATGAGTTTGTTAAGACCTCGAAAATCAATACATGGCCTCAACTTGCCATCCTTCTTCTTAACAAAGAAGAACCCTGCCCCAGCTGGGGATGAGGATTTCCGAATAATCCCTCTGGCGAGAGCATCAGCCACGTACTTCTCCATAGCACCAAGTCAATTGAGCAACTGTACGGCCTATGAGGAGGTAATGTTGTGCCATGTATCTTGTGCAATACATCACGGAGGAGGGAGAGGAGGAAGCCATGCCTAAAATTCTGATAGGACGAGTCAAACATGACTCCGTACAATACGGAGACCAAGACAAAATGTCGCAACAGCTCCAGTCCATTCTGGGGTTATGTTTTTGGAGCCATGGAAACCCCAGAATGACCGCATAATGAGGAGAGTTTATGACCTGGAACTAGAGTATCTCATGATGAAGGGCTCCAACCAATAGGGATACCGGAACGGTCTCATGAGTAACCTGAGTTGGTTGTAGAGGTCTACCATCAATAGCCTCAATAGACAATGGAGATGCCTGTGGTAATAAAGGGATCACGTGTTTCTCCACAAACCTGGCATCAATGAAATGCCCCTCTACCCCTGACTATATTAAAGCTGGAAAAATTTGCCCAAGATAGGATAACTTCCAGAGTAGGCTTCTGGAAATCTCCTGGGGACTGAGACACCCAACCTAGAGTCTGTACCCTACGTGACTCTAGGTGCGACCGCTTCCCGGATGTATGGGACAAGCACGCAATAAATGTCCAGCTTTGCCGCAATATAGGCAAAGACCCTCCCTTCTACGGTAAGCTCTTTCTTGAGCAGAAAGCCGGGTGAATCCCAAATGCATGGGTTCCCCCCCTCCTAGCTCTGAACCCGGAGGCATGGGAGGAGAGGGAGGAATTGGTGGGCAACTGAAATTTGGAGCCAAATGTGCCGGAGGCCTCCGTATGCGTTCCTTAAAGGAGGGTCTCTCCCTGATACGGGTGTCGATCAATATGGTAAATGAGATCAGTTGGTCTAAGTCCAAAGGCAACTCTCTGGCCGCAATCTCATCTTTAATGACATCACTTAATCCCTGCGAGAAAGCGGCTACCAGTGCCTCATTATTCCAACCTACCTCTGCTGCCAATGTGCGAAACTCAATCGCATACTCAGCCACTGTACGACTGCCCTGGTGGATAGTCATAAGATGTTTAGCAGCAGAGGCAGAGCGGGAGGGTATGTCAAACACCCGTTTGAATGCAGACACAAACTCGGAAAAATCGTGAATGATAGGCTTATCATTCTCCCAAAGCGGATTCGCCCATGCCAAGGCCTTGCCCGACAAAAGTGAGACCAGCAGTCCGACTTTACTGCGCTCACTAGGGAACACTTGCGGTACCATTTCCATATAAATGCCCAATTGGTTTAGGAACCCACAACACCGCGCTTGGTCTCCCCCGTACTGCTCAGAAAGCGGAGCTGGACAGGAAAAACCCCTGATCACGTCTGCATTAGGGTCTGCTTGTACTGGGGCTGTTTGTACTACCGGTGCCGTACTAACTGAGGAGGCCACCGGTTGTCCGACAGGACGGTCAAGGTGAGCAGTGTGGTTCAACATTGTTTGCAAAGCCATCGTAATCTGATCAATACGCTGCTCCTGAGCCTCAACCCTGCTTAGTAAGTGCTGGACAGAAGACATGGCCCTTTCGTACTGTCACGAACTCAAGAACGAGAACTGGACCAGTACTGAAGGTAACACAATCTTTATTAAGGTACACAACGTACAGAACAATGGTAACAGCAACACCAGGTAAAGTAGAGGATGTCAGGAAGGATAGTGCTGCTGTAGTGTTACTGACTTGGTTCCAGAAGGCAAGAGGAAGGAAGCCGTCTCAGGTCCGCACCTGAGGATCACTACAGGTCTGCACCTGAACAAACAAGATCCTGAGTAAGTACTGCGCTACAGGTCCGCACCTGTATAGACAACGTACCAGGGTAGGCAACTGCGCTACAGGTCCGCACCTGTATAGACAACATTCCCAAGGAGGCCAACTGCGCTACAGGTCTGCACCTGAATGCCACAGATAAGTACAGAAACGAGAGGAAGTCCGCCAGAGCCACCAAGGGCACCCATTAAGTTATCCACTGGAGCGTTGGTATGCTGGGTGCACAGTGGACAACCCCAGGCGACGCCAAGGTGGGTAGTCAGACAAGCCGGAATGGGACAGAGCGAAATGTAACCCAGACCCGCAGGTTTGCACCAGATTGGATGTCAGACAAGCCAAGGATCATACACGGAGCGGATAGTCAAGAGAGAGCCACAGGTCAACACCAGATCGGGTACTCAAACAAGCCTAAGGTCATACACGGAATGGTTAGTCAGCCAGAGCTGCAGGTTTGCACCAGATTGGATGTCAGAGAAGCCAAGGGTCATACACAGAGCGGGTAGTCAGACAGAGCCACAGGTCAACACCAGAACGGATAGTCAGACAAAGCCGGTAATACACAGAGCTACATAGCACAACTGCACTGGAACACCATGAAAGGGCAACTGAAGTGGTGTCCAGGCAGTTTATAAACAAATTGCTCCATCCCATGAGTTGGAGCAAAAAATGTGATATCCCTTTAAGAACCAGGTCATGACGTCATCAGAGAATCCCTGTGATGTGTGCCCGAGTTCTGATGCAGCTGGAGCCGCCAGGGGGAGCAACAAGGAGACCAGTTGCCTGGAAGGACACCAGGGTGCACCAGCACTCCTGTCAAGAGCGGCAAGCCGCGAGGACACAGAAGCCGGCCGCCTAAAAGGTCTGGCGGTCGGCTGCAAGGTAAGCAACCGCTTACAATTGGTTCCCCACCCCCTAAGTCCGGACAAGGAGGCAAGGGAGGTGAGGGAGAACTGGGTTGGCAAGATACATGAGCAGACATCTGGAAGGAGGCCTCCGAAGGCTCTCCTTAAACGAGGGTCTCTCCCTGACCTGAGTGTCAATTAGGATGGTAAACGATAGTAGCTCCTCCAAATCTTTGGGTAAATCAAGGGCAGCAATTTCATCCTTAATATAGTGGCACAGCCCTTGAGAAAAGGCGGCTACCAGGACCTCTTTAATCCAGCTGTCCACGGCAGCCAGAGTACGAAACTCGATAGCATACTCAGCCACAGTACGAGTGCCGTGGCGGATAGTCATAAGGTGTTTAGAGGCAGAGGTTGTGCGTCCAGACACATCAAAGACAAGTCTAAAGGGTGCTACAAAGTCCATAAAATTATATATTATGGGTTTGTCCGTCTCCCATAAAGGATTCGCCCATGCCAAAGCCTTGGCAGAAAGAAGCGATATCATAAACCCAACCCTGCTGCGCTCGTTAGGGAAGGCATGCTGTATCATTTCAAAGTATATGCCCAGTTGGTTCAAAAACCCACTGCATAAATCAGGATCCCCACCATAACGCTGTGGGAGCGGAGCGGATCCTGACAACCCTCTGACCACGCCTGCATCAGGAATGGAAGGACCGCCGTTGCCGAAGAAGGAGCAGGAGTGGCCACCAGTTGTGGGTTAGAGTGTTCAAGGTGTGCAGTACGGCTAAGCAAGGTCTGCAAGGCCAAGGATAAATGATCAATACGTTGATCTTGAATCTGCATCCTGTCCAGGATGTTCTGAAAGGATGGATCACTATTACCGTCTGTAGACATGACCACCCTTACGTACTGTCACGGGGCCCCAAGAATAAAGCAGGAGTCAGTATGGTATATAGTAAATGAGTAAATGAATAGTATAGTAATGATCACAAGAACAACTGAAGAGGAAGGTGCAGAGGGCAGCTGGAGGAGCTAGCAACACCTATCAGAAAGTGGCTGCCCAGAAGTAAACCACACTGCTAGAGACTAGGCACAGGCCACTGGAGTCTCAGAATGAATGAGGAATACACAGAACACTCAAGATCTCCAATCAGGAAAGCAACTATGGAGATACTACTGACTCACATCTGCAGTCAGTCTGCATGGGTAGCCAACCAGAGCCACAGGTCTACACCAGATTGGGTGTCTGCTAGCTGGGGAACAACACAGAAGGGATAGTCAGACAGAGCCACAGGTCAGAACCAGATTGGATGGTCAGAAAAGCCTAGGTCATACAAGGAGCTGTTAGTCAGCCAGAGCCACAGGTCTGCACCAGATTGGATGTCTACTAGTAAGAAGGTAACACGGAGAGGATAGTCAGACAGAGCCACAGGTCAGCACCAGAATTGATGGTTAGACAAGTCTAGGTCATACACGGAGCGGGTAGTCAGCCAGAGCCACAGGCCTGCACCAGATTGGATGTCCACTAGTAAGAAGGTAACACGGAGAAGATAGTCAGACAGAGGCACAGGTCAGCACCAGAATGGATGGTCAGACAAGCCTAGGTCATACACGGAGCAGGTAGTCAGACAGAGCCACAGGTCAGCACCAGGTTGGATGGTCAGACAAGCCTAGGTGATACACGGAGATCAGGAGAATAAACAAAATGAACTGCACTGGACACCAACGTAAGGGTAACTGAGTTGGTGTCCAACTCCCTTTTAAAACCCGCCAGGAAGTAGGAGGGTGCAGTCTATCACCTCCCCATAGACAAAACTGAGGACTGCGTCAGATTCTCCTCGCGTCTGATGGGTAATGCATCCCCACTTACCTCCAGTCTTGTGTCCAATCGAGCAACCGCGCTGTTCAGGACGAGGACACAGGCAGCCGCTAAGGGCATCAGACATGGTCAGACTGCATGCCCGACAAGACGTGCACCATGACGCCGGAGAGTACCTCCTGGCTGCAGGTTCTCAGTGCCGCCTGGCCCCGCAGCGCTGGAACTACGGTACGCACTGTGACACAGACCCTGGGTGGAATTTCACAGTCCCCAGAGAGAGTAATGGACAAGCCTAATTTTGGAGTCCTGCTATCTTGGGCCGAGTCTTCTGTGGTGGCTCCGGCACTGCTGGACTCAGGGGCCGCGGGGTCTTTCATTGATGCAGACTTCACGGCCAGACATGCTATTCCGTTGTTGCCTCGCTCCACTCCGTTGGCCATTGAGTCTATTGATGGCAGACTTCTACAGCCAGCACAAGTTACTCATGAAACTTATCCCTTGTCTCTGAGTGTAGGGGCACTCCATATGGAGACTCAACAGTTCCAGGTGATACATTCCCCCCATCATGTCTTTATTCTGGGGTTTCCATGGCTGCAGACTCACAACCCTAGAATTAATTGGCAAACCTGTGACATCCTGTCATGGTCATCTTGATGTGCAAGGTTTTGCCTCCAGCGGCCTACGAGAATATTGTGTACCTCTACTCAGTTACCCACTGAGTATCAGGCCTACAAAGAGGTATTTAAAGTGATAGTAATGTCTAAAAAAACTTTTTTGCATTTAGAAGAGCTCAAAAAGCTGATCTAAATGCAAAAAAACGTATCTCTCAAATCGCTATGGTTTAAGAGATACGGGCGTTTGAAGTTTGATTTCTCCTACTGACAGCTGTAAAGCTGTCAGCAGGAGATCCGTGTCGGTCGACACTGTGGCGCTTGAGAAGTGCCGGGATCTCATTACTTACACAGAATCCCTTTATTGGAATGGTCTAAAACATGTGCCTGAACACTAGGCACATGTTTTAGACCATTCCATTGAAGGGATTCCGTGTAAGTAACGAGATCCCGGCACTTCTCAAGTGCCACAGTGTCGACCGACATGGATCTCCTGCTGACAGCTTTACAGCTGTCAGTAGGAGAAATCAAACTTCAAACGCCCGTATCTCTTAAACCATAGTGGTTTGAGAGATACGTTTTTTTGCATTTAGATCAGCTTTTTGAGCTCTTCTAAATGCAAAAAAGTTTTTTTTAGACATTACTAACACTTTAATAAGGTAGAGGCCAGTACATTACAACCACACAGGTCCTACGATTGTACTGTTGATCTGGTACCAGAGGCCAGACCTCCTATGGGCCAAGTTTGTCCCTTGTCGGTGGAGAAGAACAAGGCTATGTGGAGGATGCCCTAGCTAGGGGCATTATTCGGAAGTTTTCCTCCTCTGCGGGCGCAGGCTTCTTTTTCTTTAAGAAAAAAGATGGGGAGCTCCGACCATGTATTGCTTTCAGGGGCCTAAATAAGATAATGGTAAGGAACGCTTATCCTATACCACTGATCACGGAGCTACTTGACTGTATCAAAGGCTCGACAATTTTCACAAAACTTGGCCACATACAACTTGGTACGAATAAGAGAGGGCGATGAATGGAAGACAGCGTTTAACACTCGGAGCGGGCACTATGAGTATTTGGTTATGCCTTTCGGATTGTACAACGCTCCCGCTGTCTTCCAGGAGTTCATTAATGACGTTTTAAGAGACCTACTCCACAGCTCTGCTGTAGAATATTTGGGCAATATACTCATCCATTCTCCTACCTTGGAGACACATAGGGCAGATGTAGCCCAGTTTTTACAACTGCTAAGAGACGACAAGTTCTGCAAATTAGAGGTGTGAATTCCACAATTCCCAGGTGACCTTCTTCAGATACGTGATTTCATCCACTGGTCTAGCCATGGATCGCAAACCTGTCTGCTGTCTTACAGTGACCGCTTTTCATGGGGCTACGATCCATACAGAGGTTCCTGGGCTTCACTAATTATTACAGGAAGTTTATCTGAAACTTTTCCTCAGTTGTGAAACCACTCACTAACATGACTCAGAAGGGCGCTAACCCTTCAGACTGAGCACCTGAAGCACTTCAGGCTTTTGAAGACTTGAAGTCCGCCGTTGCGAAGGCCCCAATATTGTCCCACCTAAACCCCTTCTTGCCATTTACACAGGAGGTGGATGCCACGGAGTCTGGTGTAGGCGCGTTGCTATCCTAGCGTGTGGGCCCTGGTAAACCATTGCTGCCATGCGGCTTTTTCTCTAAAAAACTGTCAAAGGCTGAGAGTTTATATGATGTGGGTGATTGTGAATTACTCGCCATCATCCTGGCCTTGAAATAATGGCATTATCTGCTGGAGGGCACAGCAGTTCCGATCCTGATACTGACGGATCACAAAAACCTCACATATTTATCGGAAGCTATGAGGTTGTCTTCACGTCAGGTCAGATGGGCCCTGTTCCTTTGAGGTTTCATTTTGTGGTTTCTTACCTTCCTGGTACCAAAAATATTAGAGCGGATGCTCTCGACAATTTGGGTTGAAGTCCCAGGAGCAGTCTCCTCCGGTGCCTGTTATTCCTCCCAACAGCATCTTGGCTATGATATGCACCAGTATTACATCTCTGCTGGGCGAGAAGACTTTGGCTGCCCAAGCTTCCTCCCCGGCGGCGAGACCTAATGGGAGATGTTTTGTGCCCAAATCCCTCTGTACCAGACTTCTGGAGACAAACAATTCCTCAAAGGCTGCAGGACATGTTGGTAGAGACCAACTGATATGGTCGATGTCCAGACTCTTTTGGTGGCCCAGCATGAAGGCAGACTGTTCCACATTTGTTTTCCGCTTGGACTAGGACTCCACGTCACCTGCCGGTCGCCCTTCTGCAGCCCATCTCGAACAGGGAGCGTCCATAGTCTCACTTGTCAATTAACTTTATGGTTGAGTTGCCGATCTCTGAGGGTTACACGGTCATTCTTATGATAGTGGATAGATTTTAGAAGATGGCCCATTTCATGCCACTTAAGGGACTCCCCTCCTCCAAGGAGTTGGCCAAGATCTTTCCGAAGGAGGTAGTTCATTTCCATGCTATACCCAAGGTGGTGATCTCGGATCACGGGAGCCAGTTTGTGTCACGTTTCTGGAGAGCTTTTTGTGGTCAGATAGGGATCCAGCTCTCGTTCTCCTCAGCTTACCACCCATATTCGAACCGTGCTGCTGAAAGGTCTAATCAGGTGCTGGAACAGTTTCTCCGTTGTTTCATTTCTGACCATCATGACAACTGGGCGAACTTGTTACCGTGGGTGGAGCTGGTCAGAAACAGTGCAGTTAATTCCTCCTCTCGGAACTCTCCCTTTCTGATTAATTATGGGTTCCAACCTTCTCTCCTGCCTAAAACCTTCGAGGCACAGAACATTCCTGCTCTGGAGGAGCACTTGATGGCTCTCCACTCCACAAGGGTACGGGTTCAGGGATCCCTGCAGAGTTCCACTATGCACTATAAGAGAAAAGCAGAGCGTAGGCAATTACCATCTCCAGTGTTCCAGGTGGAGGACAGAGTATGGCTGTCCTCTCGCAATCTCCATCTCCAGGTGCCTTGTAAAAAGCTGGCTCCCCGATTTATGGGTCCCTTTTGGGTTCTTCGCTAGATTAACCCTGTGACATATGCCCTCGAGCTTCCCGCTAGCATGCGCATTTCCAATGTGTTTCATGTGTCGCTCCTCAAGCCACTGGTTTGTAACCGTTATAATACGACTCCAGTCCATCCCAGACCTGTTCAAGTAGGGGACCATGAGGAGTACGAGGTACAGAGTATCCTGGACTCTTGTAGGGTCAGAGGCCAGCTACAATATCTAGTTCACTGGAAAGGGTATGGACCTGAGGAGCGTTCCTGGGTCGCTAAATGCTCCAGCCCTTCTCCGTGAGTTCCACTCCCACATCGCCTCTATGGGCCTATTCTGTGTGACCTAATTTGGTCCCGCTCCTTTATAAACCTCCCTGGGCCTGGGAGTCATTGCCCATACGTGGTGTTTCTGATAGCTTCTGACTGCTCCATTGTGATCCGTGCCTGTCTGAGCATTAGCTCTGTGTATGACCCCAGCTTGTCTGACTACCCATATCAGTTCTGACCTGTGGCTCTGGCTGACTAACTTGCTCCGTGTATAACTTTGACTTGTCTGACTACCCATATTGGTTCTGACCTGTGGCTCTGGCTGACTTACTCGCTCTGTGTAGTCCCCGGTTTATCTAACCTCTGGCTCTTGCTGCCTATTGCTCCATCTAGTCCCTGGCTTCTCTGACCTGTGGCTCTGGCTGACTACTGGCTCTATACTCTCCAAACTTGCCTGACTATCAGTCTCAGTGTTTCATGGTTCAGGTCTGCTCTCGCTCCCTGTTGCCTCTGGTTATGTGACCCAGGGTGGAGACTTGTGCCTCAGTTACCGTTCCCTCTGGTGTTCCACCCGCACCACGGTTCTAGTCTCCGGTATCTTGCAGTAGTGCAGAGCACAGAACAGTGTGCAACTCCGGGTAGGAGCCTTGGTCCTACCATCCTGTGTTCTGGGGTTATGTGGGCTATTCTATTATTACTGTACTTATTAATAATGGTGAATGTATATTTTATATTTGTGTTTATCCTTATTTGCCTGATTACTGTGACATTCAGTAAGTAGCTCTAATGTTCCTTATTTTTTTCAGTAAAATTGTTGCTGCATTTGACTTCTTTGGTGATGTCTCTTGTTTGTTTTAAGTATACTCACTCTTCATTGTTGGAGTACTGCTTTGGTACTACCCATTGGTAAATGCTGTTGTGTTGCTAGGGAAAAAGGAACATTTTATCAGCTTACCATTATTTTCCATTCCTGGTTAGTAATCATGGCAGCATTTACCATATCCTTTTACCTACATTTCTTACAAGTTTCAGACTACTCTAACAACAGAAGATTAATGAGAGAAGGGAGAGGGGGCAATTTATAAGCTTGTGGAAGTATTTCCTTTACTATTAGCTGAGGAGTAAGTTAACTCATTTTTTTTTTTTTTTTTTTTTTTAAAAGAAGTTAGGTACTTGGAAAGCTACACAACCAGTTGAATGAAATGATATCATATCAGGAATGTAACATTTCAGCCAATTTGGCTGCTAAAATTAAACATTTATTTGAAGATAAAAATGTGAAATAACAGAACTTTAATTCAAACTTAACTATAGAAGCCCTATCAAGTGTCTTTAATACTGTCCTATTTGGACTCTATTTGACGTGAGATGCTCTGAGGACGAATAAACAATGTTGCCTTTTCTGTAGTTAGTCATTGCTCAGGAGCATCACATTTTAGCTCTCTACTGCCATTACAGAAAATACATTTCCACATACATATTAGACTAAACCCGCCCAAAAGGGCGGTCCAGTTCCAAAATGATGGGCAAGTTCCCTCTGTTTGGGAAATAGCAGCCAACCCCAGATGTACATTTCAACCTTGTTTGGGCCTAGTAGTATTTTTGAATGTCTGGGAGGCCCAAGCTTCACATTAGGATCACCTGCTCAGCATGGAGGTACGCACTCGGGTGGAGATTTGGCTAAAGAGCGTGGACAGAATGCAGAGAGGCAATGTTTGAAATAGATATAAAAATCTTGGCAGTACCGACAGTTTGAGTATATTCATTGTCATAATCAAGACAAATATAACAGTCTCTGCCGTTCCAAATCCCCTTGAATGGAGGTAAGTAACTGTGGGTCAACGTGGATTTTTATTTATTCCCAATGGTGCAGTTGGTTTGCACCAGAACTTCTTCACTTTCCTTTGTGAGTCTGGTCCATACGGTCATATGTAAAAAGACAAAACTGGAGCAATTATGGAGTAAATTAACAGCACCATCTGCAATGCATTCATTTTACACCTTGGTTGCTTGAGTTCTGTCCAACACATTGTGAAGCACTACACTGAAGACCTCTTCAGCAATCAAGGGGTTAGAAGACCCATTTAAATTAATAGAAACGCGTACTTCTTCCCTTTGGTACATTTGATTTTCTCAGATTTGCTCCATAAAAGAAAACCATACAGAAAAGTTACACAGTAACGCAACTATAACAAGTTGACACATAATAGGACCTGCAGCAATGCAATCAATCATTGCACTAATAATGATAAGAGAAAAAGTGTCACATCATACAGACAGGACATGCAGTAACATGCCCATAAAGGATCATATACTCATAGGTACAAAACAGCACAGTAACGCTACTATACAGAGTGGATACCTACTGAGACATAGTAATACACCCATACAGAAGGTATACATGTATGAATAGGGGGCACAGAAGTTCTGCTATACAGAAGAGATATCTTGAGAGACCAAGTAATACATCCACATAGAGGGTATATGTACAGAGGGGACACAGTAATGCTGCAATACAGAGGAGATGCCCAGTGAGACATAATAACATACCCATACAGACAGAACACAAGTGACATACTTATAGAGAAGACACAGTAACACTGTTATACAGAAGAGTTTCCTAGTGAGAAAAAGTAACACACCCATACAGACAGTGTACACATACGTACATAATGGTACATAATGGTTTAGGATAAAAACACAGTTTTATTGAATTCACAATACAGTAAGAACCTTCACAGGTCCTGTAATATACAGACAGTATAATACAGACACACAGGTCCAGTATAAAATGAAGGTACAGACAGTATATACTGACACAGGTCAGGCAAGAGGAGTAAGTTTCCCAGGACTCTGGTACTGCAGGAGTTAAAGTTCATCAATGATTGCAAACAGTCCCATGTGTGAAGGTACTGAGATAGCACTTATACCGAGCTTCAGTTCGCCCAAGCGTTAGCAGAATAACGTGAACTGCCAGAGCTCAAAAGATGTAGTAATGAGCACTGCCGGAGCAATAACGGAGGCAGACACTTGCAACAGGTATAGCAGTAACGGAGGACAAGCCAATGGCACACTAATGGAGGCAGACACTTGCAACCGGTGTAGCAGTAACGGCGGACTAGGCCAAGGCTCACTGCCGGAGCAGTAACGGAGGCAGACACTGGCAACCTGCAGGAGCAGTAACGGAGGACAAGCCATTGGCAACTACCGGAGCAATCACGGAGGCACACACTTGCAACCAGTATAGCAGTAACGGAGGACTAGGCCAAAGGCGCACTGCCGGAGCAGTAACGGAGGCACACACTAGCAACCTGCAGGAGCAGTAGCGGAGGACAAGCCAATGGCAACTACCGGAGCAATCACGGAGGCACACACTTGCAACCGGTATAACAGTAACGGAGGACTAGGCCAAAGGCACACTGCCGGAGCAGTAACGGAGGCACACAATAACAACCTACAGGAGCAGTAGTGGAGGACAAGCCAATGGCGACTACCGGAGCAATCACGGAGGCACACACTTGCAACCGGTATAGCAGTAACGGAGCACTAGGCCAAAGGCACACTGCCAGAGCAGTAACGGAGGCACACACTAGCAACCTGCAGGGGCAGTAGAGGAACAGGCTCAGGCAACCGGATTGTCTGCTGAATAAGAATGTCACCGAGGCGACAATAGCTGAAGAAGCAGGAACGTAAATCACGCCGGGTCGGTACACAGGAACAGGAACGTTAGCCAGGCCAAGTCAGAACACAGTAGCAGGAAGTCAGACGGTCCGGGTCGGTATACAGAAGCAGGAAAGTCAGCCAGTCCGGGTCGGTACACAGGAGTAGGAACGTCAGCCAGGCCGGGTCGATACACAGGAGCAGACACTGAAGAGAAGTCAGGCAATCCGGGTCGGTACACAGGAGCTGGAAACTGAAGAGTAGTCAGGCAGGCCAAGTCGGTACACTTGGAAACACTGAGCAGTAGGCTAGCACTGGTACAGGAACACCACGAAAGGGCACCGAGTGAGTGCAGGAGCCCAGTATATAAAGGCCATACTGGGCGGGATCAACACAGGACAGCCAATGAGAGCATAACAGAGAATAACTGACAGGAAAACAAAAACAAGGGAGCACGGGCACCGTGATACACATACATACATACATACATACACTAGCCCCCTGGATGTTTTCTGATGTGGGTCTCCTAATGACTTAGAAGGACTTACTAGGCTGTTTAGAACTGTGTGATTGTGCTCAGGATGTGAAAAGGAGGCTTGGATTTCAAGGAACTGAATGAGCATGCTCACACCAAGAAAAAGAGGCTTGGAATATAGGAAGATGAATGAGCATTCTCAGAACATGAAAAAAAAGGCTTGGAATACAAGAAACTTACTGGGGATATGCAGATCAGACACAGGTATACACACACAGCCCTCATCTGAACCTCTTCTAAGCCCAAATGTCCTCCTGCTCTACAAACACACAATGCCCTCACCTGCACTACTCCTGTTAACCCCTTCAGTGACAGAGGGGTACACAACACATTCTTTGCAAAGTGTTGCAAACCAATCGGGCACTCAAAGGGTTAAACCATTATATACTTTTAACTTGCAGGGAAGTAATGTACAAGGGAGGTAAGGATGTCGATTGCCTATGTTACTCAAAGAGATAACCCTTGGTGTGCCAGAGGGGTATGCAAAACATTGCTTTTGCAATGCGTTGACAAACCATCTGTCTCTCAAAGGTTTAAAGGGATAGTAATGTTTCAAAATAAAAGCAGCTCCAATTAATCTTCATAGTATCTGGGCCATGGAGAGTGTTATTTCAATACTGTCAGTGTTGTAACTCAAGAGTAACTGAATGATAAATTATCCCCCTCCCACCCCTTTTACCTAGTGTAAGACACCTCCCCTCAGATGTGGAATCTGGTCCTGGGACCAGACAGCTCACAGCAAGGGACAATCTTCTTACTGTGAGAACAATGAAAATCATTCCCCCCTTGACAGGTTTTTCCCTTATGCTAATTGAAGATTGTCCCTCTCTGCAAGCCATCTGGACAGTCTTGCTGCTCTGAGACGAGCAGTGTTACATCAGTAAAAGGTGATACTTTATCATTCAATTTAGTCTTGAACTACAACTCTGACAGTATTGAAATGACACTCTCCATTACCAAAATACTATGAAGATTAATTGCAGCTGCTTTTATTTTGAAACATTACTATCCCTTTAAAGGGATAGTAATACTTGTATTAAAGTTCATCTCCAAGTCTTCTTTATATTTTTTTTTACATGTAATTTAATTACTTACAGTGTTGTAGTTCAAACGCTATTTAAGCTGAAAGGATCCCCCTCCTGCCCCTTTCCCTGTATCACTCCGCCTCTCAGTCTGGTCCGGATGGAGCACGGCAAGGGACATTCTTCAGTAAGCAAAAGGAAAATCCTGCCCTCCTTCCTCAAAGGGGGCAGGGTTTTCCTCATACTTATTGAATGAAGATTGTCCGTTGCTGCATCCATCTGATACCATGACTGAATTCCAATAGGAAGTGGTCAGAAGGGGCAGGCGGGGGATCCTTTTGGCTTCAACAATGTTTGAACTACAACACTGTAAGTAATTAAATATGGTTCCCAGATCAGAGCTGTCCATAGCATGGTGTAGCAACAGCGCCACTGTACAATTTCAGGCCACTGTGATATTGCACCTAAAAAATTCAACTTTGAGCTGTAATAACTTTTGACTAAAACACCTTTCAGCAGTGGGAGTACCATTGTTTTACTCAGGGGGATAAACCCTACAACTTTTCTTTTTTTTTTTTTTTTTACATTTTCAGTATTACCATCCCTTTAACATGCTGGTATAAGTCTCTCTCACAAAATCTCCTTTTATTTTCTGCTTTCCACTTCTACACAACAAACACACAGAGGCATAATACTGCAATTCTACCCGAAAGTAAAGGAAATAACAAATACCACTGATTTAATGGTTTCAGGACCAGACGGGGGACATCAATACGTGGTGTAGCGATGTCCTCTGGTCCTTAAGGGCTACATATACGTTCTAACGCTCTGAATACTGCAGATATTCACTTTAATACAAGATTGTTATCTACACAGCACTGTAAAGCTCCTACACTGATCCCTAGGTGGCCACAGCCCACACTTCTACACTCAGAACCTACAGATCCGGGGGACCAGCAAGAGCCGGAAACTCCACACACAGGGGGCAGCTATCACTGTGTCAGTGTCCCCTCTGTGTGTGTATGTCTGTTGCGTGTGTATGTCTTTTGTGTGTGTATGTCTGTTGCCTGTGTGTGAACATGTCTGTTGTGTGTACATGTTACATGCATGCATCCCCAGCATGTGCATGTATATCTTTTGCATGTTTCTGTCGCTCACTGTGTGTCTGTGTCTGCCTGTGTGTAGCATATGTCTGTGTTTATCAGTGTGTCTACAATTCAGACACATACTCCCAACGGTCATAACATGATGGGCAATGCCGTCTCACATTGCTAGTAAAATATATTTTAAAAATGTCAGGCTTTCCACTCCTTGGGCTCAGGTGGGCCAGATTTTGCTCATGGGCTGCATGTTGCATGCCCATGGTATAGATATGCATACAGTGGAGTAATGCTGCTATAGAGAGTAGATATAAAGTGAGATATAGCAACTAAACCATACAGAGAGTATATACAAATACTTGAAGGGGAGCACAGTAACACTGCTATACAGACGGGATACCAAGTGAGACAGTAACACACCCATAATGAGGGTGTATTTATGTATATACAAAGGGGACATAATAACATTGTTGTACAGAGTGGATATCTAGTGAGGCATGGTAACAGACCCAAACAAAGGGTATACACGGATGCACAGAAGGGACACAGTAATGCTGCTATAAAGAGTCAATACCTAGTAAGATATTGTAACACATCCATACAGAGGGTATACACTTACACACACACACACACAGTAACCCTGCTATATAGAGTGGATACCTAGCGAGACACGATAAAATATACATACAGAGGGTATATAAGTACATACAGAGGAGACACAGTAACGTTGCTATATACAATGGATAACTAGTGAAAAGCAACAACATACCCATACGGAGGGTATATAACACACCCATGCAGAGGGTATAGAAGTACATACAGAGGGGATACAGTAGCGCTGCTATACAGAACGGACACCCAGTAAGACACAGTAATTGACACATACAAAGGGTGTACAAGTAGGTACTAGGGGCACACAGAAACACTGCTATACAGAGGGGATACCAAGTAAGACATAGTAACATTTCCATAGAGACGTTCACACATACAAACAGAAGAGACACACACGTGCTGATACAAAGACTTGATATATTGTGAGATGTAGTAACATACTCATACAGAGGGTAATTACATACTTACACAGGAGACACAGTAGCACTGCTAAAATACATCCATAAACAGTGATACATGGAAAACACAGCAACTCCGTGTAACAAACTTATACACAAACACAAAGCTCTTTTGTGTTCCTTCAAGAAAGCTTTGATTCATTAATCCTTCCTCCTCTCACTCTCTCTGTCCATCTGCCTTACTCTGGCAGTCTATCTGTCCATCTGTCTGTCTCTGGCACTCTCTCTATCCATCTGCCTGTCTCTGGCAGTCTCTCTGTTCATCTGTCTGTCTCTGGCAGCCTCTCTTTCCCTCCATATGTCAACATATTTAACCCTTTTTCTATGTGACTCTCCACTATCTGTGTTATCTGCTCTTTTCTCTTTCCTTTCCCAAGCAATTATTTGATATTTCTTCTGTTCCTGAGCACTTGCTTTGCCTGTTTCATTACTATAGTTGAACCTCCTTTAGGTCATATGCACAAAAATTGGAACAATTCTTGCATGGACCAACTGGACCATAGGAAACAACTACAAATTCCACAACTTAACTTTGATTTAAATGGTGCCTTTTAACCCTTTGATTGCCAGAGATTACTTCGCAATAAGATGGAGGTCTAACATTCAAGGGGTTAAAAGCAACATTTAAATCAATGGGGATTTTTTTATTTGTCCACTGTGGTGGATATGGTCGTCTCCAGAACATCAGCCTTTCTGATATGTCAGATTAGTGCAGCTGGTTTGCCCCAGAACTGCTCCGCTTTTATTTTGATCACATTTCAGTCCTTAGTAAGCAAATGATGAACACTTTTGGGACAAAATACTAAATACATGGGGATTTAGGGAATTCCCCTATTTGTCCCCTTAGTGAAGTTGGTATTCTTAAATTGCTCCTCTTTTTATTTCTGTCTAAAGCCTGTAACCCTTTGAATGCTAGCTAGAGACATCGAATGAATATGTTTATTTATATAACGCCACAAGTGTATGCGGCGCTTTACAATTTAAGGGTTTAAACCGACATTATGAAACTCATATGAAAGCAATGTGTTTGACCCTTCTGGCACTCAAAGAATCATAGTGTAGAAAGTGTTGAGTGTATCTGGTATGAGTGTGTAAATCTGGTTTTGACACTAGGACATGCACTCAGCTAAGGCAAAACACAAAGACTCCCCCAATTAATTTTAGTCATTATCAAGAGTAATACATCCATTCAAAGACCCAGGCATGGCACTTATACTGAAGTTTAAACACATATAAGTTTTTTCTATTACTGTGCATCAATGACATACATTTATACATATACACACACTACTGAGATATCCTACAAAGAGGAATGCCAGGGCAGGAAAGTGGGACTCTGTCTCCTAAAGGACACTTGGGAGTTTATGAGGTGGCCTAGTACATTTTTTTTTTAGAAAAGGATCCCATGATTATCTATACTATGACATACTACCCATGACCCTCTTTAGGAGGAGCAGTTCTCTGTCCCTTTTTCCTATCCTGGTGTCCCAACTGTGTGAAGAGAAAGTGTGTGTGTTGGTGGTGGAGTGTTATTCACAATGTAACTCACATTGATTTTTGCTTAAACTTCAGTGTATTACTTTATACATGTTTCTGTGTAAATAATATAATTTGGTCTTATGCTAAATTATGTATTTTATTCTATTACATAAAGAACAGGTAATAGATCACAAAGTAATCTAAAAATCCTCAGTAACGTCCATCCTACCAGTACCACTTCCAGAAACACCGCCCAAATAAGTGTTCCTCTTTGTATATAACTCCCAACATTTTAAATTGCCAAAGAGGGACACTTGTGTTTTAGGGGGTGTTGCTGGTGGGCGGGGCATTACCAGGAATTTTTAGGCTATTTCATGACCTATTTATACAAACTTGTGTAACCTAATAAATGACTTATAACATGACCAAAGTATTTTATTTACACAAACTAATTTATAAACAGATATACTGACATTTAAACAAACAATAATGTGAGTTTTATTGCTGCAGAGCAATGTGATACATATATATATATATATATATATACACCCAATAATGTTATCTTCTAAAAAGAGGGACATCAGGGTAGGAAAGAGGGACAGAGGGATTTGGGTCTAAAAGAGGGACACTTGGGGGGTATGCTTTGTATTTCAATTTACATGCTGGTAGGTGTGCACAGACTTAGTATATGCAGACGCTGTACATTGTGGGACATCAACTCATGTTGGCGTGGAGAGGAACAGGACTAACTACATATCCATAGGTTATTTTGTCCATATGGGTCTTGCTGTATATGTATGAACATGAAGTTGTGTCCACGCGTACCGTACAGACTATGTACTGCGTACCCCAGCTACCCTATAGTTCGCACATGCGTCCTTTTTTAGAAACTAAGACTGCTCGGGCCTCTCTAGCTAAAGGTATATGCTTTAAGGCAGTGATGGACGACCTGGGGCTCAGCGCCTCTTCAGGACTACTATTCTCATAACCCATTTGATTTGGGATTATGAGCATTGTAGTTTTGAACAGTTAGAGTGGCTCAATATGTCCACCACTACAAAGAGCACCCCCAATAACCCACTGCTGATCCCTACGCCCCAATGTCTAATATACCCAGAGCTACTCTGCCACCTCCCACCTTCTTTCAAGAGCACTCAGCGAGTCAGCGCTTCTCCAAAACCATCACCCTCCCTTCCCTAGTGACGCCAGAACAAACCTCAGTGCCTCTGAGAGGAATTTACAGGGAGGAGGAAGACAGGAGGGGGAGTAGGAGGCAGCGGAAGGGGAGAGAAGAGGGAGGGGGTGGAAAGAAGAATGACAGGATAGCGAGAGAATGCGGGAGGGGGGAGCAGAGGTGTAGGAGGTGGGTGGAAGGCTGGGTCCCATTAACTGACTGCATATAACCAATGCATACATAGGAGGTGAAATGGGATATGCGGTTCTTCTGTGGTAAAATGGACAACGTGAGGCACTACAGCTATTGCTGGAGTATAACCACCATCATATTCCTGTCTGAGGATGGCGGCAATAGCTGCGAAGCCTCACTTGCCCACCCCTGATCAGTGTGAAGGTTCCTGACGGTTTGGTCGGTGTCCATGAGTGACAGTTTCCTGGGGTCAAAGGCCGCAAAACAGCCTGGGGAAAATAGTGTTCTTACACTGTATGAGTGGGGGAAGGGACTGGGAAGAAACTGTTTCTCATAGTAGACAGAATTCCTTAACGTGTTATTGGCATGCACAGAAGACCTACTTCCTCCACAATCTGAATGTCACACATAGGAGCTGGTCTCCTTCTGTGTCAGTGACACATGCACATACTTGTCAGCTTCTCCTGCTACTGTTATTACATACAGGAGTGCTTCTCACAAGAAACAGACTGCTACATTTAAAGTTAATAAGTGTAACTGTATTTTTTTACAAATTATAATTTCCCTCTATAAGAGAAGAAACCACCACTGCTTCTAGAGCAAACGTTCTCTTTTGTTTCCACAGATGGGATTCATTGCAGCATAAAACTCACAAGAGTGGTATAAAGGTGATACCTTTTATTCGCTAACTGAGGACATAGAAAGTGCAAGTTTTCAGGACACTAAGGCCCCTTCTTCAGACATGAGTTAACAAATAAAGCTGGGATAACACTGCATTTATATTTACAAAGTATGACATAACTTCAAACAAAATGTATGAGTACATAGTTAATTGACCCCACTGTGTACTCATACAGGTTGTTTCAAATGTATTTCATACACTGTAAATATAAATGCATTGTTATTCAAGCTTTAATTGTTAAGCAATGCCTTAAATAGGGGCCTTAGTGTCCTGAAAACGTGCACTTTCTATGTCCTCAGCCATTAACCCTTTGAGTGCCAGAGGGGTACGCAACGCATTGCTTTGCAATGCGTTGCGTACCACTCTGGCACTCAAATGGTTAAAGTGAATCACCTTTATATCATTCTTGTGAGTTTTTTGCTACACTGCATCCAATCTTTTTTTCTTGTTTCCACAGGAAATTTACTCTGGTGTCACAGATACAGGTGAGGGAACCCCATCAGCGTAAATGGGAACTCAAAGGATTTGACCCTGATAATCAGGGTTTCAACCCAAATCTCAGGATGAAGGTCCCAGTTCTCAGGGTGAGAAAGTTCATTGTTTCCTACCATACAATCTGCACCAATTTATTGCTTGTTTAGTCTCTAAATTGGTGCCGTTTCCATCAGAAGGGCAGAGAAATAAGTCCTACGTGCTCTGTTCGTGCCCAAACTGAGACCTCTTAATTGCTGCATATTAATGGATACTTGAGGACTGATTGAAGCACCATCTTGGTTACAAACAGTGACATATTGCATGTAATCTACATTCTGGGGAACTTTATCATTAATATTTCATTGAACTCAAGGACAGCTCATTTTGAAAGCCTCCTGATACGCCCATCAGTATTTTAGGATCGGAAAGGATTGGGGTTGCACAGTCTTCTAATGCTTAATATATACAGTGTTATTTTTGTTGTGTTTCACACACACGCACACACACACAGAGCTTACATCTGATACCATCATAGGTGCAAATTAATTTCAAAATTGATTAGTTCATCATAACATAATTTCCAGACATTGGCGGATTAAAAAGATCAGCAGCACTGCAGTAAACTTTAGACATTTTGACATAGATTGTAACATCTAGCTATTAAAGTAAGTAGCTGAGTTAACACAAGGAGATATATGTGGGTTTTCTGGGCCCTGCTTGTCAGGGGACCCTTGCAAGACAAGTCAGAAGATTTTTGTAGAAATCATGGATATTTCCCCTCTTCCTAATTGTATTGGGCTCCATGGAGCCCGTCACTTTACTAATATATATGAACTGTTAACCATTAGAGTGTTAGATGGCTATCCATAGCATTGGATTCTCCTCTGGCACTCAAGGGGGTAAGAGAATTACTGCTAAAATATAGCTGTAGCAATATTGTAGCTTTCACAGATATAAATGGGAAAGCTTCCACACCTTAATAGAGCTTTCGACACCAGGGCTGGTCCTAGGACAACTGGCACCATGTATGAAATTTGCCTGTGGTACCTGCTCCAATAACAAGAAAAAGTAAAATTTCCCTCATAGTATAAAAGGAACCATATAAAAGATCATTATTCCATTAGCACAAGCAAGAAAGCAGCTGACCATTACCCCAGGCATGCAAAGCATTACATAAGAGGCAATGGAACAACAGGAAAGAGGATTGCACAGAAGCCAATACAAATACCTTGGCATAATAATGCATGTACACACATCCTGACATGCACACACAGTTTTTTTCCTAAGATCATATTCTTTAAAGAACAGAAAACGTTTTATGAGGAAAATATAAAATTACATTTTCCTGCTAAGTAAAATAGAGGTATTCTCAATGCTGATCGGTTTTTCATTCATAGCTCATACATTTTTCCCCTTCTGTAAACTGCACTTTTTTATTGTGGTCACTGGAAGGTGCTTCTTGTATCACTTACTATGGACAGACATGGTCTATGTCTGAAACTCTCCCTTAGGGGGCATTGTAAAAAATAAAATTGACTTTTGGACACCACTTGACACTGTTGTTAACAGCTTAAGAAAAAAAATCTTTAGCTGTAATAATTTAAAAAAAAAAATCCCCCAACAGTTAGAGTAACCTTGGTTTACTCAGAACAAAAAAACACTATAATTTTTTCTATTTAAAAATAGTCAACTTTTCCTTTAAGTACTTCAATTTTCATAATATATTACCTGTATAAGTTTTAAATAACAATATTCAGTTAAAGTTGAGTTTTTGTAGTATAAGTATGCACATTTTTATTTAAAATATGCTTTTTGTTATCTCATATTTTCAGATTCTGGATACAATTCCTATCCTTATTTCTCCGTTCCTGAATAAGTGTTATGGGATGGGGTCTTGCAGATGTGTCGTTCAATGTCTCGTCTGTAACATTTCATCCCGTTTCGATTATCTATACATAGTCCAAGTTAGGCTTCTCTCTTTATTGATTATCTTTCTATGACACTGTGATCCGCAGAATTGGATCTAGCTTATTAGGCTGTATAGTTCTTTTTCTGCGTTATAGTTACTTATTTGCTCTTCTATTGCAGTTACTCACATTTGCTTATGCACACATAATCACGCACACACTCCCATGCACCCACACATGCACTCACTTATGCTAAAACACTCGCACGCACTCACCCACTCATTTCACTCGTCATAATATTTAGGTCTACCTCTTTTGGGCTCTGCAGATACTGCAGCTTTGCCTCTCTCATCCCTCGCTCCTGCTCTGCGCAACCTCTGTCCCTGCTTGGTCACTGGTTCGGCCAGATTGGTTCACTGTTACTATACCGTTTCTTGACCTGTCTGGTGATCTGTTCCCTGGCCTGATTGGGCAAGGGTACTTTTCATTGGACATCTCTCTTTTCTTTCCCCTTTTTCTTTGACCATTGCCTTTTCTGTCCCCTTTCCTTCCTGTTATGGTCTTCCCTCTGTTCTCCACCTCTCATTCTTTGACAAGATGTTCAGACAGTACCTAGTGCTTCTCTGTACTCCCCCAATAGTTTGATGGTGCAAACCGATTTAAAGGTTTTATCTTATAACTAGTGTAAAAGCCCATGTACACGGGCCAAGGGTGAGTACCAGAGGGGTATGCAATGCAACGCATTGCTTTGCAATGCGTTGTGTTCCCCTCTGGCACTCAAAGGGTTAAGAGGCCACTGCTCCACTGTCACGGAAACCCAAGAATAAATCAGGAGTCAGTACGGTATATAGTAAAATCACCTTTATTAAAGTAATATCACAAGAAAAACTGAACAGAAAAGTGTAGAAGGCAACTGGAAGAACTAGCAACATCTATTAGAAATAGGAGGCTGCCCAGAAGTAGACCACACTGCTAGAGACTAGGCGCAGGCCACTGAAGTCTCAGATAGAATGAGGAATGCACAGAACACTCAAGATCTCCAATCAGGAATGCAACTATAGGGATACTACTGACTCACACCTGCAGTCAGTCTGCATGGGTAGCCAACCAGAGCCACATGTCTGCACCAGATTGGGTGTCTGCTAGCCGGGGAACAACACGGAAGGGATAGTCAGACAGAGCCACAGGTCAGCACCAGATTGGATGGTCAGACAAGCCTAGGTCATGCATGGAGCGATTAGTCAGCCAGAGCCACAGGTCTGCACCAGAGTGGATGTCCACTAGTAAGGAGGCAACACGGAGAGGATAGTCAGATAGAGCCACAGGTCAGCACCAGGATGGATGGTCAGACAAGCCTAGGTCATACACGGAGCGGGTAGTCAGCGAGACCCACAGGTCTGCACCAGATTGGATGTCCACTAGTAAGGAGGCAACACGGAGAGAATAGTCAGACAGAGCCACAGGTCAGTACCAGATTGGATGGTCAGACAAACCTAGGTCATACACGGAGATCAGGAGAATAAACAAAATAAACTGCACTGGACACCAACGTAAGGGTAACTGAGTTGGTGTCCAACTCCCTTTTAAAGCCCGCCAGGAAGTAGGAGGGTGGAGTCTATTACCTCCCCATAGTCAAAACTGAGGACTGCATCAGATTTGCCTCACGCCTGAAGGGTAATGCAGCAACCTGATATGCATCCCCACTCGCCTTCAGTGTTGCATCCAATCGAGCAGCCTTTCAGGATGAGGACACGGGCGGCTGGTAGGGGCATCAGACGCCATCAGTTCGCACACCCAGCAAGATGTGCACCATGAAGCCTGAGCGTTCCTCCTGGCTGCAGGTTCCCACGGGAGACGCTGTAACTAAGGCACTCACTGTGACAGTACCTCCCCCTTAAAGACCTCTCCTCCACTGACCGGGTTGGGGTTTAGTAGGAAAACGAGCATGCACATCTGCAGAAGGTATCCAGGAGTGCTCCTCCGGACCGTAACCCCCCCCCCAGCTTACCAGATATTGTAATCGCCCCTGGACCCACCTCGAGTCCAGTATGCTTTGTACCTCATGTTCCACATGAATGCCAACCCTGACTGAAGCTGGCCGAACCATAGTCGAGGTGTAACGGTTGAAAATCAGAGGTTTGAGTAAGGAAACGTGGAATACATTGTGAATGCACATCGAGGCTAGAAGATCCAGAGCATATGCCTCAGAGTTAATTCTGCGCAGAACACGGAAGGGACCAATGAAATGAGGAGCAAACTTCTTAAGGGAACCTGGAGGTTAAGGTTGCGGGATGACAGCCAAACACTCTCTCCCACCTGAAAGGTAGGTGTCGGCAAGCACCGACGGTCAGCCTGCCTCTTCTGCCATTGTGCAGAACTACTTAATGTATTCTGTACCCGCACCCAAGAGGAATGGAGAGCCCTTAAATGCTCATCCAGAGCCGGAATCTCTTGTGCTTTAAGCCTCAGGTAGGACAGAGGGTTGGAACCCATAGTTGTGAGGACAAGTTCATAGCACAATTCCAGGCAAACTCTGCCCAAGGTAGCCCAATTGTCGTGGTGGTCAGAAATATAGCAACGGAGGAATAGTTCCAAGGCTTGGTTGGACCTCTCCGCCACACCATTAGACTGAGGATGGTATGCAGAGGAGAAGGCTAGTTTAATCCCCAACTGAGCACAAAAGCACCTCCAAAAGCGAGACACGAACTGGCTTCAACTGTCTGATACAATAACCCTGGGTATGCCATGGAGCAGAAAGACCTCTCTAGCGAATACCATTGCCAACTCCTGCGTGGATGGTAAGCCTTTAAGTGGCACAAAGTGAAACTTATCCACGATCATCAGGATGACCGTGAAGACCTTGGATGCCGGAAGATTGCCCATAAAGTCAATGGACAAATGAGACCAAGGCTGTTCCCCATTGGCCACCTGTTGGAGGAGACCAACAGGCAAACGTCGAGGAGATTTATTTTGCGCACAAGCTTTAAAAATGCAGAGCAGTCAGATCTGAGACTTGGCCACCAGGATAGTCTAGATTTGGACCAAATCAATTGGTCTCGCCCAATATGGCCAGCTATCTTGGAAGTATGATACATTTCCAACAGTTTAGTCCGTAACAAAGCATTTCCCACAGAGTTTCTCCGCCGGGGAGGAGGTTTGAGCGGCCAATATTTCCTCACCAAAGGGAGAGGAGATACAGGAATGTATCGTAGTGAGTATCTGGTCAGGTGGAATGATAGGTGTGGGAGGAGACTCCTCTTTAATTAGGGTACAAAACTGGAGTGATAGGGCATCCGCCTTACCATTCTTAGATCCAGGAAGGTAGGAAACCACAAAATTGAACCTGGAAAGGAACAATGCCCATCTAGCTTGCTGGGACGACAGACATTTTGCATCAGACAAGTACGTGAGGTCCTTGTGATCAGTCAGAATCAGGATAGGAGAGTTGGTGCCTTCCATGAGATGTCACCATTCTTTTAAGGCCAGGATGATGGCCAGTAAAACTCTGTCCCCAATCTGATATACCCTCTCAACCTTGGACAGTTTCCTGGAGAAATAACAACATGGGTGTAAGGCCTCCCCTGGAGCTGAGCGCTGAGAAAGGAGGGCACCTACTCCTACTTCAGAGGTGTCAGCCTCCAGGGTAAAGCATAGGGCGGGATTCGGGTAAACCAAAATGGGTGCTGCTGCGAATGTTGCCTTGAGGCTTTTGAAGGCACACAAAGCACTGGAAGACCATTCCAAGGCCTTGGCACCTTTGCAAGTCATGTCAGTTAGTGGTTTAACCACTGTAGAAATATTTTTTATGAATTTGCAGTTAGTTAGCGAACCCCAAAAACCGATGTATCGCTTGGAGTCCAACTGGACGAGGCTACTCTAACATGGCTGACAGCTTCTTTGGGTCCATAACCAAACCAGAAGCGGAAATAATGTACCCCAGAAACGTAAATTGGGGTTTGTGGAATTCACATTTCTCCAATTTACAATAGAGGTTATTCTCCCTCAGCAGGCGTAATACTTTGGACACATCTGAGATATGAACCTCCAGCGTAGGGAAGTGAATCAGGATATCGTCCAAATAGACTACCACACAGCTCTGTAATAATCCTCACAAGACGTCATTGATAAATTCCTGGAAGTGAGCAGGAGCATTGCAGAGACTAAAGGGCATAACTAAATACTCGTAATGCCTGCTCCGAGTGTTAAATGCTGTCTTCCATAAGTGGCCCTCCATCATTCGAACTAGATTATATGCTGCCCTTAATTTGAGTTTTGTGAAAATCTTGGAACCTTTTAAATGGTCAAATAATTCAGTAATTAAAGGGATAGGATAAGTGTTCTTTACCATCAATTTGTTTAAGCCACGGAAATCAATGCATGGACGTAACTCTCTGTCCTTTTTTTTTTTTTTTCATAAAAAAAAAATCCTGCCCCGGCAGGGGACGTGGATTTTCAAATAATGCCCCTGGCGAGAGCATCAGAGATGTATTCCTCCATGGCCCTGTTCTCCTCCGAGCAATCATATGGCCTATAAGGGGGTAGCGCCCCGGCCTGAACCTTGTCGACTACATCACTGAAAGTCGAATACACCTCAGGTAGGACTGAGGAATTAGCACATGCCAGTCTCACAGGATGGGAGAGACAGGAGTCCTCACACTACGGAGCCCAAGACAGAATCTCACAAGTGTGCCAATCAATCCTGGGGTTGTGCACCTGCAACCAAGGAAACCCCAGCAGGATGACATAATTGTTTCTTACAATCAGATTATAGAGGACATCAAGTTTGGTGTTGCACCAGTTAGTTGCTATTCTACAGTTTTTGTCACTGTTGGGTTAGGTTTACCGATTAGGTACATGACTGACCAACCTCGATTTGGGTCAGATAATGTGCACATTTTTTTCCTATTTCCCATATGTAGGTGGTGAATAACTTTGTTTAGGGATGGCACACTACGGGAGCATTGTTCTGTATGAGTATCATGGTCACGTAGTCCTAGGAAGCAGATGTTCTTTATATTTTTTTTAATATTATAAGAACAGGTATAGTATATTTTAAGTTTTTAATAAAATATATTTCAATTTTATTCAGACTTTTTTTGTACTGTGTACATGGGTAAAAGACATACACAGACACCCTGCCTAAATAGCACTCAAAGACATAGTTTCTATATCGTTGATAAAACTATGAGTGAATGGGAATAAAACTTAACCTTTATTAAACATATAACTAAAAACAGAAAGGCGAAATGATATTACTGGGATGATGTTCTTTTAATGTATCATTGAAATTGATAATACATATAATTCCTAAAGGTAATAGAAAAGCAATTTGGAGGCTATCACAGCACAAAAGATGAATTGCTTTGAATAAGGATGGTTTACTATCAACTAGTATGTAAAAGCTATACTTAATACACCTCCAATATATATACTGCACAAAAATGAACCTATCACAGGTTCAGCTGTAAGTGTGCAGAGCACCTCAGCAAAATCTGATGAGGCTAAATAAACAAAAAAATGTAGCTATTCTAACACCGGGGCACAATCCGGCTTGCCAAAAGAAAAAAAGATCTCCCAGTAAGAATACCAGCCCTAAAAAGGGCCTTTTTACCCAAAAAAAACCTAAATACCAGCCCTAAAAAGGGCCTTTGATTACCGACCTATTACCAGCCCTTGAAAGGGCCGTTGCAAAAGGAGGCTAAGAGCGGAGCTAAATCATCCATTCAAATAAATGAATAAATAAATCTGCCTGATGAAATTCAAATGAAGCAGCAGAGAATAACTCCTAAGCCCTAAGGTAATCTAATAGAAAAACAAAAAAGAAACATCCCTCTCTACATAAAAAGGAACGCCGACGCGCGTTTCGCCCTAGCTTCTTCTCAGGCTGTTCACTCAATGTTCAAAAAAGCCGGCTATTTAAACCGGAAGCACCTCCCAGTGTATACTGATTGACCGCTATCATGGCCAATCCCATTAGAGATACGTATTCTATGACACTCACAGACATGTAGCCAATCAACAGCATAAAAGATCGCATCTTCGAATGTCACAATAAAGATACAATGTAAACATAATCGTCAATCTCAATGATCTAACTGACATTTGAAATACGTGAATCTATTGGCCACATTGTATCTAGTATTGCGATCCCTATACAATCACAGCATTGACAACTAATATTTAAAATTGTCATAGCTGGATCGCTCACCAGTCCTAAATCAAATGGATTCGGAATCACTGTGTGAAAGTTCTAATATAATAGATTACACAAATCCATTGATTGAAATACTCTCAAATTCCTAAAGTATCGCGTTGGTGAAATACCCTCTGCACACACCGATCCCTGTGTAATACATATCGATCAACAGATATATCAGAAGGTACACCAACGCTCTAACTAGAAAAGAATAGGAAAATGCTGGCCTATCTATATAAGGAAATATACTCATCATTAAATATGTCATATGAGTTAATAATGAACCGACTTCAATTTATCCCAATAGTTGTTAAGATAAAAATCTCTAGAAGTGTTCTTTATTGTCAGTGTATCAATGGAAGGAAAAATGAACATAAGAGTGAACAATTATTTATTGATCGAACATATTAAGATGATATTGAATTGATGAGTTCTCATTATATGTGAACATGTAAAGGAAATTCATCATTGAGGCCATGAGGTTTCAAGGTATTTAACCTGAAAATCCATTGATTTTCATTTTGCATCAAAATCCTATTTATGTCACCACCTCTGATGCCCATCTTAATGCTTTGTAAGCCCCAGGCCTTTAGCAAATTGGAATTACTATTGTGTTTCTCCAAATAATGAGCTGCTACTGGAGATATCTTTCTATTTGGATTATTAATATCTTTAGCCGCATTGATAATATTGTTGGCATGTTCCCTTAAGCGAATTGTCAATTTACGTGACGTCTTGCCCACGTATAATAGTCCACACGGGCATTGTAGACAGTATATTACACCCTTCGTCTGGCACGTTATAAAATCTTTGATGGAGTGTTGTTGTCCAAATCTGTCAGAAATGGTTCGAGTTAACAACATATGTTTACAGGCCACACAGTGACCACACGGATGGGAACCACTAAACTTGCTAATAGATTTTTTAGCAAAATGACTGCGGACTAGATGGTCCTTCAAATTGGGTGCTCGTTTCCAACACATAGATGGTTTATCGCCAAGAATCTTATGCAGATCTTCATCATTGATCAATATGTGCCAATATTTATTCAATATCCGAAAGATCGAACTAGATTGACAATTGAAAGTGGTTATAAATCGAATCAATTGTTTGTCATCATTTTTGGTCTTATTATATAAGAGATATGGTCTTGATGTATATAAAGCACGCTTATATGCTCTTTTGATCGAACTTTTACTGTACCCTCTTTGGATCAGGCGTTTAGTCAAGTCTTCAAATCTAATTTTAAATATCTGAATATCACTACAATTACGCCTTAAGCGTAAAAATTCCCCAACTGGTATGTTGCATTTTATAGAAGGAGGATGTTGACTACTACAATGCAACAGACTATTCGTGGCTGTAGATTTGCGGTAGAGGTCACTTTTAAGGATGTCATTAGGTCCTCTATATATCAAAATATCAAGAAACGGAATTTTGAAGGAATCGAATTCCAATGTTAGTTTTAAATTCATTGTATTGTCATTTAAATATGATATAAATTCAACCAATAAATCAGATGGACCATCCCATAAGATGAATAGGTCATCAATGTATCTTAACCATAATAGGATATGATCCGTGTACATGGGGTTAGGTATATTGTATCCATGAATTTAGGGCTAGAGTATATTTCTTTACATTGACTTGTTTACATCAAAAGATAAGGGTTTTCTTTTGTTCAGGCGGCCATACATGATTTTGGATGTATTTGGCATTCTTCATTGCATAAATTGTGAACAATTCTGCCAACTCCAGCCTAGGGGACAAATAGTATATTGCAGAATGATGCAACCTAAAATGTTGCTTGAAAATCCTAGAATACCACCAAGGTTTCCACTTAGCACTGCAATGTATCTGAGAACCTTGTAACATTCAAGGGGTCAGTAACAACATTCTAAGAGAAGGGTTTAAATAAAGTGCCAAAACCAGCATCCTTTGGACACACTGTGATCAAGCTTCATGAAGAAACGAATGTTTATAATGCATGTCGATTCAGATCTGTCAGCTTCATTTTTCCTTTTTAATGTACCCTTTTAATTTATAATGTTCTTGGGATATCGATGAAAAGGCAGATGTAAGGCCCCAGTATCTTTTGGACCCCTTTATCTAATATACCTAGACTTCATATGGTAAGTAGAATTTAGAATACCCGTTTTTTTGTCACAGATGATTTAGCCTTAATCAGATTTGTGAGCCCAAGTGGAATTCATACCACATATATATATTATTTCCAAACTGAATGTGATGAGACCTTATGAATCGAATGCCCTTTTACTCTTCTCAATGATGTGCCCCAGCATGTAGTGAGGGTACAGAAGTGCTTACATCTATTATTTTCCTTTGTATTTCTTACTACTACTAGATTTTCAACTATAGTAGAATTCTCTTACAAGATCTTTCTTTATATTGGGACTGTTTATTTTCAGCTGCTCTACCTTGACTCCATAAAACATCATTGTGATACTTGTTTAGGGCTATGTGGTATAGTGGGATAATCATATAATTAAAGGCGAAGTTGGGGCAGTTTTGCAGTGCATATATGTAGAACTGAATTCTCACATATAATTTGGATTAGTTATACGGGTATTCTCCTCTGTATTCAATAATCAAATAAGATTATCTGAGATGATTTATAGTCCCCTGTAGACCAATGAGTATTCTGCCTTAACGTTAGTCCTTTTTGGGTTTCTTATCCTATTAAAGACAATTATTTAAATTATGTATTTCGTCTTTGAGGATAAATAACACTTACACTTTGGTAAAATTTGATCAAGGTATCGATAAATTAATAATATTTTTGTTAATTCTGCCATTTTTATTATTTTGTGTGTGCTTAATTATTACTCTGTTAGCACCCTCTAACATCAGAGAAATCCCTTTATCATATATTTGTGGGATAGTGTGCACTGAATATGCATTTTTGAATGATCCCAGGAAATATCTGACTGCCTTTTGGAGTCAGAAGGGATTTTTACCCACTTGGGGATTGTAATGGAAGCTAAGGACACCAGGTTATCCTTAGCTGTTGTTCCGGGTCTCTCCCTCCTGTATGCGGCTACAAGTGGGTAGCCTGGCCGGTGAAGCAAGATGAAAGGCTGGAACTCCTGCAGCACTGGAAACAGAACTCCTGAATGAGGGGGCAAAGTGGCCCCTTTCTACCATCCAGAATAAAGACTCTGTACTCGTTCTTAGTTCAGAGGAACTAACTCCCTTTATTCCATAACCCAGGGGTTTTTATACAGGATTCTGGTAATTTCCCAACATAACAACAAATGGTCACATAATACAATCACATACATACATACAATGGGACACAGCAGATGGTGGAGACCTCACACAATGGGGTACAATGGAGGGGCTTGTAATACCATGGGACCCCCAGGGTTTACTGTACACACCTGAACAAAGGCAGTATGATTGATATAATCACTGCCACAGTACAATGGAACCAGGTGTTACATGCAGTTGGAACCCCAGACTAATCCCATCACACAGACAGTGATACCACACACCTTTGAAGTATCATGGCACACACACAAATAAGTAACCCCTAACTGCCCAGGCAGGATTGTAGCCCTGAATTAACACAGGACAGTGTATTACCCAGTCCCTTTAGAGCAAGCCAGGCTTTGATTTTAGTCTTTTTGGCAGAGCCATCCTCTGTTATAATGTCTCAAAGTTCTCCATAGCCTGTGATAATGGGCTGCAAATCCATATGCCCAGCAAGGGCTTCCAGTAACGGACTGTGGTCCTTTACATTTCTCCTCCTTTTAATTACCAAGCCAGTGGCAGCCTGGTTGAACGCTGGCTTGGGACTCCAGGAGGTCCATGCAGATAGCCCCTTGTCCTGGACCAGGAATAAAACATTAGCCCCTTGTCCTGGGCTATGAAGCAAATGGTCAGCCCTTGGTCCTGGGCTGAGCAATGAATGGGTAGCCCTTTGTCCTGGGCTAAGAAACACGGAAAAAGCCCTTTGTTCTGGGCTGGGAAACAACTTGGGAGCCCCTTGTCCTGGGCCAGGAAAGAAATCGTTAGCCCCTTGTCCTGGGCCAGGAAACAAATAGTTAGCCCCTTGTCCTGGGCCAGGAAACAGTGGTAGCTTCTGGTCCTGGGCTAGCAGCATGTTGGGAGGACTCTGCCATTCCGTGATCTAGGCAAGGCTTGGGTAAGATTCCCCCGGGGTCTGGGGCCATTGGTTCTGGGTCCAGGGCCAGTCTATGAGGTGGAGTTCCATGGGGCAAAGGGGTTTCCACCAATGTAACTGGGCTGGGAACAGGCGGGTTCTGGCAGCCCTTCTTCGTACTCAGAAGTCTAGTTTGGGACCATACTGTGGGTAGATGGAGGCATCTCCCCCTTTTTCTATGGCAGGTACCACACAGTTGAAGGAGAGGACGTTGCTCCAACTCTCTTGTGCTGGGGCGACAGAGCCCCTAGGGAAGACAGTGGTCCCATTCCCTGAGGCACGGTCAGGGTGACCACTAGAGAGGACAGGGGTCCCGCTTTCTAAAGCTGGGGCAAGGTTCAGGGGGCCACTGGGAAGGATGGTGGTCCTACCTCCCAGAGTAGGGGCATCAAGATGACCGGTGAGGAGTGTACCCCCACTCACCAGTCCAAGGGAAACAGGAACACAGGGGAGGACACTGGTTCCACTCCCAAAGGTTAAAACAACAGAATCCACAGGGAGGATGTTGGTCCCACCCCCTGTTGCCGGGTCAGCACTTGTCCTGGTGAGGAGCGGATTTCCACTTACCAGGTTGAGGTCAACATTTTCAGGGGCAACAACGGGGCCGCTGGTGAGGACCTGAGTCCCACTCACCACAGTAGAGTTAGCAGGGGAAGGGGCCATATCTCTACTGATGAGGATCATGGTCTCACTCACCAGTGCAGGGGACTCACAGGGGCTGATGAGGAACTCACTCCCACTCACCCATTCAGGGTTAACAGGGTCAGCAGCACTGTATTGCTTCAGTCCACTGAGATGCTCATATCCAGGGACAACAGGGTCAGCAGCACTGTATTGCTTCAGTCCACTGAGATCCTCATATCCAGGGACAACATAGCAGCACTGTATGGCTTCAGTCTGCTGGGATCCTCTTATTCAGGGGCAACAGGGTCAGCAGCACTGTATTGCTTCAGGTCGTTGAGATCCCCATATCAAAGTTCCACATAGTCAGCAGCTCTGTATGGCTTCAGTCCGCTGAGATCCTCATATTCAGGGGCAACAGGGTCAGCAGCACTGTATTGCTTCAATCTGCGGAGATCCTCATATCCAGGGGCAACATAGTCGGCAGCACTGTATGGCTTCAGTCCACTGGGATCCTCATATTCAGGGGCAACAGGGTCAGCAGCACTGTATTGCTTCAGTCCGCTGAGATCCTTATATCCAGGGGCAACATAGTCGGCAGCACTGTATGGCTTCAGTTCGCTGAGATCCTCATATTCAGGGGCAACAGGGTCAGCAGCACTGGATTGCGTCAGTCTGCTGAGGTCATTATATGCAGGGGCATCACTTGCCCTGGTGAGGAGTGGATTTCCACTCACCAGGCTGGGTTCAACATAGCTTCTGGGGAGGACCTCATTCCTCCTCTCCTGACCAGGGGAAGCAGAACAGGCTTCCCAGAGTTCACAGAGGTAATGTTGCTCCACTGCTATCATCAGTCGGTCCACCATTCCTACCGACGGATCTGGTCCCAGGAGGGACATTAGGTTCTCCATTCTCCTGACCACCGGGTCAGGGTCTACCCACATACCTTTAAGAGTCCATCGCTTCTCCACCAGGAACTCTATATAGCTCCAGTTAGGCTGCATGTTTCACCTGCACAATCCAATTTGGTGAGGGAGATGATCCCACCAGTTGCCACCAGTGTAATGGAAGCTAAGGACGCTGGGTTATCTTTAGCCGTCGTTCCGGGTCTCTCCCTCCTGGATGCAGCTACAAGTGGGTATCCTGGCCGGTGAAACAAGATGAAAGGCTGGAACTCCTGCAGAGCTGGAAACATATAACTCCTGAATGGGGGGCAAAGTGGCCCCTTTCTACCATCCAGAATAAAGACTCTGTACTCCTTCTTAGTTCAGAATAACTAACTCCCTTATTCCATAACCCAGGGGGTTTTATACAGGATTCTGGGAATTTCCCAACATAACAACAAATGGTCACATAACACAATCACCTAGATACAATGGGGCACAGCAAATGTTGGAGACCTCACACAATGGGGTACAATGGAGGGGCTTGCAACACCATGAGACCCCCTGGGGTTACTGTACATACCTGAACAAAGGCAGTATGATTGATATAATCACCACCACAGTACAATAGAACCAGGCGTTACATGCAGTCAGAACCCCAGACTAATCCCATCACACAGACAGTGATACCACACACCTTTGAAGTATCATGGCACACACAAATAAGTAACCCCTAACTGCCCAGATAGGGTTGTAGGCCCAGAATTAACACAGGACAGTGTAATACCCAGTCCCTTTAGAGCAAGCCAGGCTTTGATTTTAGGTTTTTTGGCAGAACCATCCTCTGTTATAATGTCTCAAAGTTCTCCATAGCCTGTGATAATGGGCTGCAAATCCATATGCCCAGCGAGGGCTTCCGGTAACGGACTGTGGTCTGTTACAGGGATTAATTGGAAATGGCTTCAACAACTCATTGAGTTGGAGACCTTTCTATCAATCAAAGGGTGCCCTAGAGCTGTTGTGATACACAACTCATCGCCCTCTACTAACCAATGGCTAGCTGGGGTGCTGTGAGTTGTGGGCCCCAAAAGCTGAAGCACCCATCCTATATAATAATTCGCCAAGTTGTGTGTAACGCCCGACATGCGCAGTAGACACTGCTGCGCGTGCGGCAGTCATGCACAGTAGAGACTGCCCGCGCCGCGGCTGATACAGAGCTGGGCGCTCCGAAGGAGCGTCCAGCTCTGTATCAGCCGAGGCGCGGGCAGTCTCCACTGCGTGTGACTGCCCCGCAACCGGCTGCCAGAGGCTCTGTATCAGCCGAGGCGCGGGCAGTCTCCACTGCGTGTGACTGCCCCGCGACCGGCTGCCTGAGGCACTGTGGCCTGTGTAACGGGCTGTTCAACTAGTAGTTGAATAACTTAGTATTGGGTACTTAGCATTTAGTACATATGACCAATTCTTAAGTCAGGAGAGAATCTGCCTTGTGCTCTCCAACTGTTGCGGTCTACAACTTTCATGATCTTCTGCTAACCATGACTGAATATATCTTTACTTATGTACATGTTACATATATCTTGTTCCTGGGTCAGGTTTTTTTCAGAACTGGGCTCCCTAGCTGGTGTCTCCTACAACTCCCATCATCCCCCTCCTAGTATTTCTAACTGTGATTGTGAGATGTCAATACAGGGTGTATTTAAGTGTGTGCTCTCCAGCTGTTGGGGCTCACAACTAACAGCATGTCCAACTAGTCAATGTAAAAACTCAAAAAGAAAATTTGCAACTCAGTAGCACACAGCTGATACCTTTAGTTAAGCTTTAACCCTTGTTGCCATTAATCTGTTCAAGGCTGGTGAGGAGTGTGCATGTGCAGTATAATTAGGTAAAACTTAACCTTTATTATAACCATTAAAAATATAGATTTATTGATATCATTTAAAATGTCTCAGACCCCCATTCAGTGCGCCTTTACCCTTAATCAGTCACTCCTGCTGGCGCGCCGAAGCTCTCTATGAGGTCCTTAACTGCAATACGCCCCTAGGCTCTCTGGTCCTTAAAGGGTTAATAAAAATTTAAAAAGCATTGGATCCAGTGCAAAACCCTGAGGCACTCCACTACTACTGCTATCCTGTAGTAACTCTTCTAGTATCATACCTTCTATGGAAGTTAAACACACAGATGTGTAATTTGTAGGTTTAGATCTTGGCCCCACTTTTTAAATAATGAGACTACACCCGATTTCCTCTAGTCACAGGGCACTATAGTTGATCAGATTAAACTAATAAATATTAAGTATAATGGCCATGTTATTACTGAACTAAGCTCCAAAAGGTATCTTGGGTACATGTTATGAGGTCCAAGTGCTTTATTCACATTAACCTTTTCAAGTTTCTTTTGAACATTGTCCTCTGTTAACCATGTACATTATGGAGGCTATGATGTGCTTCTCTCTGCTTGTCCAGAGCCTGTCACTGTTGCTACCTTTGTACATACAGAAGAAAATAATGTATTTAAGGTTTCAGCCATCACCTTATCCTGGGTAACTATTTCACCTGTTTCAGTAGGGCCCAAAATAATTCTTCATCTTTTTTCCATGTATATAATGTACTTGTATAAAATTTTAGGATTTTTCTTGCTTTCTGATGAATTCTTTAACATTTTCAATTATAGCTAGTCTTACTGATTGTTTGCAGTTTTGTTGCCTGCTTCTTCTTCTCCATTCCCCTGCAAATGTCATTGTTAAGCTACATTGGTCTTCATTTGTTCCTCTTGGATTTATTACTCAGTAGTACATGCACAAGTATATTTATCCAAAAACATTTTGAACAAATTCCATGTTTCTTCTGCATATGTGTATGTGAAAATAACACCCCATGGATGCCTTCTAACACTGCTTTTAGCATTGCATAATTAATATTTTTAAAGTTTAGTATTTAGTTATGCCCTTATTAGCAGGAGTCTCGTAACAACATAGTAACAAAGTTGATGAGTCTGAAAAAAAACATGCGTCCATCAAGTTAAGCCCATGCCGGAGGAAGGCAAACAAAAACAAAAAAACCCACTGGAGCATTTCCAATTTAGCCCCAAGTGGGTAAAAAATTCCTTCCTGACTCCAGATGGCAGTCATTTATTTCCCTGGATCAACATCCTATCTGCTTTGAAGCCAAGTGTCATAATTCTCAATATTGTTCTTTGCTAGATAGATATCCATTACTTTTTGAAAGCAGTTACAGTATCTGCAAGCACAGCACCCCGACCCAAAGAATTCCATAACTTTACTGCTCTTAAAAAATCCCCACCTTTGTTTTAGTTGAAAGAGCCTTTCCTCTAGTCTTAATTGAAGACCTCTTGTTCTTTGCTAAGCTCCTTGAATAAATATTTTCTGGGAGAGTTTGTTTTATTGACCTAGTTATATTTGTAAATGGTAATCATATCACCCCTTAGTCTATTCTCTAATATAAACAAAACCAGTTTGGCTAGTCTCTTTATAGCTCAGATCCTCCAATCCCTTTATCAGTTTTGTTGCACATCTCTGGACTTTTTCCAGTTCAATAATGTATTTTTTAAAAACTTGTGCCCAAAATTGTATTCCATATTCTAGATGAGGCCTCACCAAGGATTTATACAGAGGTATATATTTGCATCCTGTGCATCTCGAATGATACCATATAATGGTCCCTGCTATCCACCAACTTCCTTAACTGTATTTTGAGTACCCTGCATTGGGTATTTAGTACATATGGCCTATTCCCCAGTTAGAGGTGAATCAGCCCTAGACTTCACAGCTGATGGGGTATACAACTCCTAGCTTCTGCTAATAGCTACTGGATAGCAGACAGTTGTATACCACATCAACTGGGGAGACCACCACTGATTACACCCTCTATTGGATCATTAGTACATATGGCCAATTGCTTAGTCATGGTGTATTCAACCTTGGGTTCCTCAGCTGTTGGTGCTCAAGACACTCAAGTATCCACTAGCTATTACATATGCTGGGACACAACAGCTGGAGAGCCCACAGCTTTCTACATCCTGTACTGGACTATTAGTACATATGACCTGTAGGGACCTAGCACTTCCTACATCCCCTAATAGCCAGTACCAACAGCTGATGCTAGGGAGGCCAGAACAGCAAGAAAGCCCATAGTTGAATAAACCATGACTCAGGACTAATCCATATATCCCACGACCTAAGTCAGGGTGATCTTGAACTGTAGAAACTCTATCTCTTGGTAGCCACAGCTCCCAGCTAACCAATGCGTAGCAGGGGATGCTGAAAGTCATAGAAAGTCAACAGCCAGGGAGCCCAAGACTGATTCTCACCAAGACTTAAGAATAGGCCATTGGCTGTTTGGGGATTCTGAGAGTTATTGGCCACAACAGCTTTAAGCCTCAATATACAGGACCCCAATAAAACAGCTGGTAGGGCAAAATTGGATAATGGCCCATTAGCAAAAAGTGCTAGCGATGCTATTCAATTGCTTTACCAGCTGAAAGCACAACGGATGTTAGGCCACAGAAAAGTACTTGTGGCCAAATGTCCATTTTGTGCATTAAGTTCCCAAAATGCAGCTAAATAGCGGTAATAATGGGAATATCAAAGGAAAAAAGCTAACGATCGGTGGCTGACGTACTGTCAAGCACTAGCTAATAGCTCAAATACAGTCACCCTCCCAAACACTAACACTACAGGAACATGCATAAATACTACATCTAACACTATCCTAACACCCAGATGTGTGTTACACTTACCTGTCATCCACTGTCCGTCATCTTCTTTTATCTTTCTTCTTTTTTCCCCTAATCTTCTTCTTCTGTCTTCCTTCTTCTTTTTCCTCTAATCTTCTTTTATCTTCTGTTGTCTTCCTCTCCATCTTCTTTCTTCTTCTGTTCTGTCTTCTCTTCATATACCTGTAAAAGAAAGAGAGATATTAATACATATGCCTTAAAAAGAACCCACACATCTGTGCATAGTTTAACCCCTTGAGTGCCAGAGGGGTACTGCATGTGTACCTCTCTGGCACTCACAGGGTTAAACAATGCACAGATATGAGAGTTAAAATTGTCCAAGATGCCAACATTTTAAAACAAATGTCCCCAATGTTCTGCTTCTTTAATATCTATACAAAACGTTTTCTGAGGACGAAAAATGAATAATTAAAATTATGTCCCCTTTTTTCTTCTGCACCGCTGTTTGAGGTAGCAGTGGTGGCAGAGAAAGTAAGATTGAGCAGAGCCCCCCTTTGTACATGAAGGGCCCGTGTCGTTCCAATGTGAGGAACGACACAGTCTCTGGGCAGTCTCTGTTCAAAAGGACTCACAGCTATTGGCTGGGATGTGTGCTTATGCACCTCCCAGCCAATCAGCTTTGAGTGGGGGATTGGAGGAACCACAGAAAACTTTTCATATAGATATTAAAGAAGCTGAACATTGGGGACATTTGTTTTAAAAGGATAGTAATTTTCAAAATAAAAGTAGCTCCAATTAATCTTCATAGTATTTGGGCCATAGAGAGTGTTATTTCAGTACTGTCAGAGTTGTAGTTCAAGAGTAATTGAATGATAAAATATCCCCCTCTTACCCATTTTACCTAGTGTAAGCCACCTCCCCTCAGATGTGGAATCAGGTCTTAATACCAAACAGCTCACAGCAAGGGACAATCTTCTTACTGTGAGAACAGTGAAAACCCTGCTCTCCTTGACAGGTTTTACCCATATGCTAATTGAAGATTGTCCCTGTCTGCAAGCCATCTGGACACCACCTTTCTGTTCTGAGGTGAGCAGCGTTACATCAGTAAAAGGGGTGGGAGGGGAATACTTTTTCTTTCAATTACTCTTGAACTACCACTCTGACAGTATTGAAATAACACTCCATGGTTCAGTTACAATGAAGATTAATTGGAGCTGCTTGTGTTTTGAAACATTACTATCCCTTTAAAATGTTGGCATCTTGGACAATTTTAACTCAAAAGATCTGTGCACTGTGCATATCTCTGCAATGCGTTGCGTACCCCTCTGGCACTCAAGTAGTTAAGCTATGCACAGATATGGGGACTTAAGTTTTTTTTTTTTTTTTTTTTTTTAACACATTCAATTGATGCGTCTGGAGTTAAAAGTTCCCTTAAGGGACCCTGCACCCAAAAATGGGGTGCAGATTTCCCCATGATAAAGTGGGTCCCATAGTACATCTTTCTGCCTAAAGCAGTCCATTAAATAGGAAATTCCACCATTTGTATTATGTATCTATGGGCTTATTTTTCTGCCGGCAGTTCTTAATAGCACAGGTGATTGAATTGCTTACCTTGCTTGAAAAACTGCCAACTGAGTTTTTTTTCCTAACGGGGTCCTCTAAATCTCGGCCTTAAAGCTCACAGCTGACTAGCCCCTGAATTAAGAATGTACTAAGGGCCAAAAGTGCCAATTTTGTCAACACCAAATAACCACAGTGATGAAATGTGAGTTCTCATGTGGCTTTGAACCCCATGAATATTACAGAAGGTTATAGTGCATTGCTTTGTAATGCACACTAAGCCTTTCTTTCCTTTCAATAGATAGTAATGTCTATAATAAAGTTGCTCTTCCAGTCTTCTACAATGGTTTTATAATATGCAGCTCTAAGTTTAATAACTTACTCTTCAATAGTTCAAAAGATATTGACGCTTAAATGATCCCCCTCCCGCCTCTTCTGGCCGCCCACTGAATCTATAATCCGGTCCTGGGACTAGACAATGCAGCGTGGGACAAACTTCAGTCAGTAAGTATAAGGAAAATCCTGCCCCCTTGACGAAGGAGGGCAGAATTTTCCTTTTGCGTACTGAAGTTTGTCCCTCTCCCCTCTCCATCCGGACCACGATCACAGGCACTGTATGCTATAAAACCATTGCAGAAGACTCAGAGTGCAACTTTATTGTAGACATTACTATCCCTTTAAGGTGTTACAAGCTAAATTTACAGTCATTTTCTATGTAGACTATTGTACGTTTGAGCATTCTAATTGGTCCATTTTGTGTGTATATGGAAGATGTTACTTTGTACTAGTTATGGTTAACATTTATATTTTTGTTAGAAGGGTGTCATACTTGACTCTTGAATCTTTTTGTGCATAATTCCCATATATGAACAAGTGTAAAATGTTGTTCAGAGAATGTTGTTGCTAGTGTATTTTTTATTTATTTTATATTCCCTTGCTTTACTGTGTCCTTTAACCTCTTAAATTTCTTAAATGTTGGCGAGGTTTGCAAGATATTGTAGAGCACTGAGAGGTCTCTATCATTGAAGGCATTGAATGGAAACTGGTGTTAAAATGTAGCTTGCATTGCATTCCATGGAGATGTAGCAGTCTTCAATGGGCTGGAGGTACTCAATGCAAAATAAAACAACAATCTGAGTGCAAAATACGGTCATAAAATTGTCATATCATTTTCTTTGAAATACCAGGCCTCTGACTGAGGTCTATAACGATTTTGTCCAGAATTCAGTCTTTTTAGCTGCCAAGTGATAGCAGATTTGCTAAAAAAAATAAGATTTAGATGGCTTTTGTTGCATCAGCTTCATGAAGTCTTCATGAAAAACCAGGGAAAAGGCTTCAAATAGTCTGTAATGATGCAAAATTTTGCAGTTGCATTTTGTAACATCATATGAAGAAGGTATCTTCATATCTGTCCACACATCATTACACAGACGCAGCAAACCCTATGTTGCCATAGCACCCATAACCACTTCCCTTGTCCCCCAAACTCTTTCATTCATCTTTTCTATAAATAAGTCTTGTTGAGGAGGGGAGGAGAGCGAACTGCATGCCCCCTTAAGCAGACATCTGTCTATAGAAAAGCAGGACACAGTTGTGCCCACTGCAGACTCCAAGAGTGGATATACTACAGGGTGTGTGTGTATGTGTGAGGGGAGTATTGATCAGCCTTCCCCTCCCCCCCCCCCCAAGATACCAGTGGCCTCTTCCTGTCCTGTACCAGGAACACTGACTACTGCTTCTCGGCAGCCGCAGCGCTGTCCTCCCACACACAGCACCAACTTAACACTTCCCATCCTGAGCAGAGGCACTTGCAAAATGTTTCACACGGAGGGCTACGGTCTACATAAAACATTACCCAATTTGATGTACCATTGACATACAGTAGAACATTGCGTAAAATGAAAGAAAAGTTAGTGTCTGAATGAGCTTGCATCATAAGAAAGACAATTCCTTCACTATTATATTGTTAAAGTGTTGCTAATACATTAACAGCTTGGATGCTAGAGACATTTCAAGCATTTAAGAGCGAAGAGTACATATTTTATTAATTAAAAATATGTTATACAGCTTTTCCCATTATGTAGAACAAAGGTACAGTCATTAGTAACATAGTAAATTGGGGTGAAAAAATACAATTATTATTATAGCACTAACTTGTTTTATTTATTTATTTTATTTATGTTTAACCCTTTGAGTGCCAGAATTGTATCCAGAAGCTTGCTCTGCAACCCTTTAAATACTCAGCTGGCACTCAAAGGGTTAATGAAACTGCGGTTTTCTATTCTGTTCACCAGGTGGTGCTATTACTATAACTTACTTTGGAGAGACAGTCTAGGACTCAAGCTGTCCCACAGAGTGTATTATAAAAACTGGCCTTTTGGACACTACTTGGCACTGTTGCTGACAGTTTAATTAAAGTAGAAATGCTTGACCTGTCTAAACGTTTACAGTAAAAAGCAGTGAGAGTGTTTTACAAAGCAGAAAAGCCCTTGCAGCCATTTGACTAGGGCCGTGCAGGACCTTCCACTGCGGGAAGAGATTCACTGGAAAGCAGGGCCTTCAGCAGGAATTACCCTTTACAATGACCTGTTCCACATAGTGGAAAGGACTGTGTATGTGCTTGATAGAACATAGCTCCCTTTCTGAGAAAATTTCCATAAGGGGAAAATCAGATTTCACTGTTGTCCAATACAGGTCACTGGTACAATGGGAGGCGATCCGCCCCTTTAAGTAGGCAGGAACATTCATTCAAATGTATGCAGGGGGTGGAGCCTCCCCTCCCTCTTAAGCTGCCCTCAGCCAGAGACAAGCCAGATTGATTTGTTCCTGTGTGCTGTGCACACCAGGTGGAGAACATCTCTCATTCAACTTTAGTTTGTGCACACCAGGTGGAGAACATCTCTCATTCAACTTTAGTTTTTTATTGTTTTCTTCAAATATGGAATACCACCATTAGGAGGGTGACCATGGCTGACAATTGCCCTCACCAAAGTGGCTAGCACAGCTTCCAGGGATTTTCTGGTGGACCTTATGCCCTGAAGAGGGAACAACTTGAGTCAAGTAGCTTCCCTGCTGGGGAATTTTCCTCTGGTCAATTCCCTCTTTAACATGGTTACCTGAAGACAGAAGTCCTGCAGAAAGGTGAGCCACCCTTTGAGTGCTGAAGGTCCACTTGTCCCACAGTGTCCCTTCTTTGGGCTTGTATTTGGGAGTTCTCATTATGCACTCCAGCACTCATAGGGTGTTTTTCTTCATATTGCCTGTCTTTATGCAATGTCTGTGGTATTCCCTGGGTTTTGGAGCTTTGGGTTATTGTTTTCTCATGTTTTACATGTGTTTGGGGTATGTTTGGTAAACTTTTTCTCTCAGGAATAATTTATTAATAATTTAAGTTCCGCGCCTTTAAGCACGCTTTTACCCGCATAGACGCCATAGCTCCTTTACTCTCTATGGGTTTACACAGTGTGGGACGTATCTCTGGAACCGCTTGTCACAGCGACTTCAGAGAGGGCTCATTTTGTTGGTCTTCCCCTGCTCTATCATCATCCGGTTGCTAGATTCGGTGTGTTGGGAGTCTGGGGGGGCTCCGGGCACTGTTTTGGGGGTACTTCTGAGAAAAACTACGTTTCCCATGAGCGCCTGTTTCGCGCTCGTTTTCTGATTGGCTACCGTCGCGGCAGCCATTTTGTGGTGTTATTCTCAGCGAGTATACTACGCAGGGACCGAGCCTTCTCTCTCCTCAGCAGATTAACCCTTCGCTTGCCAGATAAGTTCGATTTTAGACATTTCTGGGGTGAAACTTTAATCTTTCACACTTCTATTGGGTGATTCTTCTCAGTGGAGTATATCTGACGCTGTGAGCATGTCTACTCCACTGGAGTCAGGGGCTAGACCCAAGACTAAAGAGGCTGGGGTGTCAATTTCCCCCATTGCGTTTTGCTCCTCTTGTCACTCTGGGCCGCCTAGAGAATTTTCAGGTCATTTATGCCCAAAATGTGCAGAAAGTCATGACAGCAACCCTAGGCTTTCCAGTCACGCTATTGAGCCAACTTGGGTGAAAGAGTTTAAAGCTGCCACTAGGGATCTCAGATCCACTCTCCAACTCTTTCCCTCTCAGGTTCAGGGGGCTCTTCAGGTCTGGCAGACCCCCTCCACAATCAGGACCTCCCTGCCTAAGCCACAGGGGGCTCCTGACATGTCTGATTCTTCTGAGGAAGAACTTTTACAAGATTCTGATGCTGAGGAAGGCACTGTTATTGAATCTACTAGGTCCATTGGTGACCCTTATGAATGTGACCCCGAAGACTCTGCTGAGGGTTTGATCAGAGCTGTGCTAACCACGCTCAACCTTTCTCTGACTCAGGAATCTACTCATGATCCAACTGACGTTTTCCAAAAACCATCTAAGGCTGTTGTTTGTTTTCCTAATAACCCTACCCTTGCTCGTTTAGTCTCTGATGGGTGGAGGAATCCTGAAAAATCCTCTTCTGTGTCCAAAAAGTTTGCTAAACTTTATCCTTTTCCTGAGGCTGAACTGGCAAAATGGGTTCATCCTCCTAAAGTGGATGCTCCTATTTCTAGGTTATCCAAATCTACTGCCTTAGCTGTATCTGATGCCTCTGTCCTGCAGGATTGGACGGACAAAAAGTTAGAAACTTGTCTTAAATCTATTTTTGCCTCTATTGGCACTGCCATGCGTCCAACCTTTGCAGTGGCGTGGGTTAACCGGGCTATTGCGGCCTGGACTGAACAGCTGACTGAGGCGGTTCGCCAGGATGCACCAGTGTCTGAGCAGTTACAGCTTCTTGCTAATATATCAGAAGCTCAAAATTATGTTTCTGACGCTGCTTTTGATGCTGTGCGCATTATGGCGAGGGCCTCTACTTCCTCTGTGGTGGCTAGACGTGCTCTTTGGCTGAAAATTTGGTCTGCTGACACTGCTTCCAAGAAAGCCTTGCTTTCTTTACCCTTTCAGGGGACCTCACTGTTTGGATCTGAACTTAAGGAGATTATTAGTGAGGCCACTGGTGGTAAAAGTACTCTTCTACCATCAGTCTTCAAGAAGAAGTTTCCGGCCAAACGCAATCGGTCCTTTCGTTCCTTCCAAACTGAGACACGCTCCACGTCCCAGGCAGGTCCGTCCTCCACGTGCTCTTCCTCCAAGCCCAAACAGTCCTGGAAGCCCAAAGTTGCCCCTAAGGCCAAGACCTCCAAGACTGCTTCGGCATGACTCACCGAACCCGGGTCCGGATCCGGCTGTAGGTGGACGTCTCCACATCTTTCGCCGGATTTGGGAGGAGTCAGTGACGGACCCATGGGTTATTCAGGTGGTATCAGAGGGATACAGGATCCCTTTCTCTTCCCTTCCTCCTTTTCGGTTCCATTTTACTCGTCCTTCTCAGGAGCCTACAAAAAGACGTCTATTCGATGACGCTATTCAGGATCTTTTGGACAAAGAGGTCCTGGAACTGGTTCCACCAGGGGACACAGGTTCAGGATTCTATTCCAACCTGTTCGTTGTGGCCAAAAAGGACTGAGGTGCTCGTCCTATTTTGGATCTCAAGGATCTCAATTCCTTTGTTGTGAGTTCCCACTTTCGCCAGGAATCCCTGCGTTCTGTGATAGCCGCAATGTCTCCAGGGGAGTTCCTTGCCTCCCTGGACCTTCAGGATGCATATCTTCACATCCCTATTCATCCAGAGAGCAGACGGTATCTCAGGTTTGCCTGTCACAAAGGCCACATTCAGTTTTCAGCTCTTCCCTTTGGGCTGACTTCAGCCCCTCAGGTCTTTCAGAGAGCACTGGGATCTTTGATAGCTGTGCTTCATCGAGATGGTGTCAGGGTGACTCCCTACATGGACGATCTGCTCCTGAAAGCTTCATCTGCGGAGATTCTACACCAGCAGATACAGCTGTGCATACAGACACTCAATCGCCAAGGCTGGATTGTAAATCTGGACAAGTCAGACTTGGTCCCATCTCAACAGCTCCTCTTCTTGGGTCTCCTGTTCGACACTCAGCAGTGCTATCCGAGTATCTAAGATCCTGGAGCTCGACAGGGTTCCAGTGCCGAAGTTGACTTCTCTGGTAGGAAAGTTCATTTCCACGATAGAGGCAGTGCCATTTGCTATGGCACACACCAGGGAACTTCAGAGGTTTGTGATCCAGACGTGCAAGAATCATCCAGATCATCAGCATCTGTCAGTCTCTCTGCCTCCTCATGTCGAGTTGAGCCTGGAATGGTGGTTGGACATGTCTCATCTCCTGAAAGGGAGATCCTTTCGGGTTCCTTATTGGACCACAGTCACGACGGATGCCAGCCTCCGGGGCTGGGGGGCAGTGTTGGGTCGTTTCAGTGCTCAGGGGAAATGGGGACTGGAGGAATCTCTTCTCTCCATCAATGTTCTGGAACTTCGTGCCATCTTTCTTGCCCTGAGACACTGGGAATCTCAGCTGGAAGGTTGTCCAGTCAGAGTGGAATCCGACAACGCCACCACAGTGGCCTACATCAACAGACAAGGCGGCACAAAAAGTCTCACCGCTTGGTTAGAGGTCAAAGCCATCTTATCTTGGGCAGAAGCTCACGTGCCCGTCATCTCAGCTATACACATTCCAGACGTAGACAATGTCATGGCAGACTTTCTCAGTCGTCACACAGTCGACAGTGGAGAAGGGGCGCTTCATCCAGAGGTGTTTCACCTTCTAACCCAGATGTGGGGGGTACATGCAGTGGATCTGATGGCTACCAGACACAACAGGAAGGTGCCAGTGTTTTGCTCTCGGTGGAGGGACCCTCTTGCTCTAGCAGTGGATGCTTTCTCGATCCCTTGGGAGTTCCCTCTGGCGTACATCTTCCCTCCTCTCCCTCTGTTGATCAGAGTCATCCAGAAGCTGAAGATGGAGCGTTGTCCTGTCGTCCTAATCACTCTGAATTGGCCTCGTCAGTCCTGGTATCCGGAACTGCTAGCCATGTCTGTGGCGGATCCCTTTCCGCTTCCTGCCCGTCCAGATCTACTTCTTCAAGGATATCTGTGGAAGGAGGATGTTCAGCATCTTCATTTGATGGCTTGGAGGTTGAATCCTCAATTTTAAAGAAGAAAGGGTTTTCCTCTTCAGTGGTGTCCACGATGCTCAGAGATCGCAAGCCCGTGTCTTCCAAGATCTATCATCGCATATGGTCCACCTTTGTGGCATGGTGCACTGATAAGGATCTGTCACTTGAATTCCATCTCCCCACGGTCCTGGCCTTTTTGCAGGATGGGGTTGAGAAGGGACTCAGCCTGAGTTCTCTCAAGGTGCAGACTTCAGCTCTGTCTGTATTTTTCCAGGAACGGATTGCTATTCTTCCTGATGTTAAGGTTTTCTTCCAAGGTGTGGCTCATGTGTGGCCTGCCTTCAAGAGTCGTACTCCCCAGTGGGACCTCAATTTGGTGCTGGGGGTTCTCCAGAGACCCCCGTTTGAATCCTTGGCTTCTATTCCTTTACATCTCTTGACTTGGAAAATGGCCTTTCTTTTGGCTATTGTCTCGGTTCGCCGGGTAGCAGAGTTGCAAGCTCTGTCTTGTAAACCTCCTTACTTGGTGTTCCACAAGGATAAGGCAGTGCTCCGCACTTCCAAGGAGTTTTTACCCAAGGTTGTCTCCGAGTTTCACATCAATCAGGAGATTGTGGTGCCCTCTTTCTGTCCTAACCCTTCCTCTGACAAGGAGAGAGATCTCCATTTGTTGGATGTTGCGCATTGTCTCAAATTTTATGTTCATCGCACTGAGTCTATCAGGAAGTCTGACACTCTGTTCGTCATTCCTGAGGGGCCTAGGGCAGGGAGACCGGCGTCCAAGGTGACTATTGCATCTTGGATAAAATCTACCATTCGTGAAGCCTACAAACTGCGGAATAAGCACATTCCCTTCAGGGTTACTGCTCATTCCACCAGATCAATTGGGGCCTCTTGGGCCTATAAGAATCAGGCTGATCAACTGTGCAGAGTGGCCACTTGGTCCTCTGTGCACACATTCTCGAAGCACTATCGTGTTGATGTACTGGCCTCAGCTGATGCCAGCTTTGGGAGGAAGGTACTGGAGGCAGTCTTGCCTGTTTAGGACCTTCTACTCTGTGGTTCCTAGTGCTTCTTTGCTGTTGAGCCCTGTTGGCTCTGGTTCAGTGTGCTGTGTTAGTTCGGGGGTTTGTTTTCCCCCTGGTTGGTGTCTGTTGACACTTCTGTTATTGGGCTCTATGATTAATTGGTTCATAGCAGTTCTGGTGACTTTGGGCCTTGCGCCTGGTCCTTGCTTTACTTCCCACCTCTGGGAAAGCTCAATGTTTGTACATCCCATTGTACCAGTGACCTGTATTGGACGACAGTGAAAATAGGATTTTAGTCTTACCTGTTAAATCCTTTTCACTTAGTCCATACAGGTCACTGGTCTCCCACCCTGTCAAGGGACCATTCTTGGCTCTCCTGTGGCATTCAGTGGGAGACCTTCGGGGCATGCTCACAGGAGTCTTCCTTTTCCTTCTTACTCTGGTCACTTTAGTGTCTCAAATCAATCTAGCTTGTCTCTGGCTGAGGGCAGCTTAAGAGGGAGGGGAGGCTCCACCCCCTGCATACATTTGAATGAATGTTCCTGCCTACTTAAAGGGGCGGATCGCCTCCCATTGTACCAGTGACCTGTATGGACTAAGTGAAAAGGATTTAACAGGTAAGACTAAAATCCTATTTTCTGCACAGACCAGCATTTAACTACACCTCTCATCTTCCTCCCGCCATTACCACAGGTACTCAACTTCAAACTGATATAACTATAATGACGTGTTTTGGTGGTGAAGGTACAGTAAACAATGACAAAGCTGTAGTGACTGTCGAAACAGCATCAGGGTTGTGATTTCTGACACACATTGAGTATTCATAAGGAATACATTACCGTCCAACAGCTTTTAATAGGAGGCAAATAAGTCAGGAACTGCAAAGTGGTGGGATATTGACAGACTAAAGACTCCATACCATAGGAAGTATATATTTTCAGCAGGCGTTTCATGCATAAGAAAATGAAGGACAATCAGCAGAGATGCTTCCCCAGCACTAGAGCTCCTATGCTGAAAATCTTGGAGAACAGTTCAATCATAGTGTGAAGAACGTGTGGAGGTAAAAAAATGGTAGATAGTAACCTCTTGAGGACCACACGGTAGTGATCACCCTGATAGTCCTCAATGGATTGTGGCTGAGATTACCAAACATTGCATTAAGGACCATTTATAGTGAAGCAGAGTTGTTAGCTCTGTGGATGATGAATTACAGTGAAAGAAATTTCTACTTAACAGTAAAGCATAATTCAGACTGCCAATTACCATGGAAAATGATGGAACCTGAAAAAGTCACCCATGTGAACTGTACTATAGAAAACAATGTTATCTACTACATGTGTCTTGTTGCAACAGTTTCCAGTGTGAACTAGGCCTAACAAGATCATCCATATTGTTCTATTAAACTCAATATGAACAATGAACAGGACCAACAGTGACACTAAATCTTTAATCTTGTAATTTTATTGTTTCAAAAGTACCAGGAATTCTGAGATGCTATTGTGATGCTTCACATATTTTCATTATGTTTAGTAATTGAGTGGTCAACATTTTTTACACATATTGTTGTTATTGTACTATTGTACTAGGCATAACTGTGTGTCTCTGAGCTAGTGTCCAATATTGAGGCATGTATGTCTCTGTATTAGCTATTGTCATCCTTTGTGGGTGGATTATATCATAGTATCCAACACTGTGCATGTTTCATAACATACTCTGAGGCATCTCAGATTGTTTATATGCCTTTTTTAACCTTACACCAATAAACAGATTTGTATTTGTTTGGATGCACATCACCTCTTATATTGATTTTGATATTGTAATTTATATTATTTATTTTTCTTCAGCACAGTAGCCTCATGGGATGAGGTTGTTCTTTTGTTTTGCTTTACAACAGGTATCTCAGTCCTGCCACAGATTGTGGTAAAAAAAACAAGCAGTCAGAACAAATAAAAATACTACCTAGTATCCTCATGTCTTTCATCCTTTAGTGAACAATGGTTCCTTAAAAGAAAAGGGTATTTTTTGTGATAATACTGATAGATCCTTTTCTTTTATGTCCTTTTCGGAACACAGGAACCGTGATGGTAAATGATTTTCCTGCAGGAGAGCAGTACACCTCGCTATAAAAAAAGTCTTAGAGCCAGAGACTTCCTCCCTGATCCACTTAACCCCGCCTTGACATGCTCAGTTTTAAAAGTAACCTTGCATTGGTTGGAAGCAGGCAACAATTCTCTCTTATTTGCCCTTCGTTGTTTTTTGCTGCTAGGAATGGGGTTGTGTAATCATCATTAAGTGGGCTATTATTTCTGACCTCTATTGTGGGTTTGAATCAGAGAAAAGACTTCAGGGGCATGGATATGGTGGAAGATCGTTTGCATTATCAGTCCTCTTCTCAGTGATTTCTCTGAGTGGCTTACATATAGCAGTCTGAAGAATAACAAGGACAGAATATTTCTCAGAGTGCACAGGTCCTGAGATTATGTCCCTGTTTCTTTGTCTGGCAGCCACATTTCTCTGTGGTGTTCGGACATGCCCTCTGTAAAACTTGAAAAAAATATACCACTTTGTTCATAACCTTCTTTATTCTTGTGTTGTTACACAGTGGAATAGAAGTGTAGAGAGGAGGACACCCTTAAGGCAAAGTGCAGTAAATAGTTAACAGCAGCTGAATTTTGTTGATGCAACTTTTTGGGGTGCTCAATAGCACCCTTCCTCAGGCATAGTCACAACATACTGGATGCTCACAATAAAAAAGGTACAGCAGGATTATCATAACCAATCATCATTCTTAATCCTGCACACATAATTAATATGCAAAAGTGGGATATTCATTTGCACTGCCTTTCTGGCAAGACATTTCATGCCTTTTGCTTATTCTGTCTTTATAACTTAGTTTACTTGTCCTTTTTCTTTACTTTGAGCACAGTCCTCTTGTGGCAGTGACTTTTCATACATATTTATTAACTTTTTGGTACTTTCATGTACTTATACTTTTACTATTTTGGGGCTGCTTTTCCTTTAAGAATGTGCACTCATGATGACCATAATGATGAAACATAGAAAGTGTATATGGTACTTATCTTGCCTCCACTGGTATTTCAGCTGCTATAAGGAGGCTGGTGGTGCTTTTAACTTACACACTATCTACTGGAGCCCTGGAGGACCCCCTTATATCAGCGGGTGCATTTTAGCTGCATATAGAGAGCCATAGCTCTGTTTTTAATACTGAGAACTACAGTTCCCATAAGCCAGGGCTTTTTGTCCTTTTTGGAACCAACCTGCCCCCTTGCCACATTAAACCTTTATGTCAGATAAGCACTTTTAAAGCCATATAAACTTTATTCTACTTTACAGCTTTACTTCATACCTCTTGGGTCTCTTGGCTATGTCAGAGCCTAAGGGAGACAGCGTAGGGTTTGGGGGTCTCTTTAACCCATTGCTTCTCATGCCAAATTGGTCTTCATAGGGAATTATATGATACTCTATGCCCTTCTTGTTATGTGGCCCTCACACAACCATAATCTGCTGAACAGGCCTTGATTTCCTCAATGAGTTCTTTATCTATTCATTGGGTTTTAGACTCTTGGGCCCTGGGTCATCCTACACCCCCACAAAGGTGCTTTACCATCTTACAGGGTGATATCCACTTTATTGATGAGGAAAACCTGGATTCCTCCTCTGCTGGGGATTATTATGAAGAAGACCCTGGTTGTTCAACCAAAAGTCTTATTTGGCCTGTCCTGGAGAAGCTTAAGGTCTGAGAGGTTCCTCTTCCCCTGGTATTTTCAAGAGATGCAAAAAGGGGTTGGTATTTTCTTCCTCATTATTCTTTAGACCAGATACTCCTGGAGGAATGGAGGAAGCTCTGACAGGAGCCTACTCCTTCACCTGTATCTCTCTCTCTCTCTCTATCCTGTACTCTTTCACTGCTGAGTCTGAGGTGAATGTAGCAGTTTCTGGTGCTACTAAACTCCCTGCCTTTGTTGTTGTGTGGGTAACTAGGGCTATGGCTGTTTGGGAGGAGATCAGCTTTTGAATGCAGCTAAGGGATATCTGTGGTTATTGTATCTAAGATCATCAAGGTTAAAGAATATTTTACTGAAGCTACCATTGATGTTTCTAAATTCATTGGAAGGGCCTACACTTTCTCTGTGCCCATGTGATGTTCTCTGTAGCTTAAGATTTGGCTGCTGTCCAGTCTTCCAGGAAGCCTTTGGTCTTTCTTCTTGTCACGGTACCAGCAAGGAATCACAGGTCAAGTACTTAAAGGTAACACCAACTTTATTAAGGCAGCAACAAAACAGAAATATCATGAAGACAGTATATAAATAAACAAGACCAACAAGAAGTGCACAACGGAGCAAGTGCCAGTTACCAGGAATAGAAGACTGCTACAGTGTGATTATCTTGATAAAAATATCCCAGCAATGGGACTAGGAGAGTCTGCAATACCACAGGTCCGCACCTGGAAGAAGCCAGACAGAGATGAGGGTAACCAAAACCCCAGGTCCACACCTGGGAGAAGCCAGACAGAGATGAGGGTAACAAAAACCCCAGGTCTGCACCTGGGATAGCTGACAACTGGGAAGGCACCAGGAGAGAGTCTGCCAGAGCCACAAGCCTGCACCAGATTGGTTATCTAACCGAATGGAAGGCCACACTAAAGTAGTTAAATAGAGCCACAGGTCAGCGCCAGATTGGGTGGTCAGACAAGCCAGGGGTCTTGCACGGAGCGGGTCGTCAGCCAGAGCCACAGGTTTGCACCAGATACGATGTCCACTGAAGCGTTGGTATGCTGGATACGCAGTGGACAGAGCCCCAGGTCAACACCAGAACGGGTAGTCAGACACACACGGAGCGCGTAGTCAGCCAGAGCCATGAGTCACACACGGAATGGGTAGTCTGCCAGAGCCACAGGTCTGCACCAGAATGGATGTCCGACAAAGCCAAGGGTCATTCACTGAGCGGATAATCAGACAGATCCAAAGGTCAGCACCAGATCGGTTAGTCAGACAAGCCAGATCATACACAGAGCCCAAACCAAAGAACTGCATTGGACACCAAAGAAAGGGAGACTGAGCCTTGTGTCCAGGCAGTTTAAGTAGTAGAAGGAGAAGTAGAGGAGGAGCAGCCAACAGGTGACTCTCTTTAAATGGGAAGCACGTCCATGCCTTTGGACGTGCGCCCAATAATGATGTCACCTGCCACCGGAGCGCCAGCATCAGAGGGGGCCGGTGCCGCAACAGAACCCAGCAAGCGGCCACGCCGCCAGAACAGAAGGGGATCCAGCCTCAACGGAGGCAAGCAACTCGGGGTGGACAATGCGGCTGGAGCCTCTGGAGACAGATGCGGCCAGCTCGAGCAGCCGCCACACGGTACCCTGACACTTCTGTTTGTGGACAAGTAGTTGTTTGACCCAGAATTTAAGAAATTTATTAGCCACTCCACTGTAGGCAAGACTACTTTTCTGCCTCAGGTTATTCCTGAACATCCTATTTTTCCATGAAAGACAATGGATGTTGTTACCGCCACCAGTATGAGTACATACTCAGGACACAGATTCTATCAGCAGCCCAGGAGCATTCCACTCCCAAACCCAAGAAAGCCTGGACTTACAAGAGGCCTGTACAGAGGCCCAAATCTGACAAGCCTACCTCCGTATGACTCACGAGAGTCTAGTCTGCCTCACACAATAGGAGGTCTTCTACAATTGTTTTCACGGAGAGTGTCTTTGGTGTTTATTAAGGGTTAAAAAAGGTATAATCATTTTGTGTGGGTATTTCAAGGGTTCAAAAAAAACCTATTGTTATGTTTACTCTGTTTTTCTCTGCTCCTGAGTGATTATGCTGATTGCTAAGGGGAGTCACCTGGCTGTAGTGCTACTTTATATACAGCCCCTAGGCTCATTTGAGTGTGCTCTTTGTAGCTGCATCTAAGTGGACTGCAAACAAGTGGCATTTAAAAGAATCTGGAGTTAGAATAGAAGCAGGAGTTGGAAATTAGCATAGCTCTGTGGTGAAGGTAATTTCAAAGGGATTTACTGCATTCACATTTTAATTTGTTTTACCTTAAAGTGAGCATTAGAGGACAATATAAATCTATTTGAATTGTAAAACCAAGCATGAATGATAGCAGGTTAGGCAATCTTACGCAGCGCACATCTTGTCACATGTTTGAACACTTGGAACAATCGTTCTGGGGGTCATACCACGTGTGAGCATATTTTGTTTTTAGAGTCTAAGATATTGGATTTGGAAAGAAATACTGCAACATTGCATGACATTGGAAACCTGGAAAGGAGTTTAGAACTCACAGAGCAGGTACTATGTGGGGTTAGTGGTGACGAGGGTGGAGTTGTAGATGAGGAGCAACAGGTAGGCAGCTGGGTACTGGGTAACAGTAAGGAGGGGAGGTAGTGGGCAGAGGAAGAGGAAGGCCAGTTCTGAGTTGACTCAGTCCAACAGATTTGCAAGATTGTGTGAAGATGTTGATGTGGATAGCTCAGAAATGGCAATACTGGAGAGGGCTTATTCTTCTAGCAGCCAGGGGAACAATCCTCCTTCCAGTTTAGATAGGATGCAGAGTAGGCAGAAACCAAGGCAGGTGGGCGTAATAAGGGACTCTGTTATTAGGAGGGTAGATAGGGTAATCTCCAGCCAGGAACGTGAATGGCGAACAGTATGCTGTCTCCCGGGTGCTGGGGTTCGGCATATTGTGGACAGGGCTGACAGATTATTGTGATGGTGTGGAAACGATCCAGCTGTCTTGGTACATATTGGTACCAATGACAAAGTAGGAGGAAAATGGAGGTCCCTAAAGAATGATTTCAGGGCAAGCTCAAGGAAAGGACCTCTAAGGTAGTGTTTTCTGAAATACCACCTGTGCCATGTGCCAGTGCAGGTAGACAGAGGGAGCTCAGGGAGCTTAATGCATGGCTCAAGCACTAGAGGAACTCCTATTAAATGAAGGTGTAGAAAAAAGGCATGTAGGGGGCAAAATATGTAAAGACTTCAAAATTAATTGTATGCTAGTAAATGCAAGAAGTATGGTAGATAAATTAGGAGAACTAGAATTGCTAGCGGTTAGTGAGAATTTCGACATAATTGTTATAACAGAAATATGGTGGAATGATACACATGATTGGGTTGTAAATATAGAGGACTATTCCATGTTCAGGAGAAGCAGGATTAATAGAAAAGGGGCAGGTGTGTGATTATATTTGAAACCAGAGCTAAATCCAATTTTAAGGGGTGATATCAGTGAGGAAACTGGCCACAATATGGAGTCCTTGTGAGTAGAACTTGAGACTAAATGTGGTGTAAAAGGTAAAAAAAAGGTGTTGGTGTGTATACGCTACAAACCACCAAATATTGATGACAATGTTGAGGCCCAACTGCTATTGCAAAGGAGGAAAGCTGCCCAGCTTGGGCATACTATAATTATGGGAGATTTTAACTATCCAGATATCAGCTTGAATAATGAGACCTGTTAGAGTACTAAAGGAAGCAGGTTTGAAAGCATGTTTCGGGAAAGCTATATGTCACAAATGGTGGAAGTGCCAACAATAAGTAACAATGTATTGGATCTAGTGATAATGAATAACACAGAAATGGTATCCAATATTAAGGTAAGTGAACATTTCGGAAACAGTGATCCTAGCATGGTTACATTTGATCAGTTTGGCAAAGCAAAACTGTATACGTTCAACCAAAACTCTTAATTTTAAAAAAGCTAACTTCAAATTGGTAAGAGCTTCAATGCAACATATAGACTCGGATACGTTATTTAAAGGCAAAAATACTGAGGAAAAATTGTCAGAATTCAGCAGTATATACCAATGGAGAACAAATACAAAAGAAGTAAATTACAGCCAGTGTGGTTAACTGCACATGTATTGAAGCAAATGGCAAGGAAAAAAAGCATTTAAACTATTTAAGTCTGAAGGAACTGAACAGTCTTTCTTAAAATACAGGGAGTGCAAGAAAGATTGCAAAGAGGCAATTAGGTTAGCAACAATGAAACTCAAATTGCAAGGGAGAGCAAGACTAATCCAGAAAACGTTTTCAAATATATAAATAACATAAAAACTTAAGAGGGAGTCAATTGGACCTTTCAAAAATGAGATGGGTGAGTTGATTAGAGAGGATAAGGAAAAGGCTGATGTTCTAAATACTTTCTTTGCATCTTTATATACAAGGGAACATGGAATGGTAGAAGAGCCTCATCAAGTAACGAATAAAACAATACAATTATCAGATATTGGGTTAACACAAGAAAAGGTCATGGAAAGACTGAACAAAATTAAGACTGACAAAGCACCAGGTCCTGATGGTATACATCCAAGGGTTCTTCAGGAGCTCACTTCAGTGTTAGCATGACCCATATTTTTACTCTTTAAAGATTCTCTCACCACAGGCTCAGAGCCACAAGATTGTAGAAGAGCCAATGTAGTGCCTCTATTTAAGAAGGGAACTAAAACAGAACCTGGGAATTATAGATCTGTGAGACCTCTGTAGAGGTAAAAATGCTAGAAGGGACAATAAGGGACTATATTCAGGATTACAACACAAAAAATAAGATCATTATCAAGAATCAACATGGTTATATGAGGACTAGATCATGTCAAACTAATCTTTTCAGCTTCTGTGTTGAAGTAAGTAGCAACCTGGATAATGTTAAGGCAGTTGATGTAGTATATCTAGATTTTGCAAAGGCACTTGATACAGTGCCACAAAGAATGCTGGGGTCTAAAATAAGGAAATTAGGGCTAGGGGATAACCTTTGCAATTGAATAGAAAGCTGGTTGAACAGTGTGTGTGGTTGCAAATGGACAATTCTCCAATACAGTTAAAGTTGTGAGTGGTGTACCTCAGGGTTCTGTATTAGGTCCACTGTTTTTTAACATGTTTATAAATTACCTGGAAATAGATATAGAAAGCAAAATATCAATATTTGCAGATGACACTAAATTATTCAGAGTAATTAATTCAGAACAGGATATTTGCTCTCCACAGAGGGATTTACATAAAATGGTAGATTGGGCAAACAAATGGAATATAAAGTTTAATGTGGGAAAGTGTAAAGTCATGCATTTGGGAAGAAAAAATCCCAAGGCTACTCATGAACTTAATGGAATCATTTTAGGGGACTCGTTGCTAGAGAAAGCCCCAGGTATCCTTGAAAACTACAAACCTGGAAACAGTGACCAGTGTCAAATAGCAGTAGCAAAAGCAAACAAAATCCTATCTTGAATAAAAAGAGGTATTGAAGCAAGAGTGGATAACATCATTTTGCCATTGTACAAGTCACTGGTAAGACCTCACCTCAAATATGAAGTGTAATTTTGGGCACCAGTTCTGAAAAAGGATAAACTAGAAGTGGAGAGGGTACAACGAAGAGCAACAAAATTAATTAAGGGAATGGAGGACTTGATGTATGAGGAACGACTAGACAAACTTGGTTTATTTACTCTAGATAGAAATTAACTAAGAGGAGATCATATCACATTGTACAAGTATATGAAAGGACAATACAAGGATCTCTGTGGTGAGCTATTCATTCCAAGGCCTGATAAAATGACATGGGGACACCCCTTGAGATTAGAGGAAAGGAGTTTTAGACTTTAGCAGAGGAAGGTTTTTTTTTTACAGTAAGGTCTGTTAAATCATGTAATTCATTTCCAAGGATGTGGGTATGGCAGATACAATGTATACATTTAAGAGAAGATTAGACAAATTTCTTTCAAAAGGGAACATACAGGGCTATACTGTATATTAGTAGGCAAATCATGAAGGTCTTATAAATGACTAACTTATTTGGTAACAGGAAAGCTATACAATTCTCATTTCACTGGGGTATGAGGCAAAGGTTGAATTTAATGGACTTGTGTCTTTATTCAACCTACTTTACTATGTTGCTATGTATGATGCATGTATGCATATTCCTATGCATATTTCTACCCACACAGATCATCAGCTTTTCTTGCAGTTTACATTCCAAGTTAATGATTTTCGCTTTATCACCCTTGCCTTTGGGTTGGTCTCTGCTCTGTGGTTTTTTACAAAGGTATTGACAGCTTTGGTGGCTCACATCTGCTCTCTAGGGATCTCTCTGATTCCCTACTTGGATGACCTTTTGTTGAAGTCCCATCAGAGGAGACTCTGTGCCTTCAGACTCAGACTTGCGTGTCCATTCTGGAACAGCACAGGTGAAGTTCTCAATTTCAGGAAATCTTACCTGGTTCCACCCCAGGTTTTCTCAGTATGAGATTTAACACTCTTCTGGGGATGGTATTTTTGCCAGAAGACAATAATTTATAGTTGTCTCACCAAGTGTATTAAGCTGTACTTTGACCATCTGCGACAGTGCAGGAATACATGTAGGTGCTGGGCTACCTAGTTTGTGAGCTATCTGTTTGCTCAATTACATACGTGGGAGTTCCAGTTGGAAATTCCTATGAATTAGTCCATAAATCAGTGTCATCTTTACTGTGCCATGCCACTGTTTGACCAGACAAGGTGGTCCTTAGTGGCTTTGGAGGCCCAGCTGTCTCTGAGATGGCCACTAGTTATCCCAGATTGGGTCATAGTCACAATGGAGGCCAGCCTGACAGATGGCTCAGAATGTTTGGACCAGGGGAATAATATTCTGTCCATCAATGTTCTGGAGCTTCGGGCAATTTGCTTAGCCCTGCGGCATTAATCTCAATCCTTTCAGAGATGCTTGGTGCAAATCTGTTCTGACAATGTGACAGTGATGACCTATATAAACCACCGGGGAGGGACCAGAAGTGCTGCCACTTGTTATGAGGTTTGTCTCATCCTCATGTTGGTGGAGGTTCATGTGCCAACTCTGTCTGCCATTCATATTCCAGGGGTAGACAATGCTACGGCAGATTTTCTCAGTCTCCAGCTCCTGGCAATTGGGAGCTCAACCAGAGCATACTCAACTCTGTGGTTCATTTGTGGGGTCCTCTGATGGTGGACATAATGGCCTCTCATCGGAACTGCAAGGTTCCACAGTTCTTTGCCAGATTCCAGAATCCTCTAGTTCTTGCAATGGAGGTGATGGGAAGTCCATAGCATTTTCCCTATGTTTACGCATTTCCTCCATTTCCCCTGCTTCCCAGAGTGCTGAAGAAAAACGGATGGAGCGGGCTCACCAACTTCTGATTGACCCAATAGGCCTAGTTTTCAGACCTTCTTAATATCTCCATTGCAGAGCAATTCCAGCTCCTCCTACATCCAGGCCTCTTGACTCAGGGTCTGCTGCTTCATTTGCAGGTGGAGACGCTGGCTTTGTTAGCTTGGCTCTTGAGCCCAGCATACTGAGGAAGAAAGGGTATTCTGACTCTTTCATTGCCTAGCTGTAGGCTCAAAATCCAGTTTCTTCCAAGGAATACCACAGGGTATGGTCCCTGTTCTTTAAGTAATGTGAAGACCTGGGTTCCCTGCTGTGGCCTTTCTGGCTTCTGTCTGTTTTGGCTTTTCTTAAGGATAGTCTACATAGAGGGCTTGATCTAAGCTCTGTTAAATTTTAGATTTCAATTCTTTCTGTCCTTTTCTAGAGGCATATTGCCTGATATCCAGATCTTTGTGCAGGGGTGGTTCTTGTTTACCCAGTCTTTCTGGATACCATTCCAATGTGGGACTTGAACCAGGTTCTAGGAGTGCTTTAGTAGGCTCCTTTTGAGCTATTGTCCTCCGTTTCACTGCATTTCTGGACACTTAAAACAGCCTTTCTGCTTGCTATTGTGTCTGCTATTTCTTGCTATTGTAAGCCTACTTTTCGGTCTTCTACCCTGATAGGACTCTGCAGAACGACCCATAGGGTTCCTCTCCGAGATTGTTTCTGAGATTCAATCTGTCCAGTTCCATCTAATATACAGAATCTTCATTTCTTGGATGTGGTTAAGCACTTGAAGTTCATCGCACGCAGACTTTTCAGAAATCCAATTAACTTTTTGCCATCCCTGTGGACTCTCTTGTGGGTCACGCTGCATCTAAATTAACTGTGGCTTCTTGGATTAAAGCAACCATTCCTCATGTATATGTTTTCTGGAAGAAGCCTGTCCTCTTGCCGGTTATGGAGCAATCCACCAGATCAGTGGGTGCTTCTTGGGCCTACAAGAATCAGGCCTCTCCTGAGAAGTTGGTTAAGGCGGTACATGGCTGCCTGTTTGCACAGTTGTCAAATAAAACAGTGTTCATGTACTGGCTTTCGCTGAAGCCAGTTTTAGAGAGAAGGTCCTACAGGCTGCTGTGCTGTATATGTGTCCTTCTTGAATTTCCTTCAGCTAGTAATCTGCTAGTTCCTCTTCTTTGATTTGCAGTGTTGGTGTACATTGACAAATGAGGTTCACCTCTGTTAGAGCTGGTCTGTGAATTGAGGGGTTTTCTTTTTACCTCCCTGGAATCTTGGCAAAAGCTTTGGTATATCCCCATAGTTCCCATAGGATATACGAGTAAAGGGGATTTTTGTGTACTTGCTGATGAATCCTTTTCTCATAGAGAACATGGGACTGCCCTCCCAGAGGGGAGGGGAAAAAAACAACTGTTTGAATCCTCCAGTAAGGGATCCTTTCTTTTTTCCATTTCTTTTTCTTTTATCTGTACTATATTAAAACTGAGCATGTCAAGGTGGGGTAAAGTGGATCTTGGAGGGAGTCTCTGCTTCTGGTAGGCTTTTTAGTCAAGTGCTCTGCCTTTTTGCAGGATGATCCTTTACTTCCATGGTTCTTGTGTGGCTAAGACACAAGCATTTATCAGTATGTGTACAAAAATCCACTTTTCTCTTAGTTCACATGATACTCCGACACCACGGGGTAAAGAATCCATCATCAATAAGCATAGCTTACACAAAATACATTGATGGGATTAGAAGTCTGTCTTAGTGCCCACAGAGGTCATGAGTCTTATAAGTGTAATTGTAGATAGAAGAAGTCAGAGATGCTCAACTAGGCTCATGAGCTTGCAAGGGTATGCAAAAGCTCACTGGGACTGTGTCCTCACGCCCAGGGTGCAATCTCTTTTAGCTCACAAATGCCATACACAGAGAAGAAACATTCTGAAGCATATCATACAGGTGCTGCCAAAATGACAGCCCAGCCACGAAATGCCAGACAATTCTTCTCTGAACAAGGAAAGCAGTTAACCCCAGACGTACGTTTCGACCTTGGTGGGCCTCGTTGGTGAGGTTCAGCTGATCCTTTGTTTCGGTTCAGTACACTCAGAAACGGAAGGTGTTGGTAAAAACACAATTTTATTTGCACACAATGAATAACAGTAACCCTCGCGGGTCCAGCATACAGAGAAATGGTAACTGACACAGGACAGGTTACACAGGAATGATTAACCCACATGTGTCCAGTATGTAGAACAAAATACAATACTGACACAGGTCAGGTAAATCACAATTGATACAGTGTAAATATGGCAAGAGATACAAGTGGAGCCAATGACTGAGTCAGCCCTGATGTATGGAAGGCCCAATGCGACTCTCTGCGCAGAGAGTAACAACAGCAACTGACAGTATGCAACTGATATGCCAGCGGATGTCTGTCAAGGCAACCAGGGAGGAAGGCTGCCTGAGTGGACGCCCACTGGAGACTACCAACAACGTGAGTCAGAGCTTATTGTCGTAGGAAACGTACGCCCAACGGAGACCTCAACCTCAACACGTATACCCAGCACCGCCCCTGAAGGGGTTAACGAACGCTATGGTCTGTAGGTGGAGAGTAACCTGAGGTGGCCAGCTGGACCCAAACACAGGAATGGCAGACTGAGCGAAAGTGGTGCTTATAGGAATGATCGGAGGATAACACTGGTACTATGAGTGAGCAGATCACAGACTGGACTACAAAGCGGAACCGGAGTCCCGGAGCTCTGCTGGACCACGGGAGCATGACCAACAGCATGCGTAGAGGGATCAGCAAGCAGGAACAGCACAGGAACTTCTACCCAGCCGGGTCGGTACATGGAGAAGGAACGTCAGCCAAGCTGATTCCGTACACGGAGCAGGATCGCCAATCTCGCCGGGTCGGTACATGGAGCAGGAACACCAGACAAGCCGAGTTGATACATGGAGCAGGAACGTCAGCCAGGACAGGTCAGAACAGGAAGCAGGAACGTCAGCCAATCTGGGTTGGTACATAGAGCAGGAATGGTAACAGGCAGAGTAGTCAGTCAGTTTGGGTCATACACTGGTATCCATAGTAAACGGAACAAGCGCTAGGCAACGGATACACCACGAAAGGGCAATCCATAAGTGACAGCCCAAGGTATATAAAGGCTGCCATTGGGAGGAGCTATACAGCGCAGCCAATCAAAAGGCACCAGGAAGTAAACATGTCAAAATGTCGCTGGAATCACGGGCACCGTGATATCCTTCTAGGCACTTATGATCAAGGGGTCCACTTCTGGATTCCCCCATTACCCTTAGGTGTGAGGTTGCAGTCACAGTGAGCTTTTACATACCCTTGTAAGCTCATGAGCCTAGTTGAGCATCTCTGACTTTTTCTATCTATATGCAAATTGCTCTTGGGGTTAGTCACCCTAAAGGTAATGGGGGAATCCAGACGTGGACCCCTTGCTCACAAGTGCCTAGAGGAATTAGCTGCAACTCACTGATGAGGCCCAACAAGGCCGAAACGTACGTCTGGGGTTAGCTGTTTCCCTTGTTCAGAGAAGAATTGTCTGGCATTTTGTGGCTGGACTGTCATTTTGCCAGGACACATATGATGTGCTTTTTCGGCGTATGGCATTTGTGAGCTAAAAGAGATTGCACCCTGGGCATGAGGACGCAGCCTCAGTGGGCTTTTGCATACCCTTGCAAACTCATAAGTCTAGTTGAGCATCTCTGACTTCTTCTATTTACTGCAATTGTGCAGCTTGAATACCTAAAAGATTATGTGTGATTAGGTTGAAGAGAAGTCCTGATATATTTGTACCTTGGAATGCTTAAAGGGTCAGTAATGCCCGTTTATAACTTTATTTAATATTGTAGAGGTTACAAAAATAATTGGAGAAAGTGCCATCTCTCAAACCCTTACGGTTTGAGTGATATTCTACGCTAAAGTTCCTCCCTCCATCCCTTTCTCCTGATGTCAGCGCTGTGCTGACAGCAGGAGATCCCTGTCTTGGGACCAGCCGGCGGCTTTGCAGCAGAGCCAAAATTGTGTTATTTAAAAATAATTACTTCATTGGAAGGGTCCACAAAGCGTGCCCGGTTTAGAAGCACACTTTGTAGACCGTTCCATTGGAGTAATTCTTTTTAAATAACGTGATTTTGGCTCTGCTGAAGAGCCTCCTCTAGTTGGCCGGCTCAAATCTCCTGTCAGCTGTAAAGGGAAACTTTAGCAGCAAATATCTCTCAAACTGTAAGGGTTTGAGAGAAGGCATTTTCTCCAAATACTTTATTTTTGTAACCTCTACAATATTAAGTTATAAACGGGCATTACTGACCCTTAAATTATTTTGTTTATATAGCAGTAAAGGATCCTCTGGGCAGGATACTTGCCTTAAAAGGCTCCCTGGAAGTGGAGTCTCTAACCCACCCCACTTTACACCAGTCAATTTAGCTTAGTTTTAACAAATAGCAAAGATCAAGAAAACACAAATGAAGCAGGATAGGGGGCCACCTAAACCAGATAACACAAAGGACTCCCTACCCGACCTCAAACAGCTGCTCATTTTGTCTGGGAGGGAAGTCCTTTGTTCGACATGAACCATGGGGATATATAAAAGCTATTCACCAAGAGTCCACAGATGGAAAGAGAAAAAAATCGTCAAAACACAGACCAGTTCTAACAGAGGCGATATGGCACAGCATGAACCACAGGTGCCAATGGACACTCACACAGCAAGCCAAAGAACAGGAAACCACCAGGTTACTGACAAAAGAATAGTGAGAGAGGCATAATGGCCTATACAAGCTTTCACCAAAACTGGCTTCATCAGAAGCCGGCACAGAGTGTTTCGCAAAAGTGGAGCCATACAGAGCTGTTCTGCGGAGGCCAGATTAATGTAGGAAATGCCCACCTCACTGGTGGAGTAAGCCATAACCCTGAAGGGCACTGGCTCATTCCTGAGAATGTAAGTGTGACGGTACCAGGATTTACCGGACCCTTTTGGGTTCGTCGGTTTCTGAACCGCCACTGCTGCTGCCCCTCTTCCCCGGCCGGCAGGAGCCCTGCTGCTTCCTGGAGGTCCTGGATTCTCAAACAGGAACAACTGGATGCTGCCCCCTGGCAGACTGGCAGAGCTAGTGAATTTAGCTGCAGAATCCTAGGTGGGGTTTCCAGAGGCCCTACGCCAGTAGACCAGCGAGGCAAGTGAATTCCCTCCTGCAGTGGCTAAGGTGAGAATCCCCAGCCCAAGATATCAAGATAAGAATACAAATTAGTTCTTGAAAAAGGGACATTTTAACTGGTCCATAATAACCTCCCCTGACTGGTCAATTGAAGCACAGCAGGAGTCAATTCACATTCCTTAGCACATGGAGTATTCTTTAAACAAGCCAGAGTGCTGGACTTAACAGCCCACTCTGCAATCTGGTTCCACAGATTTACCAAATGTCACACAATGTACAAAACAGTGATTAATATTTCAAATGTTATAGTTCTAATTTATTCCATCTGGTCACAGTAAGCCTGGACAGTGGTCGCTTTGATCCAGTAAGTTTGTGTCATAGAAAGGTGGCTGCGTTGAACATAGTACTTCAAGCACCTAACCACATCCAAAAGATGAAGCTCTTGCGTCTGTCTGTAAGTCGAATATGGACAAAGAAGGAAGAATGAGTTCCTGATTAATGTCAAACTCAGGAACAAAGTTCTGTATTAATAATACCGGCATTCTCAGAACCACCATATCATAACGAAAAATCGGAAAGCCTGTAGTTTGGTGTCACAGTACCTTGTTTCCAGCGCCGCCGCTTGAGCGATGTTCGGCGTCTTACCACGTGTGATCTGCAGGCAAGAGGCTTCAAGCATACTGCAGGCCTCTGTTTTATGTGTGTTTGTTTCCTGTAGTCACCTCCTAATTACTTCCTCCCTCTAGCTGCTCCTCCTACCTACTTCCTGTGGAGGGGTTTAAAGGGCAGACTGAGTCCTGACTCAGTCACCCTTACATTTTTGTTCTGAGCAGTTCATTTTCTAGTATTCCTGATTCCTGCGTATGAACCGGCTTGTCTGTCCATCCATTCTGGTGTTGATCTGTGGCTCTGTCTGACTATTCTCCTTGTGCGTTCCAATTTGGCTCAGATATGCTTTCTAGTGCAAACCTGTGGATCTGGCTGACTACCCGCTCCATGTATGACCTAGGCTTGTCTGACTACCCACTCTGGTGTTGACCTGGGGCTCTAGCCACTGCACATCCAGCATACATACGCTCCAGTGGATATCCTATCTGGTGCAAACCTGTGGCTCTGGCTGACTACCCGCTCTGTGTATGACCTAGGCTTGTCTGACAACCCACTCTGGTGTTGACCTGGGGCTCTATCCACTGCGCATCCAGCATACATACGCTCCACTGGATATCCTATCTGGTGCAGACCTGTGGCTCTGGCTGACTACCTGCTCCGTGTATGACTTTGGGTCGCCTGACTATCCTATCTGGTGCTTACTAGAAGGCTCTGTCTGTTCGCTCAGTTTGTTGGTTATTCAGACATCCATCTTAGTACTGACCCGGGGCTCTAGTAGACTCCTACCTACTGACTGCAGGCTGAGTCACTATTTCTTGGGCGTTACCTTACCACGAGACTCCAGTGGGCTGAGGCCTAGTCTCGGACATGTGGTGCAGAGATCGAGAGACTGCTATTCCTGATACAGTGCTTGCCATTTCAATCACCCACTGTGTGTATATTTATATATTGCATTACTGTCATTATTTTCATAATAAAGGTTCTATTAACTATACTCCCGGTTTTGCTTGTCAACCGTAACAGTACGTAAGGGTCATGACAATAGACGGTGATAGTGATCCTCCTTTACAGAGAATATTTGACAGAATACAGGATCAGGATCAACATATTGATCAGTTGGCCGGTGCCTTGCAGACCCTGCTTGGCAGAACCGCTCACTGGGAACACTATAACCCGCAGCAGGTGGCCACCCTAGTTTCTCCATCGGCACCTACAGCTGCTACCATCTCTGATGCAGGACTGGTCAGAGGGTTAACTGGATCCACTCCACTCCCACAACGCTATAGTGGGGAACCTGAGTTATGTCTCGGATTCCTTAATCAGTTGGGCATATACCTCGAGATGCTTCCTCATGCCTTCCCTACTGTGCACAGTAGGGTTGGACTTATGATTTCTCTCCTGGCTGGCAAGGCATTGGGCAAATCCATTATGGGAGACGGAGAAACCCATAATATATAATTTTACTCAATTTGTGGCCTCATTTAAAAGCGTATTTGATGTGCCAAGTCGCGGGACCTTGGCTTCCAAACATCTGATAACTATCTGCCAGGGTAACCGCACAGTGGCGGAATATACAATCGAGTTTCGAACCCTAGCAGCCGAAGTAGGGTGGAACAATGAGGCCCTGATAGCTGCATTCTCCCGAGGGCTTTGCAAGTACATGAAGGACGAGATTGCTGCTCGTGACCTACCTAATAGTCTGTGTGAGATGATATCCTTTGTCATGCTCATAGATACAGGGGTCCGGGAGAGACTGTCATTTAAGGAGCGCCTGTGGAGGCATCCTACCAGCATGTCCTACAGCTTTTTCTTGCCCACCCTCACCTCCCATGCCTCCTGGTTCCAACACTATGGGTGGTGAACCTATGCAGGTGGGGGCTACCCGCCTCTCTGCAGCAGAGAGGACCCATAGGGACTATGTCTGTACTGCGGTAAGAAGGGTCACTTCCTGAAATCATGCCTGGTACGTCCGGGAGACGCTTGCACCAAAAGATCCTGTCGGGGACAGATCTTAGATGGCATCTCACAGTCCCCTGAAGCCTCTAAACCCTTGCTGGACATAGTCCTATCTTGGGCCAAAGAGTCTATCCCTGTGCCTGCTCTTATAGAATCTGTTGAGGCAGGTTATTTTGTAGACGCCGCATTCGCTGAGCATTTTGGGATTCCTTTACTGCCTCGTGACACTCCTTTGGCAGTTGAAGCAATTGATGGCAGACCCCTGCTACCAGCACATATTACCCACGAGACGGCCCCACTTACCCTAAGCGTGGGAGCCCTGCATAAGGAAACCCTGAAGTTTCAGGTGATAAACTCCCCCCACTATGCTATTGTATTAGAGTTCCCATGGTTACAAAAACATAACCTTAAAATTTACTGGAGCACGTGTGAGATATTGTCCTGGAAGACTAACTGCGAGGAGTTGTGTCCTTCACGTCCCATCAGACTTGCCTGTGCAGAGTCTCAAGGCCTACCGGAGGTCTATTTGCAGTTTTCCAAGGTATTTAACAAAGTCCAGACCGGAGCATTACCTCCTCATAGACCGTACGATTGAGCTTTTGCCTGGGACTACGCCTCCGCGGGGTTGTATGTACCCTCTATCTGTGGAGGAGAATAAGGTCATGGAGGAGTATGTGGCTGATGCCTTGGAGAGGGGATTCATTCAGAAATCCTTATCCCCGCGGGTGCTGGATTTGTTTTTTTGTTAAAAAGAAGGACGGAGAATTACGCCCTTGTATCGATTTTCGGGGCTTAAACAAACTGATGGTAAAGAATGCGTATCCCATACCATTGATTACTGAGCTGTTTGACCACCTCAAAGGTTCTACTATCTTTACTAAGCTCAATTTGAGGGCGGCTTACAATTTGGTCAGGATCAAACAAGGGCAGGAAGGAAAGACATCGTTCAACACACGGAGCGAGCATTATGAATACCTGGTCATGCCCTTTGGGCTGTGCAATTCTCCCGCTGTCTTCCAAGAATTTATAAATGACATTCTGAGAGAACTTTTGCAAAGCTGCGTTGTCGTTTATCTGGATGACATCCTTACAAGGCTCAAGTTACCCTTCTTGGTTATGTTATATCCGCATCTGGGTTCGCGATGGACCCCAAAAAACTTCCTGCTGTGGTCCAGTGGCATCGTCCGGTGGGACTAAAGGAGATTCAAAGATTTTGGGGCTTTGCGAACGATTACCATTTTTCGACCATTGTAAAACCTATCACTGACATGACGCGGAAAGGAGCCAAAGTGTTAGAATGGGCTTCTGATGCACTCGACAACCTCAAGGCAGCATTCACTGTGGCTCCAATCCTGGTACATCCCAATCCTGCCTTCCCTTTACCCTGGAGGTTGATATGTCAGAGATTGGAGTAGGTGCCCTCCTTTCTCAATGGTCAGCTCCTGGAGAGGCTTTACGCCCTTGTGGCTACTTCTCGAGAAAACTATCTAAGGCGGAGATGGTTTATCATATTGGTGATAGGAAGTTGCTGGCCATAATCTTGGCATTAAAGGAGTGGTGTCATCTGTTGGAGGGTACTAGTTCCCCCATTTTGATTCTTACAGACCACAAAGAATCTGACATACTTGTCTGAGGCCAAGCGGTTGTCCTCCCGTCAGGCCAGATGGGCACTATTCCTATCCAGGTTTAATTTTGTGATTTCCTAACTTCTGGGCTTACAAAATGTGAAGGCTGACGCCCTGTCATACCAATTTTGTAGCAGGTCCAAGGAGGAGGTTCCTCCCGCTCCAATGATTCCTGCTGATTGCAGTCTTGCCATGATACGTACCTACATTACTTCTCCCCTTGGAGAGGAGATACTGGCCGCTCAGGCATCTGCCTCTGCTGAGACTTCTAGTGGGAGATGTTTTGTACCGGCTCAGTTCTGTATTAAAATTCTGGAGACACACCATACTTCCAAAATCGCTGGCCATATTGGGCGCGACCAGTTAATCTGGTCTTTGTCTAGACTGTTTTGGTGGCCGAGCCTGCCATCTGATTGTGCTGCCTTTACCGCAGCCTGCACCACGTGTGCTTAAAATAAGTCTTCTCGACATCTGCCAGTAGGCTTGTTCCAGCCTGTGGCCAACGGGGAACACCCCTGGTCACACTTGTCCATTGATTTTATGATCGACCTTCCTAAGTCCATGGGCTATACTGCAATACTAATGATTGTGGACAAATTCTCAAAAATGGCTCACTTTGTGCCACGGCTTACCATCCGCGCAGTAACTGGTGGTGGTATTTGCAAGGGAGGTGTTACGACTCCATGGTATCCCGAAGGTGATCATGTCTGATAGAGGAAGCCAGTTTGTTTCCCGTTTCTGGAGGTGTTTCTGTGGGCAAATGGGAATTCAATTGGCATTCTTCTCCATATACCACCCACAATCCAATAGTGCGGCAGAAAGGTCGAACCCAGCCTTGGAGCAATTTCTCCTCTGCTATGTTTCTGACCACCACAACAATTGGGCTACCCTGTTGCCCTGGGTGGAGTTTGCCAGAAATTGTGCTGTAAACTCTTCCACTCAGGGTTCCCCATTCTTGATCAACAATGGGTTCCAACCCTCAGTTCTTCCTGAAACCTTCCAAGCACAAGCTATTCCAGCACTTGATGAGCATTTGCATGCACTCTGTTCCTCGTGGGTTCGGGTACAGCATACCCTACGTGGTTCAGTGCAGCGACAAAAAAGACAGGCTGATACAGTGCTCACCTTTTCAATCACCCACTGTGTGTATATTTATATATTGCATTACTGTCATTCTCATAATAAAGGTTCTATTAACTATACCGTCTGACTCCTGGTTTTGCTTGCTAACTCTAACATTTAGCAACCTACAGAACAGATATTTACCAGCAGCAGGAAAAATGTCAAGAGTCGAGAATCAAAAGAGAAACTAGAAACCAGAGGCTCAAAAGGATTATTAAACAAATCGAGCACTACACAAGGACCAAAATAATTCAATACATAACTCTGTGTTGAGTATCATATGGTAATCTTAATCCATATATAAAAGAAAAACACCTATATAATAAAAACATGTGAACAAATAATCAATAAGATCTGTTTTAAATGGAACACATGGCAATGTAATATACTAATAGAATCCAAATTAATGCTAAAATAATACCATACATATAAATCAGTATAGACTCAAAACAAATTAAAAATTCTCAAATCCCGACTATATGAACAAGGAGACAAGCGACCAGGTCAATGTCCAGCTGGAATCACTCACTAAGTAATGGTCACAGTAAATCCACCGTAATCCAGTCAGATCTCTTCAGAGACAAACCGGATATAACAGGGCTCATCCACGATCATCCCACGGTGATATACCCAGTGGACAGCCTCCCACTATACTCTCCACCGGTCATAAAAAAACTATACATATACATAACACTCTCTGATCTATGGTCCCAAAGCCCTACACTAGGACCAAACATCAGAGGTACCCAGTATAGGACCACGGACACCCGGATGGAATTACCAGGTCTGCAATCAATAAGCCCTTAATAATCTAATGACTCTCACCACCATGAGATACACAACCTCACATATAATGGTTTCTGTCAAAATATAAAATAAAAATAATAAAATATGGTGAATCATAACAGACACAAAAAGGATAAAATATAAATTTTAATATATCTCAAAGTGTACACTTCTATATAAAAATCATCTCCAACCCTGGTACCTAGGGTTTTGGAGGGAAAAAATATATTAATACCCTTTGACTAATACGTATCAGTCTCTAAGGTAGAGCGAAACTTGGAACATAAAAATATATATTATATATATATATATATATATATATATATACACACATACACACACATCAAGCACCAGTTCTTATGGTGATAATAGAGAACTTCTGTCACAAGAATTTCTCACACTTGTATCCACTGTTGTCTATGAGACACATACATGATCAATACCAATCAATTTATCCAGTAATGGTCACAGACCTTCTTGTAACAATGTGCTAATTACCACGTGTATGCATCTGGATATAATGTTACTAAATTGTAGTGGTTATATACCCAGCAGGCCACTCACGGTTACTGAGATATAAGACAGTGTGCTTTTCAATACGGAGTCTCAATCTCCTCACCAGCCAGCCACTTGTATATCCCTCCGTTGAATTACACAGACGGCTTCATTCTGAAAACTTCTGTTACATGGGTGTTATTAATGGATCGACTTCCGTCTCAACTCTGCAAAACACCTATTCTCTGGGTGTAATGGGTTTCTGCTCTGTCTCTCTCACTTTTCTCTGTGAAATAAACATGTGATCGTCTCTAGTGTTAGTAGATTTATATTTTTAGTGAAATTCTTCTTCTTTTCAAACATATTCTCATGCCAAAGTTATTTTACTGTAGTGACATTGCATTCTCTACAGTTCCGCTCCAACTCCGCTTCAAAACTGTGGCTCTCGCCAATGCGTTTCAAAGCATACTTGCTTCTTCATCAGGGAGTCCTTGTGTAGCGCTTTATTTGAGAATACTTTTTCTTTGGGTTATTTGAGAGTGTGAACTTGTATCTGTAGCTGCTTACAGGGGCTCCAGACAATTTGTTCATACCTTTGTGCTCCACCAGTGTATATTATTCTAGAGGCTCAAAAGGAGCCTTATGGAAAAAATCTCCCAAAACCAAATTCAAGTAGGTGTGAGACACCCCTTGCACATCTGGTAATAAGGTGATATGCATCTGTAAAAGCACAGAGAGCTAAACTCTGTATCTTGATGGAACCAAGGCCAACTCATTTCTGAAAACAATCCTGAAGAAACCCTAAGACAATCTTAAATAAAATTTGCATTGCCGCAACCCCTGGTCTTCACACCACTTATAAAATAAGTACCAAATCCTATGGTATGTCTTGGATGAAACTGGTTTGAGAACTTTCAGCATAGTGGCAATGAGAGTCAGAAAAGCCTTTCTTCCTCAGTATACTGGCTTCAAGAGACAAGCTATCATAGCCAGCTTCTTTACTCCTGGATGACACAGAGAACCCAGAATCTAGAAGTCTGGAAGCTGAAGGAGCTGAAACAGCACTGTCGTAGAGAGCGAGAAGATTCCAAAACCAGGCCCAACAGGGCCAGTAGGGGGCAATCAGAATGCCATAAACTAGCTCAATCCTGATTTTCCTCAATACACTGGGAATCAGAGGAAAGGGTGCAAACGTATACCAGAGTAACATTCTACTGAATGACCATAGTGTTCACAGAGAGCAAGAGGGTCCCGGTATCTGGAGAACAACATGGGAACTTTGTGGATTTCATGGCCTCTCAACTGAAGTACAGTCTGATGACCACCACATGCAGACTATGGTGTAAAACACTGCCTGAGCTCCCAATTCCTGGGATCCATATGCTAGGACCTGAGAAAATCTGCCACTATGTTTGGAATGAGGAGAGAGCTGATACTCAATAAATCAGTGGTTGATATATGCCACCACAGTCACATTGCCTGGCTGAGCACACACTGGTGACCCCTGAAGGTACCGAGACCAATGAGGCAGAGTTAGGCAAATCACCTAAGATCTGCTGCACATTGATGGACAGAAACTTTCCGCTTTGGTCCATCCTATCACTCAATTCAGAATGACTATTAGCCACCCCAATGACAGATGAGACCTCCAAAGCCATCAGTGAAGATCAAACTTCATCCAGCAGGACAGAGATAACACTGAAAAGAAGCCACTGTTGTTTGGACTGATTATTGAGGATCTCCAGTCTGCAGATACAGCATTTGTGATTGGGCAAATGGGACTCCCTCCAAGGCAGAAATCAGATAACCCAGCATCTTCGTGTACTCCCAACACCACCCCGAACAGACAAAGCAGGGCTCGAGACACCTGTCAAGACAATGACAACATCTTGTTCTCTGGCAGAAAGATTGGTGCATGAAGAGTGCTGAATCTCATGCCAAGAAAATGAAGGACCTGGAGCAGAACCAGAGATGACTTCTTGAGACACAGGACCCAACCTTGAAGTTCTAGGATAGCACATAGGTCTGAAAATGTAGGTCTCCTTTAAATGAGTCTTTAACAAAAGGTTGTGCAGATAGAAAATACAGAATTCCCTAGAGAGAATGTAAGCAGCCAAGACCTGCGTGAAAACCTGCAGAGCAAACACCAACCCAAAAGTAGGGGCTGTGAACTGAAAATGATGGTGCTGAAGGGAAAATTGCAAGAAACATTGATGGTTTGCATGGATAGGAATATATAGATATGAGTCCTTTATGTCTAGGGAGGTGAAAAAACCTTCCTGGACATAGAGGCGATGTTTGAGCATAAAGACTTCATCTTTAACAGAGACGTGATAACAAAACTGTTGAGAAGCTTCTAGATTAGAACAGGACCGCAGGTGCCATGCTTTTAGAGGACTTTGAAAAGGTTTGAGTGGAAACCCATGAACATTTCCGGAGGAAGAACCGGTACCAAGCCCTGCATGTCAAATAGGGAAGAAACCACTTCTAAAAATTGAAGGCCTCAGGTCAGATAGGGTGGAACCTCTGAACATTGAGAAAAGGGACTTGATGTCTCTATATGATACCCTTCTGAGCTTCCCCGCAAAACCCACTGGTCCACCATTGAGAGTGACCATGTACTTTCATTGTGAAACAGGCCAATAAATTAAATACCCAACCCTGCAAATCACTAAGTCAAAAGTAAGCGACATGTGATTCTTGAGCTGTTGGAGCCTACAACTCATCCCAAAACAGAGATGAAAAGAGTTGTCACCAGCAGCTGAGTATAGCCACAATGCGGTTTACCTCTGGTCAAAGTAAAGAAGGTTGTGTGTGTTCGGAGGTCTGAAAATCAAAAATTACTTAAAGGAGAACTGTACCCATATAGCACTGGTTTGCCCACCATCAAGTAATGACATATCTGTAAAATTAAAAATTGTGACAAGTGCAGGAAGAAAAAAATGTAACATTTGAGTGCTAGAGTGGTGGATCAATATATTGCAAAGCCACTTTGTTCATCTCTCTGGTATTTAACAGGTCAACAAATATGTTTGTAAACACATGGCAAAATAAGGTTAGTACACATCTGTAGATATAAGTATTACCTAGTTAGAGGGTTTTTTTGCCCAGAAATGCACCTCTAAGAGCCATATGTTAAAAATAAAACTGAAGACATTTTGAAATAAACCCATTTCCTCTGTAGAAGACAAAAAAAAAACACAAATTTCTACGTTTACGATAGTTGTGGCATTCAACCCCCTAAATGCTAAAGAAGTCTCTAGCACATTGTGAAACAACGAGTTGGAAACCTCCAGCGTCCAGGGGGTTAAAAATCCCCATTTACAACAACCGGATAGTTATCAGCTCTACCTATTCGTATAATAGGCTCACTCTGGAATTACTTTTTTCTTTAGAACACACTGCTCTTAGTCCTAAGAAAACACACACACACACAGTAACTTAAAGGGATAGTAATGTTTCACAAAAACAGCAGTTCCAATTAATCTTCATAGTATTTGAGCCATAGAGTGTTATTTCAGTTCTGTCAGAGTTGTAGTTCAAGAGTAATTGAATGATAAGGTATCCCCCTCCTGCCCCTTTTACCTAGTATAACAATGCTCTCCTCAGATGTGGAATCTGGTTGCTTGACCAGACAGATAACAGCAACGGACAATCTTCTTCTTACTGTGAGAACAATTAAAATCCTGCCCCCCCAAACAGGTTTTTCAGCTTTTTCCTTTATCTTAATTGAACATTGTTCCTCTCTGCAATCTACCTGGGCACCTCCCGGTGCTCTGAGCTGAGCAGAATTATATCCGTAAAAGGGGTGGGAGGGGGATACTTTATCATTCAATTGCTCTTGAACTACAACTCTGACAATATTGAAATAACACTCTCCAAGGCCCAAATACTATGGTGATTAATTAGAGCTGCTTTTATTATGAATATTACTATCCCTTTAATAGCCATATAGAATTTTTATTTCCTAGTAGCAAACTAAAAATGGGAAGCCACTACACCATACGTGACAAATGAAGATTCCCATTGATTTAAATCAGTATTTTAATTCCTTGAATGCCAACTTTTTTTTTTTGCGTGAAAGTATTTTACCAGGAAGAATACATTGAGATTGTCTCGTTTTCAAGTATGTCCTGGACGCATTTCATCTACCTCAGAAGAGGTAAAGGCTGAGCTGACCTTGCCAGGACTAGAACCTGCAACCTTGTGGCTTAAACAGATTCTATAGCTGGTACATTAACCAGCTGAGCAATCTCAAAGGCATTCTCCCATGCATTTCCATAAAAATCAATGGGAATTATAGGAATCCGTATCTGTCCCCTACATTGCAGTTGGTTTGCCCCAGAATCGCAACTTGTGTGTTTTAGACCAGGGGTGGGGAAAAATTCCCATTAGTTCGGGTGATAGCCTAGCCTCCTTTTTTTTTTTTTTTTTTTTTTTTAAACTTCTGGCTCCTAAATTTTGGAGATATTATATATACATCCGTGTGCATACACCTCATAACCCTTTGAGTGCCAGAGAGGTGTACAACGCATTGCGTACCCCTCTGGCAAAGGGTTAACAGATTCCTAATTGAACCCTAAAAAACTGTTTAGTTCCAAAATGTTTATATTTTGTATACCTGCTTTAGGCACTGTTAAAGGGGAGCATGTATACACCACCCACACAACCTAGCATTGCATTCCAGATTCCTGAGAGATTTCCACCCCTGATTAACCCTTTAAGTGACAGGGGGTAGACAGATTGCAAAGCAATGCGTTGCATACCTCTCTGTCTCTCAAAGTGTTATCCCCATAACTTGTAGAATGGCCTATGTTAGGAGGATTTGCATGCAACTTCACATTATAAACACTTTGCATTTTATTGCAGAATTTCTTAAAGGCATAGTAATCCTTTATTTTGACTTTACATTTTCTGGAAGTGTATACTATGTAAAGTCAACCTTGCATACATGTTTATTTTTAACCTTATGACCTTGACAAGGATCTTCCTGTACCAGTTTCCAGTATCAGGGACTACGAAAGTGATACAATGTGAAAATAATAAAAAGGAAACAAGAGCTTACAGAGATAGAATTACAGGGCATCACTATGGTGTTTTCATGGTCGACTCACTGGAAAAACTCTGGAAAGGGAGATCCAGGGATTTAACAGTCATACAAAAAAATAAGCAGTGACTTTACATGCTATACCCTTGCAGAATATTCAAAGCCATAACGGTCTCCTTTTGTACCACATACTTTGGAATATGTTGGTGCTTTATGGCATCAAGGCGATCACTTTAGCAGATAATTTATCAAAACCACTTAAGGACTGGCGCACGCACAGCACATAAAGGGGACCACCCCATACATGTTGGTCTAAATAGTTAGCAGGGCTTAAAACTTTAAGTCCTTTGCTACTAGCCACTGCAAGCCAAAACATACTCACCAGGGCTGAATTTCTACTCGCCATGGCTAAATTTTGAACCCTGTAGTTAGTATATGTAGCGACTAGATGTTACAACGTTTTCGTTAATTTTTTAATAAAATCGCTATTTTGCTGAAATTAAAACAAATTAATATTGTCCTGCACCCTACTTCTGGACAGACAGTGGTTACTAGCCCTGTACTGCAGACTATCACTCTTCCTCTGCTCCCTTCCGATGATGGAGGCTTTCTGTATGCAAGCTGGAGCACTCTCATTGGCCAAAGATCGCTCCAGCTTACATGCAACAAGCGCCCACCATCAGGAGCCTGGGTCGAGGGAGGGGACAGAGGAAGCGTGACAGACTGCGGTACAGAGCTAGTAACCACAGTCTTTCTGGAAGTAGGGCACAGGGCAATATTTAGTAGTTTATTGTCAGCAAAATAGCAATTTTATAAATGTATAAATCTAGTCTCTACATAAACTATTTAGACCAGCATGTATAGGAGTGATAGATCCCATTGAGCTTCACCCCGCACATTCAGGGCTCCCCAAACAGCATGCAGCACAGCAGGGAGCCCTGAATTCCATGATGTGCCAAGACAGTCACTGGTACTTAAGTGCCGAACAGCCATGACGGTCCTGGCATGGCACTGGACGTTAAGGGGTTAAACATTCAGCGGACCCTAAGTATAAGTGGAAAAAAGAAGAGAAATTGTGTCAAACTACAGAAAACACACAAATCCCCAGTGAATTAAACTGGGCTGTTAACCCATATGCTGACAGAGTTCCTCAATATATTCCAAAACCCTCCAGCATTCAAGGGTTTTAAAGCACCATTTAAATCAATTTATTCTCTTTTTATTCCTTATGGTGGTTGATTTGCCCCAGAATGTCTCCATGCCTTCTTTGTACGTGTGTACAGTCTTTCATCTAGAAAGTATCAGGAATTCTCATTAAAATATAAGGTCTCATGTAAACACAGAATGGAACAAACCACAGGGCATGAAGTGTCAGTGTGTTTGTAACCTGTGGCCCTCTACCCCTCTCATTGGCTGTATGTACCAGGTTAAGGCCTGCCTTGAAGAACATTGGTGTAAGAAAAAAGGGGATTTTTTGGTTTCTATTGTATAGAAAGCAAACAAAATAATAGTGCACATTTAATCATTTTTAACCTTTTACTCTGCGGCATATTGCCTGCTTGTCACCAGTCTTAACCCTTTGAGTGCCAGCGGGCTACGCAACACATTGCAAATGTGTTGCGTACCCCTCTGGCACTCAAAGGGGTTAAGAGTGAAGTTTATTTTTTTCACATAACACGGCCATAATATGCTAAGCTTCCCACCGTGCCAGGGTACTCCATTATAAGCAAGTCCTAAACTATATATGCTTTGTCCTACAATCTGAACCTCTCCTGCTTTACTCATTTACTAACCTTAATTTACTTTATCCTGAGAGCTGAACCTTTGCCAGATTTACTCACTGATGAAGAGAGAGACTCTGATAGGCATTATAGAGTGTCCTAAAGACAACGAGAAGCATTATAATATTGTATCTATGGTGGAAGAGGTATTTAAAGCAAAAGAAGATGGTCAAAACTTCCAGAAACACAATTCCAGTCCATATTTAGTTAACCCCTTTCAGTGCCAGAGAGATAGCTAGTGCATTGCAGTGCAATGCATTGGGCTCACATTTAAAATAGCTGGAGCGCAACCAATTTTCAACAAAATACCCTTTTTACTCTGGTGTATTGCCGGCTTGTCACCACTATATTAAAGTGTAATTTTTAGTCACGTAGTATGGCCATAGTAAACCAAGCTTACCACCACACCAAGGTACCTCATTCTAGGCATGTCCTAACAAAGCTGGCAAATATTCAGCTCTCGGCATACTATTTCCATGATATGCAACTAAAACCTTATCTTTAATAGAGTGGTGACAAGCAGGCAATACAACGCAGAGCAAAGAGCTAACCCTTTGAGTGCCAGAAAGGTATCCAATGCATTGGATAAATCTCTGGCACACAAAAGGTTAATACAGATTAAAAATGGATGTGCACCAATATTTTGGTCTTTGTTTTCAGCCCTTTTGGTCATAACTGGTTGCAGTCCAACAATTTTAAGTGTGTGTGTGTGCACATACCAAAACCTGGATTGTGTGGGGTCATATAAAATTCCCCCAAAATCAGAGATTAAAAACACCACAACACACTGGGTTCCTGCTACATCTTTATTTGGGAGGATTTTTTTTTTCATTTAATTTAAACCTATTTCTTCTTTTCTCCCCCCATCTCTGGCTACACAAGACCCCTTTCCCTCCCCCATGACGACCAGAAAGGAAGCACAGGAATCTCTGGGTGCACACAGGAAGAAAAAAAAAAAAAAAAAAAAAAAAAAAAAGCCATACAATGAAACTGACAAAAAAAAAAATATATATATATCCCAAATATCTGGATCTGGAGACTGGTTTTCAAATCAGGTATAAATAAATTAGAGAGTTTTCAAAGATACTAAAAATCTTGCATGCCTACAGTGCAAGAAAAATTGCCTAAATGATAAACATCCCCAGGCTGAAGGAGGGATGTAAAGAGTCATTCACAAATGTAAGGAATACGCTCTGAAGCTGCAGGGTGGCAGACATTGGACATTTCAATTACTATACAGAAAGCATGCTAGAGACTTGGAATAGTCTTCCAGCAGATGTGGCAGAAGCTAAAATAAGAGGATACAATAGGTTCCAAGCAGATGTGAAAAGGGCAGCAGGATGAAGACATACACTGGATTTTTAACATTTCCCCTGTATGACAAGGGTGCTCAATCTTTGGATCTCCAGCCAGCTGTTGGAGATAATGGGAGTTATAGTCCCTTAATAGCTCTAGGTCCAAAGACTGACTAACCATCTGACAAACTGAATTGGCAAATCAGTGGGTTAACTTAGGAACTGCCCCCCCACTATCAACAACAGTCGGCTGACATTAAATTGCCCTCTGTTCTAGCTGGTGATTGTTAGATCTGAGATAAGCACCTTAGGCTGTCCAGCTGCTGTGAAGTACAGACACCATGGAAATTGTAGTCACCAACAGTTGGAGAGCTAAAAAGTTAACTATTCCTAGGTTAGATCAAAACCACTGAAATGACATAGCCACCTCCCTCCTCCCCCAGGTCCTCTAGCTGCACTTCTTACTGCAAAACATACAGAGCAGGGAAAAGAAAAAAAAAAAATTCTCACGCACAGACTGCCAGGAAACACGCCTTGCACAGCACATGCAGAGAACAGAGAGCATGTCACAGCTGGGACAAGGACTCTGACAAACAGGGGGAGGGGAATATGGACAGAGAGAGAAATATAGGGGGAGAAACAAAGGGGGAGAGCGATTGTGTGCATCTGTACCAAATTCAATATGTAGGTTTCATTGCTTTCAGCCTGAAAATACATTACTGCTCAAAGTAATAATAAAAAAAAAATAAAAAAAAAAATAATAATAATTAAAAAAAAAAAAAAAAAAAAAAAAAAAAAAGACAGTTTCATTCAAACAAAACAAAGGGTCCTAAAAATGTTGATCTGGGGAGTTAAAAAAAAAAAAAAAAAAAAAAAAAAAAGTGTGAGGTAAATTTGATTAAAACGTAGGAAGCTTGGATACAGCACTCAGGACACTGCCCGTCCTCCCTCCAGTTCACCTCCCCAATTACAATTTTTAAATAGGGGAGAACAGTTACAGCATGCACAATAGAACCATCCTAAAGCCAGACAAAGGAGGCAATGGGGCCCACAGCATATTACATGGACAATGCTACATATGACAGTTATGGTGGTAGGATGTAGGGGAAATGAGGAGTATAAATTGGAGTTCCTGGCCCCCCTCCTCCCTTTCATTTCAAGCTGTAGGTCCCATCGAGGCAGTTGCTTCCTAAACAGCAGCATGTCGGAGGTTGTGACCCGGGACAGGTGGATTATGAGGTTCCAGCCGGGTTATCAATGTTTTTGTCTGAGTGTGACAGAAGTGTGTAGGAGTTTCCTCATGAGTGGGGGTCCCCGGGTCTCCTTCTCCAGAAGCAGGAGTGCACCTTATTACCTTTACACACGGAAACAGCGCAGTCCTGCAGCGCTCCAGATTCCAGCGTTTAAGGCAGAAAATGTTATTAAATTTCAGGGCTGCAAAATGTCAAATGTTTTTAGCCCCACTTAAGTTTTTTTTCCTTTTCTTTGTTAATCACAACATACTTTCCAATCCAAAGGAGAAAAAAAAAAAAAAAAAAGTCTCTCCAATGACGCTGGTCCATACAAGGTACTGGGAGTAGGACCTCCCAGGAGCACACAAATAAAATAAGAGCAGGCACACCTTATGCCACCACAAATTCAGAGTTGAGTTCAGCCTTGACATCTGGTTTCCACAATGAGTCCTCAAAGTCAATTTCAAGGCTTCCCTCCCCACTAGATGCACTGCTGTTACTGCTGGTCCGACTGGACTTTCTTGTGGGTAGCCAATGATATGGAGCCCTGGAGTCTCTCCTTGCCTTCCTACGCAATCTTTTTTGATGCATTAGCAACTGCAACCGCTCCACCTTGCAGCGGGTCGCCCTGTTTTCAGTCTGACGCAGACGGTCACCTGAGAATGAAAAAATATGCAGCTTAAACAAAGCTCAGATTGTGTGTGGACAGATGTAAGTATAGCACATCTACCTCTACTCCCCTAAGCTACCCCTCACCCACAAGCTTCCAATGCCCATCCCATGGGCCAGATGTGGTCCCCCTGGTAACCTGCTTGTCTCCCTCTGTTAGCCACCCCTCCCACAATTGTATAGTTTATTGCTTTGTTGACTTTATTTAGAACTCCCTATGGGTAAACTGTCTTGACAGTTTATTGTGAAATGTACTGCCCTGCTACTTTTGTGCATCTCACATACATATATGTATTTCAGATCATCTAGACCATTGTTGAATACTTGGACACTTTCATGATGTCATCACTTGGACATATGACTTAAAATGTATAAGACAAGGTATTGTCTTCTACCAACAAGAACAGGAACTCCTACATGCAGAGCACAAACTTTTTCAGACAGAAAGTGAAAACACTCCTGTTGCTCTGTGCATCTATACTAAACTTGGAGGGGTGCCAGTGCCAATTATTAAAGCACACACTATTCAGTTAGGGTGTGTATTGAATGGCTGAAGGAGCAGTACTGATGACTACAGTGTCCACACCTAGAGTCACTAGAACCGGAAATTTTGAAAAAAAATTATATGTATATACTGCTCTGTTTTCTGTCGCTGTTGAAGGGCAGCATGGCCACCCACCACATAAACAGTCTTCGTAAATTCCCAGAAAATGTGGTTCTTGGACACACAGCCCGACTGCACCATTACTAATGGGGGAAATCAACAGTGAACTACACCAATATATGTTTCAGGTGGGCAACAAGACTTTAAAACAGAGCTCTAGCACCACCTGGAAATACCTTGCAATGCATGTGGTGCCTTAGGCCACAAAGCATATTTCCCCTATGTAAGCCATTCCTCAGAAAATGTAGTCAATAGTTAAACTTATTGGGTGCTAGAGAGCGCTCCAACTCATTATGAAACAGTGTTGGTGACATCCATGGCATCCAAAAGAATAAATATGGGAAAAGAAAATGTGCATAGTGTTATGCCTGTTTATGTTTCCAGGTGGACACAATCATCTCAAATGGCCTGTAAAATATTGCTTCTCTTCCACTGAAAGAGTTAACAGCCTGAGGATTATCAGCTGCACACAGGCATTGAATATTTTATCATGAGGCTCCCACTGCTTCCTGCTGTATAATGGGATATGCTCACCCCTCCCACACGCAGTCGCTCTTTGTTCTCCTTACACAAAACACACAGAATGAAACTGGCCAGATGCATGCAGACCCTCCCCCCTCTCACCCACACCCTCCCTGCTAGGATGGGGGGGGGGGGGGGAAGAGATGGCTCTCCCTCCTAGGGTTTTGTCTATTAACAAGCTGCCTCCAGGAGCAAGTGTGAGAATGTGAACACAAAAAGCATACATACAACCCCTCAACTTCCTTGACCGGTCATCCATAGCAAACCCCCCACTCATTTACCACTACTGACCCCACTGCCTTGTCAGCCTGGTCTCATGTCAGCCCCCACAGCAAAACAGATATTCTAGTCCAGCAAAGCTCTCCCTCTTCATTAACCACTTGAGTACTAGAGACAATTGATACATGGTTTCACAATATGTTGGCGAATTATCCAAGGGGTTACAATTACACTGTAAGCCAGTCCTTTCCCCCTTCCATGTATTATGGTTTATTCCTGTAAAGTCAAGTGTGCCGGTATGTAACCGACTACAAAAAGACTATAGGTCTTATTCATCAAGATAAACAAGTGCAATTCTGGAGCAAACCAACTGCAGTGTGTGTGTGTGTGGAATTGCTGCCGATTGAAATACACAATGCATTTAGAATCCTCACTGGCATTCAATGGTAAATAAATACCTTTAACCCTTTTGACCCTTGGAAAGCAATGCTTTGTTTAACTCAGAGTTAAATCAATGGGAATTTGCTGAACTCATTTCAGCACAAAGGTGCAGTTGATTTGCCCCAGAATTGCACCTCTGTAGCCCAATGAAGAATGCCCAGTGAGCCTTCTACATAAAACAAAAAGAGTGGTACAATTCTGGAGAAAACTAAACCAAATTTTAACATATGTTGAAAACAGTTATTCCTAGAATGTCCCTCTTATTTAACGTTGAAGGCTAGCACTATCCAATGCATTGCAAAGAATTTGTTGGAGAGCCCTGGTAGTCAAGGGGTTAAAAAGCATCATTACATCCACATTCTTCTATTCTATGGTGCCTGACACTAGCAGAATTTGACATGAATCCTGCACATATCCATCTATTAGAGGGAGTGGATTGATTTTTTTTTTTTGTGTGTGGAGAGGTATATAAGGAGGACACAAGATCTTGGATTCCCACGTTAAGCCACCGACAGACAGTAAATCCCTGAGTGGGGGTTGGAAGCTGCATTGTGAGGGCTCCTTTCTGAAAGGCCTTTGTCTGGTCCCCTGCCCCCTCCCCACTCATCTGCAGGCAACTGAACAAACACAGGCAGCAGCCTCCACCCCATTTCATATAATGAGGGAGGGAGAGGGGTCAGGTAACCCATTCAGTGCTGAATGAGACATGACCTACCTCCTCACACTGCTAAACCACAGGCCAGTGAGCTATAAAGGAAAGAATAACCAAGTATAGATTTGCCTTATTCAGCTTTAAATAGGTGCAGTCTCTGTTTCTGATATACCCAGTTAATCTGATTTTTCTTATGGAAAAAAGGCACTGGGGACATTGCCATTTACTTTGTAGTTGGATTAATTTATCACTGCTCCACCCCTCCCCCTGCACACAAAGGTGGAATTAACTGTGTCCTTCACTATTTTGCAGACATAAGATACTAAATAAAGTTTCAATTATAGAGCAAACCAAATTTCACCATGAGAGTAAAAAAAAAAAAAAAAAAAAAAGAAGTATGTATGTATAGTTTATTATATATTCCTATTCATGTAAAAGGTGCTTTTCACTCATGAATGCTAGGTCTTCAACGCATTCCATCACTACCTTTGGTGACCTCTGTCATTCAGGAGGTTAAAAGCCCCATTTGCACCAATGGTAATTTGGGGATTACTGTTCCCAGTGGTCCAGCTGGTTTGATCCAGATTTGCACTTCTTTAGCTGACTGAAATGCACCTGAAGGGCCATATTCAATAGGCAGTTGGTTGTTTGGAGTATAATTATAATTTAAAGAGGGAGGACATCTACACTAGTGGTAGACAACCCTGGTACTCAAGAGCCACCAACAGTGCACATTCAGGATATCCCAGCTGGAGCACAGATGACTATTCAAAGTGACGGAACTAGTCGTTAGCCCACTTGTGCTCCAGCAGGGATATCCTGAAAATGTGCACTGTTGGTAGCTCATGAGAAAAAGAACTGGCTACCACTTATCTACAGAGACCAAATGGGTGCTCTTTACTCACCACTAGGTTTACATGGGCGGCTCTGGGATTGGCAGTGCTCTGCTAGGTGAGTTGTCTGCTGAGGGTCGGTGTTTCGGGGTGAGGTAGCCTTAGCAGTCCTGGTCTGGGATGCACACTGTGTGTGGCAACGGAGTGTGGTAAGTGAAGGTGGCATGCCTTGGTAGTGACGAGTAGCACTCAGCAGATCATTGAGAATTTGCAAGATGGTCCCAATGTCCCTACGTGGACGTCCTGCGCTGTCTTGGCAATGTGGATGCAACGTGCCTGCAGCAAGAAGAGGCTAAACTCAAATCCACATACTAGAAAACATTTAAAGTGATTGTTAAGAGAATAAGTCATTGAACAAACAGTAGATAAAAACCTTACTGATATAGAAAGGTTAAGACAAGATTTGATAAAGATCAAGGAATAATCCAAAACACTAACACTTCTACTTGTTCTTCACTGGATAAAATACTAATTATAGTATGTGATTATGAACTGTAAATTCAGTCTGGTGATCAGCAGAGAGACACTTATTCCTATAACATAATCCTCTCTTTACTAGAGGGTGAGATGGTATAGTAAAAGAAGCTATTTGTTTTGCAGATGACACTTTTACAAAATATGAAATATAGCAGGACAAAACACAAAATTACACCCATCTTTTCTACTTTCATTTAGTGTTGCAGTTCAACTTAGTACCAGCCAACAACGTGTATTCTACCCTCCCGATATATGACTTCCTGAAGTACTAGAAATCCCACACTAGTCTGAGTTTATTTTCCAGGGGCAAGTTGGCAAAGTCTTGCTGCAGACAGTATTGCAACAAAAGGGAGGTGCACTAAAGCAAGAGAAAGTCTCTAATCAAGTATGCAAAAAAACTAAAGTGTGAGTAATCGTGAAGCAAACTAATTGCACCAGTAAATGGACCAATATAATGCAGCTGGTTCCACAAATGCTCATCAATAGTTTAATGAATATGATCCCATGATCTCTACATCTTGAAAACGAAGCTTCATTAACATAGGAACCGTAAAGTTACTCACAACAGTGAGCTTGCCATCGCTAGCATTCGAGGGGCTAAAAGTCCAGTTTAAATCAAATCGAGATTTTTTTTGTGCCCCCAGATTCTAAGAGATGTATCTCTCCCTAATAATAAAATAAGAATAACTGTAGGAAGGATTTATATACAGCAGAGGGTCCTGTTCATGTAAAACGCAGCACAAAAAAAAAGTTTAACCAGAGGACTGTCCAATATACAATGTGTCAGACACCTTTCTGGCACTCAAAAGGGTTAAACTGTTACAACTCTGGAATGACACTTCCCAGCCGTGGTAGTGTTCTCGTTTTACTCAACAGGAAATGAATTACAATACATGTTGTTTCGTTTCTCAGCAAAAAAATGTTTACTAGCCCTTTAATGAAAGATCATTTGCTAGGTTCACGAAGTGTCTTACCAGAAAATGTCCCTGAGAAGACACCAGGCGCGTGATTAACAAAGCTTTCAATGATGGCACCAGGCTTCCGGGATCGACTGGATGGCGAGGAGCTGGTCCCCTCACTGCTTCCATTGCTGCATTTAACCTGCTGTAAGAGGAAAAAGTAACACCAACTTAAATTCCAAACTGTTACTTGATATGAAAGAAAATTAGCACTTGTGATGAAAGGAAAAAAAAAACAAAGTGGTAGACTGGTTGCCTGAGGACAATGGGAGCTGTAGTCCAATAGCTGCAGTCAACAGTTGCCTATCCCATGTTAAACCATGCTCCATATAATCCATAGTTTACTCACCTCTGCACAGGGTGATACTGTGACACCTTGTCCGTGGGAGCGGAAGACACTTGTGGTGAGGGGAGAGGAATGGGTGCCATCGCAATGAGAGGAAGAAGCTGGTGCTGATGTAGAGGGGGGAACGGAGCTTTGTGTGCAACTTGCCAGGCGAGAGAGGGCAGGGGCAGTGCTTGTGTGCAGGGTGCGGTACTGAGGGGCTGCAGCGGGCTCAGCTCCCCTGGCGATAAGGTGACGATGCTGGAGGTGAGACCCACCAGCCTGCTGAGCTGCCAACTGAAGCTGCACAAACATCATGTGATCTCCAACACGTAGGGCCAGGGTGAGGGGGGAACGGCCAGAGAGAAAGTCATTCACCTGAGGAGGGATAGGACAAGTGAGATGGGAACTTCTGTGCCAAAACATTAATTAAAACTTTCATAACATTACCCTTAGTAAGACCCCCCCCCAAATTTGCCACAGGACAAAATACCCATGCAGGATGTCTACAAGCATCTTGTGATAGCCAGTATTAAACATTTGAGTGCCAAAGAGGTATCCAATATGCTGGATCCCTCTTTTGCAAAATGTTAAAGTTAGGACACATAGTAAACATATCAGAGAAGAATCTAAACCTTTAAAACCAGACGTAGTCTACTGTTGGGCATTGAGCTGTTCCCAAAACATCCAGTGGCTGGTTGGGGCTGAAAGAAGTTGCAGTCTCAAACAGTGTGAGATTCAACACTTTACTACCTCTGCTTTACACCACACGGGATTCTGATTCCCATGCAGCCTTGTCCCCACAAAATCACCTAAAACCCATTTATTGACTTGTGCAAAGACGCAGTGGTTGCTGTGACACAACTTCCAAAATTAGCCACATTTAACCATTTGAGTGCCAGGGAGGTACACAAAGGGTTAATTCTAACAAAAAAAAAAAAAAAAAAAAAAAAAAAACACCACACACACATAACAGAAGGAGACCGAACACCAACCCAGCCAATATACACAGGAGCAGCTTTCCATCACGACTTGATCATACAAACAGATCTATGAATGCAGCTCCCCTCCCCCCACGTCACGACTCACACCCCCCACCTCCTCCGCATCAGTGGACAAAGAGCAGAACATTAACCCTGAAAGTGCTAGAGAATTCACACAAATAAGCTATGTATATATGACAGGTACAGAATGTACCCTATGTATATATACGCACAGCTCCTCTCCCTGCTTTTATCAAGCTGCTCTCTCTGACTCACCCCCCTCCAGCCCACGCCTGCAGGAACAACTAAAAATAGCAGAGTCCAGCACGCAGTCAGGAGAACAAGGCCACAGGGTGGAGGGGGAGATGTTTAGTACAGGTACAAGCCATTAGAGCTTGGGGTTGTGTCTGCTGGGGAAAGGGACAACACAGAGCCCTGTGTTAAAATGAAAAGTGGAGTCATCCTGGGGCAAACCCATTGCACCCATAGGACGGACACACACACACACACACACACACACACACACACACACACACACAAGAACTCCCATTGATTTGAATTTAGCCTCTGCAATGCATTGGAAGCCACTAGCATTAAGGGGATTATAAACAGAATTTCAAAAGGGAATTTGTCTTTGCACTTGTATTTGATGCAGTTGGTTTGTAATAGAATTACTCTACATTCCTTCCATACATAGGTCCATATGTATAAAAGCAAACTGGAGTTTTTCTGGATAACCGCAGCACAGGGGACAAATAAAAATTCTTGTTAAACTAGGCTTTTAACCCCTTGAAAGACAGAGGTCTCCAATGGATTGCGAAACAATGCACTGGAGAACACTGTAGAATTCAAGGGGTTAAAAAGCATGGAATTTTAAAAATATGAGCCGGGCAGCTAAAGTGATAGGAGTGTCAGCAAGTGGCACAGTGAAGGTTTTGTGGTGGAGGCAAAAAAAAATAAAACAAACAAAAAAAAAAGAATAATAAATAAATCCATGGTCAGCTACATCAGAACTGTGCAGAGTGTTAAAACCTACCAGTACTGAATCACATGGGCCTCTGGACAGAAGTCCACTCAATACCATTGATTTCTGACTTAAGACAAACAAATTCCAGCAAAATACTAAGCTTGCACCTTTAAGAGGCAGAGTACACAGGACCGGCAAGAGGGAGGGGGAAGACAGAAAGATTTACTCCCTCCCCTCACCATCTGATTAGCAACCAGTTTGTTTGCCAGTAGGGGAGAGCTTTTGCGTCATAGCGTGCATGGTGACACCAGACAGAATGTGGTTATCCCCTCCAAACACCCCTCCCCCAAAAGATAACGCCCTGTGACCTCTCACCTGTGTTTCCGTCAGACTCTCCAGGGCTTGCATTACAGACTGTTCTGGGCGGGACATCTGGGACTGTGGGGAGAGAGAGGGGAGAAAAAGGTGTAAAGGGGTGAGGAGACATGGAAAGGGATAAAGTGTGAAAAACACAGTGAAAGAAAAGTTTCAAAGTGGACAAAAAAAAAAAAAAAAGGGAGAAAATACAGTAATGCAGCTCTGTGCATAATACATAGTCCTGTGTACATTCCAGCAGCTCACTCACCATAAGTCCAGCTTCAACACTGGGCAGGAGAGTCAGTCTGCTCCCATCCGACACCCCCAAATCCTGTAGCTTTCCTGAGTTTAGTCGTCTGGAAAGGGCAAAGGGATTGGGATCAGCACTACACTCCCAGAGAAATAAACCCCATTATTCTCTATCCCACATAGTAGATAACTCATGAAAGCACTCATTGGATTACTTAACCCCATGATGACCATAAGGGATATACAAAACATTGCTTCTTAATTAACTGCACATCCCTGTGGACCTCAAAGAGTTAAAAAAAGCAGCAGAGACTTATCTGGCAAGCAAGGGGGTTAATATTGTCCGCTCTGAGCGTGTGTGGTGGGGGGAGGTGGAAAGACATTGGGGTGATGTCATTGCTCAGGCAGAACCTCCCTGTATGTGCACTTACTGGAAGAGGGGTAACTGGAACCAAACTAAAGAGCAGCCTCAAATACCACTCCACTGTTGTAGCAGAGAAAATGAAAGCACTAATCACCACTTCAAATCTAATCATACAGCCAGGATGCATCCCCACTCAATTACAAAGAACTCACAGAATAGGACCCACCATCCCCTTCCTTAAAAAGGGCCAATGGAAGCAGGGGGTAAACAAACAATAGGCATAACTGTTAATGTGTACAGAGGCAACAGTACATTCAATATGCGAAGGTATCAGATATGCAAGGAAGGGCAATAAACATATGTGAATGCACAGTGGGGGTTGTGGATTTAATATGTATAAACACAATGAGGATTTGCACATATATGGAGTTGGGACATTGTATGTACATGTATGGAGAGAGGAGCCATTATAGACACATGTGGAGGTGTACAGAGGTCAGTATGTACTTATATGGAGATGAAGCTTGGAGGCAGTTAGTGCACATATAATGACAAATGGCCATTCCACACATACAGACTGATAAACTAAGAAGGGAGCAATTCAACTGTCCCTTAGGGAACAAAAACATTCCAATTGGTCTTTTCTCCTATAGAATCCTAGATAAGTCTTCAATCACTGGACAGCAATGCATTGAAGACCTCTATAGCATTCAAGGGAAGAAATACCCCATTGAAACCAGTGGGGACTTTGTAATCCATATAATGCACTTAGTTTGAACCACGTTCTATTAGTACATAAACCTCATTGACATGACATATTACATGCAAATACAAACATGGTATGGTGAACGGTATCACATACATAGTGAGAACAAAGGCAGTTTAACCCATTAAGGTACAGAGGGGGTAAAAAGGCATTGGTCCTTTAAAAGTTAAATGCAGACAGGGAGGAAATGGGACCCCAGCCTCCACACATTCCCACAGAAGAAGAAAATTGGCAGTTCATACAGACATGGGGAAACAAGTACATGTAAAAGGGTTTTCAGAAGTTAAGTTAGACAAAAGACCGCCCCCATATGTAGAACAAAGAACAGAAACACGGGGGCACCGATTCACCCTCGTATGTTAATGAATGTCACTGGAAACATAACCCTCACCTACTGAAGAATGGAGGACATCTAACCAACAACTGGAACCCACAAATAATTCAAACACAAAAAGGAGCATATCAATCCTATAACTCCCCACCTCGCCGGTCACCATATTCTTTCAATGATCCCCCACAATGAGAAATCCCATAACATGGGCTATCGATGTCCACAACTCACGTTTCTCGATGTAGCAGAGTTAGTCGTTCCTTGGGCACCTTGAGCCGCTGGGATATTCGCCGTTTCAGCCCGTCCACAGTCTCCTCGGTTGGCACTGCCAATTCATAGCGGGTGCCGGTAGTGCTCTGGATATTCAGATTCATGAGCGCCTCTCGTGCTCCGTTAGTGCAGCTCCGAGTACTGGGCTGCTGCTCCATCCGTGGATCTGACTCCAGCTCCGGTCACCGCTTCGAGCTCCGGCGTAAAACTAACACAAAGTTACAATGTATCGAGCTGCAAAGAAGCTGTTTCCAGGCCACGCCTCCAATCCAATCACGACGCGCACTCTCCTCCCCCACGTGGCAAGGGTAAAACTCCGCCCTTATTACTTTCACCCAATCAGTATACGGCACTTCGTTCCGATGCGTAGGATTCCACGCCCATATCAGCCATTCATAATAAATTAAACTTACAACAAAGAGATTTGGAGATCTGGGGAACAGGGAAACCAGGAGAGAGAAGATAATGTACCATAAGGATTAGGAGAAGGGTTGGGGGGGCAGCAAAGCAAAAGGATTGAGAGAAACAGAACAGGAATACTAGGAGAAAAAAATGCAGGAAGACTTAAACGACTGTATTGTATAAGAAAGGAGCATTGCAGGTGTGGGAGACAAAGACAGCCTTATGCACAAAAGAAACGTGCAGTAATACAGGGGCTATCCAACCACAACAGTAACAATTTCCACTGTTTCAAATTATACTTTGAAACGCTTCAGTACTAGGGAGCTCGTCAGCACATTGCTCTGTATTGCCCTTGTTTTTCTAACATTCAAGGGGTAAAATAAATTAAGTTAATTTGTATTTGTCTGCTATAGTGCTGTTGGTTAGTACCATTATTATTCCTCTTCTCTTTTGTGCATAAGAACCAAAGGGCTATTACAGTTGTCAAACCAAAAGTGAAGACATGTAGATGCACAACAACCACACTACATTTATCAAAGACATATTCCCATTTCTTCCAGTGGGATGTTTTCTTTTAAACATGTGGACCAGTTGATTTGCTTTAGAATTCTTCACCTTTAATTTTGATAAATGTGGCCTGCAGTCAAGGTTGAATTGAGACTAGGAAACTATAAAGCAGGACAACTGCTGGAAAATGGTAGCTGAGGGGCAGGATGAAATGAGTGCCAGAGGACAGTATAGCCTGGAAAAGAACAGAGAGAGAGAGAGAGACTAGGAGGAAAGAGAGCAGGGGGGGCTGAGTAAGGAGATATGTAAGACTAAGAGTACAGGGGGACTGGGAGACTACAAGAAAGGTCATGCAGAATTAGTATAAACCAACTAGAGCAGGAGACTGAGTGAAGAGACAGCATGAAGATTAAAAGAACATGGAAATGGCTGGAGCACAAATACTATAAGGGGCAAGAGTAGGAATAGAGCACGAAGATGTAAGGCTGAATTCATCAAAATAAAGTGGGGGTATGCTGGGGCATCATAGGGAGCGGGAAAAGTCTCCAAATCCCCACTGATTTATATGGTGTTTTTAAACTCTTGAATAATAGAGAGGTCTCCAAGATTTGTGAAAAAATGAGTGTGAGACTTTGGTAACATTCAAGTATTTTTATTATTTTATTTAGAAAAATGTTTTACCAGGAAGAATACATTGAGATTTCGCTCGTTTCCAAGTATGTCCTGGAGAGTTTATAGCAAAGAGTTGCATATTTACACAAATAGAGAAATATATATGTATATAAATATATATATATATATATATATATACATACACACACACAATCATACATAATAAAAATTTATATACAGTCCCATATGGTTTTTAGCTATATAGAAGTAGTTAAAGGGATAGTAATACCTCAATTATACTTTAGCTCAGAGTATTATTTTCAATTTTTTTAACATGTTGCTCTATATATATAGTTACAGCTTTGCAGCTCAAACTCTATTCAAGCTGAAAGGATCCCCCTTCCGCCCATTCTGGCCACCTCTCCCCTTCCTTAGATGAGAAATCCGGTTGTGGGACATGGACGGATGCAGCGAGGGACAATCTTCAGTCAGTAAGTAAAAGGAAAACCCTGACCCCTTTGATGATGGAAGGCAAGATTTTCCTTTTGCTTACTGAAGAATGTCCCTCGCCGCTCTCCATTTGGACCAGACAGAGAGGTTCACTGACGCAGAGAAAGGGGCAAGAGGGGGATCCTTTCAGCTTCAATATAGTGCAACATGTTATAAAAATTGTCAATGATACTCGGAGCTAGTTTAATTGAGGTAATACTATCCCTTTAAGGATTTTAGACCGGGAGAAGAGCTGATATTTTCGGGTTATATGCCCCATTTACATAAATGGAAATGTTTATTTTCCCTTATGTTGGAGTTACATTGCTGAATATGGCCATAAGGCGTTTTACAGAAAGCAGAAGATGAGTAATTCTGGAACAAACTGCCTGCATCGGGGGGCACATACATTTGTCCATTGATTTAGTTGGAGCTTTTAACCACTTGAATGAGAGATATTCACAAGCAAAGTTTCCCCTCCTGCCCCTTTTACCTAGTGTAAGCCATCTTTTCTCAGATGTGTAATCTGGTTGTAAGACCAGACAGATAACAGCAGGGGACAATATTCTTTCTATGAAAACAATGAAAACCCTGTCCCCCTTGACAAGTTTTTCAGGTTTTTCCCCTATCTTAATTGAAGATTGTCCCTCTCTGCAGTCTACCTGGGCACCTCCCTTCTGATCTGGCTGAACAGTGTTACATCAGTAAAAGGGGAGGGAGGGGGATACTTTGTCACTGAATTACTCTTGAGCTACAACTCTCACATAATTGAAATAACACTCTCCAAAGTCCAAATACTATGATGATTAATTAGAGCTGCTTTTATTATGAAACATTACTATCCCTTTAAAGGGACACTAATGTCCCATAAAAAAGTTATACTTGTTTTGTAGAGGTTTAAAAAATAAGTTATTTGGCACAAATCCCTATCTCTCAAACCCTGACGTCAGTGTCTAGCTGACAGCAGGAGATCCCGGTCTGGGGACCAGCCGGCAGCACTGCAGCAGAGCTGAAATCTCGTTATTTAAAAATAATGACTTCATTGGAAAGGTCTACAAAGTGTGCCTGGTTTGCAAGCACACTTTGTAGACCGTTCCTATGATGTATTGCTTTTTAAATAACGCGATTTTGGCTGTGCTAAAGAGCCTCCTCGAGTTGCACAACTCGAATCTCCTGCTGAGGGAAACTTTCCAAGCGAATATCTCTCAAACCATAGTGGTTTGACAGATAGGATTTGTGCCAAATAACTTATTTTTTAAACCTCTACAAAACAAGCATATTTTTTTATGGGACATTACTGTCCGTTTCACATACAGCTCTCAGTGCATAGGCACTATAGAATAGCTGGTTTCCCACAGAAGCTACCTCATCTGTACAACGCCTTAGTGCATCTTCCCCAGTTCTCAGTGTTAATGTAAAAAAAGTTCTAAACTGTAATCATTGTGGAATTAAGCATTTCCCTGGGAGTACCCTTGTTTTATTCAAAAGTAAAAATGCTACCATATATGTGGTTTCATAATTAAGGTCTACTATTCCAGTAATAGCCCCCATTTAAGTCAATGAGTTATATATTGTTACATATTGTGCATTTGGTTTAAGCCAGAATTGATCCACCTTTGTTCCAATGGAAATGCCCCTCTATACTTGCTTTCCTTAGGCCGTCCTTAAAACCTGCAGTCAGGTAATCACCCAGTATTACTAGAAACCTTGCACTGAACCTCCCCTGATAATTAGCAGTCAGAAGATCACCTCTCACGAGAACAGTCAACTCATTTAAACACATCAGATGAGTACAAAGTCTGTAAGAAGAATGCAAGGCCTCAGATTTAGTTTGCATTCTTGGCAATGCTCTTTATTCTGCAGCGTGTTGAGTTTCTTGGGGGTATTCCCTCACATGAAACACTCCATTAATAAGGATCCCCCCTCCCTCTCTGTGCCTTGGCTTCCCACAGCCAGTGAGTTGCTATTGTGAGTGAGAAACACATCCTGGCCTGACAAAGGACGCAGTGTACAGCAGGGCGGAAACTGCTCTTCCTTCCGCAGGTCGTTCTGACCTTGTGGGTTCTGCAGTCAAATGTTCCCTTCATCGGGCACTGTAAAATAAAGTATTCTAAATAAAGGCTGGGGATCTAGATGTATGCATGTATAATTTTATCTGTCAACAATGTACACAGGGCTTCTGTTGTTTACAATAGTAATTCAAGTATACACAAAAGAATACATGTATGTAAGAGGTGTAAGTGCTACAAATAATTGTGGGTGAGATGTACTGATAAAAATTGTTGCAATTCTGTGACAAACCAACATTGCCATAGACCATAGGGGACAAATAAAAAATCTTTATGATTTAAATGGGATATTTAACCCTTTCAATGCTAGAAAGATCACCAAAGCATGGCTGTACAATGCATTGTAGACCCTCCAGCATTCAGTGGTATTAAAAATGTCACAGAAAAGAACAGTAAATCTTGCTAAATTAACTTAAATAAAACTCTGGCTAAATGCCCCTGACTACCTTTAACTCTTTGAGTGCCAAAGAAGTATTCAACACATTGCATTGTCTGCGACTGGTGCAATGAAAATTGGGACTGACATGTCAAGCCCCCATACATCAATGTGCTTGTGAAAAGTAGAAGTACCATACAATTATATACCTATTTGTTTTGTGGTTTTTGGTCTGTGTGATTTCACACAAAGTCACTTATGTGACCCTAGCATTTCCCCATAGATTAGAGGTAATCAAGTTTAGAAATTTAGATGTTGAAAACTACAATTCCCATCATCCCCTAAAAGCCAGCAGCTGGTTGGGGATGATGAAATTGTAGTCTAAAATAGCTGGTGGTCCAAAGAATAACTATGTCTTCAATATACGCTTGGTATGTCTCTATTATGTTCCAAAGCATTGTGTTGGAGACATCTATAATATCCAGATGGTTACATTTACCAAATTTATATATTACAATCATTTGTCCTAAATTAAACTGTACTGAGTATTCATTGCATCAATAACTTAAATACAATTGTCTTCATACACATATTTTGGTCAGTTCCTCTACAGACTGATCCATCTGATTGAGGCTGATGCATTAATCCAAACTGATATAATTCTGGGGCAAGCTACTTCTCCATAGGAAACAAATACAAATCCCAATGAATTTACATGGCACATTTAATACCTTGAATGGTAGAAAGGTCTCTAACACAATGGGAGTTATGCACTAAGGCATGATAAAGAGGTGATAAAGTGTAAATGACTACTCCAGTGATATTACTTCTCCAGTTCCTATGTTATTCTATGGAGCCTATATACTAAGATCTCCAAAGTTGGAGAGATCTTAGTGCATTGGCTCTATAGATTAACATAGGACTTGGAGATGTGATCTAAGTGGAGATGTTATCTCCACTTTATCACCTCTTTATCACGCCTTAGGTCATCTCCCCCAAGGTGTTAAATGTTCTATTTAAATAAACTGGAATGTGTATTTGTTCCCTGCTGTGCAAATGGTTTGTCCCAGAATTACAAATTCACGCATATAGCTGGGCATCACTCATTGAAATAAGACTTAGCGTTTATTTAAAACTTTAAATTCCAACGTTTCAATCACATACTGCGACTTTCATCAGGGACATCTAGTTTTAGATGTCCCTGATGAAAGTCGCAGTATGTGACTGAAACGTTGGATTTTAAAGTTTTAAATAAACGCTAAGTCTTATTTCAATGAGTGATGCCTAACTATATGAGTGAATTTGGAGTTCTGATACCTGAGTTGGAGGCACCACGGAATTAAAGGGAGTGCGGCAGTGATATTTCAACAGTTGTCCCTGAATTACTCCATTTTGCCTTAGTACATCTACCTCATTGTGTATGTGAATGAATGAATGTTTATTTATATAGCGCCAGAAGTGTACGCAGCGCTTTACAATTTAAGGCTTTAGACAATACAAGGTTACAAGTGCTTTGCAAAGTGAAACACTGTAAGTAAGGTCCCTGCCAGAAAGCTTACAATCTAAATTTTAATGGGAGACTTACAGAGCACATAAGGTCAAGTGTTTGTGAGCCCTGGCAATTATGCTGCAGCAATGAGAGCATTCTCCCAGGTGCTGTCCAGGGACCTGCTAATATGATCACAAAAGTAGAAGCATTCACATATTTTGTATGTATATAAGATGAAATGGCTTTATTCACACAGCATCATGATTCACGTTTATATGTACCTGTGAATAATATGGATAAGAGCTGCATGCTAGTAGAGTACCTGATATGACTTGTCAAATTGATATAAATAAAAAAATGACTGCCATTCACGTGTTGGAGACCTTGCTAACATCCAAAGGGTTATCAGCCGTATTTAAATGTCCCTTATGGTTTATTTGGATTGCCCCATAATATAATATATCCATTACTCAGTCATCAATCCATTTATTTACAAATCAGCCCATGGATCACTTCACACAAATGTCTGCCTGATTTTTCACTATCCTCCACCCATTTATTGATCTCTCATTAGCCAGTTTTGTGGAGATTCAATTAGAATCCTCTCACTGACTCACAATAAAAAACACTTCTATGTCACAGACAATTTGAAGCTTATAAATAGTGCAGGTTCTGGGATATAAATTGGGTATTGGCAGGGGTATTACTAAGTAATGGCAGAGGGTGCTAAAGCCCAAGGTCTCAAGTTTAAATCCTCAGGAATTATAATGGTGTTAATTATTCTACTAGTAATGGTGCATGTGGCCTGCACAGTGAATCAATATTGCATTAGGTTGGCCAAAGTCCTGGGTCTTCTGGGAACCTAGCAATTCCTCTGGGTACTGGACACATTACATTGCACAATGCGCTCACACTGGGACTGAAGCACTGAGAAAAATGGGTCAGTGTGAGTTCAGTGAGAGGATTCTTATCCAAAATGTTAAGGCCACAAAACCGGTTTATAAGAGATCAATAAATGGGTGGAGGATAGAGAAAAATCAGGCAGACATTTGTGTGGAGTGATCCAAACAATGAATAACATATATATGTCTGAGTGGATAGACAGATAGACAGACAGACAGATAGACATGGATTTGTCCTCTATGGTGCCTTTGATTTGGCCCAGAATGGCTCCTTATTTTATATGTGCATATAGCCTTCTGTTTCAACTATAAATGTGTCTAAAAATATTGAATAGTGAACAGAAAATCCTGTGATTGGCAGTCCTTTTTGTTTACACCATTATCTATTTGACAAGACATGTCAGGTACTGTACTATCATAGAGTACTTAGCCATATTATATGTGTACGTACACACACACACACACACACACACACACACACACACATACATACATATAAGCTTGAAATGTTGATCATACCCCAGTTAATTTTATACAAAATCTGTGAATGTTTCTACTGTTGTGGTTATATTAGCAGGCCCCTGGATTGCACCTGGGGATGCTCTGATCATTGCTGCTGCATGATTACAAGGGCTTTTGCGCAAACACACACACACAATAAGGCAGATGTACTAAAGTGAATTGGAGCAATTCTGGGACAAACATACTGCACCTTAACAATTTATTTAAAAGAGGGACTGTCCCTCTTAAAGAGGGACACTTGGGAGGTATGTGCTCACTGCAATAGTCCAATCAATAGAAACCAACATAGGAATCAGCCAGTCATGTTTGGTTGATGCTGTGTCCCATTCATCAGCCACACCCCAGAAAGGCCCACCAGCTGCTGGATTTCTGGGGTAATACAGGTATATCACAAGAGAGTTAGCACATGTGGCTTGATTGGCACATCAACACAGGCCTATCAATTGCCCATGTGCACCTAGCCATACTCTTCTTGATTCCTCTAAGTGGTTAGTCCAATTGATTGCCATTTTCACATTTTATAAAAATAAGCTTATTGTTTGACATTACGTTTACAGAGAAAAAGTCTGAATTCAACTTAATCTTAAATGGACCTTATCACCTAAAAACAACTGCATTGATACTGAAAAATATCCTATATGTTATATTAATCATTTGTTTATTTAAAATTATATTTAAGGGATCATATCACCTAAAAATAACTTTCAATATCACTTATATGCTGTCTTACCTATATTATATTTAGCAAACTAGTTTCTGAGTTATTGCTATTCATATATTATGCTAATTAAGGCATGCCACGCAAGAATGTCCTATCCTAGCCCTACACTTTTTTTTTAATGAAATTATTTAACACGAAGGATACATTGAGTTTGTCTTTCATTATCAAGTATGCCCTGGGTACTCATTTTATCTACCTCAGAATGGTGAAAGGCTGCTTTGACCTTTCCGAGATTAGAATCTGCGACCATGAGGTCTGAACAGAGTCTACATCTGGTGCATTAACCAACAAAGCTAACTCACCGGCTCATGGACACATAACCCTTTTATTACTAGAGTAGGTGAGCTCACAATGTTTTAAGTATCAGGGATTGGAGGAGGTAATGAAGGGGTAAGACAGGGAATGCTTACACAGCATGTTTTTATTAGAATCATCCAGACACCTAAATAAGTCAAAAACTAGTATTTGGTTCATTCCTAATTCCTAGTACAAGGACTCCTACTATTAGCCGTCTTTCCCATGGGGGGAGTTGTCTCAATGACAGCATCTCATAAAAAGGCACAACTTTTGAATAATTGTGTCCTATGGGACATTTCATACATTCTGCAGTTGTCTCAGAGATACAGCATGCTACAACCTTCCATCATCAGTGAAATAAAGCCGCTACAAATTAGAAGTATGGGTTTGAATAGCACTAAAACCTAACAACTGTAACAGGTATCTGCGTTTTCCATATTGAAAGAATGGGATGCTAGGAAATCATTGTTACCCTGTCATACTATAAATGCAACAATATTTTCAGTTACAAAAAAGTTGTGCTGCAAAATCGCCCTTATAAGAGAGCCCTTATAGACACCCAACTGCATAGACAAAGGTAATTAGAGTCTGGTATAATCACAGGGATTCTTCTCAGTCCAACTTTCCACCATCTCATTACCCCTAAGCTGACCTCTGACATCCTCCCAGTTTCTACACAGTTATTGTCTATTGCCTGCTTAGTTCCCTGGCTGGCTACAGCTGCTTACGTGCAGCTGTGTCATGTGTGGGCACATACATATCATACCCAGCCTGTTTAGGATATCATAATATAGCCCTTGCCATGTGTCCTACCCACCTCTCCTGCAGAACAAAGGTAATTATCCTGCAGTAGAAAATGTAGTGAGTATGACAAACCCACGCTAGGATAAAACTGAATTCCATGTCCCCTCATCTCTTCCAGCATAGAAGTTTACTAGTAATTCTGCATCTCAGAGAGGGTTAACAGATACGGCTTTAGAGCTGAAAGCTCTTGTACTCCAAGAAGGTGACCTTTGTCATTTGCGTTTGCACCAGGCGCCGTCACACAGTTGTTAAAGGTCACGGAAACTCAAAATGTTAAACAGCGATCAGTATTTTCACTGAGTACAGGGGAATATAGGTAAAGACTAAAAAGTGGAGCAAATCAACTGCTCAAGAGTTATTAACCCTTTGAGTGCCAGAGGGTGTGCAACACATTGCTCTACAATGCTTTGCGTACCCCTCGAGCACTCAAAGGTTTAAAGTAACCCCTTGGGTGCTAGCGAGGTCTCCAATGTATTGTAAAGCAATGTGTTGGAGACTCTTTTAGCATCCAAGGGGTTAAGAGTCCTGTTTGAATCTCAGGATGTTTATTACATAGAAAAATGCAATTGTTTAACACACTTGTCTTTACACGCGTACCCTTGTGTATATTATTTCTATATGGTCTGTGCAACTTGTGTGGTATGTTAAAATGAGCTATAGTATAGCTTTATATGTCTGCCTTTGATTTATACATTATTTCCCTCTGATTGGTCTTTATAGTGGTGCTGCTGCACCGCATTGTCAGATCAGCCCTTGAAACTGAGCACACATGAAAAATGTGATTCACTGCAGCCTCGTAGCATGGATTTTTCATAAGTGTTCTAGTTTAAATGCACGCTGTAGCAACTCAGTTGTGGAATGGGCCTCTCTTGTAATCACCCTAGATGCCCATTAAGAGCAAGGGGTCCATTGAGGTGTCTTTTGTTCCTTACCCATTACAGACAGCCCTGCCCTCATGCCTATCCCTTTGTCCCTTGGACTTATTATCCCCTTCATTCTGGCAGGACGTTTGCCTGTGAAATGCGCACCCTCCCCCTCTTTCCACCTTTTCCCAACGTCAAGGGCTATCTCCTGACGTCAGATCCTGGATATTTTTAGGAAGGTTGGAATTTCAACATCCTCCAACACAGAGTCCTGACATTTACACCATCTCACTTTATCCATCCATTCATCTGCTGATCAAATCTGAATATTCTGTTTTATAAATAATAGATATGGATGAGTATCAAAGAGAAAACACATTCTTTATGATCATGCTGATTCTCTTAGGTGCAATTGTGCATCACCACATTCAAAAGAAAGCTAGTGTAATTTTTTTTAAATAAGTTAAACACGGGGGTAAGTGCAGATTCCTCAAATTGTCAATGATTTAAATGGGTGTTTTAACCCTTTGGGTGCAAGAAAGGTATCCAATGCATTGCTTTGCAATGTGCTGAAGACTTCTCCAGCATTCAAGGGGTTAAACATCCAGGTTAAATCAATGTGAATTTTTATTCGCCCTCCTGTGGTGCATTTGCACCAGAATTAGGCTATGTTCACGTTCAAATTTAGTTCAACCTTTGTGCAGTACTAAACACACCCTTATGATGAAAATTGCCCCCAATGGTGCTGTTTTCTCTGGTGACTGTCTCCTTGCAGAATGCAACTGAAAATAGTATAATACAACTTGGATGTGTTCTGTGGTAGGTTACCATGTTGCATCTTGGAATTGGCTATGGGCCGCCATGCAAATAGTTCACAAAAGAGATTATTGGAGGTTGTGACGCTCATTGCAACTTGCAATAACTGACCAATCCATGTGGGTGTCATCCAATCATACAGTATATAGCTCATGCATACTTGGACTGACCTTGTGACACAGTCACTACACACATCCCCCCATGTAAATGGATGGCTGAGAGAATGCAGGACATCAGTGGTAAGTAAACATGGAAGGCTTAGCATGTGCTACAACAGAACACAGCCTAGTCACAAGAGTAAACAAAGCCTTTTTCTAGTTCTCTATTGAATATAGGCTCCTCTGGAGTACAAAAGGGCTTTCCAGTACTAATGTAATGGTGGACAGTATATGTGTGTTCCTCTGACTATCCATAGATGTGCGGGTATTGACATATTTCAGCTACTGTAATGCTGTTTTCTGTATGAATTATAGCTTAGCCCAGGGGTAGGCAACATTTGCCTTTAGAGCTGATGGGGACTGCAGGTTCCAATAACTGGAGAGTACAAGGTTGCTTAGCCCTGAATGCACTGCAAACCTTTCTAGCATTCAGGGGGTAGCCATGTTTGAATAAGTTTCACATGCATTTATTTAAACTAAAGTATTTCAACAGAGCAATTTGAGGAGAGTTATACATCTGATTCTCTAGATTATTGGATCTCAAACTTGTCCTAATGGACCATGACAGGTTCCTGCTTGAGCACAGGTGAGCTGATCAGAGGCAAAGTCATTCTAATTAACTCAGCAGTACTCAAGTTCTGGAATGTTAGAGGTCCCTGAGGATATTTTTGAGAACCACTACTGTACATGTGAGGTGCACATTAGGATGAACTGATCAATCACAGTTGTCCATAAAAGGCAACAAACACAGGCAACAATCTAGGGGCCCATATCATGTAGCTCACACCTGAAAGTACCCACAGAACCTGATTTGCCATGGTCCCCTCTTATCACTATAGGGTCAGTCATGCAGTCAATCTGTGCTGTTTTTTTATTGTAATACTGTATTATGTTTTTACCTGCTCATATCAAACATTTAGCACTTACATTGATTGCTACTCACTGAGCCACAAAAACAACCTTGTGGAAATATCATATTTACTCAGAGGTAACATTGTTTTGTAGAAGTGAAATCATATGGGGAAGAAACAAAAAAAGATGTGTTTTGGATTCAGTCTACAAGCAATGAATATACGATTTTGTGTTTGTTTTTTAATCTCCTTTCCTTCTCCTGGTATTCCCTGCTCTCAGTATGAGCAGTGGATTAAAAACTCACATCTACCTGTGTTATTAGTGCGATTCCATTGAAACCCCTTCTACAAATTTGTGTGAGTTAACTCACAGTGGGGCCAAAGTTGTAACAAGTAAATCACCCATGCTAACAGCTTTATACAACACTTTACTAAACTGATAACCAAACTCATGTGTACATTGCATGGCTTCAACCTCAAATCAGTATTGTGAAGGATCAAATGTAATTACACTACCCATCATTGTGCTATGCTTAAAGAACTAAATTGGCCAACACTTGAATCTAGACATGACCTTCACCTTCCTAGCTTAGTTTATAACCACTTCTCTGAAAAGCTACCAGACTACTTGAGCAGCTCACTCCAGCTCACTATACTAACTATAACCTCAGCTCCATTGCCAACAGCTCACTGAGTATTCCACACTACAAGAAAGGAGCAGGTCGATCTGCCTTCTCCTTTCGCGTTCCAAAAGCCTGGAATAACATACCCACCAAAAATCCGATCTTCTCCCCAGCCAACAATCCCTAAAAATAACTGCACATTTGTATATAAAACAATACATAACTGTACATACATTTGTGTGTATGTTTATATGTGCGTGTGCCTGTTTATATATATATATATATATATATTTTTTTTTTTTTTTTTCTCTGTTTGTGTAATGTTTTACTGTAAAAACTCTATATGACATGCTTGAAAACAAGAGAAATCTCAATGTATTCTTCCTGGTAAAACATTTTCTAAATAAATAATCACTACTGCATCCATACTATGTTCCACAGCAAAATGCAGCATGCTAGTGAAATGTATCATAGTTCAGCACCTTGCCTTTCAACACAGGCAACAGAACCATTGAAGTGGCGTAGCACTGGTATGGCTTCTGTGAGAGGGGCCTTGAAGCACTGTGTGGAAACATCTCTCTCATACAATGGGTTATATATAGCGCAGGTGTGTTAATACCGAAGTCTTTTAACTCTTTAAATGAGGTGTACAATACATTGCTGCTCTCTGGCACCCAAATTGTTTAACTTGTTTACCTTTGATCAGGTAAAGGTGTCCTTAAAATTTCACAGTGCTTAAGGATAGTGGTTGAGGAATCCAGATCTACTATGTGTATGTGTAAATGAGTGTTACTAGGTGGGTGAGGTGTACTGTATGTAACTAGTGAATGAGTCAGGTCTGAATCCTGTCACCTACCCAGGTGTGTGGTAGGGATGATAAAGGTAAAGTTGACACACAGGATGTGCACATACCAACCAGTGACACAGGAGGCAGGAATTAATTCCCGTAATCTGAAGCTCCTAGAAAACTAAGTGAGGGTGTGTGAGCTCTACATGTGTCACGTGTTATTTCTCCCAGTTAGTGTGTGTGTGTCACTTTCCTGTGTGTCAGAACTCTGTGATTATGCATAGGATAAATATTTAGTGTTTGTGTGTTAGAACATCAATTTATAGTGACAACAAGAATGATACTAAATAAACAGGCACTAGGAATGTAAGGTGTTCACAACTCTCCTTTTAACCTCGTGATGATTAAATAGTTGCACAACACATTGAGACGTAATACCTTGCACAACTCTGGTCCTCAAGCAGTTAATATAGGGACACCTAGGAGGGAGGTAACCACAATTCCTCAAGGCTGTCCTGGAATCAAATCTACCCTGCAGTATGTATATTCCATATGTGTGTCCTACTTGGAAGAGGAGATGGACTGCTCTGGAATGTAGGGCCCTATTCACTAAACTAAGGAGCTATAATTTTAGGTCCTTAAAACACAAAATTGAAAAAAAAATTCAAAATACTCTGACTTAATCTGGTGTTTAACCCATTGAATGTTGAAGATGTCTCCTTTACGTTGCTTCGTAATGCGTTGGAGACATCTTTAGTATTCAAGCACGAGAAAGTACCATTTAAATCAAAAGGCATTTTAGTGTTCCGCATAGTGCAGTTAATATACCCTCTGAAGCTTAATGAATAAGGCCCCAAGTTCCATTAGGTAGGGCAGTGATTAGGTTCAAGGAAACATAATCAGTTCACATTTTCCGGACATCCCCGCTTGATCACACGCAGGTATGTCATTTTGATTGATGTACCAGTGTTTAATTAGGACTATGCTTAAAATCTGATCTGTCCTGGGCTGGATCCGAATAAAAATCACTAAGGTGGACTGTGCAAAGTGACACCACAATAGCAAAAGTGCAGCTGTCACGCTGTACATCTGATCAGCGTCAATCTTTGTTCACTCCACCAGCAGCAGTTCAGAGACCAGAGTCTGTCCCCTCCACTGGGAAACTGTGACGTGTAGGTGGAGGGGTAGTTCTGGAAGTGAGGGAGGAGGAGAGTAAAACGGAGCAAGGGGTGGGTGAATGAGGAGGGGAGACTCATTCCAAGAAAAAGCAGAACAGCCTGTGAGGGAGTGAGGACAAAGGAGGAGGGGGCCAGTGAGAGTGGGGTGTTAACCTCTTCACCACCACATTCATAAGCTGTTTGTACCCGCTACAGAAATCTTTAGGAAGGAGCTCCCATTCGCTGACTGGGGAGGGGGTTATATTAATCAGTTCTGAGGTATAATCATTTTTTTCTGGTCCTTGACAAGACACGGTGCTTGTACGTCTCATTGAAAGGGTGTTATTCCTCTGAAATGACGCTATAGCGCTCCAGCTGCAGTTGGTCCACAATTCCGGATGGCTTAGCATGATCTGAATTGTAGTCCACCAGCTTGAGGGGCACGCGTTGGACTGTTTTGTCAGCTGTTATTTCAAGTCTGGAAAAAACGGGGTCAATTGTTCTGTAGGTCTCATTGTTTTACTCGCCTACAGTGAAATTATTAATCATTTCTCTGTCAAACGTTTAGCTTGGAAGTAGTTAATCTCCTGAATGCCGGGGGTTGGGTGGAGTTAATTATTGACCTGGAGCGCTGTGAGAAGCAATGAGTTAACCATCTTTGGGGTTTGTCACGCACGGTCACAGCCTGGCTGAGTCAGACGTATGACGTGTACGGGAGGAGCTGGTGACAGGACCTGATATGCCCTGAGAGTGACACAGAGCTGGGAGAGCCTTACCTGGGCCCTGTTACTGGAGGAGAGTGGAAAGAAAGGGAGGTGCAAATAGAACTCAAGGAAGGGCAGGTCTCCTGACAACAGACTGGAACTGCCCAGATAGCCATAAATGGATTAGAACTTCAATTTAGGGAACAAATAAAAACTGCAAAGATTCCAAGTGATTTCAGAAAGACTAAACGCTTGACTTCCAGAGAGGTAACCAGCGCGTTTCGATGCTTTAGATACCTCAGACACTCAAAGGGTTAACCACCCCAATACTACATGTCTACAACACAATAGACATCTCTCAAGGGTTAAAAGCCCAAGTGATGCAGTCGATTTTTTCCAAAATAGGCTCAGTCATACTGATTTTCAAATCCTATGATGTGGAGCAAGGCTATCCAAGTTCAGTCCTCAAGGACCACCAACAGGCCACGATTTAAGGATTTCCCCAATTAACCCTTCCAGTGCAGAGGGGTGCGCAACACACTGTTTTGCAATGCACTTCATACCCCTCTGGCAATCAGAGGGTTAAAGGGATAGTAATGTTTCACAAAAACAGCAGCTCCAATTAATCTCCATAGCATTTGAGCCATAGAGAGTGTTATTTCAATACTGTCAGAGTTGTAGTTGAAGAGTAATTGAATGATAAAGTATCCCCCTCACACAAAAAACAAGTAGAAAAAGAGGCGCTCTACTGGTTCAGATACAAATACAAACAAATGGGCAAAAGCTAAAGATATGGCCCCTAACAAGCTGCTTCCATCCCAAGGCTGGTGTGTAAGTCTATAAACATATGTGCAAGAAAAAACAACAAAATAAGGAGAGTGCTAGCTATCTAATACAACTGAACAAATGGATATTAAAGAGGATATATTAATAATAAAAACCTAGACCCTATATCTGCCTCTATCTAACAAAGTGAGCATTAATAACAAAGTAGCATAAAATATGTTTAATGAAAAGCAAAAGGTAACAATATATATTATCCCACATATAGTAACATAATATTGTCCATATATGAATAAAATGTACTAGTGGTAACACTAGAATTAATCTGTAGAATAAAGTGTTCGTCCGAGGCTGTATTAATAAAAGCAGGGCTTATAATTTTAAGTCCATTGCTACTAGCCAGACTTGAAAAGTTACTCGCCACTGCAAGCCAAAACATACCCACCAGGGCTGAATTTCTACTCGCCAGGGCTAAATTTTCACTTGCCAATGGCGAGTGGAAATTTTGAGCCCTGATAAAAGTATAGGAAAAGTCCTCCGTTACTTCTCCCGTCTACAGATATTAAGAGTGAGTCTCCCACTCCTCACTCTCCCTTCCTGATATAAAACAGGCTTGTCTCCCACCCCTATATATATATATATATATATATATATATATATATATATGAAAATCTCCTCACCGTCTGTCTGGTTTCAGGGGTGCCCCTCCGGCATCCACAGCTGCTATGATGTAATCTTGCAGCGCTCACTGAGTATAGGCTTTGGGCTGTCCCCCACAATGTACTCTCAAGACAGATGTAAGCGGGCAGAGCGTGGGTGCGCTTCCCTTAAGGTGTTCAGCTGTCCACAAATAAAGTCATATAACGGCAGAGGATAGCTCTAAAATTATCAAATTTTAGTGCTTACAGCAATCTCAGGCTTCCAAACACAATGTTAATATATCAAACGCGTTTCACACCACCTGGGTACTTTTTCAGGGAATCCCCCTCCTGCCCCTTTAACCTAGTGTAAGCCACCTCCCCGCAGATGTGAAATCTGGTACTGGGACCAGACAGCTCACAGCAAGGGACAATCTTCTTTATGTGAAAACAATGAAAGCCCTGCCCCCATTGACAGATTTTTCCCTTATGTTAACTGAAGATTGCCCCTCTCTGCAATCCACTTGGACACCACCCTGCTGCTCTGTGCTGAGCAGTGTTACATCAGTAAAAGGGATGGGAGGGGGATACTTTATCATTCAATTACTCTTGAACTACAGTTCTGACAGTACTGAAATAGAATTCTCGATGGCCCAAATAAAACGAAGATTAATTGGAGCTTTTTTAATTATGAAACATTAGTATCCCTTTAAGCACAGGTGAGTTAATTGGTGTCTCATTCATTTTGATTGCCCCTCCCCCTGCTCAGGATGTATTGGTTTTCCTGTCTGGACTGTTGGTAGCTCTTGAGGACTATACCCGGACATCCCTGATGTAGAGGGTTTGAACACATTTCCATTTATATTGAGCAAAAAGGTCTCCAAAGACATTGCACAAAAGAATTGGAGAGTTAAATGGGGCTTTTAATCCCTTGAATGCAAGGCGTCTCCCAACCATTGCTTGAAGACCTCTAGTATTCAAGGGGTTACAATTAGAATTATAACCCCCTTAAATGCTAGAGTAGGGGTCTTTCAGCTACCAGTGAGCAGCTCTCTCCAGTCCAATCAGGTATAAAACCATGTGGCCTGCCAGAGAAAGGTCCAATGGTGGAGATTTGCCCCCTAAGTGGCTGCAGCTAATCTGCACACACGTTTCATCTATGGTACCCAGCACTGATCAATTACAGAGCTGAAAATAATGTAGATGCAGTGCCCCACTGCAATAATAGCTTCTTATGGATTATTCTGCATGATTTGTAAAGATGAGTTATATAGTAAGCGTTGTGCAAAATATGTGGTGTAAAAGTGTGACTTCTTATTCACTTATTTTAACAAAAGTTGCAAGCTTTCTGGGATATTAAATGTTTAATAACCCACTCTCATAACATTAAACATGCATAGTAATATGGGATAGTGTTGTTAACCCCTTAAGGCGCATGGTCAGCAGTTAAAGGGATAGTAATATCTCTTATAAATAAAATGTAATATTGTAGATATTACAAAAATAAACAAACTGATCCAAGTCCTGTCTCTCAAACCTTTATAGTTTGACAGATATACGATTCTAAACTTCCCCCCACCCTCCCCTTTCACAGACGTCAGCTGTAAAGCTGACAGAAGGAAATTCGAGTTGTGCAATGCTACGGTGGCTCTTCAGCAGAGCGGAAATACCGCTATCTAAAAACAATTACTTAACTGGCACGGTATACAAAATGTGCCTAGTTTGCAAGCACACTATGTAGACCATTCCAATGAAGCATTTGTTTTTAGATAGCGGTATTTCCACTCTGCTGAACAGCCGCCGGCTGGTCCCGAGATCTCATGATGTAAGCTAGAGGCTGACGTTTATGAAAGGGGAGAAGTTTTGCGTTGTATATCTATCAAACTATAAAGGTTTGAGAGACGGGACTTGGATCAGCTAGTTTTTTTTGTAATATCTACAATATTACATTTTATTTAAAAGAGACATTACTAACCCTTTAAAGACCACGGAGCAACATTTTTTTTTTTGCACATCTGATTCAGGGGTCCTGGCATGTCATTGTTCCTTAAGGGGTTAAAGGGATAGTAATACTTCATTTTAACTTTATTTTATTGGCATTAAAAAAACATGAAGAATGATATAATTCTTATCTCTGAATCCTTTATGGTTTAAGAGATATTCACAAAGTATCCCCCCCCCTGTTCAACCAGATCAGAAGGGAGATGCCCAGGTAGACTGCAGAGAGGGACAATCTTCAATTAAGATAATGGAAAAAGCTGAAAAACTTTTCAAGGGGGGAAGGGCTTTCATTGTTTTCATACAAAGAAAATTGTCCCCTTCTGTTATCTGTACTGTCATACAACCAGACTCACATCTGAGAAGAGATGGCTTACACTAGGTAAAAGGGGCGGGGAGGGGAACTTTGCTTGTGAATATCTCATAAACCATAAAGGTTTGAGAGATAAGACTTATATCATTCTTCATGTTTTTTTAATGCCTACAAAATAAAATAAAGTTAAAACGAAGTGTTACTATCCCTTTAAGGATGAGAAGGTACTATTGGTCAGAAAATCTGTTGTTCACTGGAAAGCCACAAGTTTTGTCTTCTGTAGTGACTATGAATTTCTTCTGCTAAAATGATAGGCCTTGACAGTACCTCATCACTCTAAGCTGTAAGGTCACTTGTTTTCTGTACAGCACTTTGTTGGAAAGTATAGGACAGAAAAAAGAGTAGATAAGAGCAGTTTTTGAGATGGTTTAATGCTTACAATGATGCATTCATATATTTTCAATATACTTTTGAGAGCTCAGTAAGTTTCTTTAATAAAAAGTAGTTCCCGTTAAAGATTGGCAGCCCCTGTATGACAAACATCTCTAATGCTTTGCTTAGCAATGTGGGATAAAGATGTGTCTAGCATCTAAGAAGTTAAAGTAACCAGGGTTTTTGTTTGTCCCACTTTGCTGCAGTTGATTTTCCTTAGAAATGCTTCTGTTCTTCTAAGTACCATCAGCCTCACACTGCCCAGCAGGGAACATACATCTCAGAACAAAATGGGAAAGGCAGTCTAGGTGCCCTTAGCTTGGGCCTAGCCCCATCTTTATTCCTCATATGACCCCCCCCCCCTGTTGCATTCATTGATTTCTGGCACAGAAAATACCCTTATGCTAAAACAAGCAAGGAACAATTATATAGAAATCCCCAAGTCTGTGTACTCACTTGTAACAACAGTCTTTAAGTCTGGGAGCTAATCTACACAGATGATCAAATATTCAAATCCATAGGAAAAATTGCACTCACAGGTCTTCTGGGTGGTGAAAAAATGTGCTAGTTTGTTCCATCAATGTTTCAGCCCCAACCTGTGAGTGCAATTTTTCCTATGGATTTGGATATATACAGTAATGTGTATAAATTTTAGGCAGGTGTGGAAAAAATACTGTAAAGTAAGAATGCTTTCAAAAATAGACATGTTAATAGTTTATATTTGCCAATTAATAAAATGGACAGAAGAAAAATCTAAATCAAAATTTGTTGTGACCACCCTTTGCTTTCAAAACAGCATCAATTCTTCTAGGTACACTTGCACACAGTTCTTTAAGGAACTTGGCAGGTAGGTTGTTCCAAACATCTTGGAGAACGAACCACAGTTCTGTGGATTTAGGCAACCTCAGTTGCTTTTCTCTCTTTGTGTAATCCCAGACTCGGTGACGTTGAGATCAGGGCTCTGTGGTGGCCATACCATCACTTCCAGGACTCCTTATTCTTCTTTAATAGTTCAGAATGACTTTGGCTGTATGTGTGGGGTTGTTGTCATGCTGCAGGATACATTTGGGGCCAATCAGATGCCTCCCTGATAGTACTGCATGATGGATAAGTATCTGCCTGTACGTCTCAGCATTGAGGAGGCTATTAATTCGGACTAAATCCCCAGCTCCATTTGCAGAAATACAGCACCAGACTTGCAAGGAACCTTCACCATGCTTCACTGTTGCCTGCAGACACTTATTATTGTACCACTCTCTAGCCCTTCAGTGAATAGACTGCCTTCTGCCACAGTCAAATATTTCAGATTTTGACTCATCAGTCCAGAGCACCTGCTGCCAATTTTCTGCACCCCAGTTCCTGAGTTTTTGTGCATAGTTGAGTTGGTTTGTGTCCATGTCGGCGGTATGGCTTTTTGGCCACAAGTCTTCTGAGCAGACTTCTCTGGACAGTAGATGGGTGTACCAGGATCCCACTGTTTTCTGCCAATTCTGAGCTGATAGCACTGCTGGACATTTTCCGATTGCGAAGGTAAGGAAGCAAAGTTTTTTCATCTGCTGCACCAAGTTTCCGTGACCAACCACCGAGTCTACGGTCCTCAACGTTGCTTGTTTCTTTGTGTGTCTTCTGGAAACACTTGTCTGCCTTGAAATTTCTGCCTGGCAGAGACCTTGCTGATGCAGTCTAACTCTCTTGTGTCTTGTTGCTGTGCTTAGTCTTGCCATGGTGTATGACTTTTGACATTAAATGGTCTTCAGCAACCTCACCTTTTTAGTGGAGTTTGGCTGTTCCTCACCCAGCTTTATTCCTCCTACACAGCTATTTCTGTTTCAGTTAATGATTGTGTTTCAACCTACATATTAAATTGATGATCATTAGCACCTGTTTGGTATAATTGTTTAATCATACACCTGACTATATGCCTACAAAATCCCTGACTTTGTGCAAGTGGACCTAGAAGAATTGATGTTGATGGGAAGGCAAATATTGATTTGATTTTTCTTTTGTTCACTCTTGACAAATATAAACTATTAATGTCTTTTTGAAAGCATTCTTACTTTACAGCATTTTTTTCACACCTGCCCAATAGAATATATATATGTATGTATGAGGATTTTAGTCTTACGTCTTAAATTCTTTTCTCTTGTTCCATACAGGTTACTGGTAACTTTGGGTAGGCGATTCACCCCTTTAAGTAGGCAGGAACAATTCTAGAAGTGAATGCACGGGGTGGAGCCTACCTTCCCTCCTTGGCCGGAGCTAGCCAATCAGCTCCAGTAAGATTTGAGACACTAACTATTAACTAGATAGTAGAAGGGAAAGAAGACTCCTGTGAGCATGACCCTGAAGGACCCCCATGGTCTGCCACAGGAGAGCCAAGCATGGTCTCTTGACAGGGTGGGAGACCAGTAACCTGTACGGACTAAGAGAAAAATATTTAACAGGTAAGACTAAAATCCTCTTTTCTCTGTCGTCCAATACAGATTACTGGTAACTTTGGGATGTCCAACCATTGAGTTTCCCAGAGACGGGAAGTAAGGCAAGGACCAGGCGCAAAGCCCCTAAAGTCACCAGAGCAGATATGAACCATCAGAGCAGAGATAGCCCAACAAAACAAATGAAGTGTCAACGGACACTGAAGAGGGATAACAACACCCCAGGAACTGTTACACAGCACACTGAACTACAGCCAACAGGGCTCAAAAGTGAAGGAAGCACCAAAGAAGATCCTAGACAGGCAAGACTGCCTCCAGGATCTTCCTCCCAAAACTGGCGTCAGCTGATGCCAGCACATCAACAAGGTAGTGCTTCGAAAAGGTGTGCACAGACGACCAAGTGGCAGCCTTAAACAACTGATCAGCAGAGGCCAGATTCTGGTAAGCCCAAGAAGCCTCAATAGAACTAGTAGAATGAGCCGTGACCTGAAAGGGAACAGGCTTCTTCCTTAGCTTGTAAGCCTTACAAATAGTGGATTTGATCCAAGATGCAATAGTCACTTTGGATGCAGGTCTCCCTGCCCTGGGGCCCTCAGGAATGACGAACAGTGTGTCAGACTGTCTAATGGACTCAGTGCGATATACATAAAACTTGAGACAACGCATCACATCTAACAAGTGGCGATGTCTCTCCTTGTCAGAGGTAGGGTCAGGGCAGAAAGAAGGCACCATAATCTCCTGATTAATGTGGAACTCAGAGACCACCTTTGGGAGAAACTCCTGTGAAGTGCAAAGCACTGCCCTGTCTTTGTGAAATACCAAAAAGGGTGGTCTACAAGACAGAGAATGTAACTCTGCGACACGGCAAACAGACACGATCACCAGGAGAAAGGCCATTTTCCACGTCAGCAGGTGTAGAGGAATAGTAGCCAAGGACTCAAAGGGAGGGTGCTGAAGGACGCCCAAAACCAAGTTAAGATAGCACTGAGGAGCAGTAGTCTTGAAAACAGGACGAGTATGAGCAACGCCCTGGAAGAAAACCTTAACATCAGGAATAATAGCAATGCGCTTCTGAAAGAAGAAGAGAGAAGAGCAGAAGTCTGAACCTTAAGGTTGCAAGAAAGCCAGGACCACAGGCAGATCAAAATCCTGAGAAAGGTCCCTACCAGCACACCAAGAGAGAAAGGTCGACCAGACACGATGGTAGGCCTTAGAAGAAACAGGTTTATGGGCACTAAGCATAGTAGCCACCACACCAGAAGAAAAACCTTTCTTCTTCAGTATTGAGGTTTCAATTTCCAAGCCATCAAAGCTAGACGATGAACATCCTCCTTCCACAGGTAACCCTGTAGAAGAAGATCAGGACAGCAAGGGAGCTGGAATGGCTTCGCCACTGACAGATCCAGAAGCTCTGGAAACCAAGCCTGTCGAGGCCAGTACGGAGCAATCAGAATGGATGGACAGCGCTCCGGTCTCAATTTCCGGAACACCCTGTGCAACATGGGGAGGGGAGGAAAGATGTAAGCCAGAGAAAATAACCAAGTAATGGACATGGCAACCATCGCTAGAGCTAGAGGATCCCTCCAGCGAGAGCAGAACATCGGAACCTTCCGGTTGTGTCTTGTCGTCCATCAGGTCAATGCAAGGAAGACCCCACTTCTGTACAATGAGGGTGAACACCTCTGGGTGCAGTTCCCACTCTCTGCTGTCCACCGTGTGTCGACTGAGGAAGTCTGCCATGATGTTGTCCACGCCAGGAATGTGCACTGCAGATATGGCAGGAACATGTTCTTCTGTCCAGGACAAAATAGCCTTAACCTCTAACCAAGCGGCAAGACATCTTGTTCCACCTTGCTTGTTGATGTAAGCCACAGCTGTGGTGTTGTCGGACTAGACCCAGACTGGGCATTCTTCCAGCTGGGGTGTCCAATGGCAAAGGGCATCAAATATTGCCCAAAGCTCCAACACGTTGATGGGAAGGAGAGATTCCTCCGGAGACCACCTACCCTGAGCATTCGGGCGACCCAGGACTGCTCCCCAGCCCGATAGGCTGGCATCTGTCATCACCGTGGTCCAGAAGGACACCAGGAAGGACTTGCCCTTCAGCAGATCGGAGAGGTCAAGCCACCACAACAAACTCAGTTCCACATGAAGAGGGAGGGATACTGACATCTTCAGAAGGTCCAGCTGACCCCTGCACACCTGAATCACAAACCTCTGGAGTTCCCTGGTGTCAGCCATGGCAAATGGGACCGCCTTTATGGTGGAGATGAATTTCCCCACTAGAGAGGCCAGTTTCTTAGCTGGAACTGGATTGTGGGCCAGAACAGCAGAAACCCTGTGGGCGATCTGGTGAGCCACTTCATTCGTGAGACACACCATGCTCTGTGTCGAATAGAAGGCCCAGGAAGACCAGACGCTGGGATGGGACAAGATCTGACTTGCCCATGTTGATGATCCATCCGTGATGGGTGAGAGCATGAATGCAGTCCTGAACCTGCTGATGAAGAAGTTCCACAGAAGGGGTTTTCAGAAACAGGTCGTCCATGTAGGGAGTAACTCTGATGCCGTCCCGATGGGGGACAGATACTAAAGCTCCCAGGACACGGTTAAAGACTTGAGGAGCTGTAGTCAGACCAAAGGGAAGAGCTGAAAACTGAAAGTGCCCTTGGTCACAGGCAAATCTGAGATACTACCGACTCTCTGGATGAATGGTGATGTGTAGATACGCGTCCTGAAGATCCAGAGAGGCAAGGAATTCCCCTGGAGACACATCAGTAATCACCGTCCTTACGGACTCCTGGTGATAATGAGTCTTGATCACAAAGGAATTGAGATCCTTCAAATCCAAAATAGGATGACAGCCGCCATCCTTCTTGGAGACCACAAAGAGGTTTGAGTAAAAACCCATACCTCTGTCCCGAATTGGAACAGGTTCCAGAACATCCTTGTCCATAAGGGCCTGGATAATGCCATTGAACAGACGGCATTTCTCTACGTCCTGGGTTGTATGAGAGGGGAAAAAACAAAAGGGAGTAAGAGAGGCGAAAAGAAATCCTGTACCCTTCCACCACCACCTGTAAAACCCACGGGTCCACTACTGAATCCTCCCAAAAGCTGTGGTAGTGACGCAGACGGCTATCCACAGCAGAGTGGGGACCTGGGTTCGGAGAGTCATGCCGAAGAAGGCATGGAAGAGACCTTGGGCTTCCATTGCTGTTTGGGCTGGGAGGAGGAACACAGAGCTGAGGGAACCGCCTGGTTCGCCAGACGTGTCTCAGTCTGGGAGGAACGAAAAAGCCAATTACGCTTGAGAGGCATCTTCTTCCGGGGGACCATAGGCAGAAGGGTACTCTTGCCCCCTGTGGCCTCACTAATCAGATCCTTAAGATCTGGCCCAAGCAAAGCGGTGCCTTGAAAAGGCAATGAGAGCAAAGCTTTCTTGGAAGCAGTGTCAGCAGACCAGATCTTGAGCCAAAGAGCTCGTCTGGCAATCACAGACATGTTGGAAACCCTTGCCACCAAACGGATGGCATCAAATAAGGCAGCAGAAACACAGTGCTAGGCCTCAGAAATGTTGGCAAGAAGCCGCAACATATCCAAAGTAGGAGCACCCCAACGGACAGCCAGGGTGAGCTGTTCAGTCCAGACCACAATGGCCTGGTTCACCCATGCCGCAGTGAACGCTGGAAGCATGGCAGTACCACCAGTGGCAAAAATGGACTTGAGGGAGACCTCAAGTTTCTTGTCAGTCCAGTCTTTCAGAGCAGAAGCATGAGCAACTGGCAAGGCAGTGGACTTAGATAGCCTGGAGACAGGAGCATCCACTTTGGGGGGATGAACCCACTGAGCAAGCGCCGCCTCAGAGAAGGGGTAAAGCTTGGCAAATTTCTTGGAAACCGAAGGTTTCCTGTCCGGAGACTTCCACTCATCAGACACAAGGTGGTCAAGAGTGGAGTTGGGTGGAAAACAAGTATAGGGCCTTTTAGGCTCTTGAAACCTCCTGAACTAAGGGAATGTTTAAGGTATTTAAGATGGCTATGATCAAGCCTTCAGCCAAGGGGTCAGGATCAGCCTCAAAGAGGTCCCCAAAAAATGTAGAGGAGCCCACAGCAGAACATTCCTCAACATCCGAATAAACCAGCAGTTCCTTCTCAGAGGAATTCGATACGTCTGGTACTCCCTGCAGTTTCGGCAGCGAAGATCTTACGGAAGAGGTCTGCCAGGAGTGAAAGACCCCCTGTAACTGGCATGGAAAGAGTTGCAATGTAGACCGGAGGTCTCTAGTAGCAGCCTTGAACTCTAGCATCCAAACTGGCTCTAATGCATGGCTGGAGGTCCCTGGGAGAGACTCAGGGACATCAGAACATGCTGGAAATAAATGACCTGATAATTCTCTAGGTAACCCTGAATAACATGAGGAGCAGTGCGCAATAGGGGACACAGAGATCCCAGCGTCCTTAGTCTTTGGCCTGGCCCCAAGCTCTAACAGATTAGACATTCTCAGTGTCAAAACGTTTAAAGTATAAGGAATCACCCAAATACAGTGTGTAAGATTAAAATTTCACCCCAGAAATCACTAAAATGCACTTATCTGGCAGGTGAAGGGTTAATCTGCAGAGGAGAGTCCAAGCCCTGCATAGGATACTTGTTTAGGAAAAGGCACAAAATGGCTGCCTCGGCGGGAGCCAATCAGAAATGAGCGCGCGAAGCAAGCGCTCCTGGGAAATGTAGTTTTCCCAGAAAAAGCACCCCAGCAGTGCCCAAAGGCACATAAAACGTTAACTGGATGACAAAGCAAGGGCAGACAATTAAAATGAGCCATCTCTGAAGTCGCTACGTTGAGCAGTTGCAGATAGGTCCCAAACTGTACAGTCCCATAGAAGTAAATTGCACAATGGAATCTATGCGATAAAAGCGCGCCACAAATTTTGCAACGTTGAAACTGTGAATTAAAATGACATGAAACATCACTAGAACATTTTAGCAGACCCAAAAACCACTGAACCCAGTAGGAAAAGTGCCAATAAACCCCCAAAAGATGCAATACCAGCAGTAAAAGGGTCAAGTTACCACAGAAACTTGCTCCAAAACACCCAACAGACATAAGATAAACCCAATTACTGCAGGAGTGTGCAATAGGAACTCCAAACGAAAACTCCTGTGCGGAGGGGCACTGTGGGACATGTGGACCTGCAGCACTCAAAGGGTTGCTCACCTTTACTGCAGATCTTCTGTCTTCAGATTACCATGTATTAAGAAGAAGCTTCCGTGGGCAACTCCCGAGGAAAGAACTTGAACCCAAGATTTCCCCCCCCCCCCACAGGGCTTAAGGTCCACAAAAAGCACCTGGATACTGAGCTAGCCACATCTAAGGGCATTGCCAGTTATGGTAATCTGCCTAATGGTGGTATTCCATATCTAACAGAAAAATAAAAAATTAGCTAAGACTATAGCAGAACTGTTCGCTTGCCTGTCTTCACCAAGGAACAAATCATAGTGGAGCTGATTGGCTAGCTGCTGCCAAGGAGGGAAGGTAGGCTCCACCCCCTGCATTTACTTCTAGAATTGTTCCTGCCTACTTAAAGGGGTGGATTGCCTACCCAAAGTTACCAGTAACCTGTATTGGACGACAGAAAAAAAAAATAATAATAATTAAAAAAAATTATATATATATATATATATTATATATATATATGTATATTTTTACCCCTTGGTTGCTAGAGAGCTCTCTAGCACATAGCTTCACCATGTGCTGGAGTTCTCTCTAGCACCCATGGGGTTAATATCTTGGAAAGGGGTATAAAACTGGTGCAGGGACATTGGAATTGTTCTGAGCACACCTCCCATTCAGAATCTGGGCATGGGCAGCACATGTGGCGCTCCCCTCTAACTTTGAAGTTCTAGGCAGATGGCAACACTGCCTATTGGGCAATCCAGTTCTGCTGTCCAGAGGTGGCCAAATAGTGTTCAGCTTTTTTTTTTTTTAACCCTGTGTGCACCAGAGGGGTGCACAATGCTTTGTGTGTACCTCTAATATTCAAAGAGGACTAGCCAGGGGTGCAACACATTGTGATTACTCATCAGGCAGATAAACCAGAGTCAGTGAAAGCAGGACATGTATTGTACATGAGACAGATGGTAACGGGAACTGAAATCCAGCTCTGGCAACTTAGCATTAACCGCTAAAGGGTACTGGTAGGATCTACTTGCAGCCAGCAGCTTAAAGTGGTGTACATAGGATGATATACTTGCAATGACAAAAGCAGTGGAACACAGGGTCAAACCAGATAGCAAATCCAATCAATTTAAATAGGATTGTTTGCATTTTTTTGCATTGGGTACCTGCTTTCAAGCCGGTATTAAAAGCCCTATTTAAGTTGGCAATTTATTTTTTGTTTCCTATGTCACAGTTGATTTTCCCTTTCACAGATACACCTCTGAGTGTGTGTTGGGAACCAAACCTGCCATATTTTAGTATTCCCCTGCTTGTGCACAAATGGGCTAATCAGAGGCTCTGTCATTAACCCCTTACAGTCCGGTGACATACCCAGACCGTCAAGCTGGTCCGGCACTTAAGGACCAGTGACGGTCCTGGTACATCACGTACTATTACTCACAGCGCTCCTGCAGGAGCGCGGTGAGTAATACCGGGGACTGAATTTGATCGCTCCAAGACCGGAGCGATCTCTTTCAGTTTCTCAGTTCGGCGTGCCGCCCCACGTGATCAGTCACGTGGGGCGGCATGCCGAAATTCTCTATCTGGTCCTTAAAGGACCACTCACCCCACGACCGCTGGTCGTTAAGGGGTTAAACCTCTGAACACCAAAAGGGTATGCAATGTACTGCATAGGCTGCTGCAGCTCAAAGAGTTACTTAAAGGGATAGTAATGTTTCACAAAAACAGCAGCTCCAATTAATTTTCATAGTATTTGAGCCATGGAGAGTGTTATTTCAATACTGTCAGAGTTGTAGTTCAAGAGTAATTGAATGATAAAGTATCCCCCTCCCACCCTTTTACTGATGTAACACTGCTCAACTCAGAGCAACAAGATTGTCTGGATGGGTAGCAGAGAGGAAAAATCTTCAGTGAGCATAAGGAAAAACCTGAAATACCTGTCAAGGGGGGCAGGGTTTTTCTTATGCTCACAGTAAGAAGATGGACCCTCAATGTGAGCTGTCTGGTCTCAAGACCAGATTCCACATCTGAGGGTAGATGGCTTACACTAGGTAAAAGAGCAGGAGGAGGATACTATATCATTCAATTACTCTTGAAATACATCTCTGACAGTACTAAAATAACACTCTCCATGGCCCAAATACTATGAAGATTAATTGGAGCGGCTTTTATTGTGAAACATTACTATCTCTTTAAGTCACCTGTGCTCAAACAGGAAAAAGGCATGCTTTGGTAACTGAGCTCCAGAGGGGAACGCAACGCATTGCTTTGCAATGCGTTGCGTACCCCTCTGGCACTCAAAGGGTGAAAGAGTCCAGGGGACAGATTTGTGAGTCAGTGCCCTAGAATTTGCTGAATATTTGTCTTTTTTACCTATGGCTGATGGAGCCGTATGTATAAAAGCAAACTGGGTTAATTTTGGGGCAAATGAACTACACCCATAGTGCAGAAGAAAAAATAAATAAATTCCCTTTGATTTAAAAGGAGCATGTAACCCTTTCAATGCTAGAGAAGTCTCTAGTATTCAAGGGTTTAAAATCCCTGTTTAAAGCCAATTTGAACTTTTATTTGTCCCCTATGGTTCAGCTGGCTTGCCCTAAGATTACTCCACTTTACTTTAATGCATAAAGCCCATGCGGCTATTCCCCATGTCACTTACTTTAAAGTGTTTAAAGGCTCCATTTAATGAATATTTGGGAACTTTAATTTGTTCACGGATACAGTTGATTTGCTCCAACATTGCTATTCATGCCTTCTTCATACGGACCTTAGAGCCTTATTTAGAAAGCTAGGGAAGAGAGATTCTGAAAACTAAGTGCCCCATAGAGGATAAGTAAAAATGCCAGTTCATTTAAATGAGTTAACACCTTGACCACTAACGATCTCTCTCCATTTAAAGGCACAGTAAATTTTCAAAATAAATACAGCTCCGATTATGCTTTATAATCTTTGGGCCATGTAGGGCATTATCATTCTCTACAATGTGTAGTTGCAAAGTAATTGAATCATAAAATGTCCCCCCCTCCCTATTTACCTGTGCAAAGCTGCACAGAAAGTCTCCCCTGATGGATCACAGCAAGGGACAATCTTCTGTTAGCATAAGGAAAAACCTGCCATCCTCCTTATGCTCACAGCCAGAAGAGTGTCCCTCCCAGAGCTGATTGGATTCCACATCTGAGTTGAGGTGGCTTACAATAGGTAAAAGGGGTGGAAGGTGGACACCGATTGTTACTCTGGAACTACACATTGTAGATAATAAGAACACTCTACATAGCCCAAAAACTATAAAGAATTTGAGCTGCATTTATTTGGAACATTACTATCCCTTTAAATCAGTGGGCATTATGGTAACTTATCTGTCCCATTTGGTGCAGTTACCACAGAATTTCTCCTCTCTGTCTTCCGGAATACTGCCTTTAGCTTGCTCCTGTCCCACTCTGGCTGTCACTGCAGAGAGCCCAGTTTACTTGTGCTGATGTTTACCATTAGCCAACACCCTTAGTGAAAGACAGCAAACCGTAAAGGAAGCAAAGTATGCATTTTACAAATTGCTTCCCCCCCCCAAATCTTTGGAAGTATGGAAAAATTATATAAATAAGCAATAACCTCAGAGGGTGTAGAACAATGGCACCTTGTCAATGTCTGACAGAGCCAAAGTCCTTCCACTTTGTTCTGGGTTTTGCTAAACAGTGTCAAGGTGTCTCTGTTTTTTTCTGAGCCCACAACTTACATGCTCATTCCAGGGAACAACAGTGAAGAGCTCATGGATGCTGACTGGTGGGTAATTAAAGAGATTTTTAAAGTTAGCGTCTCAGTTTGGTTCAGCACACTTGTAAGTGCCTGTATGCAAGTAAATGGTGCAGTATGTGTGTGGAGATGGTAAACTCAGTGTAGTAAGATCCAGTAGTTTAAACTTAGTGCCAGATGGGTGCACTGGTAGCTACCAGAGCAATCATGAAGCCATTTGCAATTAAACACTGGCTTTGCAGTCTAGGGAAAGCTCTGCCCTACATACAAAGCCAGTTTGACACTTCTGCCTGCAAGCTTACTGTGCATGTACATCCATATAAATCTACACAATGATTTTACCAGCACCTGCCAAAGTACATAACACAGGCCATTGTGTTCTCACTGATCTAAGCTGGGTGCCAACTAGCCATCGAAGTGGCATTTAATCAATGAGATATCCCATGTTCCAAACCCCACAACAGAGTTCCACAGTCCAACAGGCTGGCCGTGTCCTGCTGACATTGCTGTAGATACCTGGAAATGAGATTGCAAAGAGGATCATACAACGATCACAGCACTTCGGCCCACCTCAGACAAAAAAATAGCCAGACTCCTTTTTTATTTATTTTTATTAATTTTTTTCTCTCTTTTAAATGGTGGTGGTTGCAGTTTGATACTCTGTACAAGACAACACAGACACAAAAAAAACCTGCAAGAGAAAGAAAAATGTTTCAGAACCGGAAGTCCACACTTCAGAAGCCAGCAACCAAAATTCTACTCCTCCCCCAGTTTAAGTACAGATGATTACAGGCATCACCAGTTCTGAAATGAATGTGTATCCCACTAGACTGAGATGTCTGGAACTACCTCCACCCTGTGGGGACTTCACAAACTGCAGATACTGTGGCCAACACTGATCTAGGAAAGAATTGTTTCAAGTGTACAAGCCAGCAACATATTATCAACACTTAAAAGGGATAGTAATGTTTCAAAAAAAAAAAAAAAAAAGTCCCGATTAATCTGCATAGTATTGGGGCCGTGGAGCGCATTATTTCAATACTGTCAGAGTTGCAGTTCAAGAGTAATTGAATGATAAAATATCCCCCTCCCACTCATTTTACTGGTGTAACACTGCTCCCCTCAGAGCAGCAAGACTGGATGGATCGCAGCAAGGCACAATCTTCAGTGAGTATAAGGAAAAACCTGCCCTCCTCCTTTGTCGGAGGGGGGGGGGGGGCAGGGTTTTCCTTATGCTTATGGTAAGAAGATTGCCCCCTTGCTGCAACCTGTCCGGTCAAGAGAGCGGATTCCGTATCTGAGGGGAGGCGCTTACACTAGGTAAAAGGGGTGGGAGGGGGATACTTTATCCCTCAATTACTCTTGACCTACAACTCGGACAGTACTGAAATAACACTCTCCATGGCCAAAATACTATGAAGATTAATCAGAGCTTTTTTTTGTGAAACATTACTATCCCTTTTAAGTACTAGAGCTGTGTGCAACACTCTGGCACTCACAGGCTTAATGTGTGTGTTCCAGCCTTTGGGCTTTATCAACCTGAAGTTAGAATGAGTCTACCCAAAAAAAGGTTATATTGAGTAGAACAGACATGAGCCACCTGTGGTCTTCAAGCTGTTAGATTACAACACTTACAGATGGCTGAGGAAGCAAAACTGTAGTTAAAACACACGTCAGTCTGCAGGTTGCCCATTCCTGGGGTAAAAGAAAACCAGCATTCCATACGCCAAGGTTCACCAATAAGAATTTGCAACATGCCTCCCCTCCCCCATCCTTTCTTTCTCTAAAACAGGTTTTAAAGGATATCTCAACCCAAGCTTTGGGCCACATAGCTAGCTTAAATCTGTTGTGGCCCTGGCAATAGTCACAGCATCAAGAGGCAGCCGTACACACTTTTTGGTTGGAAACTACCAGCAATGTGATAGTAGACCTGACCGGATCAACCCAATCTCAAAGTCCCAATAAATGTTGCCATGTGTGATTAGGACTGAATCAGGAATTTAAAACTATTTGGTCAGCCTATCTGATCCAGCTAAACCTTATAACCAGATAAGAATGCAATGTCATTTTTGTGTGATTAGATTTTACGTTATCTAGCAGCCACATCAATGTGTATATGGATACTTTTAGATCCAATTAGTTAATGACGCCTCAGAATATTTTCCCACCTCTGGCTTTGACAGAAGAGGCAGGTCAATCGGGTGGTATCCTTTCCCCCCCAGTGTACTAAATTGCAGCTTTCATTAATAGTGACTGCAGTTAGCAAGGCAGAGAGTGGTGTGCTGCTAATGAGTATCACCCCCCTCACTGACCAGATAATTAACATGAGCTGCAGTTATTATACCGACTGAATTACAGTAGTTGTGCATGTCCGCTTAATCAGTACGAGGAGAGCAGCATTACCAGAGATGGCAGCAGGTTTTGAAAGTGCCGCCTAATATACAGCACAGGAACTTTTCACCCAAAAATTAAGTGTTCCTACCATTTAAAAAAATCACAGATTACTAGTCAGCATTTTTAAAAGGTCTTAAGACTTAGAGGGGACAAATAAAAAAGCTCACCGATTTAAATGTGGCTTTTAAACCTTTCAAAGCTAAAAGGTTTTCAAAGTACTGAAAAGCAGTTCCTTGATGACCTCTCTAACATACAATGGGTAAAAAGTTGTATATAACCCTTTGAGTGCCAAAGGGGTATACAACACATTGCTTTGCACTAGGAATTTTCATTTCGCTCTTGTGGTTTACTATAGAATTGTGCCTTTAGGTGGCTAAACCCTAATAGTTGATAAATGTAGACAGCTATCTAGGATAATTTAATCTGTTACTTTAAACATGCTCCTAATATGTGATATTCTGTCACATCTGTGATAAGACAGGAGATAAAAGTTTCTGTAAACAATCATCTCCATTTAGGTTCTATTCACTCGAGTGAATGCTGAGCTAGATGCAGCCAAATTAAGTCTGCTCCATATCAAATGGTGATGTTCACAAGGGCAGTTTATCACTGTGCATGAAAAACCAGAACACAGAATGCTGCAACTTTTATGCAGCATGCCTTATCTGTACAGAGGGGCCATAACAGACTCCAATGACTGGTCGACCCAAGTATGGTTTACAGATATGGACTAGCCATCAGACATACACCTCTACCTAGCCTTACCCTCACAGAGATAAATATTGGAAAAAGAACAGGACATCAGAGGTAAATCTGGGAAGCTTAAACATTGCATCACAGCACAATGATGTAACCAATGTGAACATACCCTTAAAAGGGATAGCAACATTTTATTTTAATTTTCCATATTATACATCTGCAGAAAATGTAACCAAAATATATATGTTTATTTATTAGGGGTTGGTGGAAGGGGTCACAGTTGTTTTTTTTCACAGATCAAACACCACAATATTTGATCTGTGCCAATACTATTCCCCCCTATGAGTGCCAAATGCCGTACACACTGCTTGTGTATAAATATTGGCAAGCAGTTTGGAGCTGAAGGCAGCACTTAAATTTCTGTGTACCAGTGGGATGAACACCACATTACTCATACCTCTGAATCTCAGAGGGATAACCCTTTGAGTGCCAGAGGGGCACACAACGCATTGCAAAGCGGTTAAGTGTGCGAGGTCTGTCAATGTGAAGTACTGTTTTTTGCAGGAAGTGGATAATGTTTTTGTAAGTACACACAAAGTGAGCCTCCGGCAGGTCAAGTCATAAGAAATTTGTTGAATCCTCAATGCTGTGCAAAGCATTTGTGCAACCATATATAGTTAGTATTGGCACAAATCACATACAGTGTATTTGATCTGTGCTAAAAAATTGTAACCCCATTTCCCCACCTAAAATATATAATTTCAACCCACACCACTAAAATAATTCAACCTCAACCCAAATAACTTATTTAGCAGAGGCCAAATATTAAATTATCAGTCAGATCGGTCTCAGGTTTTCCCTTAAGCTATTGTTCTCTGCAAACCCATTCCAGCTTCTCTGCCCATTGCCCATGTCCATTAGAGACATCTGAAAATCCACGGGGCTGCAGTGTGATATCACACAAAGCAAAACACGCTATGAGATTGCCCTGTTGGACTGAAGAGACCTAAGCAATGGTCAAGGAAGCTGAAGGTAGGTTTGCAGAGACACTGCCAACTTAAGGAGGCTTCTGAGACAACTCTGACTAACTTATTTAATGCAGCAAAATTTATATTTTCAGCTTTTGATGACCCGAGGGTTGTGCAACTCATTTTTTCACAACTCATTGTGCATACCTCAAGTCCACAAAGGATTAATGTACAAACAATGTATGTATGCAAGCATGCACCAGCGTGTATACATGTGTTTGTTTGGACATATGAGCATCTCCCCCTTGATAATGGACAAAGAAAAGCATTGTGAGGGCATTACACTACCCACTGAGAGCCCAGGGATGTAGCTAGCACAGCTCAGAAGTGGATCATGTGACTTTAATACATTTATTTTTAATTAATTGTGTTTAACATAAGCTCCCTGGATAGGTTTCTGAAAGTCTTCTAGTCAGTCGTCCAGCAAAGCAGAATAGTGACACAATGCAACACTACTCCTGCAGCACAGAGCTATATGTATCTTGTCTGTTTACACCATTATCCCTGCTTTCCTTGTCCCTGACATGCACTCTGGAAACAGATCCAGGTAGCTCAACATATGGACATAAGTGGTAAAAATTTTATGTGAAGATGGAAAAATCTGAACATTATGAAAAAGTGAAAATTAAGGGTTACTATCTTTAAGTATTTATTCTGGATTACCAAACAGAATAAGTTCTGTAGCATCTTTTCATTCTTTTAGGAGGTTTTCAAAAATGTTGCAGCAAAATGGAAAAATATTCTAGCTACTACAGTGCAGTCTAAGTGTTTGGACAGGGAGACACGTTTTTTGTTTTGGCCGTGTACTCCAGCACAGTGGATTTGAACTGAAACAATAACTAAGGGGATAAAGTGCAGGCTGTCATTAATTTGAGGGTATTTCCATCCACGAACAGTGTACGAATTACAGTCCTTTTTATACATAGTCCCACCATTTTAGGGGACCAAAAGTAATAAGACAATTAACTGCTCAGCCGTTTCTTGGCCAGGCATGTGTTGTTGAAATATTAGCTCATACACAAGACAGCCAACAAAAAGTTCTAGAGGTGATTCTAGGTTTGGCATTTATATTTGAATTAAAATCATAGACATAGCCAAAACATTAGGTGTGCCAAAATAATGTGTGTGGCACATTAAGAAGTGAGAAAACAAGTGAACACAGCAATAGCAAATTACCTAGTAGACAACAAATATGCTTGTAATTGTGAAGAAAAACCTCTTTTCAACAACACTTTCCAGGATGTAGGCATAGAAGTATCAGAGTACCATAAAGAGAAGACTACACCAGCATAACCAGAGGGTTTTCCACAATATACAAACCAATAGTAAGCCTGCTTAAAAAAAAAAAAAAAAAAAAAAAAAAGTGTTCTTGAACAAAGTTTTATGGACTGATGATATGCATGTTAACCATGATGAAAAGAGGAAACTGTGGAGAAAGAAAACAGCTGCATATGATTCAAAGTATACCACCTCATCTGTGATACATGGTGCAAAGTAGTGTTATGGCTTGGGCATGTATGGCTGCCCCTGGAACGGTCTCACTTGTCTTTACTGATGATATGACTGCTGATGGCAGCAATAGGATGAATTCGGAAACATATCTTCTGTTCTGATAAACCCAAATGCCTGAAAACTCAATGGAAGCAGGAAAATGAGCCTAAACATACTGCTAAAATCACCTTGGAGTTTGTCAGGGCTAAATAGTGGAATGTTCTTGACCGCCCATGTAAATTGAAGAACCAGAATCAAATTGTGCATGCTCTTCACTTGCTGAAGACAAAACTGCATTAAGCATGTCGCTGTGATGAAAAGGGCGACATGAGAATCTCAGCCTGAATCAAAGCTCAAGATTCTAATGTCGCCTCCTAAAACACTGCTTTAACCTACCGCATTATCCAATTTAGTGCCAGCATTAACCCTTACTTCCATACACATTTCTACAAGAAGATGTCCAGACATACCTAATCTTACCCATTACGATCCTCAGCTACATGGGATCAAGAGCCATCAACCCCAAGTTTAACCCACTGAACCACCCAACTGCAGTTAAGAGAGCAGACCAGGGTCCAGCTGAGGATGTACTGACAGAGCATTAATAAAGCCTTCCGGTGATCGTTGTAGAGGAGAAAAAGTTCCTGCTGCCCTTCTGACTTCAGGTCATCTTCATCACCCTCCTTTGGATGCATATTCAGGCACAGCTGTTAATATCGAGGACAGGGACAGACGATGCCACACATACTTCCAGATGGAGTGGTAGGATGTTGGAAGCACACACAGGGTTAATGCGGGCACTAAATTGGATGCTGCAGGTGGGGTGAAGGACATGAGAATCTCATGTTGCCCTTTTCATCACGGTGACATGTTTAATGCGGTGTGTAGATGCACAGTATTTTGTTTGCAACATTTTAAAAGGATACCATATATAAATAGGGCTGTAATTCTGTTCAACGTGCTGAAGCACAGATCCAAAGCAAACAAAAAAAGTGTACGTGTCCAAATTCTAACAGACTACATTATATACAGCATTTAAAATGGAGCAGTATTTTATATTTACTTTTTCTTAAAACATAACTGCAGTTCTGTATTCTGCTCAGCAGGTGGTGTAGTCATTGACTCCAACTCTTCCATAGAATGCATTACTAAATAAATGATTGATTTTTTCATTAAAGTCAAGTCAATCTCCCAGCACTGGGAGTATGTTTGTTTTACTCAATAGGAAAAGCCGTCTAACATTTGTTCTGCTCTTAAAATGGATTATTATTTCTATAATAATGTTCCCAATACGAGGGCTATATTTTTAAATGTAAGCTTTGTTTTACCCTTTTGCATCCTTCCTTTCTCTCACATTGCATGTTTCACTATTCCTCTAGCCCAGTAGTTCTCAACCTATGTCCTCAGGGACACATAGCATGCCAGTGAGGTCTCCAATGTGCTGCAGACCACTATAGGATCTAAGGAGATAAACCTGAACAAGATTGGGGTTGCAGCATGTATGTGCCTGTGACTACCTATGTAACAAGGGTGGAGTTTGACAGTATATATGTGGTTGGCAGTGGAAGAGTGTATAGGTGGGTCATTGACTGCCAGTGGGGGAAGAAGGTGAGGAGATTCCCATGAAGGAAGGAGGTGTGCGTGTGTGGTGGTGGTGTTGGTGTGTGTGTGGGGGGGAGATGGCCAGGAAGGAGGGGGAAGAAGGTGAGGAGATGGCCATGAAATGAGAAGGAAGAAATTGAGGAGATAGCCATGAAATGAGAAGGAGAGGAGATTGCCATTGGGGTGGGGGGGGGGGGGGGAGAGGAGATGGACATGAAAGAAAGTGCCATCTGTTTGTAAACCCTCTCAGTGCTGCTCATCCCCCCTCCAAAAACACAGATACTGTATCTGTACCAGATGGGGAGTAATAGTAATAGTAATGGACTTTCAGCAGAAAAACAAAGTCTGTTACCGTTATTGGAACTTTACAAGGACGACTCTTCTGGTACAGGCACAATACGATGGGGCAGGGAGCAAAGTAACAGAGAGGGGATTCACAAAGAGGCAGAGAACATGTGCATGTGGGAAAGAGGAGCAAGCATTTAGGAGAGAAATGACAATCCTGCAGCATAGGGAGGAGAGGAGTTTGCGAGGGTATGTATGTAAGGACTGGGAAGGTGTGTGTGGGTGTCCTGCTCATGGATTTTGACAGGACAGTAGTGGTATCCACACCACTGTCCTATCTAATTTTAACCCTTAAGGGCAAGAGGAATATGCAACTCATTGCTCATACCATTGGTCCAAAAAGTGTCAAGAACAAACAGTCTCTCTGCCAATGGGTGTAGTAATGCATTGCAGGGGCTCTTTTCCATATATAGATGTACACGCACAATGCTACAGTGATCCTCAAAATGTTGTGTATTCAGCTCTCAACTACATTTGAGCTTGACTTAGTTATTATATTTCCATTAGCGGAAATAATCAATCAATGCATATTTATACAGTGAACAGCAACTAGCGTGTGCAATGTAACTTACACCTATGCGTTGGGAGACAATGATATATTGGACATTAGCAGAAGATGCAACACAGAAATTGGCCTTAGGGGAGAGCCAGTGCACACTTTAAAGGACAGGAGAGAAAATAAGTTGTGCATTAATGGATACTCCCACCCCAATCACACAAACCTGCTACTCATTCCAGAGCCTTGACTATGGCTTCGCAGGCTTCCAAGTTGATCTGAGCCTCTGCTTTTGCAACCTCGTCTCCCGCGCTCATCAGCTCTGCCTGTGCCTTCTCCAGGTTTGACTTTGCAACCTACCATAAGAGGCCACAGATGAAGGGGTGAGCAGAGTGAGAGTGAGTCACAGCTATTAATCTAATCACTTTGTACTTTATACAGAATGGACAATTCTGCACAGTTCTGTAAATAGGGCTGGATGAAATAACTACATCCTTCTAATGAGGAAAGTGCTGTACACCAGACAGAGCTGTATGTTATAAAGAAAAAAAAAAAAACAGGCAACTGGGGCAAACCAACTGCAGTATAGGAAAAGAGCATTAAAATTTGTTTAGATCAACAAAATATTTTTGTAAACTACCCATTTAAAATCAGTAGGGGTTCCTAGTTTGCTCATCAGTCATAAACATAAAAAACCTAGCTATGGATTAAGGGTAGGTCTTTCTAATGGACAGGCACTCACATTCAGATCCAACATGTCCAGTGTCACCGCTTCTTCAGCCAGTAGCTGTACAGACGAGTCTGAATTGACCGTTACAGAGCCACTGCTCACTGAGAAAGAAACAGAGAGGTGATAAGACAATATGCGGGCAATTTTAAGAAAAGGTGAGATACACATACAAATGAATAGCAAGAAAAAGTGTGTGTGTGTGTGTGTGTGTGTGTGTGTGTGTGTGTGTGTGTGTGTGTGTGTGTGTGTGTGTGTGTGTGTGTGTGTGTGTGTGTGTGTGGGGGTGTTCGTATAAGGGGCAAACAGGAGTGAGGGCTACAGTGAAAATGCAGTGGGAAACAAGACAGTAAGGCTATGTTCACATTGGCAATACTATTTCAACAATATTAAAAAAACCCACACAAAAAAAAAAAAAAAACCCCACACACACACGATCACCTAATTTTGTCAGCGTTGAAATCGCACAATTATTGCTGGTAGCTGCATGTTACATGGTATTTTGACATTTCGGGGGGGGGGGGGGGGGGATGAAAAAGTTAGTTACTTACCAATTCTTTGCTCATTGTCCTTATAGGGATGCAGAGATCATGGGTATACAGTCTCCTTTAAGGAGACAGGGCACTCAAAACAAAGCTCTTCCCTCTGCCCGCCCTCTATACCCCAGCACCAAAGATCACTCAGTTTTCAGTTAGCAAATCCAGGAAAGGAAGAGGCAACACAACAGAACAGCAAACGAAGTCCAGGGCACGCAAAGGCAGATAAACCCGTGAATAGGTGGGATGCCCTGCATCCCTCTATGGACCACGAGAAAGGATTTATCAATAATTAAAAATCCCATTTTCTCCATTTCCTAGGAGGGATGAAGGGACCATGGGGACATCCCAAAGAAGTCCCAGAACCTTGCAGCAAGTGCTAACATACGGAGATGGGGAAAAAAAAAAAAACAACCTGATAAAACTTAGCAAACAAGAACAGACTACTAGGTGGCCACCTTGCAAAGCTGGGCCACAGAAGACAGATTTTTTGAAAGCCCACGAAATGCAGTAATCCAGAAGAAAGCCGAACGGGACCTGAGCCCATAAATCTTGCCAAATAGTCAGTTTCAGCCACAAAGCCCTTTCTAGTAACACCAGGAAGAACTGAGTATCCAAATGGGAAGAGAAGTGGGTAGACTCCAAATATTGTCAAATACAGCGAACCACATGCAAAGTGTGTCCCACAGAGGAGTAAAAGCCCTGCATGGAAGGAGTATACAAGTCAACCTCAGGAATACCAGCAGTCTTACAAAGTGAAGATCTGAACTTTACTAAGAGAGACCTGTAGACCTTTCAAGACTTGCAATAAATCAAAAGAGAAATGGTAAATGGAAATGCAAGGGGTCAAGATCCCTATGTCCACAAAAGGGTGAAATTTACCTACCGATATTTCCTTTTCTTCTGTGCATCTCCACAGCACTATGTAAACAATGGGCTTTATCCTCCACCTCCAGTTGGTAGGACCGAACAATATTTGTATATAAAGTTGCTCCACCCCTTCCGCCTTATCTTTTTTAGCCAAGTTGAGAGACCTAAGTAATATATGAAGTTAGAACAGATTAATCAAAGGGTGGGTTGCTGTGGAGATCCACAGAAGAAAAGGAAATATCACCCTTTCTTCTGTGTACTCCCCAGCACTATGTAAACAATGGGATACACCAAAGTTTTCATATTGGGAGGGTAATTATACATAACAAAACTGATACCCCAAAACATGATGTATAAAAGGTAAGGTACATATACTTCCTACCCGGATCATGTAGAGATCACGTCTTGCAGCACTTGTCGGACTAATTTGGCTTCCTCTGAAGAGCTCACATCCAACTTATAGTGTCTGATGAAGGTAGACACCGATGTTCAGGTGGCCACTTTGCAGATCTTGGCTGGAGAGGCATTAGGCTTCATTGCCCAAGAAGTAGACACTGCTCTAGTGGAATGAGCTTTTACTTTCAGGGGAGGAGCTTAGTTACCCTCCTTATATGTGGCCATGATACATTGCCTGGTCCATCTAGATATAGATGGTTTTGAGGCAGCTGTCCCTTTCCTTTTTCCTTGGAATTGAACAAAAAGGGAGTATGAGGATCTTTAGTCCTGTCTAGGTAGGTGGAAATACATCTCACTAAATCTAGAGAATGTAGCCTCCTTTCCTTATCTCCTGAAGGGCTATTGCAAAAGGAGGGAAGAACCACTTCCTGGTTTTGGTGAAATTCTGATACCACCTTACCTCTGAAACTAGGTTTCATCTTGAAAACCACTTTGTCTTGGTGAAAGATTAGGTATGGGCTCTGACAACATAAGGCCTGAAGTTCGTTCACCCTCTTGGCAGAGGTAATAGCTGTAAGAAATACAGTCTTCCAAGTCAAGTGTTTGATAGATAGATTCCCAGATTTTTGAGCCAATTCAGCATATATGAGCTGGTTTAAAACAATATTTTAATCCCAGGATGGAACAATTTCCCTAATTCTAGGGCGAGCCTTTTCTACTGCTCTCAAATCTTTTTATCAGGTCTTTTTCTGCCCAGTGCTTAACAAACACCTAGGAGAGGGCTGATATCTGCACCTTCAATGATGCTGGGCTGAGGCCCAAGTCAAATCCATTCTGCAGTAATTCAAGGACTGTAGCTGTAGAGACTTTTTGCTTAGCAATCTTGTTTTTTATACATCAACATCTGAAGGCTCTCTAAATTCTATCATAAATTTTGTTGGTAGAGGCCTTTCTTCCAGAGACAATAGTTTTGATGACTGTCTGAACACCCTTTGACTTTTAGGTATTGCCGCTCAGCCTCCAGGCTGTTAGGCGGAAAATTTCCAGATTCTGATGACATATTGGCCCTTGATGAAGAAGATCCCTCCTCTTTGAGAGAGTGAATGGTTCCTGGCATGACAGTCTCACCATCTCTGCGTACCATGATCTTCTAGACCAGTCTGGTGCTACAAGGATGACCTCCGCTCTGTCCATCTTGATTTTCCCGATTACTTCCCTTATTAAGGGGATGGGAGGAAAGACATAGGCTAAGGAAAACGTCCAAGGGTGCTTCAAGGCATCCTGCACCACTGCCTGGTCTTCTTTCCATCTTGATAAATATTTCTTGCACTTTGAGTTTTCCCTTGTCGCCATCAAGTCTATGACTGGATTACCCCATTTGTGGACTATTAGATGAAATACGTCTTGATCTAGTGACCAATCTCCTGGCTGGATTCTCACTCTGCTTAAAAAGTCTGCTTCTATGTTCTGAATTCCTGCAATGTGTGAAGCAGATATAGCTCTTAAATTTACTTCTGCCCACTGGAATATGGGGGATATCTCCCTGTTTAGGGACAGATGTTTTGTCCCTCCCTGGTTTTTTATGTATTGGACTGTGGTCATGTTGTCTGACCTTATGTGGACTGCTGTATTTTTTAATTGTTCCTGGAAGCAAGGTGCATCTTACTGCCCTTGTTTCCAACACATTTATGTGAAGATGTTTTTCGTCTGCTTTCCATGTTCCCTGTATTAGACTGGAGTTCCAGGTTCCTCCCCATCCTGATGGACTTGCATCTGTGTGGATTATTTGCTAGTGATGGTCCCTTAATGGTGTTCCTTTTGCTAGATTTGCTCTTCTTGTCCATCAAGTAAGGGATGTTCTGATTCTTGGGGGAAAGTGCATCTTCTGACAGGGATCCCTTTGAGGAGTCCAATGCTTCAGGAAATATACCTGTAATGCTCGAGTGGTATCTTGCCCAGGGAACTATTTGGATCACTGAAGTCATTAACCCTAGAACCTCCATGATAGTCTGAGCTGTCTGAACTTCCTTCCTTTTGAATTTCTGAATCCTGTTGATTACAATCGAGCACTCTTTCCTCTGACAGGGTTGCTATTGAGTTTTCTGTGTTTAGTCTTATTCCCAGGAATACTAGATTCTGTGTTGGAACAAAGTGGCTCTTCTCGATGTTTACTAGCCACCCTAGGTCTGACAGGTGTGTGAATACTCTTCTTGTTTGCCGATTTGCCACTTCTTTGGATTCTGACATGATGAGAAGGTCATCCAGATAAGGGATGCTCTGAATTCCCTCCCTTCTTAGAGGTTCTAGTGGTGCAGCTTACACCTTTGTAAATGTACTTGGGGCAGCGGATAGCCCAAAGGGAAGACATTTGAACTGAAAATTACTCCCTTCTATGGCGAACCAGAGATATTTTCGATCCCCTTCTCTTACTGGAATATGGTGATAGGCATCTTGGAGATCTATTTTTGTCAAGAAGTTGTTTGGGCAGACAGACCTCATGACGCAATTCATGGATTCCATTTTGAAATGCCTCTGTACCATGTATCTATTGAGAGATTTCAAGTCTAGGATTATACTGCAAGCTCCTGATGACTTCAGATTAGTAGTAGAACTTCCTTCCTGAAAAGCCTGGCCATCTGGTGGTTTTTTGGAATTCTTGAAATGTTTCATGGGAGTCTTTTTGAAGTCCAGCGGAAATCCCGTCTGTAGGATATAGTGAACCCATTTGTCCTGTGTCCACCAGTGACTTGCAAAGTTCTGCAGGTGACTCCCTACCTGCTCCTGTGACAGGACCCGTTGATCTTCATAATTCTTTTTTGAAGGATGTTCTTTTGTGGAAGTCTCTTCTGAATGCATCTCTGGTATTTTGTCCAAACTGTCTGTTGGTGTCATTTTGTCTGTTCCGGTATTTCCCTTGATCATAAAAGGAATAGTTCTATAATGAGATGAATGAACTGGAGATTATCTACTTCTTCTCCCTTGGGGTAGGAAGGCACTATGTTGTCCTGTCATCTTCTTGATTATATCTTCCAGATGGTCACCAAACAATTTTTCCACTTTAAAAAGGTAAAGAGATCCATCGGATCTTTTAGGGCTGATCCGTCTTCCAGAGGAATGGTTGTGTGCTTGGCCAGACATGACACAGCTGCATCAACCTTTGGAGGGGTAGACCATAGATTAACATCTTCTTCCTGAAATGGATACATTCTTGCAAACCTTTTAGTAACACTGGATCTTCTGTCAGTCTTCTTCCATTCCTCCTGGACAATATTTGTGATAGAATGATGTACAGGAAATGTGGGAGTGCTCTTTTGGTTCCCCAAAAAGGCTGTAACCATGACACAGGGTTCTTTTTGTTCTTCTTCCATACCTAGCAACTTTCTAATATATTTGACAAACCCATCAATCTTATCTAAGGAAAATGAAATGGAGAGGCGGTTGACGTGATCTATTTAGACTTTGCCAAGGCATTTGATACGGTTCCACACAAGAGGTTACTGTACAAATTGAATGAAATAGGACTAGGGCAAAATGTTTGTGAGTGGATTGGAAATTGGCTGAAAGATAGAATGCAAAGAGTGGTAGTAAATGGCAAGTTCTCCAGTTGGATAAACGTGATAAGTGGAGTGCCTCAGGGATCTGTCCTGGGTCCTCTTCTTTTTAATTTGTTTATTAATGACCTCCCAGAGGGCATAGGAAGCCATGTATCAGTGTTTGCCGATGACACAAAATTAAGTAAGGTAATAAAGTCTGAACTGGATGTGTCTTCATTACAAGAGGACTTGGACAAATTGAGTAACTGGGCAGGCAAATGGCAAATGAGATTCAATATAGACAAGTGTAAAGTTATGCATTTTGGGTATAATAATAAAAATGCAACATATAGTTTAAATAGTGTTTCTCTGGGGAAATCTACTAATGAAAAGGATTTAGGAGTAATGGTAGACAATAGACTTTGCAGTAGCATGCAGTGCCAGCTGGCAGCTGCAAAGGCCAATAAGATATTGGCATGTATTAAAAGGGGTATTGACTCAAGGGAGGAAGATATAATTATGCCTCTTTACAGGTCCATGGTAAGACCCCACCTAGAATATGCTGTTCAATTCTGGGCGCCCTTTCTGAAGAAGGACATTATGGAACTAGAGAGAGTGCAGAGGAGGGCTACAAAACTAGTAAGGGGAATGGAATGTTTTAGTTATGAAGAGAGGCTAGAAAAGTTAAACTTGTACACACTAGAGAAACGGCGTCTTAGAGGGGATATGATAACACTATATAAATATGTTCAAGGCCCTTATAAAGGGCTTTCAAAAGACCTGTTCATTAACAGAACAGTACACAGGACAAGGGGCCACCCGCTTAGACTTGAGGAAAGGAGATTTAGTCTACAACAGCGGAAGGGTTTCTTTACAGTAAGGACAATAAAGGTATGGAATGCACTTCCGGAGGAGGTGGTGCTATCAAATACATTAGATGCTTTTAAAAGGGGCCTGGATACTTATTTAAAAGAGCATAATATAGAGGGCTATGCACGTTAGTATTGGGATTAATATTTAGTTAGGGCTTGTTGATCCAGGGAGAAATCTGATTGCCATTTGGAGTCGGATGCCTTCTTTTGGGTCAGCGATGGTAAACAGGAATAGGAAAAGGGTTGAACTGGATGGACGCAAGTCTTTTTTCAACCTAAATTACTATGTAACTATGTAACCTATCCATTCAATAATTTCACCTTCCTCCTGGTCTGAAGTGTAATTTGATGGATCTTGGCTATTGGATTCCTCCATGTCAATGTCTTTAGCATATGAAGTGCCCTCTATTGGATCCTCCATTCTTGCCCCTTTTTCTGGGGTTCACAGCTGCCTGCATTGCAACAAACGTTTCTTTCATAGAATTTTGCATCCAGGCCAGGAAGCTTTGAAATTGCTGCAGAACTTCCTGACCTCCTGCCTTCTTTAAGCACTCTAAACATAATTTTGAACCCTCGACAGGCAAATTCTTCTTGTCACAGCCCATACATATTTTAGTTTTAGAGACCTTAACTTGTGAACCCCCACTATCCTTAGAGGTACCTGGTTCAGCCTTATCCTTAGAAGAACTACTCTTTGCTTCATTCTCCCGATGTGCCCTTACTGATGACGCATCGTTGGGAGACGCTGGCGTAACTAGAGAACTGGAAATAGGTAACTCTGCTGGTCACATTCTGGGCAATTCTCTTTCAATACTTCTATCCACATACACTGCGGGGGAAGGAGTAACTGTATATAATCAGGCTGAAACCGAATCCTCTGATTATCCTAGCGCTTCAGCTTTCTTTTTTGAAAGACATGAAGGCTACTTGGCTCACGTCCTCCAGCTAGTAGGGCTGAAGGTAACGGAGGCGGAAGGGGTGGAGCAACCTTATATATGAAAATTGTTTGGTCCTACCAGCTGTAGATGGAGGATAAAACCCAATTGTTTACATAGTGCTGGGGAGTACACAGAAGAAATGTGAACTAAATCCAAACTCTGTGATAGATCTTGGCAGAGACAGGCTTGCGAGCATAGCCGGAGCATAGTCTGGATAACGAAATTTAAGCCCTCGTGATGCAAAATGTCAACCTCAAGTTCCACACTGTTAAGGAGAGATTGTCCAAGATCTGCAACCTGAGGCAGACACCAAGGCTTCTCAACGGACAGCTTGAGCAGGTAATGGAACCAAGTTATTCTTGGCCAAAATGGCGCTATGAGAAGAATGTGAACCTTCTCCTTCCATATCTTGGCAAGGATACTGGGAATCATGGCCAGAGGATGGAAGACATACACCACAGTATAACTACATGCAATAATGAATGCATCCACCATGACCGCCTGTGGTCCTGGAGAAGAACACCTCAAGCTTTGCATTGAGATGTGAGGCCATCATATCTACGACCAACCTGCCCCAACACTCCACAAATTGAAGGAAACAATTAGTTTCAACTCAGAGATCGATTGAGTGCATGCCAAGATAATCCATGGTCCAGTTGCCCACACCTGCGATATATCATGAGAACAGGGCAGGCACGTGAACCTCCACCCAAAGCAGATCTTTTCACAGCTCCGCCCAGGCAGCGCTACTCCTGGTACCTCCCTGATGATTGATATAGAATTGTCAGACTGAATTCGAATGGGCAGACCCTGCAGGAAAGCAGTCCAGGAAAATATAGCATTGAAAAATTCTCAGAGCTTCAGGAGATTGATCTGCAGCTTCACCTCGGTGGGGGACCAGCTGCCCCAAATTGAGTTACTGTCACAAACAGCTCCCCAGCTGAACAGAAAAGGTATTCAGCGAGACTAATGTCCAGTCAGAGAGATGAAGAACCTGACCTTAGGACTGAGACTGACTCATCAGCCACCACTGAAGCAACAGCCTGGCAGCTCTGGAAAGAGGCACTGAGTGGTGAAGGTGCGCCAGGTTCCAGGACAATAAAGAGTACGCCACGCCACCACGGAAGCAGCCAAGCATTTAGCCATCTTGGTGACATCCAACAACATCCTGAAGAAGACTGATCAAGGACAACACCATCTCGGGAGGAGCGTCCTCTTTGACTGCATGCAAGAGTTGACTCAGCCAAGCCTCAATCGCCCTGCAAGCTCATATCGAAGCAAACACATCCCACACGATAGTGCCTTGCCCCCAAAAAAGTAATCTATAACAGTTTAAATGTCTCATTCTCAGAATTATGAAGCTCAGCCATGCTCTGAACTGGCAAGACAGTATGTTCAGACAGCAGAGAAATGGTAGAATCAACAGTCAGCAGGACAAACCAAAGGTCAGTCATGTCCATAGGAAAATGGTAAAGCTTAGCAAATTGTTTGGGAACACATAGCACCACTCATTAAGAACAATTTGGTCCAATTCCGCTTCAGCAGAAAATGATAGAAAACTTCTGGATGTGCTTGAAAAAAAAAAAAAAGAAACCATGGACCCCTCTTTGGAGACCCTCTCCAAAACCCAGAGAACCTCAAAAATAGCCTTGAGCAAAGGCTCAACCAAAATCAGGAGCCTCCTCATCTAGAGAAGGACAAATCTGTCAAGGAATAAGATACTTCCTCACTGTCTCCACGAATATCCCAGTCATCCTCTGAAGAAGCAAAAGGAAGAAGGTCCTGAGGAAAAGCCATCCACCAAGGACGTTTAACTGGGCAATACAGTTCAGCAACCAACCACTTACCCAAGAATGTGTCAGGGGAAGAGAAAATGAATCCTGCCAACCCCAGGCCCCAGAACAGGAGGAACATCCCTAGAAGGCAATAAGGAGGGCCCCACAACAACCAGGGTCAAACCAGCCTGACTACACAGAGCTGCAACAAGTCCAAGAGGAAAAGTCAAGTGTGCCACAAAGAAAGCCTCCCCATCAAAGTAAAACATGGTGTATAATGTGTTCATGTGCAATGCTTTTAACACAACAGATCGTGGACAAAAGAATATGAATGTAATGTGCTCCCCCAAGGGAACTCTTGACAACAAAATACTCAGAAGCATATATGCCAGAAGAATATCCGGCCAACTGATGGATGTAAAGTATAAGCAGGAGAGGTTCCACGACTGGAGCAGCTACTGCACAGACCAGCCTCTTAACCAAGTTCAAGACTGACTAGGCAAGGAACGATCAGTGGGTCAGCATGTCACTGAAACAAGGTCCTCTTTGTGCAGTTGGTACCTTCATCAAGGTAAGACATTTGAGGCACACACAGATCAACCCTGTCACTATCAATTTAAGTCTGTGTTGAAAAAACCTCTCTATGAGACACATTCATTAAGAATTTTGCTCAGCTTCACAGGTTACAGCTTATGAGGCTGTACAGGCTGTATCGGTCTTCTAATAAATTTATTTTTATGTCCACAGTAGGAAGAAGGAAGGCTCTACTGCTCTGAATCGTGGGGCACTCATGCACTGGGGAGAAAACAGAGGAGGGTTGGTACAGGGGCAATCTCCGAGCCAACGGGGCCATTTCCCCAATGAACCTCCTGCTTGATGCTATAAATGAAGCTAAACTAGTGATACCACAGAGCTTACAACTGAAATGGAGCTATTAAAAAAAATACCACAGAGCAACAATCCAAATGGAGATACACAAGTCGCATAACCCATTACCGTTGTAAGCTCTATGGTATCACTAGTGTAGCTTTACTTAAATTGTAAAAACTGTAGTATCGTTGGCATAGATCTAGTTCAATAGTAAGCTACGTGGTATCACCTGCCTTACTTCACAACATTAATGTCAATTTTAACCCCTTAACGACTGGCCACAGTTAAGGACCACACTGCAATTTTTTTTTTTTTTTTGCCTGAATGATTCAGGGGTCCCCATTTGGAATGCAGCTGTGCAGGGACCCCTGAATTCCATGACCTGTCACTGGTCCTTAGAGCAAGTTTACCTCTGACAGTCATGACACGTCATGGGTCCTTAAGAGATTAAAATGAATAAAGGGGATGGGCTGGGACAATGGGCTGGAATAACAGTAGAAATGGGCCACAACTTGTCAGCCCTCCTCTGGCAGAAAAACATGTGGTGTCAAGGCCCTGCCCTGGGGAAGACAGGGATAATAAAAGGTCACAGGTGGAGAAGCTGGTTACTATTAATTAGGTTAAACTATTGTCTATGTGTGTGCCTAAATGGAGCAAGCTTGTTGTGTGTGTTTCTAAGTTAGTGGGAAGAAGCAGTGGGCATGTACACCTTATAGCATCTCTAAAAACTCCCTGCAGGTAGCTGTCACTCATACCATTTAAAAATGCATTTTTTGTTGGGAATTCCATTGAAGTTTTTGAAAGATTAAATAGATGATGTGGCGTTTCTCCTCCACCTACCTGATCACTACGTTCTTTAAATAAAACCAGGGCAGTTGGAGCATTTGAAAAAGGTGAAATTTACTCACCGATATTTTTTTTTCCTCTGTGTCCTACTACGGAATACTGTGGATAATTGGCTCCGACTCCCAGCTGGTAGGACCAATCAAAAAATATAAATTTTGTGAGCACACTTCCTCCTGCAGTTATACATTTGTCCAAGGTGTAAGACATAACAGGTTAGAGATGGTACAGTAAAGGTACGCTGCAGTAGATATTAAATGACTGTAGAGATTCCATAATACTATACCATATCAAATACCCAAGAATAACCTTCAGGGAGGGTTGCCATGGAAGGACACAGAGGAAAAACAAATATCGGTGAGTAAATTTCACCTTTTCCTCTGTGTCCAATCCACGGCGTACTGTGGGACTTACCAGAGCAGTACCCCAGAAGTTCAGGAGGCCTGAGACTGTAGGTTAAGACAGGAATGGCAGCTTCAAGTACCTTCCTTCCGAACTTGGCGTCCGTTGCTGGTTGAATGTCCAGTCTATACTGTTTGATGAAAGTAGAGACTGATGATCAAACAGCAGTCTTGCAATCTCAGTAGGTGTTGCAACTGCTTCCTGTGCCCATGAGGTTGTGATAGCATGGGTAAAGTGGGCTTTAATACCCTGAGGAGGGTCTAGATCAGCTGAGTCATAGGCCACCTTAATGTAGTCACGAATCCAACATGCAATAGAGGGTATGAAGGCTGAAGACCCTTTGAATTTTCCAAGAAATTGAGAAATGCGTCCGTCCTATGTAGAGTTGGGTTCTGCTGAGATATATCTGAAGGCAGTGGAGAAGATCTAAATTATGTAGTCTCTTCTCAATCTCGTTTGAAGGATAGGGACAGAAGGACAGGTGACATATTCCTTGGTGAAAGTGAAACTGAGCAAGGAACTTGGAGTGGAAGGAAGCCTTAGGACGTAGGACTACCTTATCTTGATGGAAGGCCAAAATTGGAATAACACATACCAAGGCCTGATTTTTTATATTGAGGCAAGATATCTTCTTACCAGGTGGTTGTCTGCAAAGGGAGTAACTAGAACTGCAGAAATTGGAGAGTTGGACTTGCAGGGATTCAGGTTCAAGGGCCTTTCAAACCCTACCTGCAGAAATTGAAGGATTATTGGAGCAGAGATTGATTATCCAGATTCTGTGACAGGCACCACTTGTGGAAAATACACCAGGCTCTTTAGAAGAGGGTCGTCTGTCTCTCAGTATGGTTTGGAAGACAGGTTCAGATACACCCTGTAGTCTTAAGGATTCCTGCACAGCCTCCAGGCCTTGAGCTGGAAGAAAGCTGGATCCGGGAAGAAGAGGACCTGGTCATAACAGGTCTGGGATGTCTGGCAATTGAAGCAGATCGGCATACCAGGGTTTCCCTGACCAGTCCAGGGCCATAAGGATGACATATGACCTGTCTTGCCTTATATTACTTCCGCAAGTATAGGAAGGAGAAAACAGGTATGCCAGATGGAAGTCCAAGGACACGAAGTACATTCTGTGCCAGGGCTGGAGGTTTGTGCCATCTGGATAGGTAGGGTAGACATTGTCTGTTCTGAGGTGTATCCATCATATCTATTGAGGGTCTCCTAAAGTTGTTGTTACTGAATGAAATGCTTTTTTGTTTAGAGTCCACGCTCTTGGACCCAATTTCTTGTGGCTTAGAAAGTCTGCCTGAAAGTTTATGTGACCTGACAGGAAGGATGCTGAGACAGTCAGAAGATTCTTGGCTACCCAACAGAGAATCCCCAATGCATGGATGTTGAGTGTAGTGCTCCTTGGTCCTCCCTGGTGTAGAAGGTAAAGTACCTCTGATATAGTGTCTGATCTAAATCAGGACAGCTGTACTTTTGTACATCGGCCTGAAATGTTTGAGAGACTTCCAAAACATTTATGTTTAGAGTGAGCTGTCCAGATGCCCTGAATGTGTAAATTCCAGATTCTTCCCCAATCTGTGCTGTTGGTGTCTGTACAAAGGATCTACCCGTCTGGCTCAACAAGTGGGGAGGCCCCTTGTGGGCTTTTCTGGCGAGTCCACCAAAACAATTCCTTACTGGTGGGCCGGAAGACTGGAATCCTCTGGGCCAAGTAGGAGGAATTTCTTTTGTAATAACGGAGATAATTCTCTTGGGTTAAATGTGAACGAACACCTATTGTAGGATCTGATAAGTTGATGAGAGGCATACCAGTGGTTGTGAAAAGCTTTACTGCAGTGTGGAACTTCCACTGAAGAAAGGCCAAGATTCTGTTGAAACTGTGGTGCTGGGTATTTAGGGACAGGGTTACTTGCCCTTGACTGGTACTGAGTTGCATTCCCAAGAATCTTAGCTGTTGGGAGGGAGACAGCTCCTTTCCAAATTGACTACCCAGCAGAGTTTGCAGAGAAGGTCCCAACAAATGTTTGTGATGGGTACGGATTTGGGATAGGATGTCTCAATAATCAGATGACTGTCGCAGCATTGCCATTATCTTTGTGGAGACTCTTGGGGCTGACGCAAATCCAAATGGGAAGACCCTGTACCAATACTGAAGACCGAAGATCTGGAATCTGAGGTAGTTCCTGTGCGCTTCCCAGATCAGGACATGATAGTATGTGTTACGCAGATCTATTCAGGTGACTAAGACATGCGATTGTATCAAAATTAGAGTTGAAAAGTTGAGCTTCTTAAGGTCCAGGATGAGGCATAGTTCCCAAATAGGTTTGATAACAGAAAAAGAGTGGACTGGAGCCCCTAAATCTCTGTTGTAGTGGGACCTCTCCATCTATTAAGGGAATGGAGGACTTGACATATGAGGAACGAGTAGACAAATCTGGAAACTCTAGAGAAAAGACGACTAAGAGGAGAATTATCACACTGTAAAGAGGTCAGTACAAGGATCTCTGTGGTGATCTATTAATTCCAATGCCAGATTAAGTGACCAGCGGACACCCCTTGAGACTAGAGGAAAGGAGGTTTAGACTTCAGCAGAGGAAGGGGTTTACAGTAAGGTCTGTTAAATTGTGGAATTCCTTGCCCAAGGAGGTGGTTATGGCAGATACAATGGATACATTGATTGCAAACAGGAACACAGGGTTATAATGAATATTAGTAGGCAAATCAGGAAGGTCCGATAAATGACTACTGTAATTGATAGCAGGATAGCTATAAAATTCTCATGTCACTAGGGTAGCAAGCAAAGGTTGAACTTGAAGGACTTGTGTCTTTATTTAACCTAATTACTGTTACCTGTTTGAAGCAGAATCTGTACTGCCTGTTTCATCTGTAGAGACCTTGTTTTTATATAGATGACCTGAAGAGCAGAATCATAGGGACGAGTTGAAATTCCAGAACCCATCTGTCATGATGAACTAGACTCCAGGCCTGACTGAACTCCTCTAATCTGCCCCCATACTGGAGGTGGAGAAGGGGTTGGTCTGGCTTTACTGCTTCAACTACCATCTTTGCTGGAAATCTTTACCATTTCCAGATCTTGGATTCTGGGGAAGGCCACCCTTCCTCTTGGTCGTATACACCATCTGGCTTGTATCTTCTGACTTCTTAAAAGACTGATGTCTGAAGTGACCGGTTTGGGCAGGATAGCCTCTGGCTCTTTTCTCCTGGGGTTAAAAGGGGCTCTTGATAATTTCTTCTGGCAGGTCTCAGAATAGCTTCATTCCAGATAAAGTCAATGAGATCAGTCTGTATTTAGAAGAAGGGTCTGCTTCCCAAGCTGTGATCATCAAATCATAAGAATAGCTGACAGTCTCTTTGATAGAAACCAGTTCTTTTAAGATTTGGGATCTAGAGACTGAAAACTCAATTTCTTCTAGTTTGGTTAGCCATATGTGTAGTGTATGAAAGATGCCATGAGAATGGCAGTGGTCAAATTCTGCCCAATTGTTTTCACACTCTCGGAATATCTTATATAGAGCTGTGCACCGGTATGTGGGGGATTGATTTATTATATCCCACAATGCAGTATCCATAAGTCAAAGCCATCTGGACCTCAGAAAGGCCCAAAGATTTTCCTCATGGCCCTTACCAGTTGGTTCAGCTGATCAAGAATGAAGCTGCCAACTTCTTTTGTAATCTCAGCTTCTTCAGCAGAGGAGGCTTCAGATTCAAGATCAGTGAAGCTATCTTCAGCATACATCTAGAGGGTCCTTCATCAGTGTCAGAAGTTCTAGGCTGCCTTCGTGCTGCTTCCTGCAATGTCTTCTTCCAGCTAAGGAAGTCCATGTACAATATTAGCAGCAGCATGCTAAAGGTAGAAGCACAGAGTCTGGCAGGGCCTGACAGATGTTTCCTGATCACACCCTGCACAGGTTTGGGTCTTTTGGTTTAACTTCTCTGCCTAGGAGGGCCAGAAGCCTCAGGCTTATGCCTTAAGATTTGTTAGGGGTAAACAGTGAAAATGGCATAGCAGCAATAAGCAATAGTTCACAGCAAGTAGAAGGCAACCACAAACACTTGTATGAATCAAACAAGCAATAAATATATATTTAAGGCAAATGGAATAGCACATAGGGTTACTCACTGTGTCTGCATGTCATCCTGAATGCTCGTTATGTTCCAGGTCCATCAAACAGCCTGTTTCCTGTATGCTTTTCATCAGGAACGCAAAAGTGCGGAACTTCAGGTTTCCGGTTGAGGCAAGGCTGCTGTACACATGTGCACTTTCAAACAAGCACTCTGAGCTGGATGGCAAGAAGGGAAGACTGAGCACTGGGCTGTGCGTCTGGCCAGAACCCCAAGACCAACTAAGTTGGAACCCATGCAACCTCACCAGGATTCTGAGGTATGAGGTTCCTTTGCAAGAAGATGTAAGCCGTGATTAGGCAGGCCACAAGGGAGAGAACATAATTACATAGTCTTTTCAAAGTTTAAGACAAGAGAGAGAGAGAGAGAGAGGCAAAAAGCCTCCGTCCTCCAGCCTGGCAGGACCAAAATAACTGCCAGGAGGAAATGAGCTCACAGAATTTATATTTTTTTATTGGCTCTGCCTCCCAGCTGGTAAGACCAATTACCCACAGTATGCCGTGGACTGGACAGAGAAAAAATGCGTTTCCAGAAAAGCTATCCACTCTCAATGGGTTAAAAAATAAAATTAAAAGAATAAACGTGGTGCTTGTATGGGGAACAATACAGCAAATGCAAAATAACACACTCAAGGATCTTAGAAAAATCTCAAATGCAACTTTATTTGGTGGATGGATTTAAATCAAATTGTCAGCTCTACTGTAGCTTTCAAAATTTGAAGGCTTTGGCTTTTAAGAATTGCAACTGCAGTTTAACTCCGGGACCCCAATTTCTCTGCCACTACTATATTTATTAAGAGGAAAAGTACACTTTTTTTGGGAGTGGGGAGGAAAAAAAAAAAAAAAAAAAAAAAAAAGCCTGCTTCGGTTTGATCTTTGTGTTTCACTTGATCCACCTTCTCTCACCATTTGTAATAATTTGTTGTTTTGTATTGACTTTCCTAACTGTACAGTGCTGCTAAATAATATAATTACATATAATAGGTACTTTATAAAATGAACACATCTTTCATACAAATGGTTACTACTGCTGCTCTGAAATTTACTTAGCAGGAAAAAAAAAAAAAAAAAAAAAAAAAAACCTTTCCATAATATAAATTATTAAATTAAAAATAACTGTTTCTTTAAGATGGCCATCTCAGGGTTGAATGTAAGCATTGCCAGACACATAAACCCATTTCTCCTTCTGTATGTCTTTTCCTATGAATGGCTAAATATATAACTGAATTTCAATAGAACTGGCATGATGGAAAAGACACTGCCATACTTAAGACACCCACACACAGATACACATAAAGTCAGGCAAGTAGGGACAGATGTGCACTACATGTTTTGGATGTATACATTATGTTACTCTAGAAGACATGATGAGGGCACAGAGAATATTAGAAAATGGGATTGAAAAGGACACACTCTGACATATTAAAGCGGAACTTTCAGATAATAGCCAGTCGCCACGCATTCATTAAATGCATGGCGACTTGCTTGAAAATGTATGTCTTACCAAAAACACATGTTTCTAAAGGAATCCGTTCCGTTTGTAGACCGAAACTGAAGCTAGAGCGCAGACATTGTGTGTGTGTGTGTGTGTGTGTGTGTGTGTGTGTGTGTGTGTGTGTGTGTGTGTGTGTGTGTGTGTGTGTGTGTGTGTGTGTGTGTGTGTGTGTGTGTGTGTGTGTGTGCCGTCAGTCCCGTTCTCCATAGAGTAGACTGCTTTGCACCATATAGTCACCAGAAGGAACTCATGGCGCAGGCTCACAGACCGCACTAACCTGCCCATCAGTCCCACAATGGGACGGATTCCTTTACACACAAGTATTTTGTTTTGGTAAGACATATATTTTCAAGCTAGTCGCCATGCATTTAATGAATGCATGGCGATTGGCTATTATCTGAAAGTTCTGCTTTAAGAAAAGTAGTGCAGCACTGATGTAAACCAACTGAACCACAGGAAACACAATTTCTTTTTGAGTTAAATACTTTTTTATCCCATTGAATGATAGACAGATATCTAACATTGAAGAGCACTGTATTGGATATCTCTCTAGAATTCAAGGGATTAAAATCAGTATTTTAATCAATCAGAATTATTTACCACCTGTGGTATAGGTGGCTTGTCGCAGAATTGCACAACTTTTTCTTTGTTACATCAGCCTCACTGTCAGAACCTGCTACATACAAGGCAGAGCTGCTTCACTCACCAAAATATTTGGTGGGGGTACCATCTTCACTGAAGACTGTGACAAGACCAGGCCTAAGAACCTGCAACGTAGGAACGTGGGCTTGGAGTATTCCAAACATCCCTGTCAAGGTGGGCACATCCACCTGCTTCACATTAGCAGCGTTATAGAATACCTGTGAAGAGAGAGGGAGTTTCTCACGATGATAAAAATGCCTATACCCATCAACAATATTTATAGATAGATATGATATATAGATAGATATTTAGAGAAAATGATGCAAATTCCCCATAGCCTCTTAAGTATTAAATTGCAATATCCTATATAATAATTCACTAGGATGTTTGTCACAATGCAGTCATGTGCAGTACAGACTGCCCGCATTCGGGCGTCTCTACTGCGCATGATTGCATCGCATGAGTGAGGCGATGCAAGACTGCATCGCATGGAGCAGTGGGGTAGCGGCCTCTTAACCCTTTTGAGTGCCAGACCTTGGCCCGTGTACACGGGCTTTTACACTAGTATACCCATAAACCACTAAAGGAAGATTAACGCTGCAGTTTTCTTCTACCTCTGAAACCAGTCAGAAATAGTACCATTTTATCATTTAGTGAAGTTTCAAAAGCTGCAATGCTGGAAGCAGTAACTTTGTCATTACATCTACGTCCTACGAGGAGTTAGTGTAAGATAAACACGCGCTACATGCTGAAGAGCATTCAGTCATCCAGAAGCCTCAAAGAATATGATTGTGTATCAGAGGTGTATGGCTCTCTTTTGCACTAGTCATCAAGACAGGATGGCAGTGGGACCTAGTACAGTACAAAAATTTACATTTGGGGATGTTATGCTCTCTTTAAATGGATAGTAACACTTAATATATAAAGATATACTGTAGGGTTTATCCTCACGAGTAAGACAATAGTACTCCCATTGCAGCTCATTCTTGAGTTTAGGTGCAAATGACCTGAAGTTTACAGTGGTGCTGTTGCTACACCATCCTGTGGAGGTTTATGTCAACTTGCCAGAGCTGTCCATATGACAGTGTAGTACCACTGTAAGATTCTAGACCACTGGGACACTGCACCTAAAAAATTAAAGTTTGAGATGCAATAAGTTAAAAAGAAAAAGTTTAGTTATTTTCTGTTTTTGTTTTACATATTAAAGGGATAGTAATACTTCGTTTTAACTTTATTTTATTTTGTAGGCATTAAAAAAACATGAAGAATGATATGTCTTATCTCTCAAACCTTTATGGTTTATGAGATATTCACAAGCAAAGTTTCCCCCTCCCGCCCCTTTTACCTACTGTAAACAATCTCTTCTCAGATGTGGAATGCAGTCCATAGACTGGACAGATAACAGAAGGGGACACTCTTATTCCTATGAAAACAATGAAAGCCCTTCCCCCCTTGACAAGCTTTTCAGGCTTTTCCGTTATCTTAATTGAAGATTGTCCCTCTCTGCAGTCTACCTGGGCAGCTCCCTTCTGCCCTGGCTGAAAAGTGTTACATCAGTAAAAGGGGCGGGAGGGGGACACTTTGCTTGTGAATATCTCTTAAACCATAAAGGTTTGAGAGATAAGACTTATATCATTCTTCATGTTTTTTTAATGCCTACAAAATAAAATAAAGTTAAAACGAAGTATTACTATCCCTTTAAGAGTTACTATCCCTCTAAAACAGTGATTTCCTCAAACCACCTTCCTTTATTCAATTTCATCTCTGACCAATTTTGTAGTTTACACAAACCTATCAACCCTAATATCTGGACACTGTCTGCCAACTTCTAAACCAACCAAAGCTCACCAGGAATCAACCATGTGTTTAGATCAGGGCAAGCAAGCTGAGGCACTCCCCCTATTAGCTGGCCTGGGATGATGCGAGTTTAGGGCCTGAGGTTGCTCACCCCTGTTCTAAACAAAGCATTAGTCCCTGGTGAGTTTGGGTAGTTTAGAAGGCGGCAGACCTCATGTTCATCTACGAGGTACTTTGACATATGTGTAATGACAATAATGAGTGAAGCATTCTGGGGCAAACTAAAAGCACCACAGGGAACAAATTCCCCACATTTACACTGAATGTAAACAGGGCTTTTAACCCTTTGAATTATACAGATGTCTCTGCAGAATTTTCATTGGACACCTATTATCCAAGATGTTAAAATCCCAATTTAAAATCATTCAGAATTTATATTTGTTCCCTATGATGAAGCTGGTTTGAATAAAGGGATAGTAAAACTTAAGTATTACTAATCCCTATAGTAGTAAAGTCCTTTTAAAAATACATGTATTGCCCCCAGTTTCAGCTCTCAAACCTTTATTGTTTGAGAGATGATCGCTCCTAAAGTTGCCCTCTACCACCCCCCTTCCCCGAAGTCAGCATTGTAGCTGACTGAAGGGAAATGCGGTCTTAGATCATTAGGCTGCTCTGCAGCAGAGCCGCGATCACGTTAATTAAAAAAAAACTCTCTCACTAAAACGGTCTTCTACTTGTGTTCGCAAACCAAGCACACGCAGAAGACCATGTCAGTGAAAGTTTTGTTTTATTAACACGATCACGGCTGTGCTGGAGAAGCACCTGAAAGTCGTACGACTTGCTTCCCCCGCAGTCAGCCAGAACGCTGACTATGGGGGAGGGAGAGGGCAACTTTAGGAGCGATCATCTCTCAAACCATAAAGGTTTGAGAGATGAAACTGGGGGCAATACATGTATTTTTAAAAGGACTTTACTACAGGGATTAGTAATACTTAAGTATTACTATCCCTTTAAGAACTGCTCATCTTTTGACTTCGTAAACATATACACTACAGACAGCCAGACTATGCAGACAGTCATGAGAATAACAAAATGTTTAATCTTTCGTGGGTATCACATATTGGTATTTTTGTGAAAGCTACATATACTCCCTAACATGCACAAATCCTAAGTCTATAAATATACACATACTTAAAATATAGCAGCTAAATGGCACTTAGGCAGCAGGAAAGTGGTAAAATAGCTATAAACCTCAAGTTAAAGCAGATCACACAAATTAAAGTTACCCCCAATATAATTATGCACATAACGATAAGCATATCCATACTAGTATTATCCAGAATAAGTACAGAGTTACTGAGAAATCCAACTCATTCTGAGACAGTCAGGCAGGCATCAGCGCAGACATCTTGCCAAAGAGACATCTGCGCACCTGCGCTGTCCGGCCTGGTCTCCTCTAGGAGTTGCATCGCACCTTAACCCCTTAAGGACCCTTGACAGTCCTGGCACGTCATGGGTTGGCAAGCCATAAGGACCCATGACGTGCCAGGACCGTCATGGATTTCAGGGCTGCATGCCGTTCGGGGAACCATGAACCAGGGGTTAAGGTACAAGAAGAAACCGATGTCCCAGGTGCCTCTGCAGCAAGCTGCTCGACTGACCATCTCAGAACAAGATGGATTTCTCAATAACGCTGGACTTATTCCTGATAATACTAGCATGGATATGCTTACTGTTATGTGCATAATTATTTGGGGGTAACTTTAATTTGTACAATAGTTCTGCTTTAAGAGCAAAACAGAAATATTTTGAGTCGGTGTTCCCCTTTCTTCCACTACTGCCTATGTGTATGTAGAGGTGTTTTTACTTCTACTTGAAGAAGTATCAGCACCATAATTTGAAGAGAAATCACACAAGCCAAGTTACTAGTATTAGCAATAGGAGCAGAAATGCAAAACTATTCTTATCTAGTAGTTGAATTGTATTAATGCTTATGTGTCATCTAAAACATTGACTATGTACAATAAATAGCTCATAATCAGGACCTTTAAGTGCCAGTGTCTTTGTATGTTCATTCTGATATCTCAAAAATCTAATGCAGGATACACTAAGGTCATTTTAGTTTCACCAAGTGTAAAACACATGCTGCGAAATAGAGGTCACTTAGCATGTTTCACAGACTTAGGCCTAGTCTCTGTTCCTCTCCCAGAAGGTTGGTCAGTGCACACAACTAGGATTATGGAAGAAAATGTTGTGGTATTATTTTCCTCAATAAGGAATCAGAGACTGCGTGTGTGCATAGCACAATTCAGGACCCCCAGATCACAGTATTGCCCATTGTTGAGTAACCATACAGTATGCTTAAAGTCAGCCTGTCACCTCAACACAAGTTTCATACATTTTTAAAGATAATTATGTGCTTGGAATATAGTTTGAAAAATTGGCCTTCATTTCTTTGTGGCACTTAAAGTTAATTAGTTTCTGTGCTGGGATGATATTACCACACTCTATGCTATGACTGAATCTACACAGAGACCACTTAATATCACAACAAGCTGTCAGTTTGTTAAGAACTTAACAAATTAGCATAATGTGCCATTACACTACGATGGTTAACTCCTCAAACTATTTTCATACCCCCCAATATTTAAAATGGCTAAAGAGGGACACTTATGTTTTAGGGGGTGTTGCTGGGGGCATGGATTTGTTAACACCTCTTTGTGTAACTGAATAAATGATTTAGAACAAGGTCAAAGTATGTCATTTACACTGACTAAAGTATAAACATTTATACTGAAGTCTATACAAACATTAATGTGAGTTTTATTGCTGTGGAGCAGTGATACTTTATACACAAACCACTCAGTTTGATATCCTAAAAAGAGGGATAGTGGAATCTGGGTCTCAAAGAGGGACATTTGGGGGAAGGTATGTAGTGTACAGTGGAACTGGTAGTACAACATATTGGCTCATTTTTATTATCTATAAAACAAACTAAACTGGTTTTAAAGGACACATGTCAACTAACTTCATAGAACACAGTCTACTCACTATAACATGATTGTATCAAGGATATTTACCTACCATCAACTTGAAGAAGGAAAAAAAAAAACAAAAAAAAAAAACAGAAAGAAACACACTCAAAATGCACTGCAGTCCCTTCTTATCTAGGATAGTGGTTCCCAACACAATTCTCAGGTCAGTTCATTTGAAGAAAAGCAGCCTGCTCAGTGCTGTCAGTGTCACAATATTCTGATTTTCCTCAAAAACGTGATTGCACATGTGATGTTAATCTTTATCAGTGGTATCTAAGCCAATCATCAAGGTTACCTAACACACCATTGTCTATGTTTATAAAAGCAAACTTGAGTTATTCTGGAGTAAACAAACTGCACCATGAAGGACAAATAAAAAGTCATGTTAAAATTAAATTGGGCTTTTAACTCCATGAATGCTACAGAGGTCTCTAATGCACTGCAAAGCAACGTACTGTAGACCTCTGACATTAAAGGCGTTAAAAAGCTCTACTTAAATTCATGGTAATTTAGTATCCCCCCTATAGTGCAGCTGATTTACTAAAGAATAACTCCAGTTTGCTTTTATAAATATGGGCACATGTCTTTAGGATTCCCCCTGCTTGTGCACAGGGGAGTTAATCAGAGACTCAGTGATTTAATGTGCACTAGAAAGGGCATCCAAAAGACATGGCCTGTTAGGGGTCAATAAGCAGAGGGCTGGGAACCACTGATTAAGGTAACAGCATAAGAAGAGCAGGCCTTTCACACTAAATTTCTGAGTTCGAGAACCAATCATATTGCTGGAGTACTAAAATTCTCTCTCCTGTCATCTTCTGCCTGACATTTCCAATGTTTGGGTTCTCATGCATCCAAATTAGGTTTACATATACAGATATGTTTGGCTTCTTTTTCAGCAGCTGTGCGTGTTTAGAAGCAATGGCCTGTATTTATAAGAGCAAACTGAAGGTATTGTGGAGTAAGCCAATTGCACTGTAGCGGACAAATATAAATTTGAAAATGACCATGCACTTGACCACAGCTTTTTAACGCCTTGAATGGTAGAGAGCTCTCCAATGCATTTCTTTACAATGCATTGGAGACCTTGCTAGCTAAAAGTCCAAACGTAATTATTATTGTGTGTCCCCTATGGTGCAGTTTGGTACCTATTTATAAAAGCATTCTTCCCTATTGAAAGTTTTATTAATAATAAAAGGTGTCTTGTTTTGCTCTAAAAAGTATACTCCGTTAAACTCCTGAGGACTACCATTTATACCTCTCAGGACCTGTCCCCACCGATTGTGGAAGCAGGTAGACTCTTAGCTCACTAGCCTACATTTTCAGACAAGCAAAACCGAGAACTGATTATCAAACTAAATGTTCAAATTCCATGGCCTCTTCATGAAGATTTTACCCTTATATTCTACAGTGCATATATTATACAGTCCATAGGCCCAGTCTACGATCATATGGGTTGACCCAAAAATGCCATTCATATAACCTTCCATATACACAAGGGAGACGTTATATAGTGAAAAAACATATATACGGGATCTTAATTCTTATCCAAAATGCCCATCCATACAAACAATGAACGAAATATATCTATCTGTCTATCTATCTATCTCCCTCTCTGTGTCACCTGAGTCGGGGAGGCAAATGTGAAGCTCATGGCCGATGTCCCTGCGGGAGCTGCTTCAGCATAATTCCGGACCTGCCCAAGCACAGCCCGACGGAGAACGAGAAGAGCACGGGCAGACAGCATGGTGAAGCCGGGTAAACTGTGACCGAGCGCAAGGACACCGGATACAAGCTTGGGCCCGATTGAAAGGCATCATGGGATATTTAGTTTTAGCCTGGAAGTACAGCACCGCCCACAGGAGAAAAAGACTACAAATCCCGGCAAGCATTGTAGTGGGGGCGTGGTTCTAAGTTTACTTGAACTGTCAACCTGTCAAAGGCCATGTTTGACGTGAATACAGTTTTAATGTATAATTTTATTTATATGCTGCTAGCAGTATGTACATTGCTGTTCAAGCTCGATGAAATACAGGAAAGGGAACAGGGTTGTAACTACAAGAGGAGCAGTGCATGCAGTTATTCAAGGGCCAAGGATCCAATGGGCTCCGATAGGTTCTAGTAATACCTCTGTGATTAGTTTTGTCATAGGGAGGCCAAAATGTTTGCATCATCAGGCCCAAGGTATTAAGTGGTCAAAGTGTACACATTTTATAGCAGTGCTGGCAAAAGACATTATGCTACCTGGGTCCAACGATGAAATGCTGCCCACCATAACCACGCACACCGCTGACACACTGACTTGTTACTACTGTGCACGCCATAAAACAATAAAGGATTTATACATACTGCGCTCCAATATAAAAATCAATGAGGCAAATAAATTAAAATACTTAAATGTTATCAATAATAATGTGAATGTTCTCTCGGTGTCTTCAGCTGTGTCTACCGCAATTATGCAGAACCGGAGGAAAAAGGAGAGAAGAAAGCGCGCACCATCTGAGAGTAACCTCCAAATTTTCAAATGTAATATATAAAGTAGATTATACTCACAAGAAATATACTTGACAGGGAAGCCCAGTATAGTGATCCAGAAACAATGTGGATGAGAAATCCTCTAACCTTATAGATAGAGTAGCGTTTTGCCAGTGGGCTGATCTTATTTCTACGTTATATATTACCAGTGGCGTAACAATAGGGGTCGCACCTGCGACCAGGCCCGTCACTCCAGGGGCCCGGCCGCCCCCGCGACCCCCTCGCCTGCAGCAACTCCCACTACGGCCGCCGGTTGTAGTAATACAGAGAGCTGGGAGATGACATAATCTCCCAGCCTCTGCATTACTAGAGCAGCGCGCGGGAGCTTCAGTTCTAGGGATCTGTGCCAAAGGAGGCACAGATCTGTCAAGCCATGCCGCTAGACCACCAGGAACTGGAGGTAGGGGCATTGTGGAGATGAAGGGGGCATTGTGGAAGGGTCAATTTGGAGATTGGGGGCATTGTGGAGATGAAGGGGGCATTGTGGAAAGGGCAATTTGGAGATTGGGGGGCATTGTGGAGATGAAGGGGACATTGTGGAGTTGAAGGGGGCATTGTGGAAGGGGCAATTTGGAGATATGGGGGCATTGTGGAGATGAAGGGGCAATTTGGAGATGAAGGGGGCATTGTGGAAGGGGCAATTTGGAGATTGGGGGGCATTGTGTGCAGATGAAGGGGGCACTGTGGCGATGAAGGGGACATTGTGGAGTTGAAGGAGGCATTTTGGAAGGGGTAATGTGGAGATTGGGGGGCAATGTGGAGATTGGGGGTCTGGGGCCAATGTGGTCGGGGGGGGGGGCCCATGGCAATTCTTGCACCAGGGCCCGGTGTCTTCTAGTTACGCCTCTGTATATTACATCTGAAAATTTGGAGGTTACTCTTAGATGGTGCCTGCTTTCGTCTCTCCTTTTCTCCAGTACTGTGTACACTACAGGCAGGGCCTATTTTAAGGAAAAGTTCTCGCTGCAGGTCAAAACCAAAATTGTTCGCCAAGCAAACGTATGGCAGGAGAGTCGTCTATTATTTTATTATTTGCTAAATAAAATTGTATAATTATTCAATTATTAAATATAATTGTATAAATTAATAAGTTTCAATTCTCATTGAAGGAACACATAGCTAGCTACATAGGTTTGCTAAGGATGATTGGAGATGTAGTTGCCCTCTCCTGAACTAGCCACTCTACATGATATAGAATTTTCATGATTCTGTGTACAGTCCAGGGAAACTTGGGTCCCACAACACACACACCTCAGTGCTGTGTAATCATAAGCTTGTCTTCATTCAAGAGGTCAAATCATTATCACGTTAACCCCTTGAATGCTGGAATCTTCACCAAAACATTGTACAGTTCTGCTTTGAAGATGTATCTAACATTCAAGTTGACTGTTAGATACATCTTCAAAGCAGGGCTGTACAATGTTTGCAGAATAATCCCAACCACTCCTCCATGCCATACCTAGTGTTTTGCAATTGTTCAATAAAATTACTAATTTTATTTTCTTGCCCTGTTTGCTCCAGTGCTGATCACCAGTGCTCCTGCCAATCCAGTGCCATACTTATGCGGCTGCCTACTACTCCTCCAGGCTCCGCTCGCTCAGACGCTCAGACTCATCTCTTCCCATGCATAGAAAGCCGGCCAGTGATGTCAGAAGCAGCAGCAGAGCGAAAGCTCTTACAGCCTTACGTGATGCTGATGCTGCGCAACTCTGCACCCGGCCGGCGGCACGATCGTGCCCATAAGTTTGTTAAAATAGGCCCTGACTACAGGCAACCCAGCCCTGACAGACTGAGCCACACTCACAGCAGGAACGCAGGAGGCTGATGACAGGAGCAGTCAGCAGATGGGAGCCAAACTCTTTGTCCCGGTGTGTGGGGGGTGACGTCGGACACAGACCTGGCGGCTGGCTGGCGCACAAATTTCCTCCCCTGTCAAAGTTCCGCCTGGGTTCATGGACCTACCAGGACCCATGTTAGGGCCGGCCCTGCTTTATAGGAGGAGTGGGAAACCTGAGATCCTTCAGATGTTAGCACTACAGTTCCCATTATTCCTAGCAAGCCGATGACTGCTTGCTGGCGATGATAGGAGATACAGGGCTCAACTCAAACTCCCCCCCCCACACTGATGGAAAAATACTGATGGCATTTTTTCAAGCACGTTAAGCAATTCAATTACCTGTCCTATGAAGAAATACTAGCTAAAAAAATCCTGCCTCAGGAGATAATGTTGCGGGCGTTTGCACCCATTGAAACAACAAAACTCCAAAATGTGCCATTCAATTCAATGTGCTAGCACTAAGATACATTAAGGGACTCCCTTTAACATATGAAAATCTGCACCCAGTTTTTTTGGGCGCTGAGTGCCTTAACTCATCATAGGAACTGAACCTGAAGAAAGCATAAAAACCTAAGTCACCAGTAGAAGTATTGATATGGGTCCCTAAGCCCCATATCAGTACACCCAAGGCACTCTCAAAATGTGTGAACTATTAAGTAGAATTAACCCAATGAGTGCTAGTGGGGTATGCTTACCCCACTGGCAATCACAGGGTTAACCAGGCTAAGCTAAAAAAAAAAAACATACCCTGAAAAGAAACACTTAATAGCAGGGCCGGATTTACCATAAGGCAAAGTAGGCACCTGCCTACAGGCGCACGCCACCATACTTAAAAAAAAATAAATAAATAAAATAAATAAATGCCACCTCACTGGCTACGCCAGCGCCCACTCCATGCTACCCTCACATTGCCCCCCCCCCGTTGTCTATTTCTTACCTCCCTAGCAGATCAGTAGTCTGTGCCTCCTTTGGCACAGTCCTGTAAGCACTGAGCTCCCTCGTCGGCTCTGTAGGAATGCAGAGAGCTGGGAGATGACATCATCTCCCAGCGCTCTGCATTCCTGAATAGGAGACCGCTCGGGCGCTTCAGTAACTACATGACTGTGCCAAAGGAGGCACAGACGACAGATCTGCTAGGGAGGTAGGAAACGGACAATGGGAGGGAGGCAATGTGAGGGCAACATGGAGATGGTTGGGGCAATTTGGAGCCGAAGGGGGGCATTGTGAGGGCAATGTGGAGCTGATGGGGTCAATGTGGAGCTGATGGGGGGCAATATGGAGTTGAATGGGGTAATGTGGAGCTGATGGGGGCAATATGGAGTTGAATGGGGTAATGTGGAGCTGAGGGGCAATATGAGGTCAATGTGGAGCTGATGGGGTCAATGTGGAGCTGATGGGGGCAATATGGAGTTGAATGGGGCAATGTGGAGCTGATGGGGCAATATGAGGTCAATGTGGAGCTGATGGGGGGCAATATGGAGTTGAATGGGGCAATGTGGAGCTGATGGGGCAATATGAAGGCAATGTGGAGCTGATGGGGGGCAATGTGAGGGCAATATGGAGTTGAATGGGGCAATGTGGAGCTGATGGGGTGCAATGTGGAGCTGATGGGGTGCAATGTGAAGGTGTTGGGGGGCAATGTGAGGGCAATATGGAGATTTGGAGCATTGTGTAGATGGCCGGGGGGGGGGGGGCGCTTCAGATATCTGTGCCTACAGGCTCCTGATATGTAAATCCGGCCCTACTTACTAGTAATCCTGATGTCCAGCTGAGTCATCAGCACCCCAATCAGCTACTGTCCATCTTCTTCAATCTTCCTTCTTTTTTCTGTAACCTTACATCTTCTTTTTTTATCTTCTTTCAAATCTGTCTTGTAAAATAAAAACGTCAGTCAAATATTTGTTTTAAAAAAAATGCTCCCAAGATATGCCTGACTTAACCCTTTGAGTGTTGGAGGGGTACCCCTCAGGCTCTCAGAGGGTCTGGCATATCTCTTAAAACAATATGCCGTCATTGCGGTTTAAAAAAAAGAACAAGTCATTCCTTTGTGTAATAAAGAAAAGTACTTCCATTTGATAAATATTCTCCACTGCCACCACCTCTACTGGCTCCTCAGGCGACAGTAGGAATGCATAGTGAAACAGACCCCCCACCATACCTTTCTGGCTGTTGCCAGAGTCCGAATGAGGGCATTTTGAACAGAGAATGACTTTTTGTATGGCCTGTCTCTGTTCAAAATGGATTCTAGCCTACAACTGGGTGGAATGTGTGCTTACACACCTCTCAGCCAATCAGCTTCTAGGGGGGAAATAACAAAACCCGCTAGAAGCTGATTGGCTGGGAGGCCTGTAAGCATGCATCTCGGCAAATTGTAGGCTGGAATGCATGTAGAGCAGAGACTGGCCATATAAGAAGCCAGTCACTGTTAAAAATTCACTAATTTAGACTCGGGCAACAGCTCAAGAGGTGTGGTGGTGGGGGGTCCTGTTTCACTATACATTCCTGTAGGCACCAATGGAGGCATATTTAACCACTGCAAGGTTTTTTCTTTATTACACAAAGGAATGACTTGTTCTTTTTTTGACACCGGAATGGCAGCATATTATTTTTAGAGATATGCCAGACTGCATTTAACCCTTTAAGTGCCGGAGAGTTACCCCTCCGGCATTCAAAGGGTTAAGTCAGGCATATTTTGGGGCCATTTTTTAACCCCTTAGTGACGGCCGCGTGCAGACGCGGCCGTCACTTAACGCCCGTCTAACAATTTTTTTTTTTTTTTTTAAAGAATCTGGAGTCCCCGAACGGCGTGCAGCCGTGCGGGGAGCCGAATTTCCGGGACGTACATGTACGTCCTCTGTCACTAAGTGACAGCCGCACAGGACGTACATGTACGTCCTGTGTCACGAAGGGGTTAAAACAAATATTTCATTGAAGTTTTTTTATTTTACATAACAGATCTGAAACAATATAAGAAGACAGAAGATTACAGAAAAAAGAAGAAAGATTTACATACCTCCCAACATTTCAAATTGCTAAAGAGGGACACTTATGGTTTAGGGGTGTTTCTGGGGGTGTGGCTGGTGGGTGGGGCATTACAGAGAATTTTTAGGCTGTTTTGTTACCTATTGACACCTCATTGTGTAACCTAATAAGTGACTTATAACAAGACCAAAGTATTTTATTTACACAGACTAATGTTTAATCATATACTGATGTTTGAACAAACATTAATGTGAATTTATTTGCTGTGGAGCAATGTAATACCATTATATACACACCACACAGTCTGATCTCCTAAAAAGAGGGACATCAGGGTGGGAAAGAGGGACAGAGGGATTTGGGTCTAAAAGAGGGACTGTTCCTCCTAAAGAGGGACACTTGGGAGGTATGGATTGATGAAAAAGGCAGACAGTGGATGATAGGTAAGTTACACAGCTGTGGGCTTTAAGCTAATGTTAGGAGTAGAATTGTTGCACTTTACTATTGGGGTAGTGTATGGTTATTGTTTGGGAGGGTGACTGTGTGTTTAAGCTAACAGTCAGTGCTTGACAGTGTCAGGCACCGATCATTAGCTCTTTTCCTTTGATGTTCCGATTATTCACACTATTTAGCGGGTGATTTGGGAACTTAACACACAAAACGGATGTTTGGCCACAAGTCTGTTTCTGTGGCCCAACGTCCATTGTGGTTTCAGGTGTTATGACAATTGGATACCGACTTAGTTTTTGTTGGCAAGTAGCCAATTTTGCCCTACCGCATGTTTTAGTGGGATTCTTTGAATTGAGCCCATAGTCTGCAACAGATGAAGGACCTCAAGTTGCTTTCTCCTGATCTCGGGATGTAACTACAGATGGTGCAGTTATATCGGAGCCCTAGCATCCAAAGTGGGGGTGCATCGAAATTTGAACAGGGACTGCCTTTTATATGGCCAGTCCCTCTTCAAATGTTCCCCATGCTCCCACTGGCTGGGATGTGGGCTTATGCAGTAACCTACAGTAACCACACTTCCAGCTCCTAGCTGGAAGGATGACTCAGCATGCTGGAAGCCGATTAGCTGAGAGATGAGGTTATTGCAGGGTACATTCCATGCTCTGTGTAACCCCTCAACCCAGGCAATGGGAGTGTGGATTAGTTTAAACAGGGACTGGCAGTATAAAAGGCAGTCCCTACTAAAATTTCCCTCAGTGTGCATCGGGCAGCAGCCTGAAAGGCATGAGGTGGGGCAATTTTTGCTATTGTTGGCATCAGCGTATGTTTAATGTTAGATTGTTTTTAATAACTACATTTTTTGTTTTTCAGGTTCCACACTAAGGTTAAAGATGAAAAATGAAGAGGACAGCAGATGAAGAAACTAGACAAAGACAGATATAGGATAAGAAGAACAAAGAAGCTTTCAGAATGTCATGGTCTGCCCCGGACTGGGCAGACAGCCAGGTGTGGTCACCCCTCTGGCAGGTCATGGTGGACTTGAACCGGAATCCTCATGTACTCTGGTCCTGCTTTCTTGCCTTTGAGCCACTGCTGAACCTATTCTATCAGTGTGGTTCTAGCTGTGTATACCTTGCCTTGCTTGTAGCACTAGGGGGCTGGACTGCTGCTATCAGATTTCACCTTGTCATGCCGATGCTCACCTCCATTTGTGTAATGGTTTTCAGTACACTCAGAGGCAGGCAGTTTGGTAAAACACAGTTTTATTGAAACCAGACAGAATAAAGTAACCCTTGCGCGTCCAGCAATATTAAACACTTAATACTGACACAGGACAGGTTACAAAATAACAGTAACCCAAACAGGTCTAGTACATATATCAGAGAGCAAATACATATACTGACACAGGTCAGGTTACAGTTCGTATGAATTAGTGAGATAACGATGTGCAGGTGCTATTAGGCGAGGAGGCTGGTAGGCCCTAATAGCGAGGCCCAAGAAGCACTCTTTACTGGAGAGTGACACAATAGCGACTAAGCCCTCAAAGGGTGAGCGAGGCCCTGAAGGAATCACGGACTACCGGACAGTGCTGTAACCAGAGGAACAGTGGAACGCCAAATGGAATCAGCATGAACTGCGACCCAAGGATAACGGCACCGGACAACAAGGGTTAAAAACGCTCAGGCTTGATGGCGACTGCTAGGTGGTAGAGACGACTGAGGCGCCCAGGAGACCAACCTCAGTAGGGGAGCAGTAACAAGCCAAGCATATGGTGTGCCAATAAGAAAAGCTACTACCCGGGTGAGCACCGGACAGCAAGGTTTAATAGACGCTTAGGCTTGACGGCAACTGCTAGGTGGTAGAGACGACTGAGGCGCCCAGGAGACCAACCTCAGTAGGGGAGCAGTAACAAGCCAAGCGTATAGTGAGCAAACGAGATCAGCTTCACCCCTGGGATAAGGAGATACGAGGCACAGGAGCATAAATGGGTTGCAGTAGCTGAACGGTTAAACAGCACTCAAGCCAACCAACTGGGTCAGCACGCTCTAGACAGAGCACCGGAAAGTACTCTCTACCGGAATACCGGGCACGGTAGTGAACCGGACCAGAGATACACAGAGCAGGAACAGAAGCCAATCCAGGTCGATGCACAGAACAGGAACGTCAGCCAGGCCGGGTCGGTACACGGAGCAGGAACATCAGCCAATCCAAGTCGGTACACGGAGCAGGAACATCAGCCAGACCGGGTCGGTACACGGAGCAGGAATGTCAGCCAATCCAAGTCGGTTCACGGAGCAGGAACAGAATCAGAGAGAGTAGTCAGGCAGTCCGGGTCATACACAGGATTCATACGATAACGATAGCAAGCACTAAGCAACGGGAACACGACGAAAGGGCCCTGCATGAGTGACAGGGCACAGTACTTAAAGGCTACCACTGGGTGGAGCAATCTCACGCTAGCCAATAGGAAGGCATCAGAAACAATGTTGTCAAAATGTTTCCAGCAATACACGGGCACAGTGATAGTTTGGGAGCGTCATCCTATGCTTTCCCTTCTTCTGGCTTCAGCTGTCTCCTGCTGGCTCAGCAATCTATCTCCCATACCTACTGCCACTCCCTTCCTCTCTTTGGTTGATGCCGGCATCCACGTCTCGTTCTGGCTTCCGCTTCCTGTCCTGGGCTATATTAGGCTGGATTTCACCACGGCCAGATGCGTTGTTATAACGTCTCTTGCCTGTATCTCTCTAGCCTGTACCCGTTATCAGCCTGTGTATGATCCGAACAGCTGCCTGAATATCCATTTTGCCTGCTCCTTGTCTGCTCTATCTGCCAGCCTGTGTATGATCCAGACTGCTGGCTGACTATCTGTCACAGGCAACCGAGGAGAACAGGCAGGAAACTGGGAAGCGACGCTGGGGCGTGATGCTTGCGTACGGTGACAGCAGCCCTTGTCTCCTTGCTGCGGCCGAAGCCGGATTAAAGGTGCTGGCAGAGAAGCCAGATGTCCGATCCCAGTTGAGCCAGGACCCTGACCAGGATAGAGGGAAGGGGAAACTGTACTGGCCTGTCCCCCAGGGTAGAGGTGGATCCTAGGGCAGAGGGAACAAGTCTGGAAGTGACGAAGGTCAGGAAACTAACTAGGAGGAAATCCTGGGAGACCCGCAGAAGAAAACTGGTACCCAGAAGACCCCTTCCAGCAAGCAGACCAGAAACTGAGTCCGTCTGGTACTGAGGGGATGCAAGGTCCAAGAATGGTGGGAGGAGACCACCAGGGACCCGGACGAGGTCCAGGCCTACGATCCTGCCAACCCCCACAGGCCACTAACAAATAGGTAAGCAGACTCAAAGGAGACGATCGGACTAGCAAGTATCCTAAACCCGTTCCTCTCTCAGATCGTCCAAAGGGGAGGTCCGACAAAGGACAACCCTAGTACCCAGAAGAAGGACCCCAACAGAAGCAAACCTCTGCTGAAGAAGGGCAACAAGACAGGTGTGAGCCAGTGGGTATACAACCGTTACCAGGTGGTGAGTCTCGAGCCCAAAATCCCAGAAGAAATCTCCCCAGGCTCAATCCCTACCTGAATCTGGACTGAAGACACACACCAAAGGAATCAGGACACGGTCTACAAGAGCAAGCTCCCACTCTCGCCCCGCAGGGTATCACAGAGGTCTCTCCCTGCTATGCACCACCCAGATGGCAGGACACCCTCAGGGAGAAACACCGAGACCCACAACGAGGGCCAGAACCTGCCAGCAAGGAGTAACCTGAGACCTGAGCCCCGGATAGACCACTGGAGGAAGCTGACATGGCAAACAAATGCAGGGGAGAGCAGGATGGAAGGAGCCTGAGAGGGACGAACTGCCGGAACCACTGGCCAGAGAGGGAAGGAATACAATGGGCCGAGACTTCACCCTGAATCGGCAAGGAGAGCCGGGATCCACAAAGAAGAGCAGGAGAGGCCGACGTCAAGGCGTCCAGAGGAGTCGAACAAGCCGAGGTACCAGGGGCAGCCAGGAGTATCAGAGGAGGAATGAAAGAGTAGTCACACAAGCTGAAGTCTACAGGGAGCAAACGGGAACCACGGAGGGCAGGCTGGACGAGGTTGAATCTAGCCGAAAAGTCAGAAACCAGAGCGGGACCAGAGGCCGAGTCAAAAGACCCAGTCAGGAACCGGAAGGGTCAACCTGGAACAAACGCTACTGAGCAGTAGCAATACCTTCAACAGAGATATACCAGGAACGGCAATCGATCGCTATCGAATTCACATTTTTCAAGTTTACAATACAAGCCAATAAATGATGTGAGAGGGTATGAGCACAAACAAAAGCACAATGGCCTGTTCTTCGGCTAATCACCGCTCAAGAGCATCACATTTTAGCTCTCTAGTGCCATTACAGAGGAGAAATTTCCACATACATATTAGACTAATCCTGCCCATAAGGGTAGTCCAGTAACAAAATGATGGGCAAGTTCCATCTGCATGGTAAAACCAACTAACCCCAGACGTACGTTTCGGCCTTATTTGTGCCTTGTCAGTGAGGTGCAGCTGGCTTCCCTAAGCACTGAGAGCAAGGGGTCCATGTCTTGATTACCCTTTACACTTAAGTAGAGATCCTAAGTGTTTCATAGAAACAAGCCAATAAATGATGTGAGAGGCTCTGAGCACGAACAAAAGCACAATGGCCTGTTCTTCGGCTAGTCACCACTCAAGAGCATCACATTTTAGCTCTCTAGTACCTTACAGAGGAGAAATTTCCACACACACATTAAACTAATCCGCCCATTAGGGCAGTCCAGTAACAAAAGGATGGGCAAGTCCCTTCTGCACAGAAAAACCAGCTAACCCCAGACATACATCTCGGCCTCATTTGTGTCTCGCCAGTGAGGTGCAGCTGGCTTCCCTAGGCACTGAGAGCAAGGGATCCACGTCTGGATTACCCTTTACACTTAGAGAGAGACCCTAAGTGTTTCATAGAATCAAACCAATAAATGATGTGAGAGGCTCTGAGCACGAACAAAAGCACAATAGCCTGTTCTTCAGCTATTCACTGCTTAAGAGCATCACATTTTAGCTCTCTAGTGCCATGACACAGGAGAAATTTCCACATACATATCAGACTAATCCCATCCATAACGGCAGACCAGTACCAAAATGATGGGCGAGTCACCTCTGCATGGAAAAACCAGCCAACCCCAGACGTACATTTCAGCCTTATTTGGGCCCCGTCAGGGAGGTACAGCTGGCTTCCCTAGGCACTGAAAGCAAGAGGTCCACGTCTAGATTACCCTTAGGGAGAGACCCTAAGTGTTTCTTAGAAACAAGCCAATAAATGATGTAAGAAGCTCAGAGCACGAACAAAAGCACAATGGCCTGTTCTTTAGCTAGTCACTGCTCAAGAGCAACACATTTTAGCTCTCTAATGCCATTACAGAGAAGAAATTTCCACATACATATTAGACTAATCCCACCCATAACGGCAGTCCAGTACCAAATTGATGGGCAAGTCGCCCTCAGCATGGAAAAACCAGCTAACCTCAGACATACATTTCAGCCTTATTTGGGCCACGTCAGTGAGGTGCAGCTGGCTTCGCTAGGCACTGAGAGCAAGGGGTCCACGTCTGGATTACCCTTTACACTTAAGGAGAGACCCTAAGTGTTTCATAGAAACAAGCCAATAAATGATGTGAGAGGCTCTGAGCACAAACAAAAGCACAATAGCCTGTTCTTCGGCTAGTCACCGCTCAAGAGCATCACATTTGAGCTCTCTAGTGCCATTACAGGGGAGAAATTTCCACATACATATTAGACTAATCCCACCCATAAAGGCAGTCCAGTACCAAATTGATGGGCAAGTCCCCTCTGCATGGAAAAACCACCTAACCCCAGACGTATGTTTCGGCCTTATTTGTGCCTCGTCAGTGAGGTGCAGCTGGCTTCTCTAAGCACTGAGAGCAAGGGATCCACGTCTGGATTACCCTTTACACTTAAGGAGAGAGTAAGTGTTTCATAGAAACTAGCCAATAAATGAGTTAGAGCCTCTGAGCACAAACAAAAGCACAATAGCCTGTTCTTCAGCTAGCCACCGCTCAAGAGCATCACATTTTAGCTCTCTAGTGTCATTACAGAGGAGAAATTTCCACACACACATTAAACTAACCCGCCCATAAGGGCAGTGCAGTAACAAAAGGATGGGCAAGTCCCCTCAGCATGGAAAAAAACAGCTAAACCCAGATGTACAGTTCAGCCCTATTTGCGCCTCTTCAGTGAGGTGCAGCTGGCTTCCCTAGGCACTGAGAGCAAGGGGTCCACTTCTGGATTACCCTTTACAATTAGAGAGATACCCTAAGTGTTTCATAGAAACAAGCCAATAAATGATGTGAGAGGCTCTGAGCACGAACAAAAGCACAATGGTCTGTTCTTTGGCTAGTCACCGCTCAAGAGCATCACATTTTAGCTTTCTAGTGCCATTACAGAGAAGAAATTTCCACATACATATTAGACTCATCCCGCCCATAAAGGCAGTCCAGCATCAAAACAATGGGCAAGTCACCTCTGCAGGGAAAAAACCAACTAACCCCAGACATGCATTTCAGCCTTATTTGTGCCTCGTCAATGATGTGCAGCTGGTGTCTCTTGGCACTGACAGCAAATCTCCACATCTGGATCACCATTTACACTTACAGAGAGACCCTAAGTGTTTCATAGAAACAAGCCAATAAACGATGTGAGAGGCTCTGAGCACAAACAAAAGCACAATAGCCTGTTCTTCAGCTAGTCACCGCTGAAGAGCATCACATTTGAGCTCTCTAGTGCCATTATAGTGGAGAATTTTCCACATACATATTAGACTAATCCCACCCATAAGGGCAGTCCAATACCAAATTGACGGGCAAGTCCCCTCAGCATGGAAAAGCCAACTAACACCAGACGTACGTTTCAGCCTTATTTGTGCCTCCTCAGTAAGGTTTAGCTGGCTTCCCTAGGCACTGAGAGCAAGGGATCCCACGTCTGGATTACCCTTTACACTTAAGGAGAGACCCTAAGTGTTTCATAGAAACTAGCCAATAAATGATGTGAGAGGTTCTGAGCACGAACAAAAGCACAATGGCCTGTTCTTCAGCTAGCAACCGCTCAAGAGCATCACATTTTAGCTCTCTAGTGCCATTACAGAGGAAAAATTTCCACATACATATTAAACTAATCCCACCCATAAGAGCAGTCCAGCACCAAAATGATGGGCAAGTCCCCTCTGCATGGAAAAACCAGCTAACTCCAGATGTACATTTCGGCCTTATTTGTGCCTCGTCAGTGAGGTGCAGCTGGCTTCCCTAGGCACTCAGAGCAAGGAGTCCACGTCTGGATTACCCTTTACACTTAGGAAGAGACCCTAAGTGTTTCATAGAAACAAGCCAATAAATGATGTGAGAGGCTCTGAGCACGAACAAAAGCACAATGGCCTGTTCTTCAGCTAACTACCGCTCAAGAGCATCACATTTTAGCTTTCTAGTGCCATTATAGAGGAGAAATTTCCACATACATATTAGACTAATCCCACCCATAAGGGCAGTCCAGTACTAAAATGATGAGCAAGCCCCCTCTACATGGAAAAAAAACAGCTAACCCCAGACATACGTTTCAGCCTTATTTGGGCCTCGTCAGTGAGATGCAGCTGGCTTTCCTAGGCACTTAGAGCAAGGGGTCCATATCTGGATTACCCTTTACACTTAGAGAGAGACCCTAAGCGCTTCAGAGAAACAAGCCAAAAAATGATGTGAGAGGCTCTGAACACAAACAAAAGCACAATGGCTTGTTTTTCGGCTAGTCACTGCTCAAGAGCATCACATTTTAGCTCTCTAGTGCCATTACAGAGGAGAAATTTCCACATACATACATACATACATACATACATACATACATATTAGACTAATCTCACCCATAAGGGCACTCCAGTACCAAAATGATGGGCAAGTCCCCTCTGCACAGAAAAACAGCTAACCCCAGACGTACATTTCGGCCTCGTTTGGGTCTCGCCAGTGAGGTGCAGCTGGCTTCCCTAGGCACTGAGAGCAAGAGATCCACATCTGGATTACCCTTTACACTTAGGAAGAGACCCTAAGCGTTTCATTGAAACAAGCCAATAAATGATGTGAGAGGCTCTGAGCACGAACAAAAGCACAATAGCCTGTTCTTCGGCTACTCACCGCTTAAGAGCATCACATTTTAGCTCTCTAGTGCCATTACACAGGAGAAATTTCCACATACATATCAGACTAATCCTGTCCATAAGGGCAGTCCAGTACCAAAATGATGGGCAAATCCCCTCTGGATGGAAAAAACAGCTAACCCCAGACGCACATTTCGTTCTTATTTGTGCCTCGTCAGCGAGGTGCAGCTGGCTTTCCTAGGCACTGAGAGCAAGGGGTCCACATCTGGATTACCCTTTAGAATTAGGGAGATACTCTAAGTGTTTCATAGAAACAAGCCAATAAATGATGTGAGAGGCTCTGAGCACGAACAAAAGCACAATGCGCCTGTTCTTCGGCTACTCACCACTCAAGAACATCACATTTTACCTCTCTAATGCTATTACAGAGGAAAAATTTCCATATACATATTAGACTAATCCCGCTCATAAGGGCAACCTAGTACCAAAATGATGGGCAAATACCTTCTAAATGGAAAAAAACAGCTAACCCCAGACGTACATTTCGGCCTTATTTGGGCCTCATCAGAGAAGTGCAGCTAGCTACTCTAGGCACTGAAAGCAAGGGGTCCACGTCTAGATTACCCTTTACACTTAGGGACAGAACGTAAGTGTTTCATAGAAACAAGCCAATAAATGATGTAAGAGGCTCAGAGCACAAACAAAAGCACAATGGCCTGTTCTTTGGCTAGTCACCGCTCAAGAGCATCACATTTTAGCTTTCTAGTGCCATTACAGAGAAGAAATTTCCACATACATATTAGACTCATCCCACCCATAAAGGCAGTCCAGCATCAAAACAATGGGCAAGTCACCTCTGCAGGGAAAAAAACAGCTAACCCCAGACATGCATGTCAGCCTTATTTGTGCCTTATCAGTGATGTGCAGCTGGTGTCTCTTGCACTGAGAGCAAATCTCCACATCTGGATCACCATTTACACTTAGAGAGAGACCCTAAGTGTTTCATAGAAACAAGCCAATAAATGATGTGAGAGGCTCTGAGCACAAACAAAAGCACAATAGCCTGTTCTTCGGCTAGTCACCGGTCAAGAGCATCACATTTGAGCTCTCTAGTGCCATAGCAGAGAAGAAATCTCCACATACATATTAGACTAATCCCACTCATAACGGCAGTCCAGTACCAAATTGATGGGCAAGTCCCCTCCACATGGAAAAACCAGCTAACCCCAGACGTACATTTCAGCCTTATTTGGGCCACGTCAGTGAGGTGCAACTGGCTTCGCTAGTCACTGAGAGCAAGGGGTCCACGTCTGGATTACCCTTTACACTTAGGAAGAGACCCTAAGTGTTTCATAGAAACAAGCCAATAAATGATGTGAGAGGCTCTGAGCACGAACAAAAGCACAATGGTCTGTTCTTTGGCTAGTCACCGCTCAAAAGCATAACATTTTAGCTCTCTAGTGCCATTACAGAGGAGAAATTTCCACATACATATTAAACTAATCCCACCCATAAGAGCAGTCCAGCACCAAAATGATGGGCAAGTCCCTTCTGCATGGAAAAACCAGCTAACCCCAGATGTACGTTTCGGCCTCATTTGGGTCTCACCAGTGAGCTGCAGCTGGCTTCCCTAGGCACTGAGAGCAAGAGATCCACGTCTGAATTAACCTTTACACTTAGGAAGAGACCCTAAATGTTTCATTGAAACAAGCCAATAAATGATGTGAGAGGCTCTGAGCACGAACAAAAGCACAATAGCCTGTTCTTCGGCTACTTACCGCTTAAGAGCATCACATTTTAGCTCTCTATTGCCATTACACAGGAGAAATTTCCACATACATATTAGACTAATCCCGTCCATAAGGGCAGCCCAGTACCAAAATGATGGGCAAATCCCATCTGAATAGAAAAACCAGCTAACCCCAGACGTACATTTCGGCCTTATTTGGGCCTCTTCAGGGAAGTGCAGCTGGTTTCTCTAGGCACTGAAAGCAAGGGGTCCACGTCTAGATTACCCTTTACACTTAGGGAGAGACCCTAAGTGTTTCATAGAAACAAGCCAATAAATGATGTAAGAGGCTCAGAGCACAAACAAAAGCACAATGGCCTGTTCTTTGGCTAGTCACCGCTCAAGAGTATCACATTTTAGCTTTCTAGTGCCATTACAGAGGAGAAATTTCCACATACATATTAGACTCATCCCGCCCATAAAGGCAGTCCAGTACCAAAACAATGGGCAAGTCCCCTCTGCAGTGAAAAACCAGCTAACCCCAGACAAGCATTTCAGCTTTATTTGTGCCTTGTCAGTGAGGTGCAGCTGGCTTCCCTAGGCACTGAGAGTAAGGGGTCCATGTCTGGATTACCCTTTACACTTAGGAAGAGACCCTAAGTGTTTCATAGAAACAAGCCAATAAATGATGTGAGAGGCTCTGAGCACGAACAAAAGCACAATGGCCTGTTCTTCAGCTAATCATCGCTCAAGAGCATCACATTTTAGCTCTCTAGTGCCATTATAGAGGAGAAATTTCCACATACATATTAGACTAATCCCACCCATAAGGGCAGTCCAGTACCAAAATGATGGGCAAACCCCCTCTGAATGGAAAAACCAGCTAACCCCAGACGTTAATTTTGGCCTTATTTGGGCCTTGTCAAGAAGGTGCAGCTGGCTTCTCTAGGCACTGAAAGCAAGGGGTCCACGTCTAGATTACCCTTTACACTTAGGGAGAAACCCTAAGTGTTTCATAGAAACAAGCCAATAAATGATGTGAGCGGCTCTGAGCACGAACAAAAGCACAATGACCTGTTCTTCAGCTAGTCACCGCTCAAGAGCGTCACATTTTAGCTCTCTAGTGTCATTATAGAGGAAAAATTTCCACATACATATTAGACTAATACCACCCATAACGGCAGCCCAGTACCAAAATGATGGGCAAGTCCCCTCTGCATGGAAAAACCAGCTAACCCGAGACGTATGTTTCGGCCTTATTTGGGCCTCGTCAGTGAGGTGCAGCTGGCTTCCCTAGTCACTGAGAGCAAGGGGTCCACGTCTGGACTACCCTTTACACTTAGGAACAGACCCTAAGTTTTTCATAGAAACAAGCCAATAAATGATGTGAGAGGCTCTGAGCACAAACAAAAGCACAATGGCCTGTTCTTCAGCTAATCACCGCCCAAGAACATCACATTTTAGCTCTCTAGTGCCATTATAGAAGAGAAATTTCCACATACATATTAGACTAATCCAACCCATACAGGTAGTCCAGTACCAAAATGATGGGTAAGTCCCCTCCACATAGGAAAAACAGCTAACGCCAGACATACGTTTCAGCCTTATTTGGGCCTCATCAGTGAGGTGCAGGTGGCTTCCTTAGTCACTGAGAGCAAGGGGTCCATGTCTGGATTACCCTTTACACTTAGGGAGAGACCCTAAGTGTTGCATAGAAACAAGCCAATATATGATGTGAGAGGCTCTGAACACAAACAAAAGCACAATGGCTTGTTTTTCGGCTAGTCACTGTTCAAGAGCATCACATTTTAACTCTCTAGTGCCATTGCAGAGGAGAAATTTCCACATACACATTAGACTAATCCCACCCATAAGGGCAGTCCAGTACCAAAATGATGGGCAAGTCCCCTCTGTATGGAAAAACCAGCTAACCCCAGACGTACATTTGCGGCCTTATTTGGGCATCATCAGTGAGGTGCAGCTGGCTTCCCTAGGCACTGAGAGCAAGAGATCCACGTCTGAATTAACCTTTACACTTAGGAAGAGACCCTAAATGTTTCATTGAAACAAGCCAATAAATGATGTGAGAGGCTCTGAGCACGAACAAAAGCACAATAGCCTGTTCTTCGGCTACTTACCGCTTAAGAGCATCACATTTTAGCTCTCTAGTGCCATTACACAGGAGAAATTTCCACATACATATTAGACTAATCCTGTCCATAAGGGCAGCCCAGTACCAAAATGATGGGCAAATCCCATCTAAATAGAAAAAACAGCTAACCCCAGACGTACATTTCGGCCTTATTTGGGCCTCTTCAGGGAAGTGCAGCTGGTTTCTCTAGGCACTGAAAGCAAGGGGTCCACGTCTAGATTACCCTTTACACTTAGGGAGAGACCCTAAGTGTTTCATAGAAACAAGCCAATAAATGATGTAAGAGGCTCAGAGCACAAACAAAAGCACAATGGCCTGTTCTTTGGCTAGTCACCGCTCAAGAGTATCACATTTTAGCTTTCTAGTGCCATTACAGAGGAGAAATTTCCACATACATATTAGACTCATCCCGCCCATAAAGGCAGTCCAGTACCAAAACAATGGGCAAGTCCCCTCTGCAGTGAAAAACCAGCTAACCCCAGACAAGCATTTCAGCTTTATTTGTGCCTTGTCAGTGAGGTGCAGCTGGCTTCCCTAGGCACTGAGAGTAAGGGGTCCATGTCTGGATTACCCTTTACACTTAGGAAGAGACCCTAAGTGTTTCATAGAAACAAGCCAATAAATGATGTGAGAGGCTCTGAGCACGAACAAAAGCACAATGGCCTGTTCTTCAGCTAATCACCGCTCAAGAGCATCACATTTTAGCTCTCTAGTGCCATTATAGAGGAGAAATTTCCACATACATATTAGACTAATCCCACCCATAAGGGCAGTCCAGTACCAAAATGATGGGCAAACCCCCTCTGAATGGAAAAACCAGCTAACCCCAGACGTTAATTTTGGCCTTATTTGGGCCTTGTCGGGAAGGTGCAGCTGGCTTCTCTAGGCACTGAAAGCAAGGGGTCCACGTCTAGATTACCCTTTACACTTAGGGAGAAACCCTAAGTGTTTCATAGAAACAAGCCAATAAATGATGTGAGCGGCTCTGAGCACGAACAAAAGCACAATGACCTGTTCTTCAGCTAGTCACCGCTCAAGAGCGTCACATTTTAGCTCTCTAGTGTCATTATAGAGGAAAAATTTCCACATACATATTAGACTAATACCACCCATAACGGCAGCCCAGTACCAAAATGATGGGCAAGTCCCCTCTGCATGGAAAAACCAGCTAACCCGAGACGTATGTTTCGGCCTTATTTGGGCCTCGTCAGTGAGGTGCAGCTGGCTTCCCTAGTCACTGAGAGCAAGGGGTCCACGTCTGGATTACCCTTTACACTTAGGAACAGACCCTTTCATAGAAACAAGCCAATAAATGATGTGAGAGGCTCTGAGCACAAACAAAAGCACAATGGCCTGTTCTTCAGCTAATCACCGCCCAAGAACATCACATTTTAGCTCTCTAGTGCCATTATAGAAGAGAAATTTCCACATACATATTAGACTAATCCAACCCATACAGGTAGTCCAGTACCAAAATGATGGGTAAGTCCCCTCCACATGGGAAAAACAGCTAACGCCAGACGTACGTTTCAGCTTTATTTGGGCCTCATCAGTGAGGTGCAGGTGGCTTCCTTAGTCACTGAGAGCAAGGGGTCCATGTCTGGATTACCCTTTACACTTAGGGAGAGACCCTAAGTGTTGCATAGAAACAAGCCAATAAATGATATGAGAGGCTCTGAACACAAACAAAAGCACAATGGCTTGTTTTTCGGCTAGTCACTGTTCAAGAGCATCACATTTTAACTCTCTAGTGCCATTGCAGAGGAGAAATTTCCACATACACATTAGACTAATCCCACCCATAAGGGCAGTCCAGTACCAAAGTGATGGGCAAGTCCCCTCTGTATGGAAAAACCAGCTAACCCCAGACGTACATTTGCGGCCTTATTTGGGCATCATCAGTGAGGTGCAGCTGGCTTCCCTAGGCACTGAGAGCAAGGGGTCCACGTCTGGATTACCCTTTACACTTAGGAAGAGACCCTAAGAGTTTCATAGAAACAAGCCAATAAATGATATGAGAGGCTCTGAGCACAAACAAAAGCACAAGGGCCTGTTTTTCAGCTAATCACCGCTCAAGAGCATCACATTTTAGCTTTCTAGTGCCATTATAGAGGAAAAATTTCCACATACATATTAGACTAATCCCACCCATAAGGGCAGTCCAGTACTAAAACAATGGGCAAGTCCCCTCTGCATGGAAAAAAAAAAAACAGCTAACCCCAGACGTACGTTTCAGCCTTATTTGTGCTTCGTTAGTGAGGTGCAGCTGGCTTCCCTAGTCACTGAGAGCAAGGGGTCCACGTCTGGATTACCCTTTACACTTAGAGAGAGACCCTAAGTGCTTCATAGAAACAAGCCAATAAATGATGTGAGAGGCTCTGAACACAAACAAAAGCACAATGGCTTGTTTTTCAACTAGTCACTGCTCAAGAGCATCACATTTTAGCTCTCTAGTGCCATTACAGAGGAGAAATTTGCACATACATATTAGACTAATCTCACCCATAAGGGTACTCCAGTACCAAAATGATGGGCAAGTCCCCTCTGCACGGAAAAAAAGCTAACCCCAGAAGTACGTTTCGGCCACATTTGGGTCTCACCAGTGAGGTGCAGCTGGCTTCCCTAGGCACTGAGAGCAAGAGATCCACGTCTGGATTACCCTTTACACTTAGGAAGAGACCCTAAGTGTTTCATTGAAACAAGCCAATAAATGATGTGAGAGGCTCTGAGCACGAACAAAAGCACAATAGCCTGTTCTTCAGCTAATCACCACTCAAGAGCATCGCATTTTAGCTCTCTAGAGCCATTATAGAAGATAAATTTCCACATACATATTAGACTAATCCCACCCATAAGGGCAGTCCAGCACCAAAATGATGGGTAAGTCCCCTCCACATGGGAAAAACAGCTAAACCCAGACATACGTTTCAGCTTTATTTGTGCCTTGTCAGTGAGGTGCAGCTGGCTTCCCTAGGCACTGAGAGCAAGGGGTCCACGTCTGGATTACCCTTTACACTTAGGGAGAGACCCTAAGTGTTTCATAGAAACAAGCCAATAAATGATGTGAGAGGCTCTGAGCACAAACAAAAGCACAATGGCCTGTTCTTTGGCTAATCACCGCTCAAGAGCATCACATTTTAGCTCTCTAGTGCCATTACAGAGGAGAAATTTCCACATACATGTTAGACTAATCCCACCCATAAGGGCAGTCCAGTAGTAAAACGATGGGTAAGTCTCCTCTGCATAGAAAAAACAGCTAACCCCAGACGTACATTTTGGCCTTATTTGTGTCTCATCAGTGATGTGCAGCTGGCTTCCCTAAGCACTGAAAGCAAGGGGTCCACTTCTGGATTACCCTTTACACTTAGGGAGAGACCCTAAGTGTGTCATAGAAACAAGCCAATAAATGATGTGAGAGGCTCTGAGCACGAACAAAAGCACAATGGCCTGTTCTTTGGTTAGTCGCCGCTCAAGAGCATCACATTTTAGCTCTCTAGTGTCATTACAGAGAAGAAATTTCCATACACATACACATATTAAACTAATCCCGCCCATAAGGGCAGCCCAGTACCAAAATGATGGGCAAGTCCCCTCTGCATGGAAAAACCAGCTAACCCCAGACATACATTTCGGCCTTATTTGTGCCTCGTCAGTGAGGTGCAGCTGGCTTCCGTAGGCACTGAAAGCAAGGGGTCCACGTCTAGATTACCCTTTACACTTAGGGAGAAACCCTAAGTGTTTCATAGAAACAAGCCAATAAATGATGTGAGAGGCTCTGAGCACAAACAAAAGCACAATGGCCTGTTCTTCGGCTAGTCACCACTCAAGAGCATCACATTTTACCTCTCTAATGCCTTTACAGAGGAGAAATTTCCATACACATACACATATTAAACTAATCCCGCCTATAAGGGCAGCACAGTACCAAAATGATGGGCAAATCCCCTCTGAATGGAAAAACCAGCTAACCCCAGATGTACATTTTGGCCTTATTTGGGCCTCGTCAAGGAGGTGCAGCTGGCTTCTCTAGGCACTGAAAGCAAGGGGTCCACATCTAGATTACCCTTTACACTTAGGGAGAAACCCTAAGTGTTTCATAGAAACAAGCCAATAAATGATGTGAGAGGCTCTGAGCATGAACAAAAGCACAATGGCCTGTTCTTTGGTTAGTCACCACTCAAGAGCATCACATTTTAGCTCTCTAGTGTCATTACAGAGAAGAAATTTCCACATACATATTAGACTAATCCCACCCATACGGGCAGTCCAGTACCAAAATGATGGGCAAGTCCCCTCTGCATGGAAAAACCAGCTAACCCTAGACATACATTTCGGTCTTATTTGTGCCTCGTCAGTGAGGTGCAGCTGGCTTCCCTAGGCACTGAGAGCAAGGGGTCCACATCTGGATTACCCTTTACAATTAGGGAGATACCCTAAGTGTTTCATAGAAACAAGCCAATAAATGATGTGAGAGGCTCTGAGCACAAACAAAAGCACAATGGCCTGTTCTTCGGCTAGTCACCACTCAAGAGCATCACATTTTACCTCTGTAGTGCCTTTACAGAGAAGAAATTTCAATACACATATTAAACTAATCCCGCCCATAAGGGCAGTCCAGTACCAAAATGATGGGCAAGTCCCCTCTGCATGGAAAAACCAGCTAACCCCAGACATACATTTTTGCCTTATTTGGGCCTCGTCAGGGAGGTGCAGCTGGCTTCTCTAGGCACTGAAAGCAAGGGGTCCACGTCTAGATTACCCTTTACACTTAGGGAGAAACCCTTATTGTTTCATAGAAACAAGCCAATAAATGAAGTGAGCGGCTCTGAGCACGAACAAAAGCACAATGACCTGTTCTTCAGCTAATCACCGCTCAAGAGCATCACATTTTAGCGTTCTAGTGCCATTATAGAGGAGAAATTTCCACATACATATTAGACTAATCCCATCCATAAGGGCAGTCCAGTACCAAAATGATGGGCAAGTCCCCTCCGCACGGAAAAAAAAACAAAAAAACAACTAACCCCAGACATACATTTCAGCCTTATTTGAGCCTCATCAGTGAGGTGCAGCTGGCTTCCCCCAGGCACTGAGAGCAAGGGATCCACGTCTGGATTACCCTTTACACTTAGGGAGAGACCCTAAGTGTTTCATAGAAACAAGCTAATAAATGACGTGAGAGGCTCTGAGCACGAAGAAAAGCACTATGGCCTGTTCTTCAGCTAATCACCTCTCTAGTGCCATCACAGAGGAGAAATTTCCATATACATATTAGACTAATCCCACCCATAAAAGCAGTCCAGTACCAAAATGATGTGCAAATCCCCTCTGGGTGGAAAAACCAGCTAACCCCAGACGAACGTTTCGGCCTTATTTGGACCTCATCAGGGAGGTGCAGCTGGCTTCCCAAGGCACTGAGAGCAAGGGGTCCACATCTGGATTACTCTTTACACTTAGGGAGAGACCCTAAGTGTTTCATAGAAACAAGCCAATAAATGATGTGAGAGGCTCTGAGCACGAACAAAAGCACAATGGCCTGTTCTTTGGCTAGTCACCGCTCAAGAGCATCACATTTTAGCTCTCTAGTGCCATTACAGAGGAGAAATTTCCACATACATGTTAGACTAATCCCACCCATAAGGGCAGTCCAGTAGTAAAAGGATGGGCAAGTCTCCTCTGCATAGAAAAAACAGCTAACCCCAGATGTACATTTTGGCCTTATTTGTGTCTCATCAGTGATGTGCAGCTGGCTTCCCTAAGCACTGAAAGCAAGGGGTCCACTTCTGGATTACCCTTTACACTTAGGGAGAGACCCTAAGTGTGTTATAGAAACAAGCCAATAAATGATGTGAGAGGCTCTGAGCACGAACAAAAGCACAATGGCCTGTTCTTTGGTTAGTCGCCGCTCAAGAGCATCACATTTTAGCTCTCTAGTGTCATTACAGAGAAGAAATTTCCATACACATACACATATTAAACTAATCCCGCCCATAAGGGCAACCCAGTACCAAAATGATGGGCAAGTCCCCTCTGCATGGAAAAACCAGCTAACCCCAGACGTACATTTCGGCCTTATTTGTGCCTCGTCAGTGAGGTGCAGCTGGCTTCCGTAGGCACTGAAAGCAAGGGGTCCACGTCTAGATTACCCTTTACACTTAGGGAGAAACCCTAAGTGTTTCATAGAAACAAGCCAATAAATGATGTGAGAGGCTCTGAGCACAAACAAAAGCACAATGGCCTGTTCTTCGGCTAGTCACCACTCAAGAGCATCACATTTTACCTCTCTAATGCCTTTACAGAGGAGAAATTTCCATACACATACACATATTAAACTAATCCCGCCTATAAGGGCAGCACAGTACCAAAATGATGGGCAAATCCCCTCTGAATGGAAAAACCAGCTAACCCCAGATGTACATTTTGGCCTTATTTGGGCCTCGTCAAGGAGGTGCAGCTGGCTTCTCTAGGCACTGAAAGCAAGGGGTCCACATCTAGATTACCCTTTACACTTAGGGAGAAACCCTAAGTGTTTCATAGAAACAAGCCAATAAATGATGTGAGAGGCTCTGAGCATGAACAAAAGCACAATGGCCTGTTCTTTGGTTAGTCACCACTCAAGAGCATCACATTTTAGCTCTCTAGTGTCATTACAGAGAAGAAATTTCCACATACATATTAGACTAATCCCACCCATACGGGCAGTCCAGTACCAAAATGATGGGCAAGTCCCCTCTGCATGGAAAAACCAGCTAACCCTAGACATACATTTCGGTCTTATTTGTGCCTCGTCAGTGAGGTGCAGCTGGCTTCCCTAGGCACTGAGAGCAAGGGGTCCACATCTGGATTACCCTTTACAATTAGGGAGATACCCTAAGTGTTTCATAGAAACAAGCCAATAAATGATGTGAGAGGCTCTGAGCACAAACAAAAGCACAATGGCCTGTTCTTCGGCTAGTCACCACTCAAGAGCATCACATTTTACCTCTGTAGTGCCTTTACAGAGAAGAAATTTCAATACACATATTAAACTAATCCCGCCCATAAGGGCAGTCCAGTACCAAAATGATGGGCAAGTCCCCTCTGCATGGAAAAACCAGCTAACCCCAGACATACATTTTTGCCTTATTTGGGCCTCGTCAGGGAGGTGCAGCTGGCTTCTCTAGGCACTGAAAGCAAGGGGTCCACGTCTAGATTACCCTTTACACTTAGGGAGAAACCCTTATTGTTTCATAGAAACAAGCCAATAAATGAAGTGAGCGGCTCTGAGCACGAACAAAAGCACAATGACCTGTTCTTCAGCTAATCACCGCTCAAGAGCATCACATTTTAGCGTTCTAGTGCCATTATAGAGGAGAAATTTCCACATACATATTAGACTAATCCCATCCATAAGGGCAGTCCAGTACCAAAATGATGGGCAAGTCCCCTCCGCACGGAAAAAAAAACAAAAAAACAACTAACCCCAGACATACATTTCAGCCTTATTTGAGCCTCATCAGTGAGGTGCAGCTGGCTTCCCCCAGGCACTGAGAGCAAGGGATCCACGTCTGGATTACCCTTTACACTTAGGGAGAGACCCTAAGTGTTTCATAGAAACAAGCTAATAAATGACGTGAGAGGCTCTGAGCACGAAGAAAAGCACTATGGCCTGTTCTTCGGCTAATCACCTCTCTAGTGCCATCACAGAGGAGAAATTTCCATATACATATTAGACTAATCCCACCCATAAAAGCAGTCCAGTACCAAAATGATGTGCAAATCCCCTCTGGGTGGAAAAACCAGCTAACCCCAGACGAACGTTTCGGCCTTATTTGGACCTCATCAGGGAGGTGCAGCTGGCTTCCCAAGGCACTGAGAGCAAGGGGTCCACATCTGGATTACTCTTTACACTTAGGGAGAGACCCTAAGTGTTTCATAGAAACAAGCCAATAAATGATGTGAGAGGCTCTGAGCACGAACAAAAGCACAATGGCCTGTTCTTTGGCTAGTCACCGCTCAAGAGCATCACATTTTAGCTCTCTAGTGCCATTACAGAGGAGAAATTTCCACATACATGTTAGACTAATCCCACCCATAAGGGCAGTCCAGTAGTAAAAGGATGGGCAAGTCCCCTCTGCATAGAAAAACCAGCTAACCCCAGACGTACATTTTGGCCTTATGTGTGTCTCATCAGTGATGTGCAGCTGGCTTCCCTAGGCACTGAGAGCAAGGGGTCCACTTCTGGATTACCCTTTACACTTAGGGAGAGACCCTAAGTGTTTCATAGAAACAAGCCAATACATGATATGAGAGGCTCTGAGCATGAACAAAAGCAGAATGGCCTGTTCTTTGGTTAGTCACCGCTCAAGAGCATCACATTTTAGCTCTCTAGTGTCAGTACAGAGAAGAAATTTCCACATACATATTAGACTAATCCCACCCATAAGTGCAGTCCAGTACTAAAATGATGATCAAGTCTCTGGACATGGATAAACCAGCTAACCACCAATGTACAATTCAGCTTATTTGTGCTTTTTCAGTTAGGTGCAGCTGGTTTCTCTTGGCACTGAGAGCAAGGGGGTCCCAGTCTGGATTACCCTTTACACTTAGGGAGAGACCCTAAGTGTTTCATAGAAACAAGCCAATAAATGATGTGAGAGGCTCTGAGCACAGACAAAAGCACAATGGCTTGTTCTTTGGCTAGTCACCGCTCAAGAGCATCACATTTTTGCTCTCTAGTGCCATTACAGAGGAGAAATCTCCACATACATATTAGACTAATCCTGCCCATAAAGACGGTCCAGTACCAAAATGATGGGCAAGTCCCCTCTCAGTGCCTAGGGAGGCCAGCTGCACCTCACTGACAAGGCCCAAATAAGGCCGAAACGTACGTCTGGGGTTATCTGGTTTTTCCATGCAGAGGGGACTTGCCCATCATTTTGGTACTGGACTGCCCTTATGGGCAGGATTAGCCTAATATGTATGTGGAGATTTCTCCTCTGTAATGGCACTAGAGAGGTAAAATGTGATGCTCTTGAGAGGTGACTAGGCCATTGTGCTTTTGTTCGTGCTCAGAGCCTCTCACATCATTTTTTGGCTTGTTTCTATGAAACACTCAGGGTCTCTCCCTGAGTGTAAAGGGTAATCCAGACTTGGACCCCTTGCTCTCAGTACCTAGGGAAGCCAGCTTTGTCTTAGTGATGAGGCCCATATTAGAGTAAAATGTATGCCTTGGGCTAGTTGGTTTTTCTGTGCAGAGGGGTCTTGCCCATCATTTTAGAGCTAGACTGTCTTTATGGGTGGGATTAGTCTAATATGTATGTGGCGATTTCTTCTCTGTAATGGCACTAGAGAACAAAAATGTGATGCTTTTGAGCGGTGATTAGCCGAAGAACAGGCCATTGTGCTTATGTTCATACTCAGAGCCTCTCAGATCATTTTTTGGCTTGTAAGTTAACAATACAGTTTGTTTTCTCTCAATTTTTGCAGTACTGTAGCGACATCTCTCCGATGAGTCTCAATATTGGGAGAGTGGATCAAGATATCGTCCAGGTAAACTACTACACAGGATTGTAGCAGATCTCTGAAAATATCATTTATGACCTCTTGAAAAACCACTGGGGCATTGCATAGCCCAAATGGCATGACCAAATACTCGTAATGGCCATTACGGGTATTAAAAGCGGTATTCCACTCATCGCCCACCTTGATTCTGATCAAATTATAGGCCTCCCTTAAATCGAGTTTAGTAAAGATAGAGGACCCCTTCAAGCGGTCAAACAATTCTGTAATCAACAGAATGGGGTATGAATTTTTCACCATCAGCTTATTTAGACCTCTATAATCGATACAAGGTCTAAGCTCCCCATCTTTTTTCTTAACAAAGAAAAATCCTGCCCCCGCGGGCGAGGAAGATTTTCTGATTATGCCTCTGGCCAAGGCATCATCAATGTACTCCTCCATGGCCCGGTTCTCCTCCACGGCCCCTGGGAGGTATCGTGCCTGGCGTTAAATCAATAGCACAGTCATATGCCCTATGCTCCAGCAAAATGCTAGCCTCCCCCTTACTGAATACCTCACCAAACCACTGGTACTCAGACGGTATAGAGGGGGAGGTACACAAAATCTTAACAGGTTGCTGTAGACAGGCCTCTTTACAATAGTCAGACCACGATAGTATGTCACAAGTCTCCCAGTCCATTCTGGGGTTATGTCTCTGAAGCCAATGGAACCCCAGAATGACAGCATAGTGTGGAAACTGAATGACCTGGAATTGTAGGGTATTGACATGGACAGCTCCTACCCTCAGAGACAGTGGACAAGTCTCATGTGTGACATGGGAAGGTTCTAATGGTCATCCATCAATGGCCTCTACAACCAACAGAGTAACACGAGGGAATATTGTGTAATTTAGCAAATTCGCAAATTTGCCATCCATAAAATAGCCTGCTGCTCCAGTATCAATCAGGGCTGGTGTAGACACAGAGGAATATAGAGATATAGCCACCTGTAAGATAGGTTTACTTTGTTCCTGGTCTGCGGTCCGAGTTACTCCACCTAGGATCTGTCCCCTCAGGGATCCTAGGTGGTGACGTTTCCCAGACGTACCGGAAAAGCCCATAAAATATGTCCAGCCTCACCACAGTATAGGCATAGACCTTCTTTGCGACGGAAGGACCGCTCCTCCCTGAACAACCGTGTGAACCCAACCTGCATAGGTTAAGGCTTACTAACCTCCGCACTAGGTGGCATGGGAGGCATGGGTGGGAACTCCCAGTTTGTTACAAATTGAGACTCAGGCCTTTGCTTGTGGTTTTTGAATGTGGATCTTTCTCTTATGCTGGTGTCAATCAGAATATTAAAGGAGATAAACTGATCTAGATCCACTGGCAGCTCAGGGCTGCCGTCTCATCTTTAATAATGTCATTGAGCCCCTGCGTAAAGGCTGCCACCAGAGCCTCATCTTTCCAGCCTACCTCTGCCGCTAGTGTACGAAATTCAATAGCATATTCTGCTACTGTACAGGCGCCCTGGCGAATATTCATCAATTTTATTGCAGCAGAGGTTGACCGACCTGGATCGTCAAGTACTTTACGGAAGGCCTCAACAAACTCCGTAAAATTAGAAGTTATGGGTTTGGCCGTCTCCCACAATGGATTGACCCATGCCAAAGCTTTGCCGGTCAACAATGAAATCATAAAGCTCACCTTGCTTCTTTCACTTTGAAAAGCACTTGGCACTAGTTCCAAAAAAATTCCGAGCTGGTTTATGAATCCACGACATAACGTGTGTTCCCTATCGTATAGTAGAGGGAGTGGAGTGGCTCCTGACAACCCCCTATAACTTGTATTTTCTACCTGAGTGGTTATTACTGATGCCGATACAGAGGAGTACATCAGTGGTTGCACTGATTACCCAGGCTTATCGAGATGCACAGTGCGGTCTAGAAGTGTCTGCAACACTACAGACAACTGGTCAAGACGTTGTTCCTGCATATCATTCCTGGCGAGGATATTAGACAACTGTTGCCCATCTGTACTGTCAGAGTTCATGGCCCTTTTGTACTGTCACGAGGAGACTTGTGAAATAAAGACACTTGACAAGTACAGATACAATAAAATGAAAATGTATTAAGAGAAAAATAAAAAGGAAGTAGAATACCTCTCCCACCTTCACCAGACCAGGTATGGAGACAGTGCAACGGCACTTCCCCAACCCTTCACTAGACAGGTGGTAAGATAGTCTACAGACAATACCCCAGAACGCTGGATCACCTACAGGGAGCGAAAGCACCTCCCCAACCTTCACTAGTCCAGGTATAGGAACAGTGTAATGACACTTCCACTTCACTAGACAGGTGTGAAGATAGTACAATAGGCCGCAGGAGGCCAAGGACAAGGCTGATAATACTGAATACTGCCCAGAGGCAGTCAGCATGGCAGCAACAGTAGGCCCGGGGCAGGCCGAGGATGTAACAGTCAGCCGGAGTTGGGTAAGCTGGAGTAGAAAGTCAACCAAAGCCAGGAGTGCAGCTGAGCGAGAGGCAACCAAAGCAGAAATGAATGGTCATATGAAGCCAGGGGTCTCAGCCGGATCGGATAGACAGACGAAGCCAGGGGTCTCAGCCGGATCGGGTAGTCAGACGAAGCTAGGGGTCTCAGCCGGATTGGGTATTCAGACGAAGCCAGGAGTCAAGCCGGAACGGAAGTCAGTTGAAGCCAGGAGTCATAGACAGAAGCACAATGCTCAGGTAAACAATGAAAGGGCAAGGGTGTATAGTGAGGCTGAGGCCTATAAGGCCTAGCATCTGGACGGAGACACTAGTGGCCTATAAGAATAGCGATTAGAACAGAGTGACAACCCGGACGATAACAAGGTCGCCTGTACCACAGAGCACCGCTGGAGGCAATCACGGGCACCGTGATACAGAGAAACCACCCTGCCATTGATTGGGCCACCAGTTCCCTTTCTTTTCCCTGTATCTCCATTCAGACTCTGGAGGTCTCCTTGTCAGCTCTAAATGTCTTGGGTTCGGATGCACCTTCTGTTCTTGAACCACATCAAGCCATTGTAGATGTGTTTAGTAAGGTCAAGGCCAGGAATACTTCCCCAGTGCACATATGATTGTCCTGTAGACCTACTTCCAGATTCCACACCACCTCGGGGTAGGGTCTATCCTTTATCCATTCTGGAGACCAAGGCTCTCGAGGCGTATATTCAGGACAACCTTGCCAGGGGGTTTATATGCCCTTCTACTTCCCCTGAGAGATTCTTTGTCAAGAAGAAGAACATTCAGGCTCACGCCTTGTCCTGGAAATATGAGTCCTCTGGCTCTCCTACATCTGTTCTGGAGGCTATAGTCTCTCACACCCGGATTATTTACTCTGTCTATAACCCTTCTCATTTGCCTCTTGAAAGCCTAGTCTGCGTCCCACCTGGAATTTCTTTGCCTCCCAACGTGCATTTTGTACCTGACCAGTACAGTTCGGATATACTTAGTTGGGGGCCCGATTTTAAGACAAAGGTTAACTCCTTTGTATCTTTCTGTCCAGTATGTGCCTGTATGAAGATACCAAACTCCCTACTTCTATCGAACTGGCTATACTCTTCGTCTGTGAAATCTACCACCTTCATGGGATACCGTAACACATTACTTCTGTTTGCAGTTCCTAATTTGTGTCCCATTTTTGGAGGGTGTTCTGCTCCAAACTAGGTATCCGCCTGCAACATTTGTCTGCATACCATCCGCAGATGAATGGACAGACAGAGGTTGAACTAAAATCTGGAACACTTCCTCCGCTGCTACTGTTCTCATTAGCAGGATAACTGGACTCGACTGTTGCCCCAAATCACACAACAGAGGAAGTTAGGGTCACTATGCCCTAAATCCCCCAAGAGAGGGAGGCTATGCCCCATATCCCACAAGAAAGGGATGGTATGCCCCATATTTCACAAGAGAGATAGTGAGAAACATTATGCCCCATATTCCACAAGGGTAGATGTGAGAGAGGGCATGTCCCATATTTCATAAGAAAGGAAGTGAAGGAGCGTATAATAATAATAATAACTCTTTATTTATATAGCGCACACAGATTCCACAGCGCTTTACACTCATATTGGTCCCTGTCCCCATTGGGGCCTCACAATCTAAATTCACCTATCAGTATGTTTTTTGGAGTGTGGAAGGAAACCAGAATACCCGGAAGAAACCCACGCAAACACGGTGAGAACATACAAACTCATTGCAGATGTTGTCCTTGGTGGGATTTGAACCCAGGACCCCAGCGCTGCAAGGCAACAGTGCTAACCACTGAGCCACCATATATCCCACAAGACAGATAGTGAGGGACAACATGCCCCATATCCCACTAGAAAGGAAGTGAGGAAGGGTATTACCCATACCCCACAAGAGAAATAGTGTCATGTTCTGCCCCTTTTTCTTTGTCTTTTGTTCCCAACCTTGTCTTGTGGTTGCTCTGAGTCTTTATAGAGCCTCTGTGCTTTTGGGCGGGGCGCGATCAAAGCGTTCCAGGTCGTGACCTTGAGTTTCCTGTCCTGTTCCTGAGTGTTATCTTGTGTATTGACCTGACTTTATCTGCAACTTCCCTCCTGTTTTGCAATTTGGTACCATGCTCATCTGATATTCTGTTACCGACCTTGGCAGTATGTTCAAAAGAAAAGTGGAGATATTCTAGGGCAAACCAACAGCACTATTGATTTAAATGGGGACTGTAACCCCTTGGTTGCTAGAAAGATCTCCAATACATTACAAAGCAATGCATTGAAGACCACTCTAGCATTCAATGGGTTAAAAAAAACATTTAAATATATGGGAATCTTTAGGTCATGGTTTGTCCCAGAACTTCTCCACTTGTAGTTTAAATGTACGGCCCTTAAAATGGTATACAATAAGTTGAAGCGACGCAATTGTAGAGCAAACCAACTGCACCAAAGGGAAGAAATGACAATTCCCAATGGTTTACTTTAAAGAATTAAATTTTAACCCCTTGAATGCTAGAGATCTCATCTCTGCATTGCAGTGCAATATGTTGGAGACCTCCCTAGCATTCCGTTTAATGCCATTTTTTAATCAATGGAATTTTAAGGACCTTTTTATTTGTTCCTTTGGTGCATTTGGTTTAGTTTTTAGCTTATTGAATAGGACCTTATTCAGCAAGCTAAATCGGTGTTATTTTGGGGCAAACCATCTGTAGTCTGTATCTCCATTGATTTAAATAGAACTTTTGAGCAATTTAACACTAGAGAGCTCCATTTCACAATGCATTTGAGATCTCTTTAGCAGTCAAGGGAGGTTACTCACTAAGGTATGATAAAGAGGTGATAAAGAGGAGTGGACTGCTCCAGTTCCTATGTTATTCTATGGAACCTATGTACTAAGATCTTTCAAACTACAGCAATCTTAGTGCTTCAGCTCCATAGAATTACATAGGAACTGGAGAAGTGAAATCACTGGAGCAGTCCACTCCTCTTTATCACCTCTTTATCACACCTTAATGAATCTCCCCCAAAGTGTTAAAAGCCCCAGTTAAATCAATGGGGCAGTTTATTTGTACCCCTTTGTTGGATTTCCTCAGTACTGCACCTATTTCGCTTGCTGAATTAGAGCCTATTCATTAAGCTGAAGGTACAATTCTGGAGTTCACCAACTGCACCACAGGGGACATAATAAAATTCTACAAATTCCCATTGATTCAAAATGGGTGGAGCAACAAACTGAGTGCTAGAAAAATATCCAATTGCTTGCAAAGCAATTCACTGGAAACCTCTCAGTCAGTTGGGTCATTGGAAATTTTCATTTCTTCCTTGTAACGATGTTCGTTTGCTCCAGGATTACACCTTTTAGCTTAATGAACTGAACCTTTAGGACCTTATGCAGAAAACTGTGAAGCAAACAACTGCACCATAGGGGACAAATTACATTTACTGTTAATTTAAAAGGGGTGTATACCCTCTGGAATGCAATGAAGCTCTTGCTACACTCTACCATTTAAAGGGATAGTAGTGTTTCAATTACAGCTAGGCTATGTGTGTACTATTGCATGTGTACTATTGCTCCATTATGTTGGTAATGCTGAAATTGCTCTGTTTTCTCTAAAATTATACTATAAATTGTCCCCCTTCCTCCCCTTATACTTACGTCATTCTTCGTGCCTCAGAGCTGAAAGTGTATCGTGACAAGGGACAATCTTCTTGCAGTATCAGGAAAAACCTGCTTTCCTTTGTCAAGGCGGGGGGAGGGGGGGACAGGGTTTTCCTTATACTGAATGAAGAAAGATTGTCCCTCGTTGTCATCTGTCCAGTCCAATGACCGGTCGGGGATTTGGCTTACCATAATGAAATGGGGCGGAAGGGGTACAAATTATAATGTCATTTCAGAGAATATTGATCGATTTCAGCATTATCAATGTTACGGAACAATAGTACACACTATAAGGACTGATAGTAGCTTAGGTGTAATTCAAACATTACTATCCCTTTAAGGCGGGGCATCCAAGGGCCGTAAGTCCAAAAGAAAAGTGGAGAAGTTGTGGGGCAAACCATTTGCATTATTGGGGAGAACTAAAAAATCCCATTGATTTAAATGAGGATTTTAACCCCTTAAATGCTAGAGAGGTTTCCAAAACATTGCAACACAATGCATTGGAGACCGCTATAGCATTCAAGAGGTTAAAAATCCCCATTTAAATCAACTTGATTTTTTGGAATTTTTAGTTCTCCCCTATAGTGAAAATGGTTTGTGCCAGAACTTCTCCAATTTTGTTTTGAACATACTGCCCCAAGTTTTTTCAGTCGTGGGTCAAATGATCAGAAAACCATACAAGTAAGAGCCACACTGATTTTTTTTTTCGATAGCACCACCTGAGGAGGTAGTACTATCGAATACATTAGATGCCTGTAACCCTTTCAGTGCCAGAGGGGCATGCAACGCATTGCCTTGCAACGTGTTGTATACCCCACTGGCACTGAAAGGGTTAAAAAGGGCCTGGATACTTTTGTAAAAGAGCAGGACATAGAGGGCTACGTATTTAGTATTGGGATTAATATTTAGTTGGTGCTTGTTGATCCAAGGAGAAATCTGATTGCCATTTGGAATCAAGAAGGATTTTTTTCCCCCCACTCAAAACAGAATTTGAAATTGCTGTATTGAGGGGTTTGTTTGCCTTCTTTTGGATCAATAACGGTAAACAGCAATGGGAAAAGGGTTGAACGTGATGGACGCAAGTTTTTTTCCACCTAAATTACTATGTAACTATTGATAACTATGGTAAATACAACCTTTTGGTTATTCAAAAATATGGAATTCTTTATTTATCAAGTCAATGACGACAACTATTCTTGAAGTGTAAGCAATCGGTTAGGCCTTACTGGCCTACAAGTAATGTATGATAATTAGGGTTTTGTTATATATCTCAGACAGGGTGCACCCTTAGGTTAGGTGGGCCACATTTGGTCCACAGGCCACAAATTGCCCACCCATGATTTAAGTGATAAAAAGCTCAATTTAAATCAATGGCCATTTTAGGAATTTTTATTTCTCCCCTATGTTGTGGTTGGTTTTCCCCAGAATTGCTCCTTTTTTTTGGACCAAAAGGCTCTAAGATCCTAACTCAGCAAGCTAAAGAGGTGCAAGTCTGGAGCAAAACAACTCCATCCTTGAGGACAAATGAAATTTCCTCAAATTCCCTATAATTTACATGGGACTTTAACCCCTTAATGCGTGGCTGGCAGTTAAGGACCACGGGACTTTTTTTGCAACAGATTCCGTGGTTCCTGAGTGGCATACAGCTGGGTGGGGACACTGGAATTCCACGTGCCAGGACCAGCACGAGTCCTTAAGTGCTGGGACCGTCGTGATGGTCCTGGCATGTCAGGGGTAATTAAAGATTTAAACTCCTTACATGCTAGAAAGGTGGCAGTGGGTTGGAGACCTTCCTAGCATTCAAGAAGTCAAAAATCCAATTTCAATCAAAGGGAATTTTTATTTGACCTCTATGGTGCAGTTGGGATTGCTCCAGAATTTTCCATTAAGAGCACATTGTGAATAGTAAATGTCACTTCTTATATGCCACTCTAAGGCCTTGATTCAATTAGGTCAGATGGCCAAAAAAAAGCCCGCCGGCATTTCTTCAAGCACGGTAAACAATTCCTTTATCTGTGCTATGAAGAAATACTGGATAATAAAACACAGGTTGGACATGAAAGTTAGCACCCATTTGAACACATTAAAATTCATATAAATGTTGCCCATTTTCTCATTCAGTTCCATCCGTTAGACTTTAATATGCATTAAGTGACCCACTCTAACGGGGGCAAATCTGCACCCAGTTTTTTGGACGCATGTTTAGTTCTGCCAACGCAGGAATTGAAGAAAAAAAGGCCCAAAAAAACCTAAGTGACCAGTGGATATATTAATATGGGGTCCCTAACCCTCATATCAATACATACAAAGTATCAAAAAAAGTAAAATGTTAGTAGAATTAACCCTATGAGTACATACCCCACTGACACACGTTAACCTGTTAATCCTGATATCCAGTGAGGTGTTCAACACCCTTGTCAGCTACAGTCCATCTTCTTCTGTCATCTTCTATCTTCCTTCTTCTTCATTTTCTCCATCTTAAAACCAATAACTAAACCAGCAATGCGAGCCATGAAGGCTGTAGGCGACTAGCCTTGATAGGCCCAATGCCAAATCAACCACAACACCCCTTGAAGGCAATCAGCATTACTTTGGAAACCCTGAGCCTAGGAGGAAAAAGCAGATCACTTTTACCAAACAGGTAGTGACATTCCAGGTTCACCAGTAAAAGCTGAAAAGTGGATTTCATATCCATCTTGGCCATCAAGGTCCCTCTGCTAGCTCTCGCCACCAAACGGATTGTCTTAGCAGAAGACACGTATTAGACTCTAGTAAGTTCTGGATCGATCATTCACCTAGCCCCCATGGGGAGATAAAAAAATGGTGAATCATCCAATATTTTCCAGGGTCCATCTTCAGAACCACAACTAGGGGTATAGGCATCAAAGGGCCCAGCCATCTGCCCAAGGGCCACCTCCATTTGCAGCTTTTACCACACCACCCATGGTAACTCCGTAGCCAAACACAGGTTCCATGAAAATTGACCATCACTCTTATCCATTAACAGGATCCAAAAACCACCCTAGACCACCTCCTCCAGCTACTGGGCCTTCTCAAAATTGCCACAGCCACATACTAGCCACACACACTTGAATCTCCCCTATTTTCCCCTGTGTTGCCATCTTTGTCTCCCTGGCATCCTTTTCTGAAACACTTTAACACCGGGTGATCGCCTCCACAGCCATAGCGCTCATGCTTGTACTTGCAAGCTTTCCCAAACCTGCAAAAGTTCTCATTGTACTGCCAGCAGCAACCTGGAGTTGCTTGTGGGCCACTGAGTTAGCAGCGGGGAGCCCCAACACCCCAGTGCCATACTGAAAGGACATCAACCCCCCTTGGAAAAACAACGGACGTGTCATAATGGACAGCCAAAGACCTAGGACCAGCTGATCCCATTACATCGAGGGATGAACTGCCATCTGCTGTTGAAACTGTTCATCATACTGCCACCAGACAATCCACCATAAACACGGCATGCACTCCAGATGTTGTCCTGATAGCAGAACAATGACAAACACTTCTGTGAATACTGCTAGTGTGAATCCAATTCCCAAAAACATTAGGAGTCTTGCTGTACTGCTTCCCCTCATGCTCCAACCACTTTTCTTCATCCTTTTATTTCTCCTACTTCTCCAGATGTGCCTCCTTGAGGGGAAGAAAGGAATACATTTCTAGAAATTTGTTATGACATTTTTTCTCCTTCACTTTCTGCTTGAGATGCAAGCCTATTGGCCCAGCCCAACACAAGTAAGACACCCCTGTATGCTGCCCTGGCAACTCCAAACGAACACGGTGCTGGAAGAGCCCCGACCAGTTGTAACAGAGCATACCCCACCCAAATGGCCTTCCCCCTTTCAGAAAATGCTGAAGACATGCTGGGAAGACTTACCAATGATAGAGGCACCCTCTGTCCCCTGGTACCCTCTGAACCAAGGAGAAGAACAGAAACCCCAGCACCCACTTCCCTAAACACAACATTATCAGAGTCCCAAGACACCCCAGCGATCCATCAAGCCACCCCAAGCGGAGACCCCTGCAGAAAACTCCTGCCAGCAGTAACTGGATCCTAGGAACCTATCGCCCTAGCTGCCAGCGTTGCACTTGTGTTGACCCATTCCCATGGAATGGCCCAAGAACCACAGCATCCACCCTGTGCCTGACATACTCTTCCTCTGTGACCTCCACAGGCCCTCGCTTCATGCACTCCACCCCCTGGACAGGGTGGTGTCCAGGATCCCCTCCCTACAAAGGTGCTCCACCTCCAAGCTTTCTGAGCACCATCCCAGCTGGGCCTCCATTGGATGACAAATGCCCTCCAACTCCAGCCACTGCTAATCTCACTTTCCAAGGTGAAGTGGACGTCTTATCCAATGCTCCCTCCTCTGCTCTGTGTACTGGATTCTTCCTGCCATGTGTGCCTTGCACTCAACTCCTTCCACGCCACTCCCGCCTCCACTAGCAATGGCTTCTCGGTGGAATGCCCTCTACTCTCTGGTGTAGTTGCCCTGGTCTTCCAAACTCTTGTCCCTGTCCCTGCTCTTCAGGCTGGTATGGCAGGATGCAGTAGGCCTAAGGCTTGGCCTCAAACGTTCTGGGTGGGGGGGGGAGCGTCTCTTGACTTCCCGACAGCCAACCCTGAACCACCACTTCCAGATGCCTGCTGAGCTTCCTTCAAGAATCCCTACTGAGACTGAGCTCCCACATTGGCCTGCTCTGCTACACACAGTTCACGACATAAGGGCCTCCAAGTCAGCCATTCTGAACCACACACATGGGAGGACAGTAAAAGGAGCAGGAAAGCATGTGCAAGATGACCTCAAGCTCTGCTCATTACTCGTTACACAAGGTTAATCTTAATCCTTTAAGGACCAGAATAGTATGAGACACTTTGTTTGCAGTGTGCTGCAAACCCCTCTGGTCCCTTAAAGGGTTAAGCATGCTCATGCATTGCTTCATGTCAGCCTTCATAAACATGACATTCAGGACTGATTGAAGAGATTACCTCCTGAACAAGGCACAAGGGCAAACTCCATACGGGCCCATAGTAAGGTACATAGGTGTTATTTTTAGGCAGCCTTAGTTCTCCTTTAATGAAGAGTTTATGTTTACTTTGGTGTCTGCGTCTGATGCATAAGATTTGCACAAAAAAAAGATTTTACTGTTTCCATTGCAATTTACATGCAATTTTGTAGTAAGGTTTTTCTTGCAGTATGCTTTGCTCTTATATACAGAAGGACAAATCACACTGACAGGACAAATACACATTTCTATTAATTTTAAAGGGGTCTTTTAAAAGCAGTCTCCAACCTCTCTAGCATTCAAGTGGTTAAAAGCCTCTTTTAACCATTTGAGTGCCCGAGAGGTAACATGTTGGATACTTCTCTGGCACTCACAGGGTTAAAACAGTGGGAGTTTTATTTATTTATTTTTATGGTGCAACCTCAGTCCTTCCAGCTCTTGTGGACTATAATTCTCAGAGGATGATGGGAGCTGTATTCAACAACAGCTGGAGAGTTCCAGGCTGCCTTGGTTTGCCGCAAAATTGATCCACTATAGCATTTATTCATATGGCCCTTTGATACCAAACTCTGGAGGGTTTTTTCCATGTGCTGGAAACTCTGAGCTAAAACACCAGCATGAACAAGCCCTTATGTTGAATTCTACACATATGCAATGCACATATATCAATGCAAATTGCTTTAGTAGATAAAATCATGCAATTTAAAAAATCTTGAAGGATAGGCAATTTGCATTTTAATAAATATCCTCTTTAAACAGATGTATATCTTTAAAAATACACTATTTTTTCATTAAACCCTTTGAGTGCCAGAGGGGTACGCAATGCGTTCTGTACTCCTCTGGCACACAAAGGGTTAAGGGCAGTAAGAATGTAGAATTATTTTCCTTTGGAGGCTGTATTGCCAGATTCTGTAAATACTTTAAAATGTATTCAATACCTTTTGGTTAAATATAGACACTTGCTTACAATGCAGCTAGGTATGTTGATCCAGGAGATGTCCAATTGCTTTTTGTAGTCAGGAAGAATTTTTTTTCCCACTTGGGGCATACACATATATAACCTTCGTACATAACTCCCAAGGTGCGGGCCACATTCTGCTCTCTAGAGCTGTGGTTTTCAACCTTTTTCATGACATTTTGATATCTTCTCCAACATTCATGATATATCTTTGAATTTTTATGTATAAGTAGAATTAAATTCAGTGAGATGTGTAACTACAAAATACATAGGAGCCAGATATAGTTTGTGATGATACGCCCTTGGCATCTCTGCCCTGGAAGATATAGCAGTTCAAGCACATTATCATCCTTGGGTTTCCTTCGCTAACCTGAACGGCTAACTGCTATACTAAGCACTAAGACCTGGTACTTTGAGTCGCGTATCCACCGCAATGCAGGATATACTGCACTGATGGCTCCGGTTTGTATAGGATATTCTATCTATCTACTCCCCTGGCACTTCTCTATGAGTAACTGTTCTATACTGGATGACAAAGAGCAATATACCTGGCTATTTCAGGGACAGACACACAAGCTTCTTCTTTGTAAATCACAAACTACTTTCAACCAACACAGCATTTTAATACAGCTCAGACAAAGGGGCAGTCATCACGTGGACAAAACATGACACACTGGGTTTAACATCAGACAAAGGTTACTAAAAGGGGGGAAATGGACACAAGACTCTAATCACCTCATGTAGAAATTTCCGGGGTTTGGAGGGTTAGTACAACCAAGGGATTCAGGCTACATTCCCAGTGAATAGCTGTTCCCACCATAAGACCATCAGTCTCAACTGATATTCATCTGCCTCTCAGAGCCTCTGAGTCTGGGGGGGGGAAGGTTGGAGCAGGCTTCCATGACAATCAATACCAATTCTCTCTATACCATTCAGTATTAGTGTCCACATGATCCCATCTTAGGGGAGGAGAGGCTCCGCCTCTTGTGCCACGTGACCTGTGACAGTCCTGTTCGTCACAGTTTATATACACAGTCCATTCAGAAAAACACGCTGGGCATTCACACATAAAAGGCATTCAGACACATACATACATACATACACAAATCATGCAGACACACTCACACACCTCATGCACCACACCCAGACATTGGTTATACCGACACTTTGGCCATGCAGACACAGTTTATTTGTCTGCGTGACCAAAGTGTGCATGTGTCTACACTACCACATTGGTTATGCAGAAACACACATAGACACACACACATACACGCTCTGGTCATAAAGATACACAGACACTGGTCATGCAGACATATATGCGTGTGTACATGAACACATAAACAGACACACTCATATACACAAAGACACGCACATACGCAATCTGGTCATAGAAACCTAAACACATCTGGTCAGACAGAAACACACAATTTCATGGAAGGCCAGTAGTAGTTACTGCGGAGGCCATAGCATGAAATTCAGAATGTCCTTCATGTGCGTAACTAATAACTAGTAAACCCATGGGCAAAATCTAAGCTGAAGCCAAGTACTCACACCTACACTAACATGCAGAAAGAGGATGAGACAGGTAGCAGGATGATGAGAGAGAGGCATAGGTAAGAGTGAGAGAGGCAGAGAGGAGAGTGAGAGAGGCAGAGGGGAGGGTGAGAGAGGCAAAGGGGAAGGTGAGAGTGGCAGAGGGGAAGTGTTAGAGAGGCAGAGGGAAAAATGAGAGAGGCAGAAGGGGGTGAGAAAGGTGTAGGGAAGGATAAGAAAGGCAGATGGGAAGAGTGAGAGAGGCCGAGGGCAGTGTCTGCCACTGGAGCCTCCTTGTGACATGGTGGTGTGTACTCACGTTAGTACAATAATTTCAAAAATGCTCTATGACTGACACCAGTCTCTATGCATGCTTGAACTTGCTACTTCAACATGAAGTTACATTTAATTACCTAGCATGCACTGCCATGTTGCGCAAAATTCCTCATATGATCTGTAGGTGCTGCCAAGTCCAGGCAGACAAAAAACTGCAGTCTCACAAACCACTGCTGGTCTGTGGACCAGTGGTAGAAAACCACTGCTCTAGAGGGGAGATAACTAAGGTCAGATAAAGATGAGAAAATTTCCAGTGAGATAAACTCTCCAATCCCCAAGTTAGTCTACGGAGCTGACGCACTAAAGCTAAAGTCACATGGGTGGTTTGAATGCTCTGGTATGTAGTTGTCAGACCACCTGTGTTAAACTTACCTGACCAGTCCCTGCATTCACCTGGCAATGCATCACTAGGGGGCATTAAAGAAGAGAAGCTTTAAAAGTTACTGGCATATTGACGACCATTGATTGGATACTTGAGGTGATCAACGCATTAGTCCAATCACCAAGGTGAATTCTGCATGGTAGTCTCCTAGGCCAAAGAGCTACTCAACTTTCCTGTGTTCTTTATTAACCCTTTGAGTGCCAGAGGGGTACAGAACGCATTGCAAAGCAAATGGTTAAATGCAGGAAACTTTCAGCATGGCAAAATTGCCAGTGTGAACAGCCATGTCTGCAGTAATAAGGAAGAAACACTGTGTTAGAAAAAAAAGCTGATCTGACCTAGGATTAAGATCTTTCCAACTCTAAACTCTAAAATAGGATTAATAGAATAACATAGGGATTGGAGAGTTTATCTCACTGAAAATGTTGATATCACCTTTGTCCCACCTTAATGCATAATCCTCAAGATGTTGTTTGTCTACATTTCTTATCATCACCAGCTGGCCAACGGCTGGCTGATGGGAATTGTAGTCCAAAATAGATGTACTGTAGACTTCCCACGCCTACTTAAAGGGATAGTAATACTTCAGTATTACAAATCCCTATATTAAAGCCCTAGTAAAAAAAAACAACGTATTGCCCCCAGTGTCATCTCTCAAACCTTTATGGTTTGAGAGATGAACGCTTCTAAAGTTGCCCTCTCCCTCCCCCTTCCCCATAGTCAGCACTCTAGCTGACTGCAGGGAAGAGAGTCGTACGACTTTCAGGCGCCTCTCCAGCACAGCCTGATCGTGTTAACTAAAAAAAAACTTTCACTGAAATGGTCTTCTACGTGTGTTTGGCTTGCAAGCACATGTAGAAGACCGTTTTAGTGAAAGTTTTTTTTTTAGTTAATGCGATCGCGGCTCTGCTGCAGAGCCGCCTGATGATCTATGACCGGATTTCCCTGAGTCAGCTAAAATGCTGACAAAGGGGGAGGGAGAGGGCAACTTTGGAAGCGTTCATCTCTCAAACCATAAAGGTTTGAGAGATGACACTGGGGGCAATACATTTTTTTTTTACTAGGGCTTTAATATAGGGATTTGTAATACTGAAGTATTACTATCTCTTTAATACAATAGCATTAATCCTTTAATACCCAGTGACAAAACCTCACACAAATGATGTCTCACATACAATATACAAGCAGAATACTTTAAAGGGTTAGTAATGTCCTAGATTGTTAAAAAGTAATATTGTAGATAAATGAAATAAATCTGTCGGTGCAAGTTCTATCTCTCAAACCTTTATGGTTTGAGAGATAGACTGTTTTAAGGTTCCCCTCTTCCTGCTGTCAGCTGTAAAACTGACAGCAGGAGATTTGACTCTGCCGACTCGAGGCAGCTCTTCAGCAGAGCCTAGATACTGAAATCGAAAAAGAAATACTTCATTGGAACGGTTTGCAAAGCGTGTCTGGTTTCCAGTTCCAATTAAGCATTTCTTTTTTGATTTCGTTATCTCGGCTCTGCTGAAGAGCCGCCGGACCAGGATCTCCTGATGTTTGCTTACAGCTGACGTCATGGAAAGGGGAGGGAGAGGAAAACCTTTAAACGTTCTATCTCTCAAAACACAAAGGTTTGAGAGATAGGACTTGCACCAATAGATTTCTTTTTCATTTATATACAATATTACTTTTTAGCAATCTAGGACATTACTATCCATTTAAACTTCACATTTGTGTCTTTTTCTGTTTGTCATTTGATTGTTTATGTCTGTCTGCATTCCTTGTAGTGACATCAATAAATGGAATATGTACTGATGTGAAGACACAGCATCACCAGCAGAGAGAGCACTAACCTTGAGAATGGGAGGGGCTGGTGATACAGTCTTACTTGCTATGGGGAAGCGAGTTCTATGATACTAAAAATAGGGTCAGTGGTTGAAATGCAGAATGCTGTATTATTTAGTCCTTGCTAGAAATGTAATAAGGAAGGATGGCAGAAAAAATGTGATTTTGTCCATGATAAATATAGGCAATTATTAAGCATTACTGTTGCCTTAGTTCTGCATATTAACAATGTATTCCTTTAAAGGAACAGTAACTCTTTGTTTTGACTTTACATTTTCTGTAAAATGTAGAGTATGTAAAGCTAAATTGCATTTTCTTTCCACCTTCACATATTTTTTTTTACACTTTAATGTCCCTGAGTGGGAGCTATCTGATTTTTTCCAGAAAGCATTCTGTGTGGGGCTGTGAGAACAGGTGTAGTGCAACATGTAAAGAAAAGATACACTGTAAAAATCCCTGTGAAACAATGTAGTAAAACGTGCTTCTACAGAATACAGATTAAACGGATAGTATTGCCATAAAATAACTAAAGCTAATCCTGCAGGTGGTAAAACCTTAAACTAAATACCCCAAGTCTTGGAGAAGTGATATCACTGAAGAAGTAATCTCCGCTTTATCACCTCCTTATTATACCTTAGTGCATAACCCTGTCTTCAGTGATATCACCTCTCCGGTTCAGATGCTATAGAGCCTATGAACTAAAATATCCAGAGCTGGAGAAATCTTAGTGCATTGCACACTTTGTAGACTGTTCCAGTTTAGGATTTCTATTTCAGTAACGTGATCTCGGCTCTGCTGAAGAGCCTCAGGTGGTTCCAGGACCGGTTTCCCCTGCAGTCAGCTTGAGCGCTGACGTTAGGGGAAGGGGAGGTGGAACTTTGTTCCTGAATATCTCTCAACCCATAAAGGTTTGAGAGATGGGACTTGGGATATTTAGTTTAACTTTTTTACCACCTGCAAGATTAGCTTTAGTTGTTTTATGCAATACTATCCCTTTAAGTGCTGCAGGGAGACTTGCAACATTGTATAAATATCTCTAATGTAGTGATGTCATAAATTCATGACATCACTGTCATGGTCATAAAAGTGTAAAGAAATAGGTGAAGAAAAAAAAAGATGATACAAATTAACCTTTCAGTGATCACTTGGGGTGGACGCACCAAGACATGGTGATAGATGATAAAGTGGAGATGACCTACAGTGATATCACCTCTCCAATTCCTATGTTATTCTATAGAGCTTATACACTAAGATTTCTCCAGCTCTGGAGATTTTAGTTCATAGGACCTATAACATAGGAACCGGAGAAGTGTTATCACTGGAGAAGTCACGGTTATGCACTAAGGTATAATAAGGAGGTGATAAAGCGGAGATTACTTCTACATAGACTCCATAGAATAACACAGGAACTGGAGAAGTGATATCACTGGAGAAGTATTCTCCACTTTATCACCTCTTTATCATGCCTTAATGCATAACCCCCAAGGTATATCTATGCCTTAAAATGATCCGACAAAAGGTTAATGCTGGACAGTTACGTGCTGCAGGGTTGTGCTGGCTCCTTTACAGTCCTGCAGAATGAACTTTTTATAAGCTACTAGCCATCTTACACATACAATGACATGTAATAGCATAAAGCACCCCCTAAGTTAGAAGCCAGATACAATTGCTAGAATATTATATGATTGCATGTTTACTACCATAAAGTTAACCCCTTAGCGACCCTTGACGTACCAGGACCGTCAAGGGTAAATGTGATCCAACGACCCTTGACGGTCCCGGTACGTCAAGGGTTAAACTCTCCCATCGCGGCCGCACGGAGCGATGGGAGAGCGCGGGCTGCTTGTTACTAAGTGTCCCGATACTGGGACACTTAGTAACAACCAGTAGAAAGTTTGTTGCAACATGCGATTCACTTGATGAGCGAATCACATGTTGCAAATGCTGATAGACAGGGACAGTATTTGTAAATACTGTCCCTGTCATATATCTCTGCCTCCCTCCATCTTGCACACTGTTGAGGTGGAGAGAGACAGAGAGAGATTGTGCCATATCGTGTTGCAGCGTTCCAGTGTTCCTGCAAACAGTTTTAAAACACCAAATTAACCCTTTGATCACTGTTTTGCAGTGATCACCAAGTTCCCCCCCATCTGATCACTTTTAGAGTGATCAATAAACTACAGATCAGCGTCTGCTGATCTGTGGGATACCCCCCATCCCCCTTGTATCCTCTGAATTTTTTTATTTTTTTTTTAATTTTTTTTTTATTTTTTTTTTTATTTTTTTTTTATTAAAAATTGATTTAAAATATAATTTAGGTAGTTTAGGTAGGTAGGTGGGTAGGTTTAGTGTAGACTTGTGTTAGGGAAAGGTTTAGGGACAGATCTAGGTTTAGGGGAAAAAAAAAAAAAAAAAACCCAAAAAAACAAAAAATAAAAAAAAAATAATTAAAAAAAAAAATATATATATATATAATAAGTATAGTTTAGATAGGTAGTTTACTTGGGTTAGGTAGGTTCTAGATATACGTAGGTTAGGGTAAGTTTTAGGGTTAGAGTTAGGTTTAGGGATAGCGTTAGAGTAAGAAAAAAAACATTTTAGTGGGCAAAATGCAGCGCAGTTATAGCGTTGAAGAGGCATATGCCTTTTTGGCATCTGACTCAGAGGCAACAGATACTGCGTCAGATTTTGATATAGAGCAGTTTTCAGAAACTGAGAGCAGCTCTACTGACGACGCTGGGCCTTCTATCAAGAAAAGACGCACTGCCCCAAGAGCTGCCCTGGCAACTGCCCCAGCACCTGCCACAAATCCTGCTACAAATCCTGCCACAAGATCTGCCAAAAATCCTGTCACAAGATCTGCCAAAAGACTTTGCAAAATACCTGCCAAAAGGAATGCCCCAAGTGCTGCCCCAAGAGCTGCCCTGGCAATTGCCCCAGCACCTGCAAAAAGATCTGGCCAAAGAAATGCCCCAACACCAGCCACTCCTGATCATAATGAATGGGTATCCCCAATAAATTTTTGCCCACAAATACCAGAATTTACAGGCACCCCAGGGATTCAAATTGATGTTGAGGGATTTAACTATGATAATTTTTTTTATTTATTTTTGGGGGAAGACATTTTAGGGGAAATTGTGTCCCAAACCAACTTGTATGCAGCCCAGTATACTGCCGCCAACCCTACAGCTTTTGTAGTTAAGGAAGAAATATGGAAACCCATAGACCTCATAGAATTTAAGCAATTCTGGGCCTTAATAATGGCAATGGGTATAATAAAAAAGCCCAGTATCCGATCCTACTGGAGCAAAACCCCCGTATGTGATACCCCTATATTCCCCAAGACTATGACCAGGTCCAGATTTGAAATCATTTTGCACTTTATGCATTTTAACGATAATACCCTGTGCCCCCCAACAGAACACCCCCAGTATGATAGACTATACAAAATTTGTCCCCTAATAAGCCATTTACAGAAAGAGTTTGCCCAAGTGTATATGCCCCAAAAAGAAATTAGTGTAGATGAATCCCTAATGAAATACAAAGGCAGGTTAGGGTTCAAGCAGTACATCCCCTCAAAGTATTCCAAATTTGGTGTAAAATTTTATAAATTGTGTGAAAGTGCCACAGGCTACACCCAGGCTTTTAGAATTTATGAGGGCAAGGACAGCAAACTTGATCCTCCTGGGTGCCCCGAATTTATGGGAACAAGTGGGAAAATAGTTTGGGATTTAATTTACCCCTTATTAAATAAAGGCTATCAATTATTTGTTGATAATTATTACACCAGCCCCCTTTTATTTAGGTCTCTGTTTTATTTTGACACCGTGGCCTGTGGCACTGTCAGACGCAATTGCAGGGAGTTTCCCAAAATACTTATAGATACCAAATTAAAAACTGGGACGTCATCATCTTTGTGCCAACAGGAGCTGCTGACAGTGAAGTTTAGGGACAAAAAAGAGGTCTACATGCTGACCACAATGCATAAGGACAGATCTGTGGCAGTCACTGTTCGTGGCAGGACAGTGGTAATGAGAAAGCCAGTCTGCATCAGGGACTATAATAAAAACATGGGGGGAGTTGATCTGAGTGATCAACTAATGCAGCCATACCTCGCAATGAGGAAGTGTAGGGCATGGTATAAAAAAGTTGCCATCTATATGATGCAGACTGCTGTACATAATTCCTTTTTACTTTTCAAGCTGGCAAACCCCAATCAAACATGTAGCTTTTTACAGTACCAGCTACAACTTATTTCCATATTTTTATTTCAAGGTGCATCTGAAATAATTCCACCAAGACCCGGGTTAGTACATTTTATTTATAAAATCCCCCCAACTCCCCAAAAGAACAAACCACAGAAGCGCTGCAGGGTTTGCTACAGAAAGGGAATACGGACAGACACCACCACTTACTGTCCTGATTGCCCTTCCAAACCTGGCCTCTGCATTGGTGACTGTTTCAAGGAATACCATTCAGGCACAATGCAGTAGTGCTGTAAAGGTTCTTTTATTATTTGGCCACTTTTCCCCCCTGAAATATCCTGTTTTTTATTTTTCAAAACACATCCCTCCTTAGATCTAACACTATCAAAATGTATCTCTGATAATGGAAACACACATGTTCCCTACTGGGCCTAGTAGCTCCCCCAAACCCTGACAAACCTATGCATATGGGGCATTGCCGTACTCAGACAATGTAACTCAACACTAATGTAAAGCATTTAAAAAATCTGCAAATATTATCCGATTGAAATCCAGAGCAACACTAAAATAGAAATGTGAAAAATGGTGTTTCTCTGCCTTACTGCAGATTTTGGGAGGGATTGGTGATACAGTGGCAGCGAAAAAATTGATAAGATGCAAACAGAATGAAAGCCAGGGTCGTCTACTCTTCTACAAAATATACTTTTGGGGGCAAAATTAATTGCAGCATTGCCAAACAGACTGAAATGAGACAAGGCACCAGCTGTAAAAATGGCATGTCTGTAAAAGGAAACTAACATGTTCCAACTGGGCCCAGTAGCTCCCCCAAAACCCCGACAAACCTATGTATATGGGGTATTGCCGTAATTAGATGAAGGAGCCAAACACTAATCAATGCAGTTTATAAAATCTTCACCTGTTCTGTGCTTGAAATTCACATCAACATTGAAGGCAAAGCGTGAAAAATGCTGATTTTTTTTACTTACGTCAAGTTTTCACAGGCTTGGTGGTAAAATGGCTGTTTGCAAGATTTGAAAACACACCTAAAATGAAAGCCTGGGGTGTCTACTTTCAAAAAATATCCACTTTTGGGGGGAAATCTTAAAAAAGAGCAGTGTTACACAGCCCAAATGAGAAATGGCACCAGTAACGCAAGCTGTGAAGATTCAAAGTGTGAACCTGGAAACGCGCATGTTCCAATTTGGGACCTGTAACTCCCACAAACCATGAGAAAGCTATGCATATGGGGTATTGCCGTACTCAGAAGAAGGAGCTGAACACTAATCAATGCAGTTTATAAAATCTTCACCTGTTCTGTGCTTGAAATTCACATCAACAATGAAGGCAGAGTGTAAAAAACGCTGTTTTTCTACTTACGTCAAGTTTACGAGAAAGTGGTGGTAAAATGGCTGTGTACAAAATTTGAAAACACACCTAAAATGAAAGCTGGAGGTGTCTACTTTCCAAAAATATACACTTTTGGGGGGAAATCCTAAAGTGGAGCACTGGAACATAGCCCAAAATGAGTAATGGCACCAGTTAAGCAGGACTTGAAAATTCAATATTTGTTCAAAATTGGGCCCTGTAGCTCCCCCAAACCTTGAGAAACCTATGCATATGGGGTATTGCCGTACTCAGAAGAAGGAGCTGAACACTAAACAATGCATTTTTAAAAATCTTCACCTATCATGTGCTTGAAATTCACATCAACATTGAAGTGAAAGTGTGAAAAACGCTGTTTTTTTAACTTACGTCAAGATTTACGAGTGATTGGTGGTAAAATGGCTGCGTAAAAAAATTGAAAACATACATAAAATGAAAGCCTGGGGTGTCTACTTTCCAAAAATATATACTTTTTGGGGGAAATCCTAGAGTGGAGCACTGTTACACAGCCCCAAATGAGACATGGCACCAGTGATGCAAGCTGTGAAAATTCAAAGTGTGAAACTGGAAACGCGCATGTTCCAATTTGGGCCCCGTAGCTCTCCCAAACCTTGAGAAACCTATGCATATGGGGTATTGCCGTACTCAGAAGAAGGAGCTGAACACTAAACAATGCATTTTTAAAAATCTTCACCTATCATGTGCTTGATATCAACAGTAGTATTGAAATGTAAGTGTGAAAACTGCAAAAAAACAAAATATTACCACAATTTTTAATTTTTTTTCTGGAAAAATAGCTGCATGAAAAACTCCAAAATTCTCCTGATTATTTACCTTATGTTGTGTAGTTTTCAGAAACATATACCTTTGTGGGACATTTTTGGTTCTGGCACCGTCAGCTAAGCTATGATGCTCACATGCCAATTGTTGAAAAATCACAAGTTGGAAATAACGGCAGCCATCTTGTAATATTTACCTTGTAAATGTGAGTAAAGGACTAAAATACTAGGCATATGGGGTACTCTTATATTCAGGAGAAGTAAATGAATATATTTAGGGGTATTTTTTTTTCATTAACTAATAGTATGCAAATCCTGACAGAAAAATGTAAGCAAAATGTTGTTTTTTTTTCAATTTTTTTTCAATTGTGCTTAAAAAAACAGTATATAATTTATGTGGGTGCACAAAAGGAATTAAAGAGAAAATATGGTTGAACAAAGACATAGTCAAAAAAGTCAAAATTGCTCCGGTCCTTAAGTCAAATCAAACTCAGATTTTCCCAGTCCTTAAGGGGTTAATCCACTTTTCGGTCCAGACTCCAAAGGACCCTTATCAGGATATACACCAAAGGAGACACATGCTGAAGAGATACTGCAGCCCCTTATATTTTCATATACCTGATCTGGAATTGGTGTATGCTATAGCCAGGGGAGGGCTGGCTGGGGGGCAGGGGGGCAATATGGGCCGGTCATATGTCTGAGCTGGTAGGCCACTGCACCTCACTAAATCTCCCAATTGTTTCTGTAAATGGAGCTACACTAGTGATATCATAAAGCTTACAATTGAAATGGAGCTACACAAATCACACCACAGAGGTGCAATACAAATGGAGCTAAACTAGTAGCATAAACCATTTCCCTTGTAAGCTCTATAGTATCACAAGGTAAGCTTTACTTAAATTGTAAGCTTTGTAGTAGTGCACTAGTGTAGCCCCATTTCAACTCTAAACTGTGTGGTATCACTTGACTTATGTCACAACATTAATGCCAATTTTAAAATTAAATAATGGGTGTGGGTTGGGACAGTGGGCTCGAACGATAATAGAAATGGGCCACTTGAATGTATTTGCCCCCTGGGCCACAAGTTGCCAGCCCTCCCCTGGCTATAGCAATGTATATAGTAATATAAATAAAGCTTTTGTATGATCTAATTTTTAAGCATTTTAGAAGAACTGAGTACCTTTGTATGTTTGCAGAGACCATGATTTACTTTTTATCATAAATGCAGTTATAAATTGGCTTCAGTGCCTTAACTACAGGGGGTTTCGAGGGTGCAGTTGTGAAGGGGCCTGGTATTCATGAGCTCTTTGGCTCTGCGGTATCCTGTGACTCCTTACAATCAGATCAGTTTCCTATATTGGCTTCTGGCCTCTGATATCACATATATATAATCTATATATATAATTCTATGCAAAACTCTCCTCTTGGTGATTGGCTGAGGAGGAGGCAGGGGTGAAGTCCCCTGTCTCCTCAACCAAATACACACTGCAAGTTGGCTGAGGGGGCAGGGGGATCCTCAGCCAAAAGGACAGGGGCTATCCTGTAGATAAAGGCCAGGCAAATGGAAGGAGCTATCCTGTATGCCCTAGTGAAGGGAAGGGGGCACCAATAAACAGTCCCTTTCACTATGGTGAAGGGGACATGGTGACACATCCCCTTTACCAGGGGGAACAGGAGCTCCCCTTCCATTCATCTACCCTTTATCCACACCTCCCTCCCATTTGTTGTGTCCTCTCTCCACAATCTCCCACCCATTACTCATGTCCTCCCTCCCATTCACTATAATGAAGGGGAGGGGCTATTCTGTTCACCCTGGCAAAGGGAAGGGCTCACCGATGCACATTCTCTTTTCCTATAGTTAAGGGGAACTCAATAGAGGTGACACAGGTGGAACAAGATCACCCCTTTACCACGATGAAAACCCTTGGCTGTGGTGAAAGGTAATGTAAAAAACAAAAAAAATATTCAGACCTCATGGGGGATATCAGGAACCTTGGGAGAGGCTGGGAGATCAATAAAGGTGACACAGGGGAGTAAGAGGTGTGTGTTTGTATATATATCTATCTATATCTCTCTATATATATCAGCCAGTAAATATGGATAGCATTGTTAAGCCCCTTCCCAATTATTTACTAAGTCTTTGAGCACCATAAAAGTATTCACTGCTTTGAAAAGCAATGCTTTGGACACCCCTCTGGTACTAAAAGAGTTAACGGTCATCTAGTAGGTCATAAATTGTGATGAAGCAGCTCATTGGTGCTGAAAACAAACTACTATTCCTTTCTTTTCCAGTAATGAGAAGACTTTCTGAGATCCTCCAGTGGTAAATTGCACTTTGAGTCTGTCGGCACTTGTTCCAAACTTGCTCAGAGACATTGAATAAGGTCTGTGCTGTTGCACTTTATTCAGACTTTTTCTAGGCCATGTAGGGGAGAGAGCCCAACCTCAGATTTTGCTACAGAGTTTTAGTTATGTATCTGGTTGGATAGCTGCAGTTTAAATGTCACCCATCTTTGATGCAATGTTATTCTACTGTAGGCATGGACTAACAAGTTAATAAAGACTGCTTTTATTGGAACAAAATCAGAGGGCTACTAAATTTCAGCTTTTGTTGAGTAATTGGTTTGCAGTGAAAATGAAGAAGTCTTGTACCTCACAGTCATTAATGATACAGAGTGCAACCTTCAGGTGCGTTAGGAGACATAGCGACAGACTTTCATAGACAATCAGAATAACACATTTAATTTTGAGTTGCTGGCACCACAACAGTTATTTATGTCAACTGTGATTGCCTATTAACTATTAATGAAGTGATATTGCAGACAAGTTCATCAATGGGCAGCATATTGCATCTCAGTGACAAATGGGGAAAGTTAGTAATATTTGGGAGGTGTTATCACCCCCATTAAAGAAACAGTAATGTCCCATAAAAAATTCTTCTAGTTTTGTAGAGGTTAAAAAAATGAACTATGTGCCACAAATCCTATCTCTCAAAACACTATGGTTTGAGAGATATTCGCATTGAAAGTTCACCCCTGCCTCCCCTTGTCTTGATGTCAGCTGTAAAGCTGACAGCAGGAGATTCAAGTCTGCCGACTTCAGCAGAGCCGAAATTGCGTTATTTAAAAATAACTACTTCACTGGAACTGTCTACAAAATGTGCTTGCAAACCAGGCACACTTTGTAGACCTTTCCAATAAAGTAATGCTTTTTAAATAATTAAATTTTGGCTTGCTGCAGAGCCACCAGCTGGTCCCTGGACCGGGATCTCCTGCTGTCAGCACAGTGCTGACGTCAGGAGAAGGGGGGGGGCTTTCAATGAGAATATCTCTCAAACCGTAGCGGTTTGAGAGATAGGATTTGTGGCATATGGTTTACTTTGTAACATCTACAAAACTAGAAATTTTTTTTATGGGACATTAGTGTCCCTCTAAATTGAGGATATGGTGTAACATTTAGTAAGCATGTGCTTTCATAAATATTCAAGAATAGTAAATGGATCTGTCATCTTGATTCAAGCTTTTATATTTAAAAACTTCATTAGAAAGTGGCTTTGTGTCATTTTAGCCAAAACACCAGCAAAGTATACTGTTAAGGAGATATTCGTATACTGTGTGCTAATTGTGGTACCAGTAACGTTTCATATGCTAATTGAACTTTTAAGTTATGTTTCTTATATTAATGATGTCTTTTTAGTGATGTTTCATATGCTAAAGGACATTTTCAGTGATGTTTCATATGCTAAATAAGCTATGTGCTGCACCAGGAGACTTTCACTTTCACTGTTCCCAGAAGTAGAAGTGTGAATATTTCCTAAACTATAGATATGCTTGAGTTTTGGTTAACATGATACATAGGCAGAATGATGTTTTCAAACATATAAACAAATTCAAGGTGGCAGTTCCACTTCAAAAGCTCTTTGTCTTCAAAATAGCATTTTTATTGATATAGGCCCATATAGCAAGTCAGATGTACCAACTGAAACCGGAACAATCATGGGAAAACCAATTGCACTATAGGGAAAAAATACAAACTCCTTTCAATTGAAATTAACTCATTGAATTCTAGTGGTCTCCAACATATTGCAATTCAGTGTATTGGAGATTCTCTAACTTTCAAGGGATAAAAAAATGAAATCAAAGGGATTAGTTGAAATTTCTCCCCTGGTGCAGATGGTTTGCCCTACCATTGTTCCACTTTTCCTAAGACATCAGCCTTGATGACTAAACCCAACACAAAAGGGACATATTTATTTTTGAATCACTGGACTTGTGTTTCATCAACAGCTTATTTATAGCATGTAGCCTGGCACTTCAGGGTCAGATAGCGGAACCTACAATTCTGCTGTGATTAGTATTCAAATCATACCTCCCAACATTTCAAATTGCCAAAGAGAGACAATTGTGTTTTAGGGGGTGTTGCTGGAAGTGTGGCAGGTGGGCGGGGCATTACCAGGAATTTTTAAGCTATTTCATGACCTATTGTCACCTCCTTGTGTAACCTAATAAATGATTTAGAACAAGACCACAGTATATTATGTACACACACTAATTTATAAACACATATACTGACATTTAATCAAACAATAATGTGAGTTGTATTACTGTAGAGCAATTTTAAACACTTATATAAACACCACACAATCTGATCTCCTAAAAAGAGGGACATCTGGGTGGGAAAGATGGACAGAGGGATTTGGGTCTAAAAGAGGGACTGTCCCTCCTAAAGAGGGACACTTGGGAGGTATGTTCAAATGGACCAGAAGTTTGACTTCAAACTGATTTATCACTCAGTTGTGAATCACACCTCACTGATTCATGGGAAAGTTACAGGCACCAAAGAAATACTGATAAGGTAACCGTCCAGCTACAGGAGCAAATGAGGGAATATTTGTGATTCAGCTGCCTCAGTATTTCAGGAGTAAAAAAAAGAACCCTTTGGTTTTGAAGATCAGTGGTGCATATTTATAAAAGCAGACTGGAGTAATCTAACTGCACCATGGGGACAAATACATTTTTTTAAAGTCCCATACACCTGAATAGCACATTTTTACCTCATGACTGCCAGAAAGGTTAAAAGCTCAATTTAATTTAACAGGAATTTCTATTTTCCCCCTATGGCTCAGTTGGTTTACTCCAGACTAACTCTAGCTTGCTTTTATAAATATGTTTCAGTGCCTATAAAATAATGTTTTTATTTATAAATGTGTCTTCTGCTGACTGAACCAACTACACCACAGAAAGGGCAGATAAAAAAAGACCCAAAGTTGATTGATTTAAAGGGGAACTACCACCCCGCAATAACTTAAGCTTGATTTATTGTTCATCTGGCGACTAGCTGCTTAGTAGCGCTAGTCGCCAGAAATATTACCCGGTTCTGCAGATATCAGCGTTTTACAAATGGTGACAGGAGCAGGAAGCACGGACGTCTCGTTACAGTGACGTCCGTGCGCCTGCTCTGTCAGTCCCTTTCGGAGCCACTTGGGGTGGTAGTTCCCCTTTAAATAATGTTTTCATCTCCTTGAATGGCAGAAAGGTATTCAGTGCATTGTGCAGCAATTAATTAGATACCTCTATAGCATTTAAGAAGTCAAAATCCAAATTTCTCTAAAATCCAATGTGGAGCACAGGAGCCATGGGGTAAAAGTATCCTCTGGCCAGGAGGGCAAGGCATTGGCATTAAGTCTTTGCGACATACATACATACTTTCATACATCCCAAGTGTCCTCTTTAGGAGGGACAGTCTCTCTTTGAGACCCAAATCAATCCCTCATTCCCACCCTGGTGTCCCTCTTTTTAGAAGATCAGATGATGTGGTGTGTATATAAATGCATCACATTGCCCCACACCCATAAAACTCACATTAATAATTTTTTGAACTTCAGTATATGTGTTTATAAATTAGTCTGTCTAAATAAAACACTTTGGTTTTGCTCTAAATCATGTATTCAGTTACACAAAGTGGTGTCAATAGGTTATGAACCACCTAAAACAAAAGTGTCCCTCTTTGGCCATTTGAAAGGTTGGGAAGTATCCTTCACTTTAACCTCACGGAACATGCTCTGGTTTAAAAGTGACCTCAATGGGGGTGCATAGGTAAAGATGATCGTTTTTGCTTTTTGACTGTACAGTAGGATGGTGCTGTGTAATCCCCCAATAAGCAGGCTATCTCTTGCCTCCATTGTTGGTTTGAACTAGAGTGCAGACAAAATGGGACCTGTGTCTGGTAGATAATGACTTGCATTAGCAACCTCACTCCTCTCTTAGCTTGTCAGAGAATAACTTGCTATGGTACTGTCATGTTCTCCGGGTTTTGCTGGCTTTTTTACAAGGTATTCTATTTTTTCTCTTGTTTCTCCGCCCTGCTGAGGTGACACCCTTGTTTGGGCCTATATCAAGTGCCAACATTCTTGTATCGGTGAGTGATCAAAACGTTCCTGATATCGAGTTCTAGAGTTATATTGTTCCAAGTGTTTCCTGTCACACTGGATAGATCAGAAGTGACGGTGCCCACAGGAGAGGGAGTGCTCGGGTGCGACGCTTGTTTGCGGTGCTCGCCGTACGTTGGCTGTCTGTGGGAGTACCGCGCTGTAGCCTAGGCCGGGTACGGTGCCGGCCGCAAGGCCGGATGACAAACCCCAGAGGAGCTGGAAGTGAGCCCTGGATGGTAACCCCACAGGCAGCACCTACTCTCCTGTGGGGGAGAGTGAATGCTGGGGAGCGTAGAGTTGAGAGCGAGGATTGAGAGCGGAGGCCGGAAGGCTGGAACTCTCCTAGAAGGAAAAGAGACAAATAGAATCTTACTCTCCTAGGCTGGCGAGAACAGACCTGTCCAGTAGGAACTGCACTGGTGAGCCGGATCTGAAGAGCTGGAACCGTGGTCGTCCAGAAGGGTCCCTGGGAGAGTGACACCAACAGGATAGGCTGTCTAGACTCCAGCAGGAGCAACAGGTACTGAAACAACAGGCTGAGGATAGTCTTGGAGCAGGCAGGGTAACAGACAAGCTGGATAAGCAGGAACAAAGTCAAGAGACTGAGTAGTCAGGAACAGGCTGGGTCTACACCCACAGGATCAGGAGGAAGCAAATTGGGAGAGACAGAGAGGTCAGGAGCAGATCAGATCATGCACTGGCTAGGAGGGGATGAACTGGCAAGGACACAGTAGCTTAGAATGCAAGGGAACACTATCAGAGTGCCCCCGCATCTGTCTGGAGCATCAAGAAATAGACGCTGCCAGATGACGTCATGGTGCACGTGACGCAACATCGGAAGAATCCAGAAGCGAGCGGAGGCAGCTGCAAGCGTAGAGTAGGAAGCACACGGACCGGAACGGAGGGCAGAACGGGACAGGAGGTGACATTTCCAGTGTTTTGACCCGGCTTTCCTCGACTATGTCTCTTGTCTCCTGATTTTGCTTTTGTATTGGTTTTGACCTCGACCTGTTATACGACTATTCTTCTGCCTACTGATTTTGTACCATGCTGCTCGACTGGTTTTGACCCTGGCTTGTTCGATACATATTATTGAAACCACCCCCATAGTTAGCTATGTCAAGTCAACCCCCAGATACACTAAACTGAAGTTGAATTACCCATTCATCACCCGGCTGATGGAAACTTGTTTCACCAACTCTACAGATGGACATTATAATGTACTACCAATGAATATTTACTTTCTATGTGGGAATTGGGCATAAAAGTAGCTATCATGGAATTGGGAGGGCGAGTGTTATCTGGGATCTGTGATACCTGCCATCTGAAAGACCACTGAATTTCCTAGTGGGAAAATTAGGATTAAGAGGCTTTCTATACAAGAGGAGTTTCATGTGAGTGGTCATTTGGAGTTCATGAGACACAAATCACAATTTATATTACATATTACACTATATGGTCTATTTTTCCTTTTTTCATGTTTTTTTACATATGAGATGATCTTCACTGAATATCTAGTATAAGTATCACACCATACTATTTTTTGTTTTCATATTTTTGTAGCTTTATGAGCAGTGGACTTTGTATTGTGTTAAAGGGGAACTACTTGGCTCCGAAAGGGACTGACAGAGCAGGCGCACGGACGTCACTATGACGAGACGTCTGTGCTTCCTGCTCCTGTCACCATCGGTAAAACGCCGATATCTGCAGAACCGGGTAATATTTCTGGCGACTAGCGCTACTAAGCAGCTAGTCGCCAGATGAACAATCAATCAAGCTTAAGTTATTGTGGGGTGGTAGTTCCCCTTTAAAATAATTTTTTCACAGAAGTGATTAAGTTAAAGCATCACTGATTGAATCTAAGGTGTTGGGTGAGCTAAGTCACTTGTTTTTTTCACTTTCTTGCACTGCATAACTGTTATTCAAAGGATTAACCATCATTATTCTATTAACCCTTTTGTGTTCCATAATACACAACCCATTGCGAAGGTTGTCTGCCAATCTGGAACTCATACGGTTAAGAACAAGGAGATGCTATCTAGCCATATTAATATGTGAACAGGATATTGTATCAATACATAACATAGTATGTGAGCCAACCCCCATGAAACAGAAGGTGTTGCCATGCCATTGTCATTGTGCTGCACACACACACACACACACGTCAGCATGGTGGGACTGCCAACCTCCCTCCCAATTACTTACTCCGATGCAGTAGCCAGCACTTACACAGCAAATCCATCCCTATTCAGCTACATTAGGCATCTCGAATCTATTATTTTCATAATTCCCCTAATACCCTTTTCACACATGGAATTCCAGAGGGGTATCCGATGCATTGCATTTCAATGCACTGGATATTCCCCTATTACTCCAAGGGTTCTATGGTTGATTATGGTTGATATGAATATGTTCAATGCAAATTGTGATTATTAGCTGTTAGTTAACCTCAGAAACATGATGGACATAGGCAATTGTTTGTACCAGTGTTCGCAGGGTGATGGTTGCTGTCATCATGGTTGAACAGAATTTCAGATGCCAGTTGAATTCACAGCCTTGATTACACCCAAACATGGCATGTCAACTGCATGTGTTCATTATTGTGCCAGCTATGTCGTTGTTATGTTGAAGCAGGCAATTGCAGGGTTGGAGATTCATGTGCATCTCAGTCACCCTGTGGAGTGAAACATATCACTGTGTCTGGTGTGGGTGTGTTTGCACAGATTTCCTATGTATAATACTCACATGTAAAGTAGTCCCTGATGAGCCTAACTCATGTCTCAATCCCTCTCAGGATCTCCTCATCCTCTGGCTGGGAAGCAGGCACCTCCACTATGGTTCTGGATCCATAGCCTCAACTAGACTTGTGTTCATTGCAATATTGTGTAGTATTTACACATGGTAGTATAATATAGCATACTTTGCCTGGTGCATATTGCAGAGCTCCCCCTGAGTTATCCAGGCACAGAAATCTGGTTTTGAGCAGGCCAAAGGTCCGTTCAGTTGCATTCCTGGTCCTGACGTGATCCTCATTGTAGTGGTCCTGTGCGGGTGTTTGGGGATTTTGCACTGGTCTGAGAAGCCACAGGTTTGCAAACATATCCAGCATCCCCTGTGGACCACATGGTTATGTGGATGATGTTGTGTACTTGTGTGTGATGACCATGCTATGCTGGGTTTTCCTTAATTATATGAGTGCCCCTGTGCATTATGTGATGTGATGTGTAGATTGGGGACTCACCTAACAGCCATTGTCCTTTATAGATCCCATTCTCAAAGTCCCTGTAGACGGGGGATTGCCTGAGGATGTAAGAGTTGTGACAACTGCCAGTATAGTCAGCACAGACATGAATGGTCCTCATGTTGTCATCACACTCCATCTGTGTGTTGATGGAGTGGAAATGCTTTCGATAGATGTATAGATATCCCTCATGCGGAGGATCTCTTATATGCAAGTGTGCAGTCGATGATCCCCATGAGTCTGGGTGTGCCTTCCCTTGTGTAGAACTCCTGCTTGACACGTGTCTACTCCATCTGGGTGGAAGAGAAGTGGATGTACCTCCTGGCCTTCCTCTTGAGGGATGCCAACACCTGAGACAACACCCTGGAACATGTGGGCTGGGACATCGAAGATGCATATCCTTCTGTGGACTGGAAGGAACCACTTGCCATGGAATGTATGGCACATAGCAGCTTCTGCAATACAGATAGAGCAAGGCTGGTGCTGTATATGGGGTCTACGTGATCCTTGAGCACCTCATATAGGTTAATAATGCTGTTTGACGTCAACCTGTAGAGGTCTCACACTTCAGGATCCGTTATCCCGAAGAGGCTGACCCTTGTGCGGAATATCCTGGGTCTTTGTGGTCGTCTGTCTTCCCTGTGCTGCTTCACAGGTCCCTGTGGCAGCTGAGGTGCTGCTGCCTGTCCTGGTCCTCAAGGTGGAGATCGGCTTCTGTCTAGCTGGAGCATTAGCATTTGCAACAGGTGAAAGATGTTCAGGTGTGCTTGGGGTTCCTGGTGCTCCCTCTCCCTTCTCTGATGTCTTCAAAGGTATTGCTATGGAAACTTACTGCTCGTAATCCCCGTAAGAGGTTGCTTACCTTTCTGCCGACCGCCAGACCCAGTAGGTGGCCGGCTTCTGTGCCCTCGCGGCTTGCCACGCTTGTTAGGAGTTCCGGTATGCCCTGGTGTCCTTCAGGTGACTGGTCTCCTTGTTGCTCCCCTTGGAGGCTCCAGCCGCATCAGAACTCGGGCGCGCGTCATAGGCATTTCCTGATGACGTCACGACCCTGTTCTTAAAGGTACAGCACATTTTCTGCTCCACCTCTTGGGGTGGAACAATTTGTTTATTAACTGCCTGGACACCAATTCAGTTGCCCTTTCGTGGTGTTCCAGTGCAGTTGTGCCTTGTTGCTCTGTGTATGAACTGGTTTGTCTGACTATCCGTTCTGGTGTTGACCTGTGGCTCTGCCTGACTAACCATTCTGTGTATGACCTTAGGCTTGTCTGAGTACCCGATCTGGTGTTGACCTGTGGATCTGTTTGACCACCTGTTCCGTGTATGATCCTTGGCTTGTCTGTCATCGAGTCTGGTGCAAACCTGTGGGTCGGGGTTTCGTTTCGCTCTGTCCCATTCCGGCTTGTCTGACTACTCACCTTGGCATTGCCCGGGTGTCACGGTACCAAGGTAACACCAACTTTATTCAGGCAACAAGTATACAGAGATTTCACAAGACAGTAAATCAATATGCAAGATATAAGTGAAGCATACAACGGTGCAAGAGACGACTACCAGGAATAGAAGCCTGCTACAGTGTGATTCTCTAGATAACTGTGTCCTTACAATGGAACAGGAGAGTCTGCAATTCCTCAGGTCTGCACCTGGGAGTAGCCAGACAGAGATAGGGGTACCCATGGTCTCAGGTCCGCATCTGAGAGGACCAGCAACGTAGGGAGGCAATAGGAAGGAGTCTACCAGAGCCCCAAGCCTGCACCAGGTTGGTTATCCACTAAATGGAAGGCCGCATGCAAGGTAGTAAATAATGCCAATGGTCAGCACAAGATAGGGTGGTCAGACAAGCCAGAGATCATGCATAGAGAGGGTCGTCAGCCAGAGCCATAGGTTTGCACCAGAAAAGATGTCCACTGAAGCATTCGTATGCTGGATACGCAGTGGACAGAGCCCCAGGTCAACACCAGAACGGATAGTCAGACAAGCCAGCGGTCATACACATAGCGGGTAGTCAGCCAAAGTGTAACGGTTTGTAGGACACTCAGACACGGCAGGTTAGAATAAAACACAGTTTTATTAAAAAGTCTCTGATGTGGTGTGCTTGACAACGCCCAGTATGATGGTAAATGGCTATCAGGAGACTGTGGTGCGAGATGGAAACAAGCACCTAAATCTGCAAAGCAGGGCTGAGACTTATACCCTCTGCCGTAGCAGTAACGGAGGCCACAATACTCTGCAAGAGTTGAATGGACTTGAGCCACAGGCACCCGACCGATGCAGTAATGGAGACACAGTACTCTGCAAGAGCTGGTAACTTGAGCCAGTGACACCCGACCGGTACTGTTATGGAGACAAGAGTACTCTGCAAGAGCAACAAGAAATGAGCCAATGGCACCCTGCCGGTGCTTTAACGTAGGCAATAGTATTCTGCAAGAGCTGAACGGAATTGTAACGGTTTTTTAAGACACTCAGACCAGCTGGTTAGAATAAAACACAGTTTTATTAAAAAAATAAAGAGTAAAGAACGCCCTCTACAGGCAACACAAAATAATAGCGATATAGAGACAGAAATGCCTTCACAGGTCAAGTATACCTGTTCTGGTGTTTGGCACGCCCAAGATGGTGATCAGGCAGCTATTGGTGTAGATAAAGCCCCACCGAAAGTTCTTAAGGCCAGAATGCTGCAGGCAGTAATGGAATAGTGGGAGAGTCTGCAGAGAAGTTGAAGTGAATAGCCCCCACGGGCGTAGCAACGGAGACAACTTAATCTACAAGTGCTTGGGTCGATAGCCCCCACGGGAGTAACAACGGAGACTGCTATAATGCAAGAGCTTGCCAATAGCCCCCACGGGCGTAATAACAGAGACCAACTGCACAGGATAAACTTGAGCCAATAGCCCCCACGGGCTTATACCGGAGACAACCTACAAGAGCTTGAGCCAGTAGCCCCACGGGTGTAACAACGGAGACTGCTATAATACGAGAGCTAGCCAATAGCCCCCATGGGCGTAATAACAGAGACCACTCTGTGCTGAAAGTATATGAGCCAATAGCCCCCACGGGCGTATACCGGAGACAACCTGCAAGAGCCAATAGCACCTCTCACGGGCGAGGTAACGTAAACCGACTACTCTGCTGATGGAAGGATGAGCCGCCTTCTAGACCAGGCTTGTAACACGGCCGGCTCTGCAGAAGTAGCGACCAAACAGCATAGGCTCAGCAAGTGTACGTGAAGGCTCAGATAACGAAATGGCAGCACTGCATGGGTTAAGCAGCTCAAGGAGAGAAGGCTCAGCAATCGTGGATAGTGCTCTGCAAGTGTCAGGGAAGGCTCAGCAACGGAAGCACAGCTCTGCAAGAGATAACGGAGACCCAGCACTGGAGACACAACTCAGCAAGAGTTAACGAGGCAACACAATCAGCCTGGTAAGCGAGTTCAGAGGAAGTCAGAATGTTGCAACGGTGACACTAGCAGCAGGAAGCAGGAGCAAGCAGATCTCTGGAACAAGCCGGTTCAGGTCACGGAGCAGGAAGTCAGCCAGGCCGGGTCGGTACACGGAGGTGGTTCTCAGACAAGCCAGATCAGTCACGAGCAGGAACGTCAGCCAAGCCGGGTCAGATCACGGAGGAGGTTCTCAGGAAAGCCAGGATAGTCACGAGCAGGAACGTCAGCCAAGCCGGGTCGGATCACAGAGCACAGAAGTGTAGTCAAGACAAAATCGGTACACAGGAATCAGGAACGCACGAACACAGCAACAGCAACACTGGCTCTGGAACACCACGAAAGGGCACCTGACAGGTGTCAATGGCCAGGTATAAAAAGGTCACCAGGGGCGGGCCAAACAGACTCAGCCAATCAGAGCGCACCACAAGCGAGAGTGACAGAGAGGGATCACGGGCACCGTGATAGGAATGCAACCACGGGCACACTGCCGGAGCAGTAATCGGAGGCAACAATAGCTCTGCAGGAATAACGGAAGGCTCAGTGGTATGGAGGCAACAGTGCTCTGCAAGAGTTAACGGAAGGCTCAGTGGTAACGGAGGAAACAGTGCTTTGCAAGAGTTACATAGTTACATAGTTACATAGTAATTTAGGTTGAAAAAAGACTTGCGTCCATCCAGTTCAACCCTTTTCCTATTCCTGTTTACCATCGCTGACCCAAAAGAAGGCATCTGACTCCAAATGGCAATCAGATTTCTCCCTGGATCAACAAGCCCTAACTAAATATTAAACCCAATACTAACGTGCATAGCCCTCTATATTATGCTCTTTTAAATAAGTATCCAGGCCCCTTTTAAAGGCATCTAATGTATTTGATAGCACCACCTCCTCCGGAAGTGCATTCCATACCTTTATTGTCCTTACTGTAAAGAAACCCTTCCGCTGTTGTAGACTAAATCTCCTTTCCTCAAGTCTAAGCGGGTGGCCCCTTGTCCTGTGTATTGTTCTGTTAATGAACAGGTCTTTTGAAAACCCTTTATATGGGCCTTGAACATATTAATATAGTGTTATCATATCCCCTCTAAGACGCCGTTTCTCTAGTGTGTACAACGGAAGGCTCAGTGGTAACGGAGGCAACAGTGCTCTGCAAGAGCTAACGGGAGGCTCAGCATTAACGGAGGCCACAGGGATACACAGTCTGGCTGGGCCAGACTAAGCGGAAGTCAGAAAGTCGCCCAAGCGACACAGTGAGCAGGAACTGGATAGCTGGGCCGGATCTCAGTGCAGGAACATCAAACAAGCCGGGTCAGGTCACGGAGCAGGAACATCAGCCAGGCCGGGTCAAATCACGGAGCAGGAACGTCAGACAAGCCGAGTCAGGTCACGGAGCAGGAACGTCAGCCAGGCCGGGTCGAATCACGGAGCAGGAACCAGAAGCGGAGTAGTCAGACGGGCCAAGTCGGTACACAGGAACACAGGAATACAGCAACACAGTAGCTCAGTAGCACTGGTACAGGAACACCATGAAAGGGCACCCAACAGGTGTCAGAGGCCCAGTATAAAAAGGCCATACTGGGCGGGCCAAACTAAGCTCAGCCAATGGGAGCACAACACACACAGACTAACAGGAAAAAGCACAGGCACCATGATAGTACCCCCCTCTCCTGGCAGAGGGTCCTGGTTTCTGGGGATATTTAGAGTGAAATTTGCGCAATAACCTAGGGGCATGAAGGTCCTTCTGATCGACCCATGAACGCTCTTCAGGGCCATAGCCCTTCCAATGGACCAAATATTGCAATTTTCCTCTAAATCTCCGTGAATCAATTATGCTTTGAACTTCGTATTCCTCTTGGCCTTGAACATCCACAGGCCCAGGAACCACTGGAATGGTAGTGTAGCGGTTGCATACCAAAGGTTTTAACAGGGACACATGGAACACGTTATGTATGCGCATAGATGCTGGGAGTTCCAATGCATAAGAAACAGGATTAACTTTGCGGATCACCTTAAAAGGACCAATGAACCGGGGAGCCAGCTTATTGGATGGAACTTGCAAATTAAGGTTTCTGGAGGAAAGCCATACCCTGTCCCCAACCTGGAAGGAGACCGCTGGCAGCCATCTATGATTAGCATGTTGCTGATGTTGTTGAAATGACTGTCTGAGGGTCCTTTGAACCTGTGCCCAAGTGGAGCGGAGTTGCTCAATATGCTCGTCTAGAGCTGGAATCTGCTGCGACTGGAATGAGTCCGGGAGCAGGCATGACTGAAACCCGTAGTTGATGAGGAATGGGGAGCTCCCGGACGATGAATTAACTGCACAATTTCTGGTGAACTCTGCCCACGGCAACAGGTCAGCCCAATTATCGTGATGATCAGTCACAAAACAGCGCAGGAACTGCTCCAGTCCCTGATTGGCACGCTCAGCGCCACATTGGTCTGGGGATGGTAGGCAGAGGAAAAGGAAAATTGGATGCCCATCTGGCTACAGAATGCCCTCCAGAACCTGGACACAAATTGGCTCCCTCGGTCAGACACCACAACTCTGGGAACCCCATGCAAGCGGAACACTTCTCGAGCAAAAACCACTGCCAGTTCCTGGGCTGAAGGAAGACCAGAGAGGGGCACGAAATGAGCCATCTTAGAGAATCTGTCGACCACCATCAAGATAAATGTATAACCCCTAGACACTGGCAGTTCTCCCAGGAAATCAATGGATATGTGGGACTATGGGCGTTCGCCATTAGGTACAGGTTGAAGTAAGCCCACTGGGAGGTGTCTGGGGGTTTTGGCACGAGCACAGGTGGCACAGGCTGCAGTGAATGCGGAGCAATCGGCTCTAAGGGAGGGCCACCAAAATACTTGTGAATGAGACCATATTAATTGATCCCTCCCAATATGCCCAGCAGCCTTAGACGAGTGATATGTCTCAAGCAGATGGGTAAGGAATGGCTCATCCACAAAACACTTGCCAACTGGGGTTTCTGGGGGTGCCGTAGCCTGAGTCACCAAAATTTCTTCCCCCAGTGGTGAAGTGATGCTAGTACGTACAGTAGCCAGAATACGATCAGGTTGAATGATAGGCACGGGAGGTTCATCCTTCTCTACCTCTGGCCCGAATTGTCTTGACAGGGCATCTGCCCTAACGTTTTTTGAGCCCGGCAGGTAGGATACTACAAAATTAAATCGGGATAGAAACAGTGCCCATCTAACCTGGCGGGTGGACAACCTTTTCGTTTCTGAGAGATAAGTCAGATTCTTGTGGTCAGTTAAAATTAACACAGGAGTTCTCTGTCACCAATTTCATAATTGCTTTGGGCACTTGAAAGTTTCTTTGAGAAGAACCCACAAGGTCTCAAGGTGCCACCCGCAGCTGGGCGCTGGGACAGTACTGCCCCTACCTCTATTTCAGAGGCATCGACTTCCAATGTAAACGGCAGAGCAGGGTTGGGGTGGGACAGTACAGGAGAAGATGCAAAAGCAGACTTCAATGTCTCAAAAGCGTTTTCAGCTGCCTCGGACCATTGAGATGGATTAGCGTAAGGTCAGACAGAGGTTTAACAATTGTGGAAAAATTCCGGATAAATTTCCTATAATAATTAGCAAAGGCCAGAAAACGTTGAATAGCTTTTAACCCCTTGGGGCGTGGCCACTCTAACACAGCTGCGAGTTTCTCCTGGTCCATGGCAATGCCATCTTTAGAGATCACAAAACCCAGGAAAGGCACTTTGGACCTGTGAAACTCGCATTTTTCCAATTTACAAAATAGTTTATTTTTGCGTAAACGAAGCAAGACCTCGGACACATCCTTGATGTGTTGGGCTAGGTTAGCAGAATGTATAAGTATGTCATCAAGGTATATGACAACACAGGACTGAAGCATGTCACGGAGGATGTCATTGATAAATTCTTGAAATACCGCAGATGCGTTACAGAGGCCAAATGGCATAACTAGGTATTCATAATGCCCAGACATAGTATTAAATGCCGTTTTCCACTCATCCCCAGCCTTAATTCTGATCAGGTTATAAGCGGCCCGTAGGTCGAGTTTCGTAAAGATGGAAGAACCCTTTATCCTGTCAAATGGTTCGGTAAAAAGTGGTATGGGGTAGGCATTCTTAGACATGAGTTTATTCAGTCCGCGGTAATCAATACAAGGTCTTAATTCACCATTTTTCTTCTTTACAAAAAAGAAACCGGCACCAGCCGGAGAAGTAGACTTGCGTATAATCTCTCTTTTAAGGTCGTCATCGATATAATCCTCCATAGCCTTATTCTCATCGCATGACAGTGGGTACGTGCGACCCTGGGGAGGCACCATGCCCGGAGGCAAATCAATAGCGCAGTCATAAGGTCTATGCTGAGGCAATGCACTAGCCTCTCCCTTACTGAATACGTCACTGAATTCACGGTATTCAGCTGGCACGGAGGGAGAGGTACATAAAATCTTGACTGGGTGCAACAAACAGTGCTTTATACAATAGTCAGACCACGATCTGACCTCACATCTCTGCCAGTCAAACTGAGGATTATGCAGATGTAGCCATGGGAAACCCAGAATGACCGCATGATGAGGGGAATGAATTATCTGGAAATGCAATTCCTCCTTGTGGAGGGCCCCAACTGACATGGTAATAGGAATAGTTTCCATAGTAATCAGTGCAGGGTCCAATGGTCTGCCATCAATGGCTTCAATTGCTAAGGGAGAGTCCCTTTTGACCAAAGGAATTTTATGTAACTCGGCAAATGAACAATCCATGAAGTAACCGGCTGCTCCAGAATCCACCAGGGCCAAAACCTCAACAAGCTGTTCTGCCCAGGAAAATACCACCTGGATGGTGGGTTTCAATGTACTTGGACCTAGGGACTGCTGTACACCACCTAGGGCCTGTCCCTCAAGGTACCCTAGGTGTGTTCGTTTCCCGGCCGTACAGGACAAGTGCGTAATAGGTGCCCAGCTTTGCCACAGTATAAACATTGGCCCTGCCTCCTGCGGTGTGCCCGTTCCTCCCTTGTGAGTTTGGTGAACCCGAATTGCATTGGTTCGCTGGATTCGGGTAAACGGCATGGGAGACGAGGGAGGCATGGTGGGTTCAAAAGGCTGCTTTGCCCATCGTTTCGAGACCTCGGCCTCTGTTCTTTAGCCATGTGCCTTTCACGAATACGAGAATCAATTAGCATGACATAATCAATGTATTCGTCCAAGTCACTGGATACATCTCTCGCAGCTATTTCATCTTTGATATGGTCAGCCAGACCTTGGGCAAAAGCTGCCACTAACGCCTCGTTATTCCATCCTACCTCTGCTGCCAATGTACGAAATTCTATGGCGTAATCGCCTACGGTACTATTACCCTGTTGTATCTCCATCGATCTCTTGGCAGCAGAGGCGGCTCTACCAGGGACCTCAAACACTCTCTGGAACATTCGTACGAACTCCCTGAAGTCCAGAGTGCAGGGTTTGGCATTTTCCCACAGAGGATTAGCCCAAGCCAGGGCTCTGCCCGTTAGCAATGATATCATGAACCAGACCTTGCTCCGATCGTTTGGAAAGGCATGAGGCGTTAGTTCCAAGAATATCTCTAATTGATTAATAAACCCTCTGCATAGGGTAGGTTCTCCATCATATCTGAGTGGTAACGGAGCCGCCGCCGTTAATCCTCTGGTCGGTGCAGAAGGACTCACGGAATGATTATCCGGTGTCAAAACTGGGGGGACCACTGGATTCTGATTGGGTTTATCAAGGTGTACCGTACTCTCAAGTAATATCTGCAAGGCCAGTGCCAACTGGTCCAGGCGCTGCTCGTGCACATCCATCCTCCAATGGATGTTCTGTGAATTACCTTCACCTTTACTGTCTGAGGTCATGGCCCTTTCGTACTGTAACGGTTTGTACGACACTCAGACACGGCAGGTTAGAATAAAACACAGTTTTATTAAAAGACACAATGAAAATACCCACAGAGGGCTATAGCGTATCACAGTGGAATAGACAGGAAAATATATGTAATTTTCATATGCCCACACAGGCCCAGTATACAAGAGTAGGATAATACAGATACTGTCACAGGTCAGGCATAACAAGGCAACTTCAGCACAGCATGAGTTAAAGTCCAATGATAATAATCAGTATCTGATGTGGTGTGTTTGGCAACGCCCAGTATGATGGTAAATGGCTATCAGGAGACTGTGGTGCGAGATGGAAACAAGCACCTAAATCTGCAAAGCAGGGCTGAGACTTATACCCTCTGCCGCAGCAGTAACGGAGGCCACAATACTCTGCTAGAGCTGAATGGACTTGAGCCACAGGCACCCGACCTGTACAGTAATGGAGACACAGTACTCTGCAAGAGCTGGTAACTTGAGCCAGTGACACCCGACCGGTGCCGTTACGGAGACAACAGTACTCTGCAAGAGCTGGCAACTTGAGCCAATGACACCCGACCGGTGCCGTTACAGAGACAAGAGTACTCTGCAAGAGCAACAAGAAGTGAGCCAATGGCACCCTGTCGGTGCTGTAACGTAGGCAACAGTATTCTGCAAGAGCTGAACGGAATGCAACCACGGGCACACTGCCGGAGCAGTAATCGGAGGCAACAATAGCTCTGCAGGAATTACGGAAGGCTCAGTGGTAACGGAGGCAACAGTGCTCTGCAAGAGTTAACGGGAGGTTCAGTGGTAACGGAGGCAACAGTGCTCTGCAAGAGTTAACGGAAGGCTCACTGGTAACGGAGGCAACAGTGCTCTGCAAGAGTTAACGGAAGGCTCAGTGGTAACGGAGGCAACAGTGCTCTGCAATAGCTAACGGGAGGCTCAGCATTAACGAAGGCCACAGGGATACACAGTCTGGCTGGGCCAGACTAAGCGGAAGTCAGAATGTCACCCAAGTGACACGGTGAGCAGGAACTGGATAGCTGGGCCGGATCTCAGCGCAGGAACGTCAGACAAGCCGGGTCAGGTCACGGAGCAGGAATGTCAGCCAGGCCGGGTCGAATCACAGAGCAGGAACGTCAGACAATCCGGGTCAGGTCACGGAGCAGGAACGTCAGCCAGGCCGGGTCGAAACACAGAGCAGGAACCAGAAGCGGAGTAGTCAGATGGGCCAAGTCAGTACACAGGAACACAGGAATACAGCAACAAAGTAAGTCAGTAGCACTCGTACAGGAACACCACGAAAGGGCACCCGACAGATGCCAGAGGCCCAGTATAAAAAGGCCATACTGGGAGGGCCAAACTAATCTCAGCCAATGGGAGCGTAACACACAGAGACTGACAGGAAAAAGCACGGGCACCGTGATACAAAGCCGGGAACGACACAAGGAACAGTTAGTCTGCCAGAGCTGCAGGTCTGCACCAGAATGGATGTCCAACAAGCCAGGAGTCATACACGGAGCAGGTACTCGGACAGAGTCACAGGTCGGCACCAGATCAGTTAGTCAGACAAGCCGAATCATACACTGAGCCCCAAACACTAGAACTGCACTGGACACAAACGAAAGGGCAACTAAGCCCTGTGTCCAGGCAGTTCAAATAGGCAGGAGGAGGAGCAGCCAAGAGGTGGCTGTCACTTTAAATAGAGAGCATGTCCTGACTCTGGACGTGCTCCAAAAATGACGTAGACTGTGGCCGCCAGCCAGTAGGAGATGCTGCTGAGCTGCACGCCACATACCAGCAGCTGAGCCGCCAACAAGAGCCTGCCTCAATGGAGGCAACAAAAAGGACGGGTCATGCGGCTGGAGCAGCTAGAACTAACTGCGGTCGGCTCGAGCAGCCGCCGCTTGAGGTAACTGACAGTACCTCCCCCTCAATGGCCCACCCCGCAATGGCCAGGGCGTGGTTTGTCAGGAAAACAGGAATGAAATAGACGAATCAGACGAGGAGCATGTACATCCTCCGAGGAGACCCAAGACCATTCCTCCAGGCCGTACCCTCTCCAGTGTACCAAATATTGTAATCGACCCCTAATTCTCCGGGAGTCTAGAATCGTTTATACTTCATATTCGTCATGGTCCCCCACCCGAATGGGGGCTGGGCGAACCGAAGTGGAAGTATAGCTGTTGCATACCAATGGTTTGAGCAGGGAGACGTGGAATACATTGTGGATTCTCATAGTGCTCGGAAGCTCTAGTGCGTAAGTCACTGGATTGATTTTACAAATGATCCGAAATGGACCCACAAAACGAGGAGCCAGCTTTCTGCAAGGTACCTGAAGGTTAAGATTGCTGGAAGACAGCCATACCCTCTCCCCTATTTGAAAGGTAGGGCCCGGTAATCGTCTACGGTCAGTCTGCTTCTTATGTTGTAGCCCTGCGCCACGTAGGGTATTCTGCACTTGTACCCAAGAGGAACAGAGAGCCCGTAAGTGCTCATCCAGAGCCGGAATAGATTGTGCCTTGAAAGTCTCAGGGAGAGCGGATGGCTGAAAGCCATAATTAATCAGAAACGGAGAGCTCTGAGAAGAGGAGTTAATGGCACAATTCCTGGCAAACTCCGCCCAAGGTAACAAAGCAACCCAATTATCGTGGTGGTTACTTATGTAACAGCGGAGGAATTGATCTAGGCTTTGGTTGGCTCTTTCGGCCTCACCATTCGATTGAGGGTGGTAGGCAGAGGAAAAGGAAAGCTGAATTCCCATTTGTGAGCAAAAACACCTCCAGAATTTGGAAATTAACTGGTCCCCCTGTCTGATACAATCACCTTCGGAATGCCATGAAGTCGAAATACCTCCTTAGCGAAAACTTCCGCCAATAGCTGTGCAGACGGCAATTTTTTGAGGGGTACAAAGTGAGCCATCTTGGAGAACCTATCCACTATCATAAGGATTACTGTGTAACCCAAGGACACAGGAAGGCCAGCCATAAAATCTATCGACAGATGTGACCACTGACGATCCCCATTCGGAATAGGTTGCAAGAGACAGGCATCTAGGGGATTTGTTTTGGGCACACGTGGAACAAGCTGCCATGAAGTCCGCACAATCCTTCCTCAAGCTTGGCCACCAAAACAATCGAGACATAGCCCAAATCAACTGGTTACGCCCCGTATCACCGGCGGTCTTGGAAGTATGGTACATCTCCAGGAGTTTAGTGCGTAGTCGGGCTGGCACAAAACATCTCCCACTAGGTTTCTCTGCTGGCACAGAAGCTTGGGCCGCCAAAATCTCCTCTCACAAAGGAAAGGTGATACGGTTCGCCGGAATGATAGGGGAAGGCGGGGACTCTTCCTTAGAGTCGGAACAATATTGACGGGATAGTGCGTCTGCACGGATGTTCTTGGACCCTGGAAGGTATGACACAATAAAGTGGAACCTGGAGAGAAATAATGCCCATCGGGCCTGGCGGGCAGATAAACGTTTTGCCTCAGACAAGTAGGTTACATTTTTATGGTCCGTCAGGATCAAAATAGGAGCCTTGGTGCCTTCCAGAAGGTAACACCATTCCTTGAGAGCCAAAATGATGGCCAGCAGGTCTCTATCACCAATGTCATAAATCTATTATAAAAGTATCCACAGGGGAGAAGTGCCTCACCCGTGGTCGATCGCTGAGACAAGAGGGTGCCTACTCCTGCATAACATGCATCCACCTCTAGTGTAAAGGGCAGGGCGGGATTAGGGTGTAGCAATATTGGTGCCATAGAAAATGCTGTCTTAAGCTTTTCAAAGGCCAATAGCGTAGCGGAATAGGCATCAGAGCCCTTACAAGTCATGTCTGTAAGCGGCTTGACCACAGAAGAGAAGTTTTTGATAAATCTCCTGTAATAGTTCGTGAAGCCCAGGAATTTTTGCAGCGATTTAAGTCGTACCGGACGGGGCCATTCCAAAATTGCTGATAGCTTCTGGGGGTCCATCGCAAAGACTGATATTGATATAACGTACCCCAGGAACGTCACTTGTGACTTGTGGAACTCACATTTCTCTAGTTTGCAGTATAGTCCATTCTCCCTCAATAGTTGTAATACCCTGGACACATCAGTAAGATGAGTCTCCAAAGTGGGGGAATGGATAAGTATGTCATCTAGGTATACGACAACCAAGGATTGCAAAAGATCTCTTAACACATCATTGATGAGTTCCTGGAAGACAGCCGGAGCATTACACAGCCCGAAGGGCATAACCAGGTATTCGTAGTGACCGCTCCGAGCGTTAAAAGCTGTCTTCACAAAAAAACTAGTCAGAGACGCTGAACTAGGAACGAGCCTACCCTCGGTGCAATCTCTTTTAGCTCACTAGTGCCTTTCACAGAGAAGAAATATCCTGAAACACACCATACTGATCCCACCAAAAGACAGTCCAGCCACGAAGTGCCAGGCAATTCCTCTCTGAACGAGAGAAGCACCCGACCCCAGGCGTACGTTTTGGCCTTGTTGGGCCTCGTCAGTGAGGTGCAGCTGATCTCTCTAGGCACTGTGAGCAAGGGGTCCACGTCTGGATTACCCTGTTACCCTTAGGGTGACTAGTCCCAAGGGCAATTTGCATATGCAAAAAAACTAGTCAGAGAAGCTCAACTAGGAACAAACCTACCCTCGAAAGGATGAGGCTCCATAGGATAAGTATCCTACCCAGGGTGCAATTTCTTTTAGCTCACTAGTGCCTTTCTCAGAGAGGAAATATCCTGAAACACACCATACTGATCCCACCAAAAGGCAGTCCAGCCACAAAGTGCCAGGCAATTCTTCTCTGAACAAGAGAAGCAGCAAACCCCAGATGAACGTTTCGGCCTTGTTGGGCCTCGTCAGTGAGGTGCAGCTGAGCTCTCTAGGCACTAGTGAGCAAGGGGTCCACGTCTGGATTACCCTGTTACCCTTAGGGTGACTAGTCCCAAGGGCAATTTGCATATGCAAAAACACTAGTCAGAGACTCTCAACTAGGAATGAGCCCACCCTCGAAATGATGAGGCTCTATAGGATAAGTATCCCACCCAGGGTGCAATCTCTTTTAGCTCACTAGTGCCTTTCACAGAGAGAAAATATCCTGAAACACACCATACTGATCCCACCAAAAGGCAGTCCAGCCACGAAGTGCCAGGCAATTCCTCTCTGAACGAGAGAAGCAGCCAACCCCAGACCTACGTTTCGGCCTTGTTGGGCCTCGCCAGTGAGTTGCAGCTGATCTCTCTAGGCACTGTGAGCAAGGGGTCCACGTCTGGATTACCCTGTTACCCTTAGGGTGACTAGTCCCAAGGGCAATTTGCATATGCCAAAAAAATAGTCAGAGAAGCTCAACTAGGAACAAACCTACCCTCGAAAGGATGAGGCTCCATAGGATAAGTATCCTACCCAGGGTGCAATTTCTTTTAGCTCACTAGTGCCTTTCACAGAGAGGAAATATCCTGAAACACACCATACTGATCCCACCAAAAGGCAGTCCAGCCACAAAGTGCCAGGCAATTCTTCTCTGAATGAGAGAAGCAGCAAACCCCAGATGTACGTTTCAGCCTTCTTAGTGAGGTGCAGCTGATCTCTCTAGGCACTAGTGAGCAAGGGGTCCACGTCTGGATTACCCTGTTACCCTTAGGGTGACTAGTCCCAAGGGCAATTTGCATAAGCAAAAAAACTAGTCAGAGACACTCAACTAGGAACGAGCCTACCCTCGAAATGATGAGGCTCTATAGGATAAGTATCCTACCCAGGGTGCAATCTCTTTTAGCTCACTAGTGCCTTTCACAGAGAGGAAATATCCTGAAACACACCATACTGATCCCACCAAAAGACAGTCCAGCCACTAAGTGCCAGGCAATTCCTCTCTGAACGAGAGAAGCACCCGACCCCAGGCGTACGTTTTGGCTTTGTTGGGCCTCGTCAGTGAGGTGCAGCTGATCTCTCTAGGCACTGTGAGCAAGGGGTCCACGTCTGGATTACCCTCTTACCCTTAAGGTGACTAGTCCCAAGGGCAATTTGCACATGCAAAAAACTAGTCAGAGACGCTCAACTAGGAACAAGCCTACCCTCAAAATGATGAGGCTCTATAGGATAAGTATCCTACCCATGGTGCAATCTCTTTTAGCTCACTAGTGCCTTTCACAGAGAGGAAATATCCTGAAACACACCATACTGATCCCACCAAAAGGCAGTCTAGCCACGAAGTGCCAGGCAATCCTTCCCTGAATGAGAGAAGCAGCAAACCCCAGATGTACGTTTCGGCCTTGTTAGTGAGGTGCAGCTAAGCTCTCTAGGCACTAGTGAGCAAGGGGTCCACGTCTGGATTACCCTGTTACCCTTAGGGTGACTAGTCCCAAGGGCAATTTGCATAAGCAAAAAAACTAGTCAGAGACACTCAACTAGGAACGAGCCTACCCTCGAAATGATGAGGCTCTATAGGATAAGTATCCTACCCAGGGTGCAATCTCTTTTAGCTCACTAGTGCCTTTCACAGAGAGGAAATATCCTGAAACACACCATACTGATCCCACCAAAAGACAGTCCAGCCACGAAGTGCCAGGCAATTCCTCTCTGAACGAGAGAAGCACCCGACCCCAGGCGTACGTTTTGGCTTTGTTGGGCCTCGTCAGTGAGGTGCAGCTGATCTCTCTAGGCACTGTGAGCAAGGGGTCCACGTCTGGATTACCCTCTTACCCTTAAGGTGACTAGTCCCAAGGGCAATTTGCACATGCAAAAAACTAGTCAGAGACGCTCAACTAGGAACAAGCCTACCCTCAAAATGATGAGGCTCTATAGGATAAGTATCCTACCCATGGTGCAATCTCTTTTAGCTCACTAGTGTCTTTCAGAGAGAGAAAATATCCTGAAACACACCATACTGATCCCACCAAAAGGCAGTCCAGCCACGAAGTGCCAGGCAATTCCTCTCTGAACGAGAGAAACAGCCAACCCCAGACGTACATTTCAGCCTTGTTGGGCCTCACCAGTGAGTTGCAGCTGATCTCTCTAGGCACTGTGAGCAAGGGGTCCACGTCTGGATTACCCTGTTACCCTTAGGGTAACTAATCCCAAGAGCAATTTGCATATGCAAAAAAACAAGTCAGAGAAGCTCGACTAGGAACAAACCTACCCTCGAAAGGATGAGGCTCCATAGGATAAGTATCCTACCCAGGGTGCAATTTCTTTTAGCTCACTAGTGTCTTTCACAGAGAGGAAATATCCTGAAACACACCATACTGATCCCACCAAAAGGCAGTCCAGCCACGAAGTGCCAGGCAATTCTTCTCTGAACAAGAGAAGCAGCAAACCCCAGATGTACATTTCGGCCTTGTTGGGCCTCATCAGTGAGGTGCAGCTGAGCTCTCTAGGCACTAGTGAGCAAGGGGTCCACATCTGGATTACCCTGTTCCCTTTAGGGTGACTAGTCCCAAGGGCAATTTGCATATGCAAAAAAACTAGTCAGAGAAGCTCAACTAGGAACAAACCTACCCTCGAAAGGATGAGGCTCCATAGGATAAGTATCCTACCCAGGGTGCAATCTCTTTTAGCTCACTAGTGCCTTTCATAGAGAGGAATTATCCTGAAACATACCATACTGATCCCACCAAAAGGCAGTCCAGCCACGAAGTGCCAGGTAATTTCTCTCTGAACGAGAGAAGCAGCCAACCCCAGACCTATGTTTCGGCCTTGTTGGGCCTCGCCAGTGAGTTGCAGCTGATCTCTCTAGGCACTGTGAGCAAGGGGTCCACGTCTGGATTACCCTGTTACCCTTAGGGTGACTAGTCCCAAGGGCAATTTGCATATGCAAAAAAACTAGTCAGAGAAGCTCAACTAGGAACAAACCTACCCTCAAAAGGATGAGGCTCCATAGGATAAGTATCCTACCCAGGGTGCAATTTCTTTTAGCTCACTAGTGCCTTTCACAGAGAGAAAATATCCTGAAACACACCATACTGATCCCACCAAAAGGCAGTCCAGCCACGAAGTGCCAGGCAATTCTTCTCTGAACGAGAGAAGCAGCCAACCCCAGACGTACGTTTCAGCCTTGTTGGACCTCGTCAGTGAGGTGCCGCTGATCTCTCTAGGCACTGTGAGCAAGGGGTCCACATCTGGATTACCCTGTTACCGTTAGGGTGAGTAGTCAGAGACATTCAACTAGGAACGAGCCTACCCTCGAAATGATGAGGCTCTATAGGATAAGTATCCTACCCAGGGTACAATCTCTTTTAGCTCATTAGTGCTTTTCACAGAGAGGAAATATCCTGAAACACACCATACTGATCCCACCAAAAGGCAGTCCAGCCACGAAGTGCCAGGCAATTCTTCTCTGAACGAGAGAAGCAGCCAACCCCAGATGTACGTTTTGGCCTTGTTGGGCCTCATCAGTGATGTGCAGCTGATCTCTCTAGGCACTGTGAGCAAGGGGTCCACGTCTGGATTACTCTGTTACCCTTAGGGTGACTAGTCCCAAGGGCAATTTGCATATTCAAACAAACTAGTCCGAGACACTCAACTAGGAAAAAGCCTACCCTCGAAATGATGAGGCTCTATAGAATAAGTATCCTCCCAGGGTGCAATCTCTTTTAGCTCACTAGTGACTTTCACAGAGAGAAAATATCCTGAAACACACCATACTGATCCCACCAAAAGGCAGTCCAACCACGAAGTGCTAGGCAATTCCTCTCAGATCGAGAAAAGAAGCCAACCCCAGCCGTACGTTCGACCTTGTTGGGCCTCGTTAGTGAGGGGCAGCTGATCTCACTAGGCACTGTGAGCAAGGGGTCCACGTCTGGATTACCCTGTTACCCTTAGGGTGACTAATCCCAAGGGCAATTTGCATATGCAAAAAAACTAGTCAGAGACGCTCAACTAGGAACGAGGCTACCCTCGAAATGATGAGGCTCTATAGGATAAGTATCCTACCCAGGGTGCAATCTCTTTTAGCTCACTAGCGCCTTTCACAGAGAGGAAATATCCTGAAACACACCATACTGATCCCACCAAAAGGCAGTCCAGCCACGAAGTGCCAGGTAATTTCTCTCTGAACGAGAGAAGCAGCCAACACCAGTAGTACATTTTGGCCTTGTTGGGCCTCGCCAGTGAGTTACAGCTGATCTCTCTAGGCACTGTGAGCAAGGGGTCCACGTCTGGATTACCCTGTTACCCTTAGGGTAACTAGTCCCAAGGGCAATTTGCATATGCAAAAAAACTAGTCAGAGACGCTCAACTAGGAACGAGCCTACCCTCGAAATGATGAGTCTCTATAGGATAAGTATCCTACCCAGGGTGCAATCTCTTTTAGCTCATTAGTGCCTTTCACAGAGAGGAAATATCCTGAAACACACCATACTGATCCCACCAAAAGGCAGTCCAGCCATGAAGTGCCAGGCAATTCTTCTCTGAACGAGAGAAGCAGCAAACCCCAGATGTACGTTTCGGCCTTGTTGGGCCTTGTCAGCGAGGTGCAGCTGCTCTCTCTAAGCAGTGTGAGCAAGGGGTCCACGTCTCGATTATCCTGTTACCCTTAGGGTGACTAATCCCAAGGGCAATTTGCATGTGCAAAAAAAAAATATTCTGAGACGCCCAACTAGGAACGAGCCTACCCTTGAAATGATGAGGCTCTATAGGATAAGTATCCTACCCAGAGTACAATCTCTTTTAGCTCACTAGTGCCTTTCACAGAGAGGAAATATCCTGAAACACACCATACTGATCCCCTCAAAAGGCAGTCCAGCCACAAAGTGCCAGGCAATTCTTCTCTGAACAAGAGAGGCAGCCAACCCCCAGATATAAATTTCAGCCTTGCTGTGCCTCACCAGTAAGGTGCAGCTGATCACTCTAGGCACTGTGAGCAAGGGGTCCACGTCTGGATTACCCTGTTACCCTTAGGGTGACTAGTCCCAAGGGCAATTTGCATATGCAAGAAAACTAGTCAGAGCGCTCAACTAGGAACGAGCCTACCCTCAAAATGATGAGGCTCTATAGGATAAGTATCCCACCCAGGGTGCAATCTCTTTTAGCTCACTAGTGCCTTTCACAGCAGGAAATATCCTGAAACACACCATACTGATGCCACCAAAAGGCAGTCCAGCCACTATCAAACACATCACTGAAGGCCCTATATTCCTCAGTCAGGACTGAGGCAGAAGTATAAAGTATGCAAAATTTTTTTGTAAATTTGATACCTTCATATTTATCTGTATAACATGCCTCCTGAGGCATGTTATACAGATAAATATGAAAACTTCTTTCTTAAATACAAGTACATATTCCATTGTTTATAATGGAAATCAGATAAGAACATTAGTCCAGATACAAATTCCTTAATCAGTCAATGGTAGAGGATGTGATTTAAATAGCATTCTTCCTCTGAGTCCAGGTATTTATGATTCCAGAAGGACTGTTGTAAAAGTTAATTCACAATTAAGTAATGTGACAGAAACTCTATGTCTCTATTATGGCCATAGGTCAAAGAGTCAAATTGTAACATTAATTTTACCTCTCATAATTTTCTGTCCCTCTGATTACGAAATTGTCCCATTAGTACAGTCAATTTAATGTCCCTGACACAGTGCCCACTTTGGCAAAAATGTTCTCCCACTGGTATCTCTGTCTTTTTGTTGTTAATCCTGGATTTGTGGGAATTAAACCTCTTATGTAATTTCTGTCCCGTTTCCCCCACATAAAGAGCTGTTGGACATTTTGCACATATGATAAGGTATATTACATTGGATGATTTGCAGGTGAAATTACCATTGATCTCATGGTGTAACTGGGTGTTTGGTATGGGTATCTTGTCTGTGGTGTAAATGTGTGCACAGGTTTTACACCTACTTTGTAGGCAGGGTAATGTGCCATATTTTGTATTTTTGTTCAGAGCACTCCTTACCATCAGTTGTTTTAAATTGGGAGGCTGTCTGAAGGAGAGTAAGGGATGCTGTGGAAATATGTTCTTAAGTCTTTCATCTGTATGTTTGCGCAGAGCTTCAACCTGGGGGTGGTAAGTGACAACAAGTGGCACACGGTTTCCCTTATGCTGTTCTTTGTAGCTCAACAGATCTTTTCTTGGTATGTGAGTAGCTTTCTGTATCTCACTGTCAATAATCCTTGCACTGTAACCCTGTTTTATAAAGTATCCTCTGAGTTTCTGTAGGTGCTTGTCACGGTCCGCCATGTCAGAACAGATGCAATTGTATCTGATGGACTGGCTGCATATGATGGAGTTCTTTGTGTGTTTTGGGTGAAAGCTATCGTTTTTCAGGTAGGTTGGTCTGTCCGTTGGTTTACAGTACAAAGATGTGTGGATGGAGTTGTTCTGAATACTGATAGTCGTGTCTATGAAGTTAATGTTTGTGCGTGAGTGACTGAGTGTTAGATTGATACTGGGGTGGAATGCATTGTAATTTTTGTGGAATTTGAGAAGTTCCTCTTCACTGGCTGTCCAGATGATAAGGACATCATCTATGTAGTGGCGATAGACCAGTGGTTTTGTCTGGCAGGTGGACAGGAAGTCCTCTTCTAACTTTGCCATAAACAAGATGGCATATTGTGGTGCCATTCGGGCAACAATTGCAGTCCCCATTTTCTGGAGGTAGAGGTCCTGTCCAAATTTGAAGTAGTTGTGGGTGAGTATAAAGTGTATGAGTTTTGTTACTGGTTCCGTGGCTGTTATTTCTTTCCAGATATTCTTGGCATGCTGCTATGCCATCTGTGTGTGGAATGTTGGTATAAAGGGATTCTACATCCATAGTGGCAAAGATGGGGCTCTCTGGAATGGGGCCCAAGTCTGGCACACTCACAGAGAATATCTCTGGCTGGGTAGAAAATACCCTGAAACCCCTGGCAAAACGAACACCCAGCTTCCTTCAAGACACCATGGATCTCTTGAACAAACTAGCAGACTTGGGCCCCATTCCAGAGAGCACCATCCTCTGTGGAGGGGACACTGGTTGCCTACATATATTTCACACTGTGTTACGATCCACCCCTAGCGTTTTAGGGTCTGCTTGAGAGTTGTCTCGGTCTATTGGCATCCAGTGCCAGGGTCAGTGTTGCCTCGCTCCATTGGGTTCAGTGTCGCCCAGGCATCTGGGCTGTGCCAGCAGTGTTGCCTCGCTCCTCTGGGTTCCGTTCCTCCCAGGTGTCTGGGTTGTGCCAATCGTTTCCTCCTGGACCATCTGTGCCGAGGTCCTGTGGTCAGGACTGTGTTACCTGCCGTCTGTTCAGTTCCAGTCAGAACCTTCTTACAAGTGATTGTATCATTCATATCACTGACTTGCTATTCCTGTAATACCTGCCTATATTGCTATACTGTTGGTTTGGGCCTAGGCCTAATTATGTGTGTGAACTTATTATCAATAAAGTCATTTTAACCTTACCAGTCTAGTCTGAGTGTTCATCAAAAACCATGACACCTGTATTTCTACGGCTAACACGGAACCAACTCTCATGAAGTATAAAGTAGTCTCGTAGGACGAGTGAGACAGGTGTTCGTACAATTCGAGGCCCAGGACAAGATATCACAATTACACCAATCAATCTTGGGATTGTGTTCCAGAAGCCAAGGAAGACCTAGGACAATGGCATAATGAGGAGAGTTTATAACCTGGAACTGTAGGGTTTCCATGTGGAGGGCCCCTACTCTCAGGGTTAAAGGCATCGTTTCCTGAGTAATATGGGAGGGTTGTAGGGGCCTACCATCAATGGCTTCGATAGCCAAAGGAAAGGCATGAGACTGCAAGGGAATAGCGTGCCTGTTAGCAAATTTAGCATCAATAAAGAGACCTGCCGCTCCAGAATCCAGCAAAACAGGCACAGTTACGGAAGTGTTGGCCCAAGAAAGAATAACCTCCAACATAGGTCTGCCCTTTACCATCTCCGGGGACTGGGTGATGCCACCTAAGATCTGTCCCCTACAGGATCTTAGGTTCAGGCATTTCCCAGATGCACCGGACAAGACCTTAACAGGTGACCAGGTTTCCCACAATACAAACAAAGACCCTCCCTCCTCCGAAAGGCCCTCTCCTCCCCGGTAAGGCGAGTGGCCCCCAACTGCATGGGCTCACTGCCAGAGGGGTCAAATCCAGGAGGTGTGGGAGGCGAGGGAGGAATGGGTGGGTGAGTAAAACTTGGTGCCAAACGAGACGGAAGCCTAAGCAGGCGTTCCTTAAATGAAGGTCTCTCCTGTATACGTGTGTCTGTCAGAATAATGAAGGAGATGAGTTCGTCCAAATCTCTAGGCAGGTTATGGGCAACAATTTCGTCTTTGATCGTATCTCACAAACCTTGGGAGAACGTTGCCACCAATGCCTCATTATTACAATTCACCTAAGCTGCCAATGTACGAAACTCTATCATGTACTTGGCCACAGTACGAGCGCCCTGGCGGATGGTCATTAAATGTTTGGAGGCAGAGACCTGACTCCCTGGTATGTCAAAGACTCTACAGAGTGTGCCCACAAATTCCGTGAAGTTATAGATAATCGGCTTATCCATCTCCCATAGCGGATTGGCCCAGGCCAAGGCCTTGCCGACAAGAGAGAGATCAGGAATGCCACTTTACTGCGCTAGTTGGGGAAACTGTGAGGTACCATCTCCATGTGTATCCTCACTTGGTTGAGAAACCCACGACAGAGAACTGGGTCCCCATCATACCGCTGTGGAAGCGGAGCATGACTGGAAAAGCCCCTGATCACGCCTGCATCAGGAGTAGTGAGTATAACCGGTGCCGAGGCAGCAGCAGAGGAGGCCACCGGTTGTTGGACGGAATGGTCAAGGTGAGCCGTGTGATTCAATAGAGTTTGCAACGCTAGCATCATGTGATCAATACGCTGATCCTGTGCATCGACTCTGGTCATGATATTCTGTAAAGAAGGGTTACCAGTATTGTCCAAAGACATGGCCCTTTCGTACTGTCACGGTACCAACAAGGAAACACAGGACAAGTACTTAAGGTAACACCGACTTTATTCAGTAAATCAATATGCAAGATATAAGAGAAGCATACAACGGTGCAAGAGACGACTACCAGGAATAGAAGCCTGCTACCGTGTGATTCTCTAGATAACCGTGTCCCAACAATGGAACAGAAGAGTCTGCAATACCTCAGGTCTGCACCTGGGAGTAGCCAGACAGAGATAGGTGTGCCCACGGTCTCAGGTCCGCACCTGAGAGAACCAGCAATGTAGGGAGGCAATAGGAATGAGTCTACCAGAGTCCCAATCCTGCACCAGGTTGGTTATCCACTAAATGGAAGGCCAGACGCAAGGCAGTAGATAACGCCAACGGTCAGCACTAGATAGGGTGGTCAGACAAGCCAGAGATCATGCATAGAGAGGGTCATCAGCCAGAGCCACAGGTTTGCACCAGAAAGGATGTCCACTGAAGAGTTGGTATGTTGGATATGCAGTGGACAGAGCCCTAGGTCAACACCAGAACGGATAGTCAGACAAGCCAGCGGTCATACACGTAGCGGGTAGTCAGCCAAAGCCGGGAACGACACACGGAACAGTTAGTCTGCCAGAGATGCAGGTCTGCACCAGAACGGATGTCAAACAAGCCAGGGGTCAAACACGGAGCGGGTACTCAGAAAGAGTCACAGGTCAGCACCAGATCAGTTAGTCAGACAAGCTGAATCATACACTGAGCCCCAAACACTAAAACTGCAGTGGACACAAACGAAAGGGCAACTAAGCCCTGTGTCCAGGCAGTTCAAATAGGCAGGAAGGCAGGAAGAGGAGGAGCAGCCAAGAGGTGGCTGTCACTTTAAATAGAGCGCACATCCTGACGCTGGACGTGCTCCAAAAATTACATAGACTGCTGCCGCCAGCCAGCAAGAGATGCTGCTGAGCTGCATGCCGCATACCAGCGGCTGAGTCGCCAACACAAGCCTGCCTCAATGGAGGCAACCACAAAGGATGGGTCATGAGGCTGGAGCCACTAGAACTAACTGCGGTCGGCTCGTTTGTCCACTGCGCACCCAGCATACCAATGCTCCAGTGGATAACTTAGTGGGTGCCGTTGGTGGCTCTGGCAGACTTCCTCTCGTCTCTGTACCTCTGTGGTATTCAGGTGTGGACCTGAAGCACAATTGGTCTCCTTGGGAGTGTTGTCTATACAGGTGCAGACCTGTAGAACAGTTGCCTTCCCTGGTACGTTGACATACAGGTACGGACCTGTAGCGCTGTACCTACTCAGGATCTTGTCTGTTCAGATGCGGACCTGTAGTGATCCTCAGGTGCGGACCTGAGACGGTTTCCCTCCTCTGCCTTCTGGAACTAGTCAGTACCACTACAGCAGCGGGATCCTTCCTGACGTCCTCTACTTTGCCTGTAGTTCTTGCTGTTACCGTTGTCCTGTACATTGTGCACCTTAATAAAGATTGTGTTACCTTCAGTACTGGTCCAGTTCTCGTTCTTGAGTCCGTGACAATCCCTCTCAGAGTGGTCTCTCTGTAAACACACCATATTTGAGGAGGGCAAGCTGTCCCTTTAAGATAGTGGTGTGGTGTTGTCCAGGTGCAGTTATTAGGTACGGAGGGTCCAATAGGAAGGTGTGAGTTGTCCAGGTAAGTGTATAGCGGTGTGGTTGTTGTTGTTTTAAAGTGTTTGTTGTAATTGACGTTTACCTGTCAGGTGCATGTGTGATGTTCTGCGGTGCACCTGGGTCTCCATTGGCTAGTGATTGCACAGGCAGACTTGGGTTGATTAACGATTGTCAGGTATGCATATTGTGTTGTGTGGACATATCTGTTGGTTTGTGTTAACCTGTGTTGTGTCGGAGTATGGTGTCACGGATTGTTTTAGGTTGATTTATAAACCACTTGTCCCTCAGGGGGTTGATGGGTTAATGTTGGTTGTCTAGGATTTTGTTATAGGGCATGCACATTTGAAGGGTAGTTCCTTGGCATTCCAGGGGTTAATGTTGCCATTGCTGTCATTCTGCTATGGGCTAAGTGTTGTGTGAGCTGTTAGTTCCCTGCTTGGGTTTGTTCAACGGTGGTTTTTCATATTCATTGTGTTCTTTACGAAAGAAAGAGTAGGCGCAGCCTTTCCGTCAGAAAATGTATCAGTTTATCATGCTTTGGCACTGACCATACAGAAATGAATTGCTCTTGGGTAGAGCTGTTCCATTGACCCCAAGCTATTGTCATTTTTATTAGGGGTGGGTGAAAAGTGTGAAAAATATCCAGCGAAAAATTTCGTGAAAAAGTGCCAATTTCTTGCTTTTCCCATGAAAAATGTCACCTTTCCGCCTATACAAAAATGTCCTCCTTCTCGCCTATTTTATCAAATTTTCTGCCTATGTTAACACATTTTTCGCCTATTTTAACACATTTTTCGCCTATATTTCCTATAGGTACTATATTTTCCACTGTAATATTACTTTTTCTGAGGGCTGAAGTTTAGAAATAAGTGGCTGAAAGTCAAAGTTGTGAGTCCTACAGCAAAATATGGCTTGAAAAATGTGTTAGCATGCAGAATGCGTTTGGCCTTTGCCCACAACACTTTCTTACTTAAGTGACACTGGCACATATTCATGATGATATCAAGTAATAAAAAAAATAAAGTACAACCTACAATGTGGTAGATATGTATTTTAGTGGTGGTGGTGGTGGGGGACTGGCAAGGTGTGATTTGTGTATGTATGTTTACCATTGTCATACTCTATCCTCCTTCTCAGATTATTGACACACATTACTTATCGGTCATAGCAGTGGTCCCATCTGTCCTCCACCTCCTCATCTGTGCTGCTGTTAACATATTTGTCCTGGCTTTGTCTGTCATGTGTGGTTTCTGCTACTACTACTACTGGAGCTAGATGCTGCTGTAATTCTACTGCCACTACTACTAGGTGTCAAAGGTGCAGCACTTACAGCATCAGCACCAGAGATACTCTTCATATCTAACACTGTGGATGTTAACCTGTGTTGCTGTTGCTGGGTACGCAAAACAGGTGTGTGTGTGGCTGAGTGGGACTTGGACTTTGAAAAGGCAATGATGCTGAGGATGACTGATAGGGTGACTGTGTGCTTTTTGACATCTGTGCTTGTCCAGGGTCAGACTTTCCAATGGCTTTCTCAAACAGTTTACAGACAGGCACAGTGCTCCTTAAAAGTGGCAGAAGATACAGCCTTTGACTTTCTGCTAACTTTATAGCCCTGTCATCATCCTCACTCTCAACTTCATCTGTATCTGAACAAGAGAAGGATGCTTGAGGGACATATTCTAGATCTGCATCATCATCAGGTATCATTAGGTCATCCTTAGCAGCATTAGCATCACCTGACAGTTCTTGCCCACTACTACCCTTATATTCCTCTAAGCTTTTGGAGATCGTAAACTATTTATTTTTACTTTAACTATAACAAAATTCACTACTACTTTGAGGACAGGTGTTTTGGTGTCTCACTGTCTGATGCAGCAGGCGTTTCAGCTGCTACACGTTCCTCTATTATGCTGTTGCCAGCATCATCAACACTTGAATGTGACTTGTTGTTGTCTTCAGTGTTCTTCTTATATGGTTCTATATTTCTACTGGCACTAGTGGTGCTGGGACTAGTTTTGCTCGGACCTTGACAAACTGCATCCTCCCTTGGAGTAAAGGGATCATCATCATTGATTGCACACGCTGCAACAACCATTGCTGCAGTAGGTTTTTGGACTACTACTTTACTCTCACGTCCCTACACTGCTCCACCCCTCCCCCTTCCCCGTGTGCGTTTGCTGGACATTCTGCAACTACACTGTGCTTTTTTATTGTACAGTGCACAACACAACTGATGGAGCTGTATGATGCCTTGCCTAAGCCCAGTCAGCTGTCTGTCACTGTCACCTAAGATATTTTGTTTTTTATTCTTTTTTATTTTTTTTTTTTATTTTATTTATTTTATTTTTTTAAGTTGTCCACCCTGTTGTCTTATCACAGTCTGTCCAAAAAAACCTGAAAAACTGAAAAAGAAAATCAACAATGCCTTTCCCCATACTTCCCCACCCAGAACAGGGACAATAACGGCAAGATCAGCAAGCAAATAGGTTGCCTGTGTCTTGCCTGTTAGTCACATGGAATTTTGGAGTATTTGGGGGACAACCTCCTTCCTCCCTTCTTATCCCCTAGAGTGCCCCCAGACTCCCCTAATACAGAGAACAAATGTCCTACCTAAATAACTTCCTAAACTAAGCTTCAATTCCCCTGGTGTATAAAATAAGGAAATTGGGGCTAGGAGATAACCTTTGCAATTGGATACAAAACTGGTTGAAGGATAGGGAACAGTGTGTGGTTGTAAATGGAAAATTCTCCAGTACAGTTAAAGTGGAGAGTGGAGTACCTCAGGGTTCAGTATTGGGTCCACTGCTTTTTAACATGTTTATAAATGACCTGGAAATAGATATAGAAAGCAAAATATCAATATTTGCAGATGATACTAAATTATGCAAAGTCATTAATTCAGAACAGGATATTTTCTCTCTACAGAGGGACTTACATACAATGTCAGATTGGGCAAACATGTGGAATATGAAGTTTAATGTGGGGAAGTGTAAAGTCATGCATTTGGGAGGAAACAATCCCAAGGCTACTTAAAAACTTAATGGAATAATTTTAGGTGACTCGTTGCTAGAAAAAGACCTGGGTATCCTTGTCAACTACAAACTTGGAAACAGTGACCAGTGTCAAACAGCAGTAGCAAAGGCAAACAAAGTCCTGTCTTGCATAAAAAGAGGTATTGAAGCAAGAGTGGATAGCATTATTTTGCCATTATACAAATCATTGGTAAGACCTCACCTTGAGTATGCAGTGCAATTTTGGGCACCGGTTCTGAAAAAGGATATACTAGAACTAGAGAGGGTACAGCGGAGAGCAACAAAATTAATTAAGGGAATGGAGGACTTGACATATGAGGAACGACTAAACAAACTTGGTTTATTTACTCTAGAGAAAAGACGACTAAGAGGAGACCTTATCACATTGTACAAGTATATGAGAGGTCAATACAAGGATCTCTGCGGTGAGCTATTTATTCCAAGGCCTGATCAGGTGACCAGGGGACACCCCTTGAGATTAGAGGAAAGGAGGTTTAAACTTCAGCAGAGGAAGGGTTTTTTTACGGTAAGGTCTGTCAAATTGTGGAATTCATTGCCCAGGGAGGTAGTTATGGCAGATACAATGGATACATTTAAGAGAAGATTAGATACATTTCTTTCAAAAGGGAATATACAGAGTTATACTGTTTATCAGTAGGCTGATCAGGAAGGTCTGATAAAGACTAATTTAATTGGTAGCAGGAAAGCTATAAAATTCTCAGTTACTGAGGTATGAAGCGAAGGTTGAACTTGATGGACTTGTGTCTTTTTTCAACCTAATTTACTATGTTACTATGTTACTATTTGCCTGTCTCCTCTAGCTAAAAAAACATGCTGCTCTCTCCTCTCACAAACACAGAATGGCTGCTGTGAGAGCCTGACAGCCTTTTATATGGCTGTATAAAACTTTTCTTCCCATTGATTTCAATGGGCAAAAAAGGCAGGAAAAAGTGGAAAAACTGCAATTTTCGCAGGAAATTTTTCACAAGCGGAAAGTGCCATTATTCTCCGATTTCAGTTTGAGGTGAAAATTTTCGCCCATCCCTAATTTTTATCTCATGTTAGCATCTGACAGCATGGGTTATTGAATGGCTTACTATGCTTGAAAACTACAGTTGGCTGTTTTTTTGTTTTTTTTTAACAGTGGGAATTGAATCTAGCCCCAGGTGTCTCGGTTCCTACTTCGCCCATCCTCAATGATGAGGGAGTACATGAAAGTGCTGGTTTATCTGGTTTTTACCCTGGAGATAGTCCTCTCTGTCCAATTCCATATGCAGGTGTTGCAGCTGTAGATTCAGGAACTGGGCAAAGCATGAGTGTAATTTTTCCAGTGACAAAGGTAGATCTTCATTTGTGGCTTGGGCCTACAAAAAAACAGGCCTCTGCAGAACAGCTGTGTGTGGCTGCAGCGTGGTTGTCTCTTCACGTATTTGTCATATACTATGATGTCAATGTACTAGCTTCAGAGCCAGTTTTGGTTGGAAAGTCCTACAGGCCATTGTGCCTGTGTAGATGTCTTTCTTGGTTTATTTTTCCCAGTAACCTGTTGGTTTCCTATTACTTGGTTTGCTGTGTAGGTGCCCTTTGACAAATGATGTTCATGTTGTTCCAATTCAAAGTCTGTGATTTGCAGGATTTTTCTCTTTCCCTCCATGGAATCCTGCTGGATGGCTGTGGTACATCCCCATGGTTTCTGTGTTCCACACAAAGAAAGACAGAGGGCGATTTATCGGTACTTACTGATACATCCTTTTCTCTTGGTCCATGTAGAACACAGGACATTCCTTTCAGGGAAAAAAACAGCTTTTTGAGTCCTGGGAAGTAGGGTCTTTTGGGTTCTCTGGTTTAGGTAATTCCCTTCCCTGCCTCACTTATGTTTTCTTTGATCTTTAAAATTGTGCATGTCTGGTGGAGGTATCATGAAGTAAAAAGAGAGAGTCTCAGCCTCTGAGAGCTTTTTAAGGCAAGTGCACTGCCCTCCTGGCCAGAGAATACTTTACCCCCTGTTTCCCATTTTCCACATTGACTAACAGAAAATTATTTATTGGTAAGGCCAGCTCCACTGGAGCTGCTCTGACAAATGTGTACAACCCCCCAATTGGCATCTGTATGGGGTTATAAGATTACTACATACACAAATATTCAAGTTTCAAATAAATTTCTGGTGAATGCTTTACTTAAAAGGTTAAGTACCACTGTAGATCGCTTCCACTAATGTACAGAATCTTGTCAAGCTGTTCAATCAATGATTGCCAGGATGTTATCCCATGCATTGAAACACAATGCATAGGATACCATTCTGTCAATGAAGGGCTTACATATCATTGTCATCGTCTTCCATCCCTCTTGTCATCACTTGGATTACTAATCACACATTATTATTTCCCCACAGAGCATCCATGCCTGCATCCGAGCAGGAGGAACAGCAAAGTCAGAAAGCCAGTGACACACCCCCTGATGAGCCAACATAGGGCACCAGCTGGATGCCATCACCACCTCAGTCACTGTACGTGCTGCCACCAACAACAGTGTGGATGCAACAGAGCTGGATGTCATCATCATCAACAAGGCAGTCCTGGATGCCCCCACCACCACCAATGGGACACCCCTGGATGTTCGGCATGGTAAGCACTTTGCAATATAGGTCTTATGACCCCACACCATGACCACAGCTACACAGCTGGATGCAACCCCAGCACGAAACTAGCCTTCAGCCACAAACAATGTGAGATGGGAACAGATCCCAGTGGCCACAGTATGAGCTCCAGCCACTGGACTACCAACACCTTGGTCTCATAGGTGAGACGTAGAGACTGGAGCTGCTAATCAAATTCAACCCACCAACACAAACTGAACCCGTGGAACAAGGATCAACAGTGAGTGAGGAGACCATAGATGTGGGGGGTCCACAATGCTCAACTTCTAATACATTACATGCTGACCCCCTCACAACTGTCCACATATTTTCTTCACCACCAGCTGCAGTATCAGGGGAGACACACTCTGACCATGAGAGAAACACCGGTCACGTGATGGACACACAGCATGAAGGAGAAGCATCAGCAACACCTCCATGTGCACCATACAAGCCATCATCATGTGCCACAAGAACTTTAAAGTAATAGTAATACCAGGGCTCAAAATTTCTGCTCACCACTAGCCAATGGCAAGTGAAAATTTAACCCTGGCGAGTAGAAATTCATCCCTGGTGGGTATGTTATGGCTTGCAGTGGCGAGTAACTTTTCAGGTCCGGCTAGTAGCAAAGAACTCCAAATTTTAAACCCTGGTAATACTTAATTTTAGCTTTATTTAATATTGTAGCCATTAAAAAAAACATTAAGAACGATATAAGTCTTATCTCTCAAACCTTTATGGTTTGAGAGATATTCGCAAGTAAAATTTCCTCCTCCCTGGCTGTTTCGGTCAAGTCTGCCATCTAGCTGACAGACTTGCAATCCACTCCACAGACCAGCTCTTCAGCAGAGTCGATATCGCAAGATATAAAAATAACTTGTTCATTGAAACGATCTACAAAGTGTGCTTGCAAACCACGCACACTTTCTAGACTATTACAATGAAGTCGTTATTTTTATCTCTTGTGATCTCGCCCGCTGGTCTGCGGACCGGATTCAAAATCTGTCAGCTAGAGAGCTGACGTCAATCAGAGGGAAATTTTACTTGCGAATATCTCTCAAACCATAAAGGTTTGCTCTTAATGTTTTTTTAATAGCTACAATATTAAATAAAGCTAAAATTAAGTATTGCTATCACTTTAACAAGCAGGATTGAATCCCAGCAAGCTCTTGTACACACAGAGATACGTGATTTTTGGAGTGAACTCAGTGACTTGTTTGCGTAGATGCTGATTGAAATGCATGAGCAAAATATAATCCAGTGGCTGCTGTTGGAGCAAGCTCAACAGTCAACCACATTCCCCTCAAGTGTGACACCCACAACAATGCCAAGACCCACCAGAGACACTAAACAGTCTGTGACAGTGTCCAAATCTGCACCCCCTTCCAAACTCCCACAAAAAATAAAAAAGACCCATGTGTCATGTTTTCCCTAAATAAAAAGCATTTATTGATCCCAATCATGTCTGTGATTCATTCAGGTAACTAACAAGGTCAGTGGAAGAGATGTCTCCAATGCATTGTAAAGTAACACACTGAGCACAACTCTTGCACATATTACTTAGTGGGAAGGTATTTGAGCATTACTAACCAAACACAGCACATGCACTGTTATCCAATTTCAACTCACAATACACTAAGCAAAGCAAAAATCTGGAAAGTGTTGTCTGGGTATGATGTGAGTTGAAGTTCAACAACAGCTGATGGGAAACATTTCACAAGTCATAGGTCTGGTCACACAAAGGATAACTGTTACCACATAGGGAAAGTAGCACTCCAACACAAAGGTACAACTTATTCACGTAAGTTCATGCAAAGCATGTGGCATCACACTGCACAAACACACATCTCTCAATACACAGTGTCTGGAACATCATATCCTTCACGGCAACCAGTGTGCATCCCCTAGGTTGTGTGTTCATCAGGGGTGTGCTTGTGGGTGGTGGAGGGTTCTTAGGGGACTCCTGGGATGCCAGTGGGTCACTGAATGTATCACACATATATGCGTTGTGTAACCCTCTGGCATTCCAAACTCCAGGATGGCTAAACACATGGAAGATCCACATGTTGTTCTGACGGACGAACTGATTCAATTTCACTGTTGAACTAACATAATGAGTTCCTTGTTAGTTCCACTGTGATTAGGAAGTGCATATCATGACTCTGCAAGATTCCAAACAACGGACATGTGAGATTTCAGATGATATCCATATTTTGTTCCAACTTAAGGGACGTTGTGCGGGTCCTCAACACCTTGTTCTTCATGGTGTGGATGATCTGTGATACAGCAACATTGTGTCCAGGCAAACATTGGAAGGCTCATTGGGAACTGGTCATATCTCTCCTTTTTTCCATTGTCTGGGAACAAATCTGCCCTCATCAAGTCCCACATATGACTCATGTCAGTGACATGATGCCATACGACTTTAACATACATAGTTACATAGTAGTTTAGGTTGAAAAAAGACTTGCATCTATCAAGTTCAACCCTTTTCCTATTCTTCTTTACGGCTGTTGATCCAAAAGAACATACAGTAGTACTAGGAAGCATCAGGCGGAGCACTATATGGAAATAGAGTCAGCGTTTCATCAGTGTAATTTGGACATCCCTCTGTTCCATGATGGGTTATGCCATGAATGCCTGTAGGAAGGAATGACAGGAGTTGAAACTGCATTGCATAACTCTCTGATTATCAAAGTTTTAACCATCAGTATCCTATGAACCTACTGACGTCCAGAGGGGTACAACCCTTAGCCTCGCAATAGGTTGTACACAACTCTGGAGATTATTGGGTTAAGAGTGAGGGCATGCTAAACAGCAATAGGAATGTGTGAACGGGACATCATACCAATAACAAACCTTCATGAAGAAGAAGTGTCACCCAATTGCAGGATACCTGCAAGTGGGGGAGTAGGCCCGGATAAAGTTGTCAGCCACAAGGCTGGATCACAAACCCCAGAGGAGCTGGAAGTGAGCCCAGAATAGCTTAGCAATAAACAGCACCTACTCTCTTGCAGAGAAGAGTGCAGGCTAGGGAACGTGGGGTAGGGAGCGTGGATAAGGAACGTAGGCTAATATAGTATCATGACTCTCTTAAGGAAATAATACAGCTAAACACCAAGAAAGTAGTGGATATAAAAATACTTCTACTGATAGGAAAACAGACCTAATCAGAAATGTCCAGCGAGGTCACTGCAACAAAAGGCAAGGTTGGTCCAGAGGTGGACTGTTGGATGCAGGATACAGCCAGGGATCAAACAGCAGATGGCCTCAGGATGGCTGGAACCAAGAAAAGGTAACACTAGCACTGGTCAGCAACAGGAGATCTGGAACGATGACACAATCAGCAAGCATGAGTATGGTGAAGACTAGAAGAGGTCAGCACTTGAGATCATGAACAATGGAAACATGAGCATTACATAGAATGGTCAAGGCTAGCAGAGATTAGCACTGGAGATCAGGAACAATAGCAATATTAGAAGGCAATAGAGTGGTCAAGTCTAGCAGAGGTCAGCAATGGAGATCAGGAACAATGACAATATCAGCAGGCAATAGAGTGGTTAAGACAAGCAGAGTTCTGCACTGGAGATCAGGACCAATAGCAATATCAACAGGCAATAGAATGGTCAAGACTAACAGAGGTCAGCACTGGAGATCAGGAACAATGGCAATATCAGCAGGCAATAGAGTGGTCAAAACTAGCAGAGGTCAGCACTGGAGATAAGGAACAATAGCAATATCAGCAGGCAATAGAATGGTCAAGACTAGCAGAGGTCAGCACTGGAGATCAGGAACAATGGCAATAACAGCAGGCAACAGAATGGTCAAGACTAGCAGAGGTCAGCACTGGAGATCAGGAAAAATGGCAATAACAGCAGGCAAGAGAGTGGTCTGAAACAAGGCAAAATTAGCAGCAGGAAGAATCAACACAACTACATGTTCACAGATCACCATGATAGTGTGCCAGAGGAAGGAATATACCCATTGCGTACTACATCATACATGCATCCTAGCAAAGAAGAGACAGAACCCAGAAGAAAAGCCCCGTGCATGACAAGAAGACGGTAACTGGTGCCGGCCCATTGTCATTGTGCTGCATAGACACACAGGTCAGCATGCTGGGATTGTCAACCTCCTTCTCAATTTGTGCATTACCCATCACTTTTACCCAGGAAATCCATCACTATTACCTCTTTAACACTTTTTAGACCAGAGGGGTATCCAATGCATTGCATTTTAATGCACTGGATACCTTTCTTATGCTCCAAGGGTTATATGCGTGATATGCATATGTTCAACTCTAAACCTGGTTATTTGCTGTATGGAATATTTCCGGTAAATGAAGACATAGGCAAAGAGGTGTAGCAGTGTTTGCACAGGGATGGCTGATATCCGTGAAGTGGCAATGTCATCATGGCCGAACGGAATTCTAGATGTCAGTTGAATTCACAGCTTCCATTAGAACCAAACATGGCATGTCAGCTGCATGTGTCATTACAGTACCAGCTATGTCATTGTAATGCTGAAGCAGCCATTTTCAAGACTGGAGATTTAGGTGGATCTTAGTCATCCTGTGGCGTGAAACATATCATTTTGTATTGTGTAAGTGTGTTTGCATACATTCACCATGCCTAATCATTGTCATACATGCATTTTGTTTGATTTATATATTACACTCACAAGTAAAGAAGTACCTGATGAGCCTGTCTCATGTCTCCGCCCCTCTCAGGGTCTCCTCATCATCAGGCTGGGTAAGCGGCACAATGGGTTGTAGATCCAGATTCTCCACTACACGTGTGTCCACTGCGATATTGTGGAGTATGGCACACACTAGGATATCGCAGACTTTGCCAAGTGCATATTACAGAGCTTCCCCTGAGTTATCCAGGTAGCGGAATCTTGTTTTGAGGAGGCCAAAGATGTGTTCAGTAGCATTCCTGCACTACACATGCAGGAGCCAAACACTTGAGCTGTATGAGAGATGGATGCCATGGGTATAATGTGGCACTGAGGACTAATTCAATGTAAAAAGCAACTTCAAATACATATCTAGTTGTTGATGTGCATTTGTGATACCCTCTTGTATAAATATAATTTAAAAGGTTATTTGAGAAGTGCCTCACTGTACAAATTGCACCCTAGTGTATATTTAATTTCAACCTTTTGTAAACTTTTTTTTTTAGATTAAATTTGAAGGCCTTTTGTTGAAGCACAGATGATTTATGATGAAGATCCTTCTCCAGGGAGATAATGAATGGATCCTTCACTGTCAAGGTGGCAAACCAAACACCTCCTGGCCATTAAGCTATCACAATTACTGACACTTTCTTCTGATTGATCTTCCTCGGGACTACAGCTATATGCCTTAGTGCCCTATTCACAGTGCTGTCTAGTTCTTCTGAGGTTTCCTTGTCCGCATATGATTGTGTGACTTTTACAGTTTTATGTGCCTTTTCTAGCATGCAATTACATCAGTTCTGGCACACATTAACAAAATTATTTGCTCAGCCTATTTATACTGCCATGTCAGCCCCCAGGCTTTGTCTGTGCAAGGAGTTTACTCTGCTTGGTTGCAAACTCTCCTTTGGTTATCCAGTGTACCTTTTCCTCCCTAGTTTACCCACTTTTGAACCTCATTCACCAGCCTTAACTTTTGGCTTGTTTAATGTCCAAGACCTTTTTGGCTTGCTCCTGACTGTGTATTCTGTTATGACCGGTACGTGCGTCCTTCCTGATCTGATTTTGACTCCACTGGAACCAGATAGTCAACCTTATGATTGACATCTTTACTTCCCGGCTTCAGGACATAGCAAGGATTCACTTATGGTCAACAATGCTCTCTGGCATCACTCCCCAGCAGCACATGTGAGCCACCTATCATGGGGCTGAAGGATGCAGAACCCCAGAGGTGGGTAAGTAGCTACCCCAGATATGACTTGAACTGTGAAACAGAGGAGAAGTAATGACAACCTCTGGTACTTTACCTCTAGAAGATGGATCTGACACTTGATAGCGATGCTTGTGTGAGTTGGTGACCACTTACTGCAGTTTTTCTATGGCTTATACCATGGGTAAAGGTGCTAAGGTGATCACAGAATGGTAAGTACTGGAACCGTACTGTAAAACTGGGTTGACAGTCACTGTGGAATCCTATAGATGCCATCAGATTTAGGACACAGGATCTTTAAGGTTGCAGTACCAGACATGGCCAAGGCAGACCATTTCCAGATTGATGGTGTTTCTGAGACATTTCAGCCTTCCAGGACCTGGTCAAAGAGACAAGAGTAGCATTGCCCTTTCAGGACCTTGCTGGAGAGGCTGAGTAGTATTACTGCCATTCTGAGACCTGGCTGGCTGGGGTGACAGAGTAGCATAGCCCTTTCTGGGACCTGGCTGGATAAGCTGAGTAGCATTGCCCTTTTGGGACCTGCTGGAAAAGTGGTGCAGCATTGTCCTTCTAAGACCTGGCTGGAGAAGTATTGCCCTTATTCAGAACTGGCTTTAAAGACTGGGAAGTGTTGCCATTCCAGGACATGGCTGGAGAGGCTGGGAAGTATTTCCTTTCTGGGACATGGCTGCTGGATACAAAGATTGCTTAGTAGCATAAACTAGGAAAACAAGTGGAGACTCTTAAGGAAAGCGGAGTAACATAAAATAGGTATAATTAAACCAGGCGAGAAACCAAGGTAAAAAGCAAAAGTGTGGGGGGAGAGAGATTAGAGGGACAGGAGAAAAGCACATCAGGAATATAATCCAAATCAGTAGGCAAATGAGTAGTCTGTTAAGTACACATCACAGCTGCAAGCAAAAAAGAGACGGTCGCACACAGGAACCAGGTAGAAGGCACTTTGAAAGCGTGTCTGAGAGTGCCATTGACCAGTCATAAAAAGGTAAAAGGGAAGAAGAAAAGCTAGAATGAGATCAACTGGAATTGGAGCTGACATCAGCAGAAAAGCCACAATCAGATCAACTGGAAATTGATCTGACACCATCTTAGTGGGCACTCCTTCCTATTTTCTTCCATCTTTGAACTTTGAAACTGAGGTCCATCCCTCATTCTAGTAATGTAATCATTACACTCACTGATGAAATATGTATGTATGCCAGCTGGAAATATGTATGTATGCCAGCTGGATTTACCACGTCTGTAGAAGAGTATCTATTTCTTCTGGATGGTCCAGAGTAAACTTAAAGGAGAATTTCAGGAGCTTCTTATTCTCTCAGTTGGCAGAAAATATATAGAAGTCTTCCCTATAGCCTTCCTGAAGTGAATCCTCAGGACTAAAAGCAGGCACTTTCTATAGACTTGAGTAAAGGTAGATGGTCCTGCAACACATAGTTCCTTTGCTTTTAACTCTTTGTATGCCAGAGAGGCATCGCTTCACAATTTGTTGGATAAACCTCTGGCTCTCAAAGGATTTATGATTTCAGGGTTTTCTTTGCAGTGCTTTTAAACAGCGAGACCATGGATACCATATTTTGAGGAACACTAGGTTGCGAATTTTACGTTTGAGTAAAATCTTGTCTGTAGTTAGGGCAAAGTAGCATATTGTAGCAGTCGAATGGTACTGATTTGCATGCAAAGCATTTAAGGCTAATTCCTGTCCCCTTACTAAAAATCTGCCATGCTTGATGGTCCCATACATCTAAAAATACAAATAAGAACATGTTCCCATAGATGTATGGGACCATCAAGCATGGCAGGCTTTTAGTAAGGGGACAAGAATTAGCCGTAAATGCCTTGTATGCAAATCAGTCCTTTCAGTTTTTTCCCATAATACAGAAATATTAAAAAGTCCTATGATGGCAGGCATGCCATTTTTTTCTACTGCTGAAACTATAGAGCAAATTATTTATAGCTCCTTCAGAGGACTCTGTATTAACTACCAGTGCAAGCAGGGGAGACTGCTGCAAAGCTATGCTCCATATAATTTGAAGATGTACTCAGCATCTGGAAAGATGCTGTAGGGGAGCCCAGCCCTCCAGAATATGGCCACCAAATCACTTTCCTTTTGTAGAACACACAATCAAGGAGTCACATCCACCTCTACATTTAACTGTACAACAGTGCCAAATCTAAATTGTGCAAGACAAAAGCTACAGCTTTCAAGTGCTACAGAACAATGTAGAATCTAAGGAGGCCCAAGGAGGAAACTAGGATGGCTCAAGCGGACAGACCCATCTTCATACATGCCACTGAGAGGACTTGCATAGTTGATGCCTACCTGGGACCTGTATAAGCTAAAAAAATAAAAGCACTGAAAAATACTCCTGACGTCCTGACCTGGGTAGGAGAGGAAAACACTGGACATGGTTGGGATGGGAGGTCATTTTTAACTGTTTCCCGTTTTGCTTATGGAGGCTAGGCTCTCTCAGAGTGTGCTACCAGGAGACTCTGAATGGAAGAATTGAATGTCTCTTTAGCAAACAGCAATACTGAAAATTATGATGGAAGGCCTCAGAAGGCTGTGTTGGAAGATATACTGTAGATATGTTCAAGAAGTTATTGAATACCTTTTTAGCAAAGAACAATATTGTGAATCATGACAGTTGGTTTCCATGTAAATAAGATGATGAACCAATGAAAAATCATATCTTTTTTATGATGAACCAATGAAAAATCATATCTTTTTGATGAGGAACGGATCTGGGTAAAAAAAATCTGGTAAAGAATGAATCTGATAGATTCTTGTCTTTTTTTATTCAACCTCTTCATTAAGTAACTATATGTGACATATCTCACTCTGCGTGTAATTTAATTGGTCCATCTATATGATGCTAAAGAAGACCAATTTTGTAGCCATCCAACTACACTAAAGGCACAAATAAAAATCCCCATTTATTTAAATGGAGCTTTAACCCTATTTTGCATTGGAAACATGTCTAGAATTTACTGGGTTAACGGCCCCATATAACCCTTTGAATAATAGGGGGTTTGCGCACCCCTCTGGCACTGAAACAGTTAAATCAATGGCCACTTTTAAATGTTCACTTGGAGTGCAGTTGGTTTGCCCCAGAATGGCTCATCTTCATCCCCTTGAATATATCCCATTATTTGTTTTATCACTCAGCATGCAATGATATCACTCTGTTATATCAACTGGTATATCATGTCACACTACATATTATTTTCCTCTTTTTTTCTTACCTGCCTGCATTTCTGTCTCTTGGTGTTATATCAATCTGTATGCTATTATACAATTCTGCATATGATTTTCTCTGGTAATTTTGCATGTTAAAATAACTCTGTTCATAATATATTTTTCTCTAAGGGTCCATATGAAAACTGGAGCAATTCTGGACAAAAACAACTGCACCATGGGAGATAAATAAAATCCCCCATTTTAGCATTGATTTAATTGGAACTATTAACCTTTTCAGTGCTACAGAGGTCTCCAGCGACAATGAAAGGTTGTGGAAGACATGGGGGGTTTACGAACTAAGGTGTGATAAAGAGGTAAAGTGGAGATGACTCCTCCAGTGATATAACTTCACCAGTTCCTATGTTATTCGATAGAGCCTATGCACTACGATTTCTCCAACTTCTTCTTAATGCATACCCTCTATAGAAAAACATAGGAACTGGAAAAAATCTATCACTGAAGAAGTCATCACAGCTCTATCACCTCTTTATCATGTCTTCGTCCCATTGGCTCCATAGACTAACATATGAATTGGAGAAGTGATATCACTGGAGAAGTTATCTCCACTTATACCATCCTATCACACCTTAGTGCATCTCTCCAATTGAGTTGTAACCCCCCCAGTTAGCACAGCATCCCAGTGTTCCCCTGTAGTGATGCAATTGATTGCTAGCACACCCCATCACTGAGCCACTCTACTGTACCTCCAATGGGAATTTTATATTTACAGTGGCATGTAATCTGCTTTGTGACCTATGTACTGATCCAAACTGTAGGCTTTTGAGATTCTATTTAGATAACTATCCACTTCATGAGGGGGACTGATCTACACAAGTTGGACTGTCTGGCTAAACGCTGGGAAACCTAAAGCCCTCCAGCTGTCGAGAAATACAATTCCCATCAAGAAAATGTAAAGGTGAGTGAAGCTAAGTATCCCCTGAATACGTTAGAGATTAATTTAAAGGAACACAACTCACATAAACTTTTTCACACTGGCCATATGGAATCTATCTGGGGGTTGGGCTGAGGCGCTATAACCCAGTAAAGAACTCAGCCGTTACACCACCACTCTCTGTTGGCTTGAAGGTTGCAATATAAGGATCCTGCCTCTTCATTTGAAGAGAAAAAAACAATAAACAAAAAAAAAACAAACAAACCCAACACATCTTTTGTCAATTCCAGTTACCATGAATTATAGCTGGTGTATTTTCTGCAAAGAGATGGTCCAACTGCTATTATTATCCACATGCTCCCTAATTGCTAGTTAAGCCACTAACCCTGTGAGTGCCAGAGGGGTACGCAATGCCCTATAGAGCTTTCCCTCATCCTGGTTTCTAGTGGCTGCCTCTCAGTTGCCCTGTAGTGCTCCCTTATAACAGTCCTTAGTGTCTGCCTCTCTTCTGCCCTATTGTGCTTATTCTTTATTGCGGCTCCTAGTGTTCTGACTCTCCTTGCCCCAATTTTTTCTCTAGTGTATTTATTTCCTCTCAGCCAGTCCTGACCCTTAGCTCTGATTTTGACCATTCTCTCGGATATCCCCTTTTGGCTAGTCGTTTTTTCTGATTTTTTCTGCTACCTTTTGGTTCCTTCTTATCCATATTAATTCAACTTTTTGCTAACCTCTGTGCTGCTACTTTTGCACAGAGTTAGTTAGTGGGCAGGACCACAACCAAAGAGAGACAATCAGGAGTCACCCCTAGTAGTGATGCCACAAGACAACAGTGGGGTAAGACCGCAACAAGAAGGACAAAAAATGAAGGCCAGGCCCAGGTAGGTAGCAAAAGAAAAAGCAAAACGAATAGCGGCAGGCCATCAGGGCAAGGCAAGAGGAGAACCACTAAAACACTAAGCCCCAGTTGCTAGGGTCCAAAATGGCAGCCGCAAGGTAGGAAGCAGTGTAGCTGCAGGATGACAGGCGGCAAGGCAGCAAAACAAAGAGACAGTGGGCAGACCCGCTACCAGCGGGGGAAACAGCAAAGGAAGGTCAGACAGTCCAAGTGGGCAGGCATAGGGAACAGGACAAAATAAAGACAAAAATCGGAGTCAGGAGAAAGCCAGGAACAAAAGCAACAGCAGCTCAGGAAAATAATCAAGCAAAGAGTGCAGGAATCCAGGGTAGATAAGGCAGAGGTAGCCAATAGCAGAGTAGAGGAGTGACAGTGCACCTCTACAAAAGAGAGCCCACCGGGCGACCAGGTTTAGTAGGATAATCAGTGTGGAAATGTATAATGTGGGAAGAAGCATGAACGTCAGCCGCAGGAACCCAAGGGTAGTCTTCTGGACCGTAACCCTTCCAGTCAATAAGATACTGGAGACGTCTTCTCACAAACCTAGAGTCCAGTATCTGACGGACCTCGTACTCCGGTTCACCCTCAACAATTACGAGAGGAGGAGGAGGTGCTGAGTCAGAAAATCGATTATGAATAGCAGGCTTGAGCAAAGAGGTGTTAAACGCATTATGAATATGCAGGGAGGGAGGCAGCATCAGAGAAAAGGTAACAGGGGAGAGATGGCAAGTGATCTTGTAGGGACAAATAAATAGTGGACCTAATTTAGATGATGGCAAACGTAAACGTAGGTTCCGAGTGGCCAGCCAAACTGAGTTACCTATCTAGTAGTCCGAAGCAGGGGAATGACTCTTGATGTGCGACAGCATGAGACAATCGGTTCCGTATGGAAGACCACAGAGCGACCAAATCATCCACCTTATTATCAGCGGCAAGAACCTCTTAAGAGGTAGTGAAAGGGAGCAATTTGGGATTGTACCCAAGAGCAGCAAAAAAGGGGTAGCAATGAAGTGAGTCATGGTATCGGTTATTAAAAGAGAATTCCGCTAGAGGAAGGACATCAACCTATGAATGTTGGTTGTGTTCCATAAATTGACGGAGGAACAATTCCGAAGACTGGATAGTGCACTTAGTTTGCCTGTTAGATTGGGGATGATAGGCCGAGGAAACATGTAAGGTAATCTGAAGGTGGGAACAAAAGGCTTTCCAAAAATGGGAAACAAACTGAGAACCGCTATCAGATACAATATGCATTGGGCAACCATGTAACCGAAAAATGTGAGACACAAAAACGTCAGCCAGGGCAGATGCAGAAGGTAGACCGGAGAGGGGAATAAAATGTGACTGTTTAGAAAACCTGTCAACAATTAGAAGGATGGTATTAAAGCCTTTAGAAGAAGGAAGCTCCGCAATAAAATCCATAGACAGGTGAGTCCAAGGAGAAGATGGAATGGGCAACGGACACAGAAAACCAGCAGGATGATGGAGTGTAGGTTTGTGCTTGGCGCAAGAAGCACAGGCACCAACAAAATCACCAACATTCTGTTGAATGGAAGACCACCAGAATTGGCGCGAGAGTAAATCCAGTGTCTTGCATATACCGGGATGACCAGTCACCGGAGAAGAATGGATCCATTGAAGGAGTGCAAGATGAAACTGTGGGGGAACAAACAGAGCACTGGTAGGCTGAGCTCTGGAAGGGTTGTCCTGAGCCTTGCGAATCTCTTCCATGATGGTAGATGATAAAGGAGCCACAATCTTGCTCATGTCAATGATGAATTCAGGAGGTAGGTCAGGGCTGGGTCCGAACTGACGGGAGAGAGCATCTGCCTTAAATTTTTGGAACTAGGCCGATAGAATATGATAAAATTAAATCTAGTGAAAAACAAAGCTTAGCGAACCTGTCTAGGATTAAGGCGTCGGGCAGATACCACAAACTGAAGGTTCTTGTGATCAGTATAAATAAGATCCGGAGTGGGAGAGCCTTGCAGTAGATGTCGCCAATCTTCAAGCTCCAGTTTTATGGCCAGGAGTTCTCTGTTGCCTATGTCATAGTTCCTTTCGGCACTCATGAACTTTTTAGAAGAAAAGAGCAGGGATGCAACTTGTTAGAAAATGGATCTCTTTGGGAGACGATGGCACCAGCACCTTGTTCGGAAGCATCAACCTCTAGCATGAACTGATGTGAAGGGTCTGGAAAATGAAGTATAGGAGCAGTAGTAAAAGCCGTCTTGAGCTTGTTAAAGGCAGCCAACTCTAGAGGAGGCCAAGCACTGGGGTTGGCACCTTTCCTAGTTAATACCGTGATTGGGGCAATGATCGAGGAAAAATTATGAATAAAACGTCTGTAATAATTAGAGAACCCTATAAAGCGATGAATGGCTTTGACATCAGTGGGTTGTATCCAACTGGTGATAGCGGATACCTTGACAGGGTCCATGATCAATCTGGATGAGGAGATGAGGTATCCAAGAAATGAAACGAAGATTGATCAAACATGCATTTTTCGAGTTTGACGAATAAAAAATTTTCTCGAAGTCTCTGAAGAACTGCCTTAACGTGATCCTGGTGATTGGACACATCGGAGGAATATATCAGGATATCATCTAGGTAAACTAGAAAGTTGGTTAACAGCATATCCCTGAAAATGTCATTAACGATTCCCTGGAAGATGGCAGGAGCATTACATAGGCTGAAGGGCATCACGAGATACTCTTAATGCCTGTAGTGAGTGTTGAACACCGTCTTCCATTTGTCACCAGGGTGTATGCACACTATGTTATAGGCGCCACAAAGGTCTAACTTGGTGAAGATCATGGCTCCACGGAGCTGCTCCAGCAGTTCAGAAATTAACAGCAAAGGATAGTGGTTCTTGATGGTAATGAAGTTAAGTCCTCGATAATCCACACAAGGGCGGACAGAACCATCTTTCTAGACAAAAAAAAACCCTGCTGGAGGAAGGTCGTATGAAACCTTTATCAAGAGTCTCCTTGATGTATGTAGCCAAAACCTGAATCTCAGGTCCGGATAGAAGGTAGGTCTTGCCCTTAGGAGGAATCGTCCCCAGAAGGAGTTCGATAAGGCATTCACCGGGACGGTTGGGAGGAAGTGAGTCCGCAAGGTGTTTGGAAAAGACATCAGTAAACTCGAGATATGCCCTAGGAATACAGGGATTGTTAACAGGCCGGATGGTAGCAACCACAGGAGACACATGCTGGAGGCACAAAGAGAGGCATTCTTTGCTCCAGGAGGCAATCTGGTGAGTGGTCCAGTCAATGCAAGGATTATGAATCCTGATCCAGGGTAGTCCAAGATTGATGGGGACCTTGGGAGAAGAAATAACATCAAATGTAATAGTCTCCTTATGAAGGATTCCTGTCTGCATCTGAATCTGTTCAGTTTCGAATAACACAAGACCATTACCAAGTGGTTTACCATTCATGGTGGAAACAAGAAGTGGGACCGGCTTACGGTGAAGAGGAATGCCCACCTCAAAAGCCCAGGTGGTATCAATAAACAAGCCTGCTGCCCCAAAGTCAACGAAGGCTTCAACAGAAACAGTAGAGGAAGCCCAAGTCAAGGTAATGGGTACCAGATCTCTCAAAGAAGAAGGAAAGTGACAAGAAGCAACGCTTAAATGTTCTTCTACATTAGCCTTTAAGCTTTGGCGTTTCCAGGACGAACCAGGCACTATTGCAATAGGTGACCCTTCTGGCCACAGTATAGGCATAGGCCCATAGATCTTCTTCTGCTTCGCTCAGCATCAGACAGCTTATTGATGTTGCCAATCTCCATAGGTTCATCCAGGCCAGGGGAAGCTGAGGGTGGGAGGGTGGTATTAGAAAACCCCCTAAATCGACGAAGGCGATCTCTCTCCTGTTGTCGCTCTTGGATACGCATATCCAGTTCAAGGCATAATGATATAAACTCCTCTAAGTCTTCAGGAACCACTCTACAAGTGATGACATTTTCAGTCGGTCAATGAGGCCCCTCCGAAATGAAGCTTTCATGGCGTCCAGATTCCGAGTAGTTTCGTAAGCAAGATTACGAAATTCTACAGCATATTGGCTGAGAGGGTGATTTCCCTGTTTGATTTCCAATAGGGCAGCTTCAGAGGAAATCTTATGACCAGAAGCATCAAAAACAAGATAAAACATCTTTATAAATGCCTTGGAGTCCTCCAGTAGCTGGGAGTTCTATTCAACTAGGGGTGATGCCAAGGCTAAGGCCTCTTCTTTTAGTCGAGAGATGATAAATTCTACTTTGGTGGTGTGAGTACTAAATGACTGGGGATTAGTCTTGAATTGAAGAGCATATTGATTCACATCCCCTACAGTTGGATGGCTTACCAGAAAATTTTTCAAGAAGGGATATCTTAGGCGGTGCAGGGAGAGCTGAGATCTCTGACGCTGTGGCAGAAGCCGTAGAACCGGTGGGAGCACTGGGTACAGGAGGCTAAGCATAAATGGTTGAGCTTCTTAACATGTCTAAGATGGCATCTAATTTTCGGTCCACAATGTGTAGATGGGCTTCATGTGCAGATAAAATCTGCTCTTGATGGGCCTGTACCGCAACCAATTGTGCCAGTTCTGCGGGGTCCATCTTGGCTTAATTATTATGTCACAATCTGGTAACAGGAAATAAATAACTTCAAGTACCAGCGTAAATTGTCTGATACAGTAGCTAGAGATCATCACTAGTGATTATGGCTAGGTATCGGTGTCAGTTACAGGTTCTCCCGTGCTGCGGCCAAAGCAGAGATAGGCAAGAAAAATGGTATGGCCAGAAGAAAAAGGCAAAAATATAACACAGTCAGCGTAGACACCCTGGTAGGATAAAGATATGCTTAGACCCAACGGAAGACTCCCATGGTTGGTGGAGTCCGTAGATGGAAAGGCGGCAGTGATGCCAGAACACTGCGAAAATATGGGACAAGGAAAATCACCAACAGTAAACCACAGCTTCCAAGGGAGAAGAGCATGACCGCAACAGGAGGGAAATACTCAGAAGGAAGGAACCAGAAAGACCCTAAACACCCAAGAGTGAAACAGTGGAACAGGACCATTGCTACTGGGAGACAGGAGACTAGTGGGAACCTATCCGTCTGAATAAGGCACCCAGGAGAGGTAACAGGGAGTAGGGCAGGACCACAACCAAAGACAGATAATCAGAAGTCACCCCTAGTAGTGATGCCACGGGACAACAGTGGGGTAAGACCGCAACAAGAAGGACCAAAAATGAAGGCCAGACCCAGGTAGGTAGCAAAAGAAAAAACAAAACGAATATTGGCAGGCCGTCAGGGCAAAGCAAGAGGAGAACCACTAAAACACTAACCCCAAGCTACTAGGGACCAAAACTGCAAGGTAGGAAGTAGCACAGCGGCAGTATGACAGGCAGCAAGGCCGCAAAAGAAAAGGGGAGGCAAAGCCGCGGAGGATAGAGCGGGCAGACTTCTAACAGGGGACTGAAGGCTGGCCGCCAAAAACTAAATAAGCGGCAGAGCTGCGAGGCAGGGGAGAGAGCGGCGGGGGAACAGGGAATGGAAGCGGCAAGCCGCTGAAAGATAAACAAGAGGCAGGGCCTCTGGGGCAAAAATAAAGGAGTGGCGAAGCCACGGGCAAGGGAACTGGCCAGGCCGCAGAGAGGTGAACAAGGGCAGAACCGCAGGAGAAAAAATAAATGCGGCTAGGCCGCAGCCAAAAGATAAGCGTAAGCTCCACTGGCAGGGAAGGAGCAGCGAGGCACTGAGGACACGGGCAAACCTGCTACCAGCAGGGGCAAACAGAAAAGGAAGGTCAGACAGTCCAAGTCGGCAGGCACAGGCAACGGCACAAAACAAAAGGAAAAAATCTGAGTCAGGAGAAAGCCAGGAACAACAGCAACAGCAGCTCAGGAAAATAATCGAGCAAAGAGTACAGGAAACCAGGGTAGATAAGGCAGAGGTAGTCAATAGCAGAGCAGAGACGTGACACCTATTCAGAGAAAAGCTAAGGCAGTTACTTTATTGAGATTAGTACCATACTCTTTTGTTCAAAATGATTATTACCTTATTCCACTGAAACACAGCACTATCACTTCTCAGACATCTATTAAAGGGGATCTATCACCCCTATACATGTTTATCTAAAAAGTTAGTTTATTTGGCGACTAGATGGATACTGTTTTCATTTTTTTTTTTAAATTGTTATTTTGCCAAAATGAAGCGTGTAAAGATTACCCTGCACCTAACTTCCGAACAGACTACTGTTATCTGCTCTGTACTGCAGTCCAACAGAATATACAGAAGTATAATATGAAATGTTCAGTATATATCCACTTGTAGTGAAAAAACCACATAAACACTGTCTGCACTTCCCCTGTATACAACACTAAAATTTACTCCAAGGGAACTCTGGTTCCATAGAACATGGTTTGAAAACCATTGAAACTGAAAATGATTATAGATGCTAGAAAAGTGTTGAACAACCTAAGACCCTCCACAGGTTGGACACTAGAATTCATGTAATACCCAGCAAGATACCATTTGCTTGTTCCTGTTATAGTATGAAACACAATGTATTTAAAGGGATAGTAATGTTTCATTATAACATTGCAAACCAGGCACACTTTGTAGACCATTCCAATTAGGTATTTATTTCTAGATAGCACTATTTTGGGTCTGCTGAAGAGCCACCGGCCGGACAAACTACCATAATCTGCTGCTGTCAGCTAGGGAGCTGACTTCTGTGAAACGGCTGGGAGAAGGGAACTTTAGCAGGTTATATCTTTCAAACCATAAAGGTTTGAGAGATCGGACTTACAGCAATTGATTTCTTTTTTTAATATCTTCAATATTAACCCCTTAAGGACCAGCGGTCCTGGGGCGTGCCGTCCCTTAAGGACCACATAGGAAACTTTGATGTGCTGTCCCACGTGACTGATCACATGGGGCGGCACGTCAAACGGGGCACTGGGCACAGTGCCCGGTATTACTCACCGCGTGAGTAAAAGTACGAGACGTGCCAGGACCGTCACTGGTCCTTAAGTGCCGGACCAGCATGACGGTCCTGCCACGTCAATGGTCCTTAAGGGGTTAAACAATGTTAAAATAAAACATTACTATCCCTTTAAGTATATATAGCCTTAGTGTTAGTGTTCCCTTATATAGACTGCTAGTAACAGTGCAATCTGGTGTTCAGATGGCATTTTTAATGCATTCTGAGTTTGCAAGCCTTAGGCTAATCTCCACAGAAAGTGATAGAAACAGCTGAACCTCAACATCCTTGTGATAGTTTGCCTCCTCATAATAGTCTGGCCTGTAATAACCTTTTAATTTAACATCTCTCAGCAATGGGGATACCCTTGTTTTAGTCAGCACGAAATGCCTACAATATATACAGGTTTCATCATGGAACATTATTTCTCCTTTAAACATACCAGGACTGTTTTTTTTCAAAAATAACATACTTATACTTTATAACATAGTTATTTTTTTTTTTAAAAGAGAATCACTGTACCAAAAAATCTCAGGTATAATACGCACGTGTATATTATACCCAAGGATTTAGGGGAAAACAAGAGAGCCTATGTTCGCACCCTTGTTTTCCCACTTACTCAAAAAAAATGATGGCTGCCAGATACCTTCTCTCCCTCCCCCCAGCGCAATCAGCTCTCATAAGTTTATCCTTACTTCCACTGAAGTCTGATTCCACATTTTCCCTGCGGGCAGCATGCTTGCATTTGCAGCCCGCTCCCTTCAATACCCTGTCAGGACCTTCCTCTGTCAGCCAATGGTAATACCCTGTGAGGATCTCAAGGTACTTGCAGGGCAATAATGTAGACCCAATGCATGCCGCCCGCAGGGAAGATGTGGAATCAGACTTCAGTTGGCTTCAGTGGAAGTAAGGTTTATCTTCTGAGACTTCTGAGAGTGGATTGTGCTGGAGGGAAGGTATCTGGCAGCCCTCTTTTTTTTTTTTTTTTTAATTGCAGCAAAATAATAATTAAAAAAAATATATCTATCTATATATATATATATATATATATATATATATATATATATATATAGCTATAAAAATGTGTTGTGTATATTTCGAATATTATACCTGAACTTTTATGGTACCATGGATTCCAAAGGTACATGGATTCCACATTGCTCTAATCCAGTACGTTCTCCATCAATAGGGCAAAAAGCTACTTCATCTGATATATGTGATTCAGTTGGGTGATAGTATGTCAAAGTACCTTGTAGCGCCGCTGCTTCTGGCAATGCTCACTATGATGCACCGGCGTCATTTCCACGGGCGGTTGGACACATCAATGCCAGATGCGTCATCCGCAGGGGCAAGGCTTCAAGCATGCTGCAGGCCTCTGTTTCATGTGTGTTTGTTCCCTGTATTCTCCTCCTACTTCTTCCCTCTAAGCTGCTCCTCCTACCTACTTCCTGTGGAGGGGTTTAAAGGGCAGACTGAGTCCTGACTCAGTCACCCTTACGTTGTTGTTCTGAGCAGTTCATTTGCTAGTATTCCTGATTCCTGTGTATGATCCGGCTTGTCTGTCCATCCATTCTGGTGTTGACCTGTGGCTCTGTCTGACTATTCTCCTTGTGCATTCCGATTTGGCTCAGATATCCTTTCTGGTGCAAACCTGTGGCTCTGGCTGACTACCTGCTCCATGTATGACCTTGGCTTGTCTGACTACCCACTCTGGTGTTGACCTGGGGCTCTAACCACTGAGCATCCAGCATTCCATCGCTTCAGTGGATATCCTATCTGGTGCAAACCTGTGGCTCTGGCTGACTACCCGCTCCGTGTATGACTTTGGCTCGTCTGACTATCCTATCTGGTGCTTACTAGAAGGCTCTGTCTGTTAGCTCAGTTTGTTGATTTCGTTATTCAGACATCCTTCCTCATACTGACCTGGAGCACTAGAAGACTCCTAGCTACTGACTGCAGACTTGGGTCAGCAGCTTTCTTGGTTACATACAACTGAGACTCCGCTCCTAGACTGACTGCAGGCTGAGTCAGTATCTCTTGGGCATTACCTTACCATGAGACTCTAGTGGGCTGAGGCCTAGTCTCAGACAGTGTGGTGCAGAGATTGGGAGATTGCTATTCCTGACACAGTACTCTCCATTTCAATCACCTACTGTGTGTATATTTATATATTGCATTACTGTCATCATTCTCATAATAAAGGTTCTATTAACTATACTGTCTGACTCCTGGTTTTGCTTGCCAACCGTAACAGTGCGTAAGGCTCATGACAACAGACGGTGATAGTGATCCTCCTTTACAGAGAATATTTGACAGAATGCAGGATCGGATCAACATATTGATCAGTTGGCAAGTGCCTTGCAGACTCTGCTTGGCAGAACCGCTCACTTGGAATGCTATAATCTGCAGCAGGTGACCACCCCAGTTTCACCTACAGCTGCTACCGTCTCTGATGCAGGACTGGTCAGAGGATTAACTGGATCAGATCCACTCCCACAACGCTATAGTGAACCTGAGTTATGTCGCGGATTCCTTAATCAGTTGGGCATATACCTCAAGATGCTTCCTCATGCCTTCCCTACTGAGCGCAGTAGGGTTGGACTTATGATTTTTTTCCTGGCTGGCAAGGCGTTGGCTTGGGGGAATCCATTATGGGAGATGGAGAAACCCATAATATATAATTTTACTCAATTTGTGGCCTCATTTAGAAGCGTATTTGATGTGCCAGGTCGCAGGACCTTGGCTTCCAAACATCTGATGACTATCCACCAGGATAACCGCGCGGTGGCGGAATATGCAATCGAGTTTCAAACCCTAGCAGCCAAAGCAGGGTGAAACAATGAGGCCCTGATAGCTGCATTCTCCCAAGGGCTTTGCGATTACATGAAGGACAAGATTGCTGCTCGTGACCTACCTAATAGTCTGGATGAGTTGATATCCTTTGTCATCCTCATAGATACACGGGTCCGGAAGAGACCTTTGATAATGGAGAGTATGCGGAGGCATCCTACCAGCATGTCCTACAGCTTTTCTGGCCCACCCTGTCCTCCCTCACCTCCTCACAGTCCCCTGAAGCCTCTCAGGCTAAAGCTTGCTGGACATAGTCCTATCTTGGGCTAAAGAGTCTATTCCTGTTCCTGCCTTGATACACTCGGGAGCGGCAAGTTATTTTTTGGACGCCGCATTCGCTGAGCGTTTTGGGATTCCTTTAGTGCCTTGTGACTCTCCTTTGCGGTTGAAGCAATTGATGGCAGACCCCTGCTGCCAGCACACATTACCCATGAGATGGCCCCACTTATCCTAAATGTGGGAGCCCTGCGTAAGGAAACCCTGAAGTTTCAGGTGATAAACTCTCTGCACTATGCTATTGTGTTAGGGTTCCCATGGTTACAAGTGCATAACCCTAAAATTGACTGGAGCATGTGTGAGATATTGTCCTGGGGTACTCACTGTGAGGAGGCTTGTCTTTCACTTCCCATCAGACTTGCCTGCGCCGAGTCTCAAGGCCTACAAGAGGCTTATTCACAGTTTTCCGAGTTATTTAACAAAGTCCAGGCCACAGCTTTACCTCCCCATAGACCATATGATTGCACGATCGAGTTCTTGACTGGGACTACCCCTCTGCAGGGTCGTACGTATCCTCTGTCTGTGGAGGAAAATAAGGTCATGGAGGAGTATGTTGCTGATGCCTTGGAGAGAGGCATCATTCGGAAATCCTCATCCCCCAGGGTGCTAGGGTTTTTTTTGTGAAAAAGAAGGACAGAGAATTACACCCTTGTATCGATTTTTGGGGCTTAAAGAAATTGATGGTAAAAAATGCGTATCCCATACCATTGATTACCGAGCTGTTTGACCGCCTCAAAGGTTCTACTATATTTACCAAGCTCGATTTGAGGGCGGCTTACAATTTGGTCAGGATCAAACAAGAGCATGAATAGAAGACAGCGTTCAACACCCAGAGCGGGCATTATGAATATCTGGTCATGCCCTTTGGCATGTGCAATGCTCCCGCTGTCTTCCAAGAATTCATAAATGACATCCTTATCCATTCTCCAACTGTGGAGATCCACTATGCAGATGTATCCAGGGTCCTTTCACTCCTGAGAGAAAACAACTTGTTCTGCAACTTGGATAAGTGTGAGTTTCACAAGACCCAAGTTACCTTTCTTGAGTATGTTATTTCCGCATCTGGGTTCGCGATCGACCCCAAAAAACTGTCAGCTGTGGTTCAGTGGCCTCATCCGGAGGGACTAGAGGCGATTCAAAGATTTCTGGGCTTTGCAAACTATTACTGTAAATTTATAAAAAATTTCTCGACCATTGTAAAACCAATCACTGACATGACGCGGAAAGGAGCTAGTGTTAAAATGGTCTTCTGATGCACTTTCTGCCTTTGACAACCTCAAAGCAGCATTTACTGCAGCTCCGATCCTGGTACATCCCAATCCCGGCCTGCCCTTTACCCTGGAGGCTGATGCGTCAGAGATTGGAGTAGGTGCACTCCTTTCTCAACGGTCAGCTCCTGGAGAGGCTTTGCACCCTTGTGGCTATTTCTCGAAAAAGAAAGGTGGAAAGGGTTTATCAGATTGGTGACAGGGAGTTGCTGGCTATAATTTTGGCATTGAAAGAGTGGCGTCATCTGTTGGAGGGTACAAGTTCCCCTATTTTGACCATAAGAATCTGACATACTTGCCTGAAGCCAAGCGGCTGTCCTCCCTATAGGCCAGATGGGCTACTATTCCTATCCAGGTTTAATTTCATGGTTTCCTACCTTCCAGGCTCGAAAAATCTTAAGGCTGATGCCCTGTCATGCCAATTTTGTAGTAGGTCCAAGGAGGAAGTTCCTCCCGCTCCGATCGTTTCTGCTGATCGCATTCTGGCCACAATTCGTATCTGTATTACCTCTCCTCTGGGAGAGGAGATACTGGCATTCCAAGCATCTGCCCCAGCAGAGACTCCTAGTGGGAGATGTTTTGTACCGGCTCAGTTCTGAATTAAAATCCTGGAGACATATCATGCTTCCAAAATCGCTGGCCATATTGGGAGCGGCCAGTTAATCTGGTCCTTGTCTAGATTGTTTTGGTGGCCGAGCCGCCGATCTGATTGCGCCGCCTTTACCGCAGCCTGCACCACGTCTGCTCAAAATAAGTCTCCTCGACATCTGCTGGTGGGCTTGCTTCAGCCTGTGGCCAGTGGGGAACGTCCCTGGTCTCACTTATCCATTGATTTTATGGTCGACCTTCCTAGGTCCATGGGCTTTACTGCAATACTTATGATTGTGGAAAAATTCTCAAAGATGGCTCACTTTGTGCCACTCAAGGGCTTGCCATCCGCGCAGGAATTGGCTGTGGTATTCGCAAAGGAGGTGTTCCGACTCCATGGTATCCCTGAGGTGATTGTGTCTGACAGAGGAAGCCAGTTTGTGTCCCGCTTCTGGAGGTGTTTCTGTGCGCAAATGGAAATTCAACTGGCATTCTCCTCCGCATACCATCCGCAATCCAATGGTGCAGCAGAAAGGTTGAACCAAGCCTTGGAGCAATTTCTCTGCTGCTATGTCTCTGACCACCATGACAATTGGGCAACCCTGTTGCCCTGGGCGGAGTTTGGCAGAAATTGTGCAGTGAACTCTTCCACTCAGAGTTCTCCTTTCTTGGTTAACTACGGGTTCCAACCCTCTGTTCTTCCTGAAACTTTCCGTGCACAAGCTATTCCAGCTCTGGATGAGCAATTGCAGGCACTCCATTCCTCATGGGTTCGGGTACAGCATACCCTACATGATTCAGTGTAGCGACAAAAAAGGAAGTCTAACCGTAGACGTCTGCCAGCACCGACTTTCCAGGTTGGCGATAGAGTGTGGTTGTCGTCCCGTAATTTGCACCTCCAGGTCCCATACAATAAACTGGCTCCTCGATTTGTTGGCCCCTTCAAGGTGTTGCGCAAGATCACCCGTGTGGCTTATGCGTTGGAACTGCCTGCCAATATGCATATACATAATGTCTTTCATGTTTCCCTGTTAAAGTCCTTGGTCTGAAACCAGTATACCTCCGCTCCTGTCTCTCCTGCTCCCGTGATAGTTGCAGATCACGAGGAATATGAGGTACAAAGTATTCTGGACTCCCGTATGGTTAGAGGGCACTTACAGTATTTTATCCATTGGAAGGTATATGGTCCGGAGGAGCTCTCCTGGATTCCTGCTGCTGATGTTCACGCTCCTCTCCTGGTGCGCGGATTCCATGCACGTTTCCCCTACAAACCTGGTCCGGTCCCTTGGAGGAGGGGTCTTTGAAGGGAGGGTACTGTCACAGTACCTTGTAGCACCGCCGCTTCTGGTGATGCTCAATATGATGCTCCGGTGTCATTTCCACGGGTGGTTGGACGCATCAACCCCAGATGCGTCATCTGCAGGCGCAAGGCTTCAAGCATGCTGCAGGCCTCTGTTTTATTTGTGTTTGTTCCCTGTAGTCTCCTCCTACCGACTTCCTCCCTCTAAGCTGCTCCTCCTACCTACTTCCTGTAGAGGGGTTTAAAGGGCAGACTGAGTCCTGACTCAGTCACCCTTACGCTGTTGTTCTGAGCAGTTCATTTGCTAGTATTCCTGATTCCTGTGTATGATCTGGCTTGTCTGTCCATCCATTCTGGTGCTGACATGTGGCTGTCTGACTATTCTCCTTGTGCGTTCCGATTTGCCTCAGATATCCTTTCTGGTGCAAACCTCTGACTCTGGCTGACTACCCGCTCCGTGTATGACCTTGGCTTGTCTGACTACCCACTCTGGTGTTGACCTGGGGCTCTATCCACTGCGCATCCAGCATTCCATCACTTCAGTAAATATCCTATCTGGTGCAAACCTATGGCTCTGGCTGACTACCCGCTCCGTGTATGACTCTGGCTCTTCTGACTATCCTATCTGGTGCTTACTAGAAGGCTCTGTCTGTTCACCCAGTTTGTTGGTTCCGTTATTCAGACATCCTTCCTAGTACTGACCTGGGGCTCTAGCAGACTCCTAGCTATTGACTGCAGGCTTGGGTCAGCAGCTTCCTTGGTTACGTACGATTGAGACTCTGCTCCTAGACTGATTGCAGGCTGAGTCAGTATCTCTTGGACGTTACTTTACCATGAAACGCCAGTGGGCTGAGGCCTAGTCTCGGACAGTGTGGTGCAGAGACTGGGAGCCTGCTATTCCTGATACAGTACTCGCCATTTCAATCACCCACTGTGTGTATATTTATATATATAACATTACTGTAATTATCCTCATAATAAAGGTTCTATCAAGTTGATTGCACTGTAACTTGTGTGAGTGGATAGAAAGATCTGGTTCTACACATGTGGGTCAGTGTCTCAGACAGTGTGGGTTTCCAGTATCTAATGCAGTCAGGTGGATGAAAAGAATCATTACATAAGAAGACTTTTTTTATAGGTTTTCAGGGTCAAACCTCCAAAGAATGAGTCTCTCTAAATCAGTAGGTTGTTGGTTCAAGTAACTACCATTCTTACTGGATATGTAGATTTGCCTCCGTGTCATGCAATCGGACGTTGTCCCTGACACCTTCCCAGTGCATGTGCTTCCCCTGTTGAACCAAGTGCGAGACTATCAGGGTTGCTCCCTTCCCATAAGGCACCTGTAGACATTGTATCTAAACTTGGATTGAAGCTGAGGGGTGTTAGTCTGCACAGGAAGAACATCAGTTAATAGCAACACTTGTTGTGCTGAAGTTTAGCCATGATTCTCCTAAGTTTACCTAGTGATAGAAAAAGTTTCTGGGGTAATGGTATGCGAAATGTTATAGCAAAGATAGGAACTTGCTCATGTATCCTCCAGGCTGCCCATTTCAGGACTGTCTATGGAAATGTCACTGTGGATATTCTGTGAGTCAAAACTGTAATTTCATAATATCTCCTGCATCAAAAGGAAGCATGTAAAAGAATTTCATAGTAGCAGATACAATGTGGGCTGCACTGGGTCCAGACTAGTTAAGAGAATGAAGGATAAGTCATGTAAGGGCAGTAACACCGTCCTAAGACACCTCTATGCCACAGATGGACATGCTTTCAACTCTGGGGAACCGTGTAAGGTTTTCAGGTGCATGTGTAAATCAACTATTCTGTAAATAGTACAACTATCAGGCAGAGAAGCATCCAGGAACCCTTCACTTCACACCACACCTGACTTGAACAGTTTTGAGCACAAGCTTTGGACACAGCATTGCACACCTTACTTCACACCACACCTGACCTAAACAGTTTCAGGTATAAGCTTCAGACACTGATGTACATTAAGCTATTTGGCTTAGGTCAGTAGCTTTTAGTTGTCATGCAGGGGTTACAGATATAGCTTTTAGTATTACTATGACAATGAAGGGCTGTCAAGCTGTGACATTGTAAATGGTGACATTTTAAAGGAGCCATCTTGACTTCCACATAGTTTTGAGTGTGCTGTTTTGATGCTTGCCATTTAGACTTTGAGATTACAATTGGATACCTCATTTCAGAGGGTCATATTGTAGTAGATCAACAATCTGCTGTAGTCTTTCTCCCCGCAGAAGATTTTCAGACATGGGTCCAACAAGCCCTCAACCTCAAACAGGCAATACAGTGAGGAAAAGAGGATAGATTGTGCACAAAAAAACACTAATATGGTCAAAGATGGCAATCATTTTAATGTACTCCTCTATATAAATGGAAATAATGAAAAAAAAAACTGAATAAAATGAAATATATAAAATCAATACATCAAAGTATTATAACGAGCCATCAATAAAAGTCTGTATGAAATATATATCAAAAATTATATAAGACTGAAAAATAATAATTAATCTGAAAGCTTGGTCCACTAGATTAATTCTAATAATAATGTTACAAAGACAGTACCTTGCAATCTTTTCAAAAGGCCTTCAATCAAACTGAGAAATTGGAAATAAGATAAAATTGATGATGGAGAAATGATAATATAATGGAGATACGAACAGGAAAGCAGGAAAGTACAATCCTTGGAAAGGAAATGAAATCAATGATGATAGTGGTAATGTCCCTTTGTATGCTGCTCAAAATCAAGAGCCTTTGTCACTTGGTAGAAGACATTCTGGTAAAGTATGTAAGTGCAAAAGTGCAAAAACAGATCAGGAAAAACCATCTAAGTGTAGTGCATTTATTATAGGGAAATTGAAAATTATGCACTCACATTCCCACAAACCCCACTTTGGGTTTGAAGCATCTCTGGGGTCTTTAACCCTAATTGTCAGAGAAGCTGTGCCCACCATCCAGGAGTGTCCTTGGGTCTCATATCCCCTGTGAGAATCACCCCCCAATATCAAAGTGGACGGTCTGCAAGCACAGTTTGTAGACCATTCCAGTGAAGGATTTCTGTTTCAATAACGCGATCTCGGCTCTGCTGAAGAGCCTCCGCTTGTCCAGGGACTGGATTCCCCTGCAGTCAGCTTGAGCGCTGACGTCAGGGAAAGGGGAAGGAGGGGGGAACTGTAGTCACGAATATCTCTCAAACCATAAAGGTTTGAGAGATGGGACTGGGCGCATTTAGTTTTGTTTTTTAATGCCCACACGATTAATGTCTCTGAAAAAGTGGCAATACTATCCCTTTAAAGCAGAACTATCACCAAAAATAAACATTTTCCATGGGTTTTAACCTTTAAAACAACATTAACGCTGTGTGTTGTTTTTTTTTTTTTACAAATCCCCTAGTAGCGGATTCATTGGGCAACATCGTCAACATTGGGCACTTACGCATTCTACGGGACACTGTACCATCTGAGGACTTCCCAGCTGCCCCAGGGAGCACGTTCATGCTCCCCTTCGTAGCTGTTTTTTGTGGGCTAACGTTACAGCAAACTCCGTTTACAATGTTATTGAGGTTGCAACCTCAGTAGAATTGTAAACGGAGTTTGCTGTAACGTTAGCCCACAAAAAATCAGCTATGAAGGGGAACGTGAACATGCTCCCTGTGGCAGCTGGAAAGTCCTCAGACGTCATGCTGGACATACAGGGTCCTGTAGAACACGGAAGTGTCCGATGTTGACGGGTAAATATCTCCATTGGAAATCACTGGTTTACAAGCACTATTTAGATTGCAAGCTCTGATGGCTCAGTTTCCCTATTGACTACAAATTCTGTAAGTTAGTGTGTATCTGTACTGTAAACTATGTTTTATCATCTAGTTCACAAGTTCTGATTTGTTAGATGCAAGCTCTGTAGTTAAGTCTCTATTGTAAACTCTGTGGCCTAGATTTAAATGTACCCACTAAAACAGCCGGTAGGGCAATACTGGCTACCGACCAACAAAAACAAATGTCTAAGTCAGTATTCAATAGTCCTACCAGCTGTAAGCACAACGGACGTTAGGCCACAGAAAAAAGACTTGTGGCCAAATGTCCATTTTGTGCTTTAAGTTCCCAAAACGACATTAAATAGTGGCAATAATGGGAACATCAAAGGAAAAAAAGCTAATGATTGGTGCCTAACACACTGTCAAGCACCAACCGATAGCTCACATACAGTCACCCTCCCAAACACTAACCCTACACTGCCCCTAACAGGAAAATACCACAATACTACCCATAAATCTAGCCTAACAACGGGATTTGTGTAACACTTACCTGTCATCCACTGTCCATCTTCTTCTTCTATCTTCCTTCTTCTTTTTTCCTGTAATCTTCTTCTTCTTCTATATTTTCCTCTCCATCTTCTTTCTTCTTCTGTTCTGTCTTCTCTTCACATACCTGTAAAATAAAGAGAGATATTAATAAATTTTACATACAAAGAACCTGCACATATGTGTATAGTTTAACCGCTTGAGTGCTAGATTGGTACGCAATGCATTGCAGAGTGCTGCGTACCTCGCTGGCACTCACAGGGTTAAACAATGCACAGATGTGCGAGTGAATATTGTACAAGATGCCAAAAGTTAAAAACATATATCCCCATTTTTTCTGCTCTTAAGTATTTTGTTATTTATAATCAAAAATTATTCTTGGGCGAAAACTCGATAATGAAAACTATGGCCCCTAGGAAGTTTGCCGCCTTTGCATACAGAGGAGAAAGCAAGAGTGAACAGAATCCCCCCTTTAGTACCTGACTGGCTGATGCCCATTCAAATGTGAGGGAATTTTGAACAGAGACTGCCTTTGTATATGGGTTATATATATATAGAAACCCAACGCACACTGCCAAGAACACCTGAATTGAAAAGTACTGCTAATCTGAGAAAGAAAGAGTAAAGGTGCTACAGTGGAACTGAAACTATATATAGAAAGTAAGAGAGAAAGGTAACCCTCAAGACAATATTTCTTATTGATGCGGTTAATTCAGAAAAAGGATATCAAAGATGTCAAAATAAAACTTAACTTTTAATAAACACAAAGAAAAATAATAAAAATTGATGGCTCATGAAACCGTCCATCTATAGGGGTCAATGATTGTGAGGAGAAACCATACAAATAGAGTGTACATAAACTGGTGTATAAAAAGGGGAAGAAGAAAGAAGATGGAGAGGAAGAAGAGAGAAGACAGACAGTAGCTGACCAGGGTGCTGAAGACTCAGCTGGACATCAGGATTAATGGTGTTTCTTTGTAGGGGCTGTTGCTTTGTAACTTAGTCGGATTAACCCCGTAAGTGCCAGTGGAGTAAGCACTCCCTACTGGCTCTCATAGGGTTAATTGTACTAACATTGGACATAGTTTGGGGGTGCTTTGGATGTATTGATATGGGGCTTTTTTTGACCATCCAATTGATGCATCGGCTGTTTAAAGTTGCGTTACGGGACTCTGTGCCCAAAGAAACTGGGTGATTTTCTCATGTTAAATGAGGTCCCTTAGCGCATCTTACCTCCTACAGTTTCTATTATATTTCCTTGGGCTCAAATGGCTGCTAACTTTAATGGCCCAGGTGCTTATTTTTCTCCTGACATTTCTTCATAGCACAGGTATTTGCATTGCTTACCATGCTTGAAAAACTGCCAACATTTTTTTGTTTGCCTAACGGGATATTTTAAATCTAGGCCTGTCAGTCTGTTCTATATACTGAATCCAAGATGTGTGAAATACTTACTATGAACAAACAAAAGCTTAAATGTATTGTTCTGTAGGTAATCCCCACTCATAATTGGCTTGGGATTCTGGGGTAAAATCTGAGTCCCCCTCCCTAAGTCTGAGTAACTTGCTGATAACCGGTCATGGAGCAATTTACTACCAGAAGATCTCAGAATGCCTATGTGAAATGGGGATAGAAAGAAAAAAATGCAATTAGGGTTTTCTGGAAAAAAAGAGGTATTATATATTTGTACAGGTGGGTGTCTTTTTATACCATAAAAATCTCCACTTTTCCAACCATGAAAGGGCGGGAAGGATGTCTCCTCTTCTTCCCACTAGTTCCCCCCAATTGTGAAAGCCAGACCCCTTTCTTTTGTTCCAGGGTCTGTTCTTCACAATCAAGGGGAAGAAAGCAGGAGGGCTCTCCATCTTACCCGGCACCATGTGTACTTATACAACTTCTGCTAGCTATCTCCTTTTAACTATGCGGAACTGAATGTTATCATTATAAACATCAGTACATCTCTGCTTGATAGTATATAGCTCTGCCTTAGAAATGGGCACTTGAGGCTCTCCAGCTGTTCTTGGATGGAGGTGGATGATGATGATTTTGTAGTCCATCAGCATCTGCAAAAGCCGAAACATTGGCCACCTCTGCTTTACATTGTGCTATATATCTTCGCATGCTATTATATGCCTCTGTTATTATATCTATCAGCATGTTATCATGTATCTCTGTATGATATATCCATCTGTGTGTCATTATATTCCTCTGCATGTTATATCCCTGTGTTATTATTTTTATCTGTATGATATATCACTTTTTATTATATCCCTCTATGTTTTATTATATATCACTATGAGATATATATCTCTTTATGTAATTGTATCCATAAGCAAGTTATTACACCCCTCTGTATGTTATTATGTACCTCTGCATACTATATTATAAATGCAAGTATACACCTGCGTATGTTGCTATATCCCTCTGCATATTGTTGTACCACTCAGTATTTAATATCTGTGCATTATGTATCACTCTCCATTCTGCATGCTGTATCACTGTATGTTATACTATAGCACTACATGTCATGGCACTGTATGTTACTTATACTATACCTTTCTGTGCAATTATATCATTGTATGTTATACTATACCTCAGCATGTTATGGCACTGTATGTTAATTATACTATACCTTTCTGTGCAATTATATCACTGTGTGATATACTATACCTCAGCATGTGTTGTCACTGTATGTTATACTTTACTTGTGCATGCTATTATAGCTCTTTATGTTATAGAGTACCCCTGCATGCTATTATATCATGTTAGGTCACTGTATACCTCTGCATGCTATTATATAATTGTATGTTATACTATACCTATCCATTTTATTATACCACCGTATGTTGTACTATACTTCAGAATGTTATGTCACTGTATGCTATAATTAACTTGAGCATGCTATTACAGCAATGTATGTTATACAGTACCCCTGAATTGTATTATACCATGTTATGTGACTGTATACTATACCTCTGCAGCATGCTATTATATCATTGTATGTTATACTATGCCACTGCATGTTATGGCACTGTATGTTATACTATACCTTTCTGTTCTGTTATATCACACCTCTGTATGCTATTATATCACTGGATGTTATACCACTGCATGCCATGTCACCGCCGTATACTATAACTATGCATTATTTTAGCTATTATATTGCTGGATGTTGTACTATACCTTTGCATGTTATTCGTGTTACTATATCTCTCTGCGTGTTTATACATCTGCAGGTGGGATTCAGTGTTTCTGCTATGGCCCTCTCACCCCTGCTTCCCTTTTTCTACCTCCCTCTGCTATCTTTTCTAAGCTCTTCTCCACTGTTCGCCTTTCTCCATAATTTTTCTCCCACTCAGTTCTCCCTCCTCTCTCATTTGCCTCAGCCTATAAATAAGCACACACACACGAATGACTCACTCACTGTCCCCCTGTGTCGCCCCCTTCCCTAGTTACTCACAGCCCCCCACACGCATTGTCAATATTCACCCAATCAATACCAGGGCCCCAGGTATCGTGTATGTCTCCAGGAGTGATCACCCGAACTTTACATAATATAATGTCTAGTACCAATGACAAGCTCACTCTGTGACTGCCAGAATTGTCAGTTTCACTATCAGAACCCCAGTACGAGATCAGTGCTAATGTATCATCAGCATCAGGGCTGCCAATATGATTGTTACTTGGGTTTCCAGCATCATTATCACACAGAGATCTAAGTCTCTTTCCTTCCTTTACTAATATGTAGGACCCCCCATGCCTCTCATTCCCGGTATCTGGATACACGAAAGGTAGCATCACGACCACCACCACCACCCCATTCGCAACCACCCTCCCCCAGTCTGCAGCCTAGAATGTCACGTGGTCCTGGTGGGCGGTGTTTCTTCTTCGGGCTTCATTCATAAATCCTCAGGCCGGTGACGGTGCCGCACCTCGGAGCGGGACCTGGAGGTGAGAACCGGCCGCCGGGAATAGAGCCACCAGTGAAAGGAGAAGGGGAGGAGCAGGGCCTGGAGCAAAGGTGTACAAGGCTAGAGGTGGGTACTACCTTGTATTACAAGATAAACATTACCTGGGCACTATGGTAATTGACAGTATCTTCTACGGACACTGTGTGTTATATGGCTACTGCCTGGGCATGAAATGGGCGCTGGCTTAGTATGATGCTGTTATTATGGGTACCTTATGGATGATGCCCGACAATGATATATGTATTGACTCTTTATTACGTGGACATTAACTGCCATGGATACTATACGGGTACAGCCTATGTATTAATTGGGCACTATGTGGGCACTTCCGCAAATATTGGGCATTACCAGGATATTATTCGGAAACAACATGGATGCTGTTAGGCACTGCCAGGGAAGTACTATATGGAAAGTGTATGCAAATTATATGGGCATTGCCTAGAAACTGTGGTTATTGACGTATTAGATGGACACCGGGTACAAGTTCAGCCAAGCTGTGTTGTGGTTACTGCCCAGGTGTCTTATTGGAACAGCCTAAGTATTTTCTATACTTTGGTAAAACCTTGGTACTATAAGGGCACTACCTGAATATCATGTGGTCACTGCCCATGTAACTCATGGCTACATTCAGAATAGGATTTGCGCACTGCCTATATCGTGGATGTTTTAAATGGTCATGTATGGGCACTATTTAGGAACGATATAGATGAAGCATGTGTATATTATAGGTGACACCTGCAAATAGTATGATGGCTGTGAGGACACTATATTGACACAGATAAAGTATGATACTGGCACGGTCTGGGTCTGTTATAAGCATTTCTTGACACACATGTATTGAGGTGGTGTTATATAGACACTTTCTGGGTAATATATTAATTCTTCCCAAGTATTATTTGGGTGTTATACGAATAGTGCCTGGAAATAGTCATGGCCTGAGAGAAAGTTATATTTGTGGTTATTATGTGAAATATGATATTTTCACGGAATATGCAGTTATTGTGTTATACACGTGGATCTTAGAAATTCATTTTGTATATTTATTGTAATATACAGCATTGCTAAGAATAGTGAAGAGAACTGTGTATTATACTATTGTATCTTGGGCATTGCTTGTGTCTGTTGCATGATGCTATTAATTTAGTGTTAGCAGGGTATTGACCTATATTGTAGTTTTGTGGGTAATTTAGATACTATTTGCTGCCATTTAGCATGCTTTTTTACTGTTTTGTATTATTTTAATTTTGGCATTAACTGTATACTGGCCATTATTCTGGTGTTGCTTTAGTGTGTTTTACATAATTTATACAGGAGAATCTCTTGGTTTGTGGTAAAGCTCAGTCTCTGTTCTGCTGACAGGTCAGAGTTTGGGAACTTGTATAATTTAACAATAAACTACATTTATAATTAACCAGTTGGCATAATGTTTGGTGGGATATTTTTATTCAAACCATTAAAAATAAGAATACTACAGAGCTATCCAGTGCATTTCTTCCCAATGGCTTTAGCATCCAAGGGCAATACATTGTACCAAAAGGTTTGTATCTCTATAAAATATCATGTTGTAGTTGTTTAACCTAAAAATACATAAATTAATAAAATGAGGAGACTATAACACTTAAAGGGATAGTAATACTTAAAATGTAAAAAAAAATATGTTGTAGGGTTTATCCCCCTGAATACAACAAGGGTACTCCCATTGCTGAAAGGTGTTTTATTCAAAAGTTATTACAGCTAAAATTTGAATTTTTTAGGTGCAATATCACAGGGGCCTGAAATTGTACAGTGGCGCTGTTGCTACATCATCCTATGGAGATTTATGGTCCCAGACCAGAGCTGTCCATAGGATGGTGTACTATTTCAGGCCACTGTGACACTGCACCTAAACAATTCAACTTTGAGCTGTAATAACTTTTAAATAAAACACCTTTCTGCAGTGTGAGCACCCTTGTTATACTCAGGGGGATAAACCCTACAACATATATTTTTTTTTTACATTTTAAGTATTACTATCCCTTTAACTCTAGATGCCTGGTTGTATTACTAGTAGCTTCTTTCATGGCTGTTATACTAAGACATTTGGAGTAATTGTGGAGTAACCCAACTCCACTATAGATAAGACATAATAATTCCCATCGTTTTTCATGTTATTTTCAACTCCCTGAATATTAGTGAGGTATTCAACACATTGTCTCCAAGTGAAATGGAGACCTCAAGAGCAATTAAGGGGTAAAAAGCATCTTTTAACCCTTTGAGTGCCAGGGGAATGTACAGTGCATTGCAGATGGTTAAATCAATGGCAATGTTGGGAAACCAGCTGTACTGAAGTAGACAAAATGCCACTGATTTAACCCTTGGAGTGCCAGAGAGGTATCCAACGTATTGAGAAACCTTGGAGGAGATTCACTAAGCAATGATAAAGAGGTGATAAGGTGGAGATGACTTGTCCAGTGATATCACTTCTCCAGTTCCTATGTTATTCTATAGAGCCTATTTGCTAAGATCTCCAAAGTTGCATACATCATAGTGCATAGGCTCTATAGAATAACTTAGGAAATGGAGAAGTGATAAACTGGAAAAGTCATCTGCTTTTTATCACCTCTTTATCACCACTTAGTGAATCGCCCCCAGTGAGTTGGATACCCCTCTGTCACACAAAGGAGGGTATTTAAAGGGTTAGTAATAGTTCATTTTAACTTTATTTTATTTTGTAGGCATTAAAAAAACATGAAGAATGATATGTCTTATCTCTCAAACCTTTATGGTTTATGAGATATTCACAAGCAAAGTTTCCCTCTCCTGTCCCTTTTACTTAGTGTAAGCCATCTCTTCTCAGATGTGGAATGCAGTCCATAGACCAGACAGATAACAGAAGGGGACACTCTTATTCCTATGAGAACAATGAAAGCCCTGCCCCCCTTGACAAGTCTTTCAGGTTTTTCCCTTATCTTGACTGGAGATTGTCCCTCTCTGCAGTCTACCTGGGCACCTCCCTTCTGCTCTGGCTGAACAGTGTGACATCAGTAAAAGGGGCAGGAGGGGGACACTTTGTCATTGAATTACTCTGGAACTACAACTCTGACAGAATTGAAATAACACTCTCCAAAGTCCAAATACTATGATGATTAATTAGAGCTGCTTTTATTATGAAACATTACTATCCCTTTAAAAGGGGATTTAAACCCCTTACATTCTAGAAAGGGCTCCATTGTCTTGCTTCACAAAGCCTTGGAGACCTTTCTAGCATTCAGGTGGTTAAAAGTCCCATAAATTTCAGGGGATTTGAGGACTTTTAATTTGTTCCTTGGTGCTGTGTGTTTGTCATAGCATAGCTCCAGGGGAGTTATGCACTAAAGTGTGATAAAGAGGTGACAAAGTGGTGATGACTCCTCCAGAGATATCACTTATCCGATTCATATGTTATTCTATGGAGCCAATGCACTAAGGCTTCTCCAGATTTGGAGAACTTAGTGCATAGGTTCAATAGACTAATATAGGAACTGGAGAACTGATATCTCTGGAGAAGTCGTCTCCATTTTATTACCTCTTTATCACACTTTACTGCATATTCCCCCTTATCTTCTTCATCATATATCTGCCTCACCAAGTTCCTTTCCCAAACTGTTTCAGTGTAATTTTGGTGACTGAGGCACAGCATGATAAAGTGACTTGCCCAAGATCACAAGGTGCTGACTTGGGAATCAAACCAGGCTTTCCTCCTTCATAGTGAATTAACCAACTGAGCCACACTCTCTCCATTTATATGCACAGATCCTCAGCATATTCTTTATGTATAAACATAAGCTTCTTCAAATACATACACACACAATCCAGCATTTGCTTAGGGATTTGGGCCAAGCTGTTAGATTTCCTCACGTTGTATTTCAAATTGGCAAAATTGCATCCAGGCAGAATCCAAAGACAGACCTGGATTCCATTGCAACTGATACATTTTTCAAGAGTTTTAGCTACAAATGTCTCCATAGACTTCAATATGAATCTGTTAAATAAAATCAGTTAATAATCATGTATCACCTGCAATGTAATCTAGGCCACAGTTTATTGTATGCCTCATATTCACAGAGAAGATTTCCCAGTGCTGTGCCCACTGGAGAGGTGATCATGCTTCAACTACAAATGTCACAACTGGAAACATTTTTAGATTGTTTTTTGGGGGGATCCTGTACTTGGTTATACTTTTAAACAGTGGATTTGGACCACCCTTACTCCAAATGTGCTCCATGTATGTTATAGCAGATACATCCTGATATATTCCAACTTAATACTCTGGGCCATATTCATGAAACTAAAGAGAGAAGCAATTCTGGAGTGATTCCATCATAGGGGTCCAAATAAAAATTGTCAAAATCCCCATTGGTTAAAGGGGAACTACCACCCCACTAGTCGCCAGATGAAGACTGAATTAATGTAAAGTTTTTGTGGGGTGGTAGTTCCCCTTTAAATACTAGAAGTTTCAAATTAAATAGAGAGACCCCCTAGCATTCAGGGAGATTAAAGTCTCACTTAAGTCAATGTAAATGTACTTCCCCGTGTTGAGCAATTGGAAAGCGTCAGATTTATTGCAGTTTTGCCTTCTGCATAAGAAGCTAAAGATAGTCATTTGGGGCGAAATCAACTGCATAATATGGGACAAATTAAAATTCCCATTGATTTAAACATGAGTATTAACCCCTTAAATGCTAGATAGGTCTCCGAAACGTTGTTTCTCTCCTAAATGGGATTTTAACTCCCTTAAATGCTAACCAATAGGAATCTGAGGCTTCCCCCCACTGTTGCGGTTGGTTTGCTTCAGAATTACTCTCATTTAGCTTCCTGAATAGGGCGCTCTGTGTGCTTATTGCTTGCTCTTTTCCCTGCATAATGCCCTGTTCTGGATGTTCTGACTGAAATGTCTGGGGAATCCCAGGAGACTTGGTCTGGTTCTTCCTGCAATGAAATTACTCACCAACCCAACTAGTTTCTCTCATAATTTATCAATTTATTCCACCTACTATCCATCTTTCTGCCCCCACCTCTTCCCAGCTATATCTATATCCCATCTTCTCACTCTCTCTTTCCCTCTCTCCCTTTCTCTCTGCAGGTGTCAGATCATGAGCCATGAGTCACCTGCATGGGAGAATATAACTGACAGTTCCACGGTGAGAGCCATTGCCAGCTACACTTACATGTAATGTCTATACACATGGAAGTACACAAACTTCTATTTATATAAATATTTGGTGTGGTGCCCCATCAACTAGTTGAAAACCGTGTGCCATATACACTAACACAAAAGTTGTGTAATTCTAGGGCAGGGCATTGCAAAATTCGGTAGTATTTAAAGTGTTAAGGGAGAGCATTTTAAGTGTAGAGAGAGGTATGCACAGAGGTGTGTGTTTTACTGTGGGTGAAAAAGGGTATGTGTAATGTTGTAGAGGGAACGTAACTCCTTCCTACTTCACCTATTGACTGGAGGCCACAGGAGAAGCCACTAAAGGCCATATTCTGCCCAAAGGTCATCAGTTGCTCAACAAAGCCTTAAATGCTTGAGAGGCCTTCAGTGCATTGCTCCACTTTTTGTATTTTGCCCCACTGTATTTCTCTAAGGATGTATAAAACATTACTGATCTTCATTCACAAGGTGTATCAAAATCAATGATTATGATTGGTGACAATTGTGAAATTACAGTACTGGATAATCCAGGCCAGCATATTTTCAACTAACTTGAATGAAACATAAATTGACACATATTTTTATTTGCTGATTCTTTTTTAAAACATCTGAGTCTGGTTATGTTGCCTATCTGTTTATTACATAGAATGGGTGCTCCTGTCTCACAGCCAGTTAAAATAAAAATGTTTGCATGTGGATATTATGTATGTATTTATATATTCCAATCACTACAGGTTTTTTCATACACACGGGAGTTGGTAAGTTCCTAAAAGACCTGCAGTTGGGCTGTGATTCAGATATCCCAGAAGTTTGGTAGCCCAGGGTCATACATTTTTTCTGCTGACTCCTAAATGTTGGGAGTATTTTATATACATCCACTTGTAAACACCAGTTCACATGCTCATAAAATGCCTAGCTGGTTTATAAAAATGTCATCTGGCTCATGTTTGTTCACACCTGGGCATAAGCCATCTAAATCATTATTAAGGCAGCAGTCAACCCAGTTGCACCATTACCTGTAGTGGGGAGATTAGCACCATTAAATGAGCCAAGCTGGCAACAAGACCCAGGAAAATAAAGGGACACAACACCAAAAAAATTAATTTGGGATATATCACTAAATATCATGTACTTACAGCTAGTATCTGTAAGAAGATGTTATATGAGGGCTTCTAATTTTAAGTCCTTAGCTACTAGCCAGACCTGAAAAGTTACTCGCCACTGCAAGCCAAAACATACCCACCAGGGCTAAATTGTTTGTCAGAAGCCATCATGAGCAGTAGAGACGGCCTGTGCTGCGACTGATAACGGAGTGGGGCTCCAAATTCAGACCAGAGTGAGTCCTCGACTACGGTCTGAATCCAGAGCGCCCCCCTCTGTATTAGCCGCGGTGCGGGCAGTCTCTACTGTGCATGACTGCATCGCAGCCATTGCTGGGTAGCACTGTGGCTCGTGTACACGGGCCACAGTGCTCTTCAACTGGCTCTTCAACTAGTATATATATATATATAATTGTTTGTGTACAACTAATGCTGTTAATATGTTGATATTGCAACCCACTGCTCGTCTATTCAGAAAGGCTGATATCTTATCTCAGGCCTATTAACAAAAAAAATAAAACCTCTCAATTCTAAGACACATATCAAGACTGCTTTTGATGGAAGCCCTGCAGAAAACAGGTATGGGATCCCTCAATGAGAATATGTAAGACTAGATTTCAGGCATCAGAAAACAGATACTTACAAGATATTTAAGTAGGTAATAACCCTAGATTATGTGTTAGTGTTTCTTTAAAGTGTACCAGTTACCTACACAACATTTAGTCTCATTAAATGTATGTATGAGGCATTTCAAGGGGAACTACCACCTCTTCAAGAATTTAACTTCAATAAATCCCCATCTGGCAACTAGCAGCTTAGTAGCGCTAGTCGCCGGAATTATTACCTTATTCCAAAGAAATGTGCATTGTTCTGGGGCTGACAGCAGGATCGATCATGGACATCTTGCCATAATGACGTCCGCGCGCCTGCACTGTCAGTCCCTTCCAGTGCTTAAATCCCCTCAGTGAATACCTAGTAGTTCTCTTGCTCAGTCATATACGGTCAAATGGGCTATGTTCACACAGGCAATCTGAATAAAGCAGCAATGGTGCCACATTCTAATTTCTTTTGTTTTTGAATTGTCGGTGCACTTATCTACGCCTGCAGCTACATCGCAGATGAAGTGCATCAAAGAGCCAGACATAACTGATGCATGAAATGAGTTTCTTCACTATTCCATCACTTGTTTGAACAATCTGCATGTCAATCCCACTGGCTGCCATGCAGGTCTCCAGCGATCAGTGATGGTTCCTGGAAAGTTGCAGCACGCTGCATCTTACACTATTGTCCAACAACAGTCACTCATGCAAAGTTCAGCAAGTGCACCTATTTTTGGATGACTGTGCATGGCAATGGTGCCACAGCACAGAAGCCAGTGTGAACAGAGCCTTGTTCAAGATGGTGTTCTTTGAAGATGAACTATTGAGGTCAACTGTGATCTAATGATAATAGCTATTTTTGACACAAGTCCTAAACCAGGAAATGGCTGAAGCAAGAAGAACACTAGATCTGAAAATTAGTTCTGACAAGGCTAATGGGGAAGTAGATAAATTAACTCAGGGGTAGAAAAATATCAGGCTCCTAAAATTTAACTTCTGGTTCTTTAATTCTGAATAAATTTTCATATACATATGTATACATGTATCCCTTCTGTGGCTCTAAAACTCCCAGATGTCTCCTAAAAAAATTTGTCTGGCATCAGAGACCAGACTGAGACGTCAGGAGCTCTTTTCTTGGCAGACTAGTGCCATTTTGTGGAGCATGAGTATAATCTATCAAATAAAGATGACGCATTTGGAAGACATTATTAAAGGGTGACTTTACCCTATGAATAAGTGATTTTTATTCTATTTACCAGATGGACTTAACTAGGTAGGTGACCTTTATACTACAGTCAGGGATGTCAATTTATATTAAAAAACATCTCTTTTAAAGTCTTTCACTAGGTCATACATCTTCCCAGCAAACAAAGTTTCAGTAGACCAGAATGTTTCATAAGGGTACCTAGTTTTATCAGAAAGTAAACTAAAACAACTGGCAGTAGGCTATATCAGGGATAAAATACTCAAAAATAAGTTGTATAAATCAAAGAAAATCTGCCTAAATAAGTATTTATGCTAAACAAAATAAGATACTTCTTTCTAGTGTAAAGTTCTCCTTTAGGAGAAGAGTAGAATACATTTCCAGAGAAATTAAAAGGTCAACTTGAGTTGAGGGGATAAAACAGGTAGTTGAAATGTTGAAGACTGTCCTTGGTTCTTTTCACCCAGTAGGAGGTCTGGAGGGACTGTTGACACACACAAATACTTTATGTGTGTCTTTATAATGGTAGTCTCCTTCTTCAGTAAAGGCATTCTCATAAGATGTGAGGAAGAGAAGGAAAAGGAGGCAGTATGGATGTTACTGGATGAAATGATAAAAAGGTGGTTATTGAAACGCCACTCCATATACAGTCTATCATGGCCTCTTGCAACTCATCTGTGTGTGGTACTGAATACCACTTAATAAAACTTATCTGTGAAGGGAGAAGGAGATCACACAGAGGAAAAAGAAGGTAGCACAGATCTAATTAAAGTATTTAATATTCAAAGATTAAAAATGTTATTTACAAATGGTTACTCAGATCATCTATTCTCTGAGATATCGCATTTCTGAGTCCCAGCCCCCTGTTAGCCACACAGTCCTAACAATTCTCAGTCCTTCATAGTATTTTGGGCTGTGGAGAGTGTCATTTCAATACTATCCGAGTTGTAGCTTCCCGCCCCTTTTACTGAAGTAACATTGCTTGCCTCAGAGCAGCAAGACTGTATATGGATGGATCGCAGACAGGAACAATCTTCAGTGAGCAAAGGAAAAACCTGTCAAGGGGGGCAGGGTTTTACTTATGCTCACGGTAAGAAGATTGTCCCTTGCTGTGAGCTGTCTGCTCTCAAGACCAGATTCCACATCTGTGGGGAGGTGGCTTACACTAGGTAAAAGGGGTGTGGGGGGGGTAACATCATTCAATTATTCTTGAACTACAACTCTGACAGTATTGAAATAACACCCTCCATGGCCCAAATATTATGAAGATTAATCAGAGCTGCTTTTTTTGTGAAACATTACTATCACTTTAACTATGAAACACTTCTGATATTCCAGTCCTGAGTTCGGGGAAAAATCCTGTTTTGCTTTTGAATCGTAAGATGTAGAATATCCAAATGCAGACATAGATCAATGACTCAAACAGGCACAATGCCCAGAGCATGACATGGGAAGACTCGTATCTTACTACCCTATGGAGTAGGAAACTCTCAGGTAGTGTGGGGTGGGACCTAGACAGCTGCATGAGGGACAACTCGACACATATTTGTGAGTTCACATCTTCAGGGGTATAAGTTCAAAAATACACATCGGGTTGTCCCTCACTCAGCTGTATGAGCCTGCCCCATGCTGCAATTCTGTGGCATACCAATAACACCATGGGTGACAAATGAAAATTCCCATTTATTAATATTGGGCTTTAACCCCTCGAACGTAGAGACTTCTCCAGCACAATACAGTGAAGATCCCTGGTATTCACTTGAATGGGCATCCCGCCTCCAGAACAGTTGTTACACCCCAGAATTGCTACTTTTTCTTTATGAATAAGACCCATAGAGCATTCATTCTTTATAAAGGCAAAGAAAGGCAAATATTGGGGCAGACCATCTGCACCACAGGAGATAAAACCCCACATTGGTTAAATGGGTCTGTTAACCCCTTAAATAAAACACATTGGAGACTTCTCAGGCATTCAAAGGGTTAAAGGGATAGTAATACTTCGTTTTAACTTTATTTTATTTTGTAGGCATTAAAAAAACATGAAGAATGATATAAGTCTTATCTCTCAAACCTTTATGGTTTATGAGATATTCACAAGCAAAGTTTCCCCTCCTGCCCCTTTTGCCTAGTGTAAGCCATCTCTTCTCAGATGTGAATCTGGTTGTAAGACCAGACAGATAACAGCAGGGGACAATCTTCTTTGTATAAAAACAATGAAAGCCCTTCCCCCCTTGACAAGCTTTTCAGGTTTTTCCCTTATCTTAATTGAAGATTGTCCCTCTCTGCAGTCTACCTGGGCACCTCCCTTCTGATCTGGTTGAAGGGGGGGGGGGATACTTTGTTTGTGAATACCTCTTAAACCATAAAGGTTTGAGAGATAAGACTTATATCATTCTTCATGTTTTTTTAATGCCTACAAAATAAAATAAAGTTAAAACGAAGTATTACTATCCCTTTAAGTTTTTGTCCCTTTTTAGTAGAGCTGGCTTGCCCTAGTTTCTCTTTATAGATAAAGCCCATATACCTAGGCAGTGTAAGAAGCATAGGTGATATTTTAGGAACCTGAGCTCCCGCGCTTCAGAGCTTTTTCTGTTCCTATTTTAGGATTTCCATGGTAAAGAGAAGTGGAAGGAAATGTGTGCATAAGCTAAACAAGCTTTGCTGTGGAAGGTGAAAGTGTTCCTCTCAGCACAGTCCAGAATGCTAGTCTTTGTGACTGGTCTTTATTATGAAAGGTATCCAGCAAGTCTAGTTAGAGGCAGTGGCTCGCTATAAGTTGGACTGGTTGGAACATGTAACTAAGAATATATGCACCAAACCTGTGTTTGTATCTGGTACATAAAACTCAGTATAGAGTCAGCTTTGCACTGTAATATTTCTATGAAAGCTCAGATTTTTTTCTCATTTCATTAGCTGAGACCAAACACAAAAATGGCAATCTATTTTTCTATTAGAGATCATGGTAAAGATCAATTGGTTGAGCTAAAGCATTTAATGGAGAACTAAGATTTCCAAATAATAACTCCCCACACACACTGACTATGGCTAGAAAATTCTAATGGCCCCCATTAATTTTACCCATGCTCCTTGGTTAAAGGGACAGTATTGTCAACATATTAAAAACGCACTTTTTTAATATGTTGACAATACTGTCCCTTTAAAAGATAACATCTTTAAACAGTCCTGGATGTCATGTCCATGGAGGCAAACATGACAGATGCTAGAAGAACAATAGGACCTTAAAGGGATAGTAATGTCCAATAATAATGTTATACTGTATTGTAGATTTTAAAAAATATATATTTGGCGCAAAACCCATCTCTCAAACCTTTATGGTTTGAGAGATATTCACATCTAAAGTTCCCCCTCCCTCCCCTTCTTCTGATGTGAGCTGTAAAGCAGACAGAAGGAGATCTGTGTCAGCCGACATGAGGCAGCTCTTCAGCAGAGCCGAAACAGCGAAAGCACACTTTGTAGACCATTCCAATGAAGTAATTCTTTTTAAATATCGCTGTTTCGGTTCTTCTAAAGAGCCCCTGGCTGGTCCCAGGACCGGGATCTCCTTCTGTCAGTAGAGCGCTGATGTCAGGAGAAGGGGAGGGAGGGAGGGGGGAACTTTAGATGCGAATATCTCTCAAACCATAAAGGCTTGAGAAATGGGATTTGCTACTCATAATTTATTTATTTGTAGTCTACAATACAAAATAACATTATTATTGGACATTAGTAATCCCTTTAAAGGGATAGTAATGTTTCACACTAAAAGCAGTTCCAAATAATCTTCATAGTATTTGGGCCATGGAGACTGTTATTTCAATACTGTCAGAGTTGTAGTTCAAGAGTAATTGAATGACAAAGTATCCCCCTCCTACCACTTTTACCTAGTGTAAGCCACCTCCCCTCAGATGTGGAATCTGGTCCTGGGACCGGGCAGATCACAGCAAGGGACAATCTTCTTACTGTGAGTATAAGGAAAACCCTGCCCCCCTTGACAGGGTTTTCAGTTTTTTTCTTATGCTAACTGAAGATTCTCCCATCCAGACAATCTTGCTGCTCTGAGGTGAGCAGTATTACATTACTAAAAAGGGATGGGAGGGGAATACTTTCTCATTCAATTACTCTTGAACTACAACTCTGACAGTATTGAAATAACGCTCTCCATGGTCCAAATACTATGAAGATTAATTGGAGCTGCTTTTATTGTGAAACATTACTATCCCTTTAAAGACCCCAAAAGAAGATTCCATCAGTTTATTGTCATTAGACACACCCTTGAATAGTAATATAAAAGACAGAAATTGTTTAATATTAGGAAATTATAAAAAAAAAATATACATAGAGGAATAAGTCTTAGCAAACTTTATTTCATGGTTGGTAGTGTCCTTTGATACATACGGTGCAATTAATTAGCACTTACTAAGCTTCTGTCTTCATGCATATGCACCACTGACTTTAGATCCCTAACTCAATTTTGCCAGAGCAGTACGCAACACATTGTAGAACAATGTGTTGTGTACTCCTATGGCACTCAAAAGGGTTAATGTCAGAGGTGTTCACATTTTTTCCCTCAATGGCCAGACTGAAACTATGGCAATGAATCATGGGCTAAATACTATTAAAAGATGTGATGGTGTTAAAATAGCATGCACATAATAAAATGTTATATGGGCTAATAATCTACTAAACATTAGTATCTGTTTGCTAAAGATCAAGTTAGGATTATATTATTTTAGTGTATAAGCATGAAGGGATGGATTGGCTGTGTTTGATGGTTGCAGATGGGCCCTGGGCCTTAGCTTGGATGCCTTTGCCATATGGTACAGTAGCCATTCTAATGCTTTCAAATAGTTCCATATATAGAAGAGCCTTGTCACTGGACTTCATCCAATTCTGCCACCTGAAGGATGGAATGATACCTCATAACTGGAGCAAGTTATATATTTAATCTGTTTGATAAAGGAGAATTCAGAAATCTGGAAATCCAAAAATAAGACTTCTGGTCTCCATTTAATTAATGGAATCAGGGAACGAAATGGAACCTGTTCCATAAAGCTATATTCACACTAACAATTTGAAATGAGCTGCTGATCAAATCCCCAGTTACTTACTTCTGCTGTCCTACTATCTTTGCATTTCCTCAGCAATACGAGGATTGGGAGTGTGTGTGGGTGGGCATGTGACCGATGGGCAGCCATGTGAGCCTCAGCCACATATTGCACTGGATGGCCCAATGTGGGTCTGCTATTCACTGAATGTTACGATGTGTGTAACAACAGTATACATGGAGGTCCCATAAGATGCCAGGTGTCGTGTACCTGATGCAGGTCTTACTCAAGAGCTGTAGTCTATTTGTATGGAAATGTGCACCTTTGCAAAACCAAACTAGTGAAGGGGCCTGAAATTGGAAGACAGAGCACCACGAGTGTTCATTCAGGGGCAGGTTTGGAAGTCCATGGTACCAGTAACTGAGGTGGTAGAGTGGCCTGGTACTACTAGGAGCAGGATAACAGAGCAGTTTGGGGCAAGCTGGAACAGATAGGCAAGATATAATCAGCTGCCATAACAAGGTAGCCTGGTACAAACTGGAGCAGAGAGGCAGAATATCAGTGGGTGCAAAAGCAGTGTAGCTGGGTACAAGCTTTAGCACACAATTAGGATACCAGTAGCTATGATTGCAGTGTAGCTGGGTATGAGTTGGAGGGTTGTCACTTTTGCAGAATGGCATTATTTGACTCCTTTACAATCTAGAGGATGATCTAAGGTGATATTCAGAGAGTCAATGGAACAGCGTGTTGACGTAAACTGTTGTACATTGCTTCAACAGTCTGGCTCCAGGCAAGATGACCATTCCAAGGCCTACCACTTACTCACATGATCCCTCAACGAAAAGGATACTAAACCTGATGCCACTACTGGCAGGAATGAAAATCTGTGGTCTACTGCAGCAGGACAATTCCATCTCACACAGTTTTGACAAACTGCTACAGCCCTGCATATTTCCTGGACCTGTCCCCCATAAATCATGTGTGGGATCTTATGAGTTACCACATCTGCCAGAGCCTTTCTCCTTTCTTTCTGAAAACATTACATGTCCAGGTCAATGAAGCGTGGACTAAAATGGTTTAAGAAATAATTTGCCATCCTTTTTGCAGTATGCCCTGATGCCTTTGCTAAAGTGCGCAAATTCACTGTTGTATATAGATCTCAGTACTAGATAGCAGCACCTGTCAGACCTCCAACTGTTGAAGACTACAAGTCCTATCATTCCCAACCAGTAGTTGGGTGGTTGGGGATATGGGCGATGTAGTCCCCAGCAGCTGGAGGACTGGTAATTGACTGCCCTTTTATCAAGTCCTGAGGCAAAACACATCAAAACCTGTGGGAGAGAAGAAAGAATAGACTTGGGCCATAGGAAGAAAGCATTTAAAGAGTTAGTAATGGCATATATAAATAAAAAGTATTATTGTAGATATTGAAAAAAATACATCCATCGATGCCAGTCCTATCTCTCAAACCTTAAATGTTTGAGAGATAGGACTGGCATCGATGGATTTATTTTTTTTCAATATCTACAATAATACTTTTTAATTTATATATGCCATTACTAACTCTTTAAATGATAAAGTTCCCCTCCCTCCCCTTTCATTGAAGTCAGCCTCTAGCTGACAGAAGAAGATTTTTAGATTGCAGAATTTCTGCTCTTCTGAAGAGCTGCCTCAACTCTGCCGACACAAATCTCCTTCTGTCAGCTTTATAGCTAACATCAGTGCAAGGGGAGGGAGGGGGAAATTTTAAAACATTATATCTCTCAAACCATAAGGTTTGAGAGGTAGGACTGGCATTGGTGGATTTATTTTTTCAATATCTACAATAATACTTTTTATTTATATAAGTCTTTAAAATAAACTTACACAAACAGAAACATTTTATTGCATAAAATATACATTTGAAAGATATTTCTACTGCTAGGATATGCTTCATTCAAAAGATATTACATCTTATAGTTTGTTACTTGTTTTATTAAACAGTTAATAACCAATGCTAAATGGTGCCCAAAGAGCAAAATGATTTGTATTGCTCTTCATGGAAGAGCGTGGATCTCCTTTATCATGTGTCCCCATTGTAAAGCAATTGTACTGTTAATAGGGATTCTATGTATAAACCTCCCTTTACTAATTGTATGCATTCAGCAATACCACATATACCTTGGAGATGTATTGCTTTCCATTCTTTGGATATATTATTTTACAAGTACTGTTTTGCACTAAGTGCTGTATGTTCTAAAGTAGAAAAGACAAATGTTGGGGCAAACTAAGTGCATTGTAGGTGAGAAGTAAAGATTTCAATTGATTTATATGGGGTTTTAACCCCATGAACACTAGAGAGGTTGATATTGTTGAGTTCTGTGGAAATACTTGTACCACTTTGGGGAAGCATGGTTCGGAAGACAGCAGCCGATTATTTCATCTAGTGAACCTGTGACTGGGGACAGGAATTAACCCCATTTGTCCGATTGCTGGCTTTGACGTATGTCATTAACCAGCCATTATACTTGCGAGTGTACACAATAGGGTGTATGGTGATGGTCCAGTGCTGATATTACTGATACACATAGGGCGCCCCCCTGCTTGTAGTCCCTTCTTGTTGTTTTACAATCACATACATGCCTGACAATTTCAAGATAAAGTGTCTTGTTCTAAGGCATGATAGCCTCTCAGTGATGCTACAAGTCACGTTTTTCACTCCCATGTGCCCTTGCAGGGAGGAAATTTCCATATCCATATCAGACAGTCCAACTCTGAATGTCAGGCAAATCCTTTCCGCATGAGAGAGATAGCAAAACCACAGGGCCTCAACGGTGTGGTATAGCTGACTCTCTCTAGGCACATGGAAGCAAGGGTGTCATGCCCGGGATACCCTTATACTTAGGGAGACCTACAACAAACTTGACAAGCACCAACAAGATAAAGTGTCTTGTTCAAAGTCATGGAGGCCTCTCAGTGGTGCTACAAGTCATGTTTTTCATTCCCATGTACCATTGCAGAGAGGAAATTTCTATATCCATATCAGACTGGTCCTGCCCACAGACATAACAGCTCCTCATTGTTAGGCAAATCCTCTCCACATGAGAGAGACAGCAAAACCACAGACATACTTTTCAGCCTATGTAGGCCTCGTCGGATTGGTGCAGCTGACTCCCTCCAGGCACATGGAAGCAAGGGCACATGCCTGGGATTCCCTCATACTTAGGGAGACCTACAAAAAACAAATGTGACGAGCACCCATGTTAACACATTAGTTATAAGAGAAAGGGAAGGAGGAAGAAGAATACGTACATTATTAAACTTGGTCATACATTTATTGGCACAGTACCAAATTGCGTGACCATGATTCAGGGCACTGGGGGCAGGCTTACAGTAGAGAGAGAGCTCTGCCAGTCATTCTGAACATCATCAAGATGTCAGCACTCTCCCACTGGCTACTAAAGAACTAAGGTAGCTTTTTCATTATAATGGGACAAATAATTTTATTTTCATGGAGCTTTCTGAGTTTGTTGGGGGGATACAAAGCAATCTGGGAGGATACGTTAGAACGTAATAGTTCCACTTTAAATGACAAGTAAACTTGTAAGAGCAGTAGAGTTGCCAGATCATCCCCTTAAAACAGGACTCATGAAAACACATTCCATGTGTCTGCATGAGAACCACTGCAACACAATAGTAAATACTGCAGGTCTGAAATGTGCATTTTTCTATGTGCCTTGGTTTAAAAGAATGATGTGTAAACCCTGGGAAACTGACTGTTAAAGGGATAGTAATGTTTCAAAGTCAAAGCAGATCCAATTAATCTTCTTAGTATTTCGGCCATAAAGAGTGTATTTGAATAGTGACAGAGTTGTCGTTCAAGATTAATTGATTAATAAAGTATCCCCATCCCACCCCTTTTGCTAATGTAACACTGCTCACCTCAGAGCAGCAAGACTGTCCAGATGGATCTCAGAGAGGAACAATCTTCAATTATCAGAAGGAAAAACCTGTCAAGGGGGGCAGGGTTTTCCTTATGCTCACAGTAAGAAGATTGTCCCCCTGTGATCTGTCTGGTCCACAGACCAGATTCCACATCTGAGGGAAGGTGGCTTACACTAGGTAAAAGGGGCAGGAGGGGGATACTTTATCATTCAATTACTCTTGAACTACAACTCTGACAGTATTGAAATAACACTCTCTATGGCTTAAATGCTATGAAGATTAATTGGAGCTGCTGTTTTTGTGAAACATTACTATCTCTTTAAGTTACCTTGGATTGCATTGTGAAGCTCAGCAGTCAATGTAGAAGGCAGGAAAATCAGCCCCATGGCTATCTCTTCTGTCCTTTGAAAGTCTGAGATAGTAGCAGAAGGCATTGTAAGTTGCCTTCAGGGAACAACAGTGTAGACTCTTGAATCTACAACATTACTGCCTACGGTACCACTCCAAGACATGCTTGAAAATGAGAAAAATTTCAGTGTATTACCACTGACACTTTTTAAATAAATGTGTAAGATCTGAGACCTAAATCTCAGACTTTGCCTAAGGAAATGTTCTGACCCCCAAAGCAGGAACAGTTGGGGATGCACTGCATGGCTGTTTTACCATAGGAACAGAATTAGTAAAATGTAATATTTGCCCTTTAAAAGGAAACTATACTTTAAACATAAGTACATTCATATACACTCTGATTATATCATTGTAGTGCAATATATAGCTCAAATAATAAAGTGTAAAATATATAATCTCAAGAGTTCCACAGCAAGAGGCAAACTGAACTAAATCTCGCCAGTATCTAAAACAAAAACAAAACATTGCTACCAGCCATGCCCAGGGGTGGCAGTAGGGAATAGTTATGCAAATTCCTCTCTACCGCCTCCTAACCTATGGCTGGGAGCAGTAATTTTGGTAGGAGTGGCCAGATGGGCAAAGCCCTGACCAAGTCTGTCAAAACCACTTAAGGAACTTTGACCATTAGTGTCAATTAAGAGTGGTGAATTTGGCATGTGCGCACTTATGCCCAAATCACTGCACAACTATGCCCCACCACATAACATCCATGTCCCACAAACCCTGCATGGAACGGATTTCCTGTCTGTCATCACCCTCCTCTGAGTCAACAGAACCATTCCCTGGCCAGCATCACCCTCTTGTGTCACAAGATCCGCTTCTTTCCCTCCTTCACCTGTGCCATCCTACCCTTTCCTTCCTGCCTCATCCTTTTCGTGTAACCTAATCCCTTACCAATTTACACTCTCCAGTGTTACTTCAGCTCTGGATACTGTGTTTGGCGGGAGGGAGCCATGTTAAGATGCTAGACACAGTATTAACTGCTTGAGTGACAGATTAGGGTGTTGGACAGTTTATTATAGTGTTGGACTATGGCTACCACTGGAATAAGACTGGGGTGTCAGGCAGCATAGTGTGGCACTATGGCTATCAGAGGTACAAGACTGGGGTGTCAAGCAGTATAGTATGGTGTCATGGCTACTAGTGGAAGAAGACTGAGGTGTCGGGAGTATAGTGAAGTACTATGGCTACCTGTGGAACAAGGCTGGGGTGACTGGAAGCATAGTGTGGTACTATGGCTACCAGTGGAAAAAGACTGAGGTGTCAGGCAGTATAGCTTGTTATTGTGGCTACCAGTGGAACAAGACTGTGGTGTCAGGCAGTATAGTGTTGTGCTGTGGCTACCAGTGGAACACAGCTGGGGTGTTGGGCAGTATAGAGTGGTATTGTGGTTACCAGTGGAACAAACCTGGGGTGTCAGCAGTATAGTATGGTACTGTGGCTACCATTAGAACAAGGCTGGGGTGACTTGCAGTATGGTGTGGTACTGTGGCTACCAGTAGAACAAAGCTGGGGTGATTGGCAGTATAGTGTGTTACTGTGGCTACCATTAGAACAAGGCTGGGGTTACTTGCAGTATGGTGTGGTACTGTGGCTACCAGTAGAACAAAGCTTGGGTGACTGGCAGTATAGTGTGGTACTGTGGCTACCATTAGAACAAGGCTGGGTTGACTTGCAATATAGTGTGGCACTGTGGCTACCAGTGGAACAAGGCTAGGGTGTCAGGCAGTATAGTGTGGTGCTGTGGCTACCAGTGGAACAAAGCTAGGGTGTCAGGCAGCATAGTGTGGTACTGTGGCTATCAGTGGAACAAGGCTGGGGTGTCGAGTAGCATAGTGTGGTACTGTGGCTAAAAGTGGAACAAGGCTGAAGTGTCGGACAGTATAGTGTGGTAGTGTTGCTACCAGTGGAACAAGGCTAGGGTGTCAGGCAGTATAGTGTGGTAATGTGGCTACCAGTGGAACAAGCCTGGTGTGTCGGGCAGTATAATGTGGTGTTATGGCTACCAGTGGAACAATCCTGGGGTATCAGCTGTATAGTGTGGTACGGTGGCTACCATTAGAACAAGGCTGGGGTGACTTGCAGTATGGTGTGGCACTATGGCTACCAGTGGAACAAAGCTGGGGTGACAGGCAGCATAGTGTAGTACTGTGGCTACAATTAGAACAAGGCTGGGGTGACTTGCAGTATAGTGTGGCACTGTGGCTATCAGTGGAACAAGGCTAGGGTGTCAGACAGTATAGTGTGGTGCTGTGGCTACCAGTGGAACAAGGCTAGGGTGTCAGGCAGCATAGTGTGGTACTGTGGCTAAAAGTGGAACAAGGCTGGGGTGTCAGGCAGCATAGTGTGGTACTGTGGCTACCATTAGAACAAGGCTGGGGTGACTTGCAGTATGGTGTGGTACTGTGGCTACCAGTGGAACACAGCTGGGTAACTGGCAGTATAGTGTGGTACCGTGGCTACCAGTGGAACAAGGCTAGGGTGTTGGGCAGTATAGTGTGGTACTGTGGCTACCAGTGGAACAAGGCTGGGGTGTCAGGCAGTATAGTATGATACTGTGGCTACCAGTGGAAGGAGGCTGGGGTGTCAGGCAGCATAATGTGGTACTGTGGCTAAAGATGGAACAAAACTGGGGTGTCGGGCAGCATAGTGTGGTACTGTGGCTACCAGTGGAACAAGGCTGGGGTGTCGGGCAGCATAGTGTGGTACTGTGGCTACCAGTGGAACAAGGCTGGGGTGTCGGGCAGCATAGTGTGGTACTGTGGCTACCAGTGGAACAAGGCTGGGGTGTCAGGCAGCTTAGTGTGGTACTGTGGCTAAAAGTGGAACAAGGCTGGGGTGTTGGGAAGTATAGTGTGGTAGTGTCTCTACCAGTGGAACAAGTCTGGGGTGTCTGGCAGCATGGGGGACAAATGAAAATTGCCCTCGATTTATATGGAGCTTTTACACCCTTGAATGCTAGAGATCTCCAGTATATTGCAAAGTATTTAGTCGGCTCTACTCTTTCCCTCTAGGCTTGATTTCCAGATTGAGAAACTAGAAAATAACCTGCTGGAGAGCCTGTCATCTCCCCCACAGTTTTCCTTTAGAACAAAAATCTGTCTTTAGTGTAGTACTGAGAGTAGCTTTTGTCTCACTTTTCCCTCAGGCAGCCCCCAGTACACCCGCTCAAGATGGGTACGTTTTACTGCTGGTTTTGCTCTCTATCTTTATTGGAGGAACCCTCCTGCTTCTCACCGGGGTCCTGATTCTCTGCAAACGCTGCTGTGACTCTCGGCTGAGACTCTCCAGGTAAAAGAACATTTTACAATTGTGGCTCAGTGCCATATGCACAAGGAGGGTGAAACAATTCTGGAACAAAACAGGCACACCATAGGGAAAAATACAAATGTAAAAAAAAAAAAAAAAAAAAAATTCCCATCAATTTATTTAGTGCTTTTAATCTCTATAATACATGCAAGGACTCCAATGTATTGTGAAATAAGGCACTGGAGACCTAGCATTCAAAAGGTTAAAAGCCCAAATGTAACCCTTTAACCCCTTAAGGACCCATGCGAGCACACACAGCCAGCACTTAAGGACCACTGACCTTTTTTTTTTTTTCTTTTTTTTTTCTTCAATTTCCGGACTCCCCGAACGGCGTGCAGCCGTGGGGGAGTCCGGAATTTCATGACGGTCATAGCACGTCATGGGTCTTTAGCTCAAAAAAACCCATGACATGCTATGACCGTCAAGGGGTCAAGGACCAGTGTGGTTCTGTAAGCTATTTATATGGGAAAAACTAGATGTTACAGTGCATTAACTGCTCACTAAAACAAGTGGGGGATTCCCTAAGGTGTGATACAGTGGAGATGACTTCCCCAGTCATATCACTTCCTATATTATTCTATGGAGTCTATGAACTAAGATCTCTCAGGTGGGAGAGCTCTTAGTGCACAGCCTCCATAAAATAGTTTAGGAATTGGAGAAGTCATCTCCACTTTATCACCCTTTAGTGCATAAGCCCGTGCTCTCTCCTATTTCAGCTAAAACGGTCTGTTTGTATTTTTCTTACATTAGACTGCAATTTTTTATTGCGGTCAGTAGGTGGAGCTGTTCATATCGCTTCATTTGCAGAGCCATAGTATATGGTTCAAGATTCCAACTGAGTGCATTATAAAGAAAATTGCCTATTGGACAATAGTTGGTGCTGTTGAGAAAAAACCCCCCAAAAAGGTTTGATCTGTAATAATTTTTGAATTAAAAACGTCCCCGCCGTTGGAAAACCCTTGTTTTACTTATCTAGAAAAGCAACATAACATTTTTTTTTTTCATATAAAATGCTTACTTCTTTAGGTCCTTTCTTCAAATTGTATGTCTGTCCCCTATGGTGTAGTCATTTTACCACAGATGCTCGCCTTTTTCTATACCTATGTCCTATAGTGACTGGAACATTCCACGTTCACACACTGTAAAAATGCATCTCATTTGCTATGGGCATACCGTATAGGAGCACAGTAACACTTCATATGGAAAAAAATATATATATATATTGCAGTGTTTAGCCTGCTGAGTATATAGGTTTTTCCATATTAACCCATTGAGTGCCAGAGCAGGACACAACACATTGTTTTGCAATGCACTGCATACTCCTCTGCAACTCAAAGGGTTAAACATTACTATTCCTTTTACCCTTTTGAGCACCAGAGATGCGTACAATGCATTGCAAATAAATGCACTGCACAGCCCTCTCATACTCAAAGGGTTAAATCATTAAGCTAAAAGAGGAGCAATTCTGGAGCAAACCAGCTACACCAAAAGGGGAGAAATAACAATTCCTCAAATCCAGTTGATTTAAAATGAATGCAAGATCTCAAACACACTGGAGACCTCTAGCATTCTAAGGGTTAAAAGCCCCATTTGAATCATTGAACATTTTAATTTCACCCCTATTGTACAGTTGGTTTGCTCCAGAATTGTGCCATTTAAAGGCATAGTAATACTTTGTTTTAACTTTATTTTATTTTGTAGGCATTAAAAAAACATGACGAATGATATAAGTCTTATCTCTCAAACCTTTATGGTTTATGAGATATTCACAAGCAAAGTTTCCCCCTCCCGCCCCTTTTACCTAGTGTAAGCAATCTCTTCTCAGATGTGGAATGCAGTCCATAGACTGGACAGATAACAGAAGGGGACACTCTTATTCCTATGAAAACAATGAAATCCCTGCCCCCCCTTGACAAGCTTTTCAGGTTTTTCCCTTATATTAATTGAAGATTGTCCCTCTCTGCAGTCTACCTGGGCACCTCCCTTCTGCTCTAGCTGAGCAGTGTTACATCAGTAAAAGGGGCAGGAGGGGGACACTTTGTCATTGAATTACTCTGGAACTACAACTCTGACAGAATTGAAATAACACTCTCCAAAGTCCAAATATTATGATGATTAATTAAAGCTGCTTTTATTATGAAACATTACTATCCCTTTAAGCTTATTGGATTTTGTGTAGAGATTTTGTAGATTCATTTGTTGTTGTTTTTTTTTTTTTCTAAGAGTTGTTTTCAAGTGCAGAAGATATGTAGCCTATTGTTAACCCTGTGAGTGTCAAAGTGTAAAGCAATGTGTTGCGCACCACTCCGGCACTCAAAGGGTTAAAGGGACAGGAATGTCCCATAAAAAATGCTTTTAGTTTTGTAGAGAATAAAAAATTAAACTCTATGGCACAAATCCTATCTCTCAACCCGCTATGGTTTGAGAGATACTTGCATTCAAAGTTCCCAGCTCCCTACCCTTCTGATGTCAGCAGGAGATCTGTGTCGGACGACACTTGGAGGCTCTTCATTTATTTAAAACAAACTACTTAATTGGAACGGTCTACAAAGCGTGCTTGCAAACCGGGCACACTTTGTAGACCTTTCAGATGAAGTAATTATTTTCCAATAACGTGATTTTGGCTCTGTTGCAGAGCTGCCGGCTGATCCCAGGGCCAGGATCTCCTGCAGTCAGCACAGCGCTGACATTAGGAGAAGGGGAGGGGACTTTGAATGCGAATCTCTCTCAAACCATAGCGGTTTTGTGCCATATAGTTTATTTTTTTTTTTTTATTCTCTACAAAACTATAAGAATTTTTTATGGGACATTACTGTCCCTTTAAGTGTGTGTGTGTGTGTGTATCTCTAAGTTGTGTAACAGGTCTTTTTGTGTTACTTCCAGACCCAGCGATGATGCGGAGAAAACAAATACGTCATATGTGGACGAGTCACAACCCCCTCATGGTAAGCTATTTAATGGTTGCTAATAGAACCCATCTAATTCATGTTTCTCTTTCTGACTTCTGCCCTCTTGACCCTCAGAAATTACTATCCGGGTGGAAGATGCAGAGTCTCTGTCCGCCTCAGGTCTCCGGGATATGGAGTCAGAAAGATTTTTGTGCACAGCTTCCAGCGGCCGTCGAGTCTCATTCAATGAAGGTGCCCTTTGTGGTCAAGAGAAGAAAGAAAGGGAAAGGGGAAGAAGGTGAGAGACAATAAGGTGTACCAAAGAGTAGAGTGTAATAAGTAGGCGTTAAGGAGAAATGGAGCAGGCTCCAACATTTTGATGAAATACCCTCTATAGGCATAAATTGTGTCAATAAAAAAGGTTGGTTAGGAAGCATGTGCAAGTGAATTGGGTTGTGGGTATCTGAATTCCTTATCCTGTTCTCTACCCATAGGTATACACTGACAGAGGGAGATTTCCACTATTTGAAGAATGCGCGTCTGACACTTCCTCCTCTCCCGTCCCTGCCTCCTACTGCTTTGCACATTCTTACCATACATGAGAGTGAGGGGGGAGAGAGCAGCAGCAGTGGAGGAACCTCAGAGACAAGACCAACTTCACCCAATAAGTCCAACATCTCTATATATCAGGTGTGTGTGTAAATGGCAGTCTCATGTCTTGTAGGCTTTCTGCTCACAATCAGTAGCTTAGAACCTGGTGAACTTACCTCTGTTCATAGCCTTCAACAGCGCAATTATTTTCGTTGTCATCTTATGCGGTTTTGCACATTGTTTCCTCAGCCCCCCTGCAGTTCACCTGCACCAATCACTCGCCTTTCACCCAGTCTGAGCTCAGCACTTCCTGGAGATGTGTACAACTCTGTGGCAGATACCAGTTTCATTGAGACCCCAACTCGTAGTCCTTCAACTCCCAGACAGAGCCCTACCAGCATCAGTGTGAGTAACAGCAACACAAAATAATGAGAACTGAAGGAAAGGGGTGGGACAGAAGTAAAAGGAGAGTGATGGGGAGAGAGATAAAGTGGAAGGATTGTGTGTGCTCCTGTTTTACTTCTCCCTTCCCTTCCCAGTTTGACTTCAGCACTCATCCCCCACAAGCTGGCACGTGTTCTGACATAGGGCCTACCAGAGGACATGGTGCTGTCCTGCACTTCTTCAACCGTTTACGGCGTCATGCGAGCTTGGAGGGAGCAAGCCCCTATTTAAAGATAAAGAAATGGAAACTAGGCAGTGTGCAGAGAGCAAGCAGCCTGGATACTAGAGGTGAGGTGGACTTTCAACTTGCATGACCAAGTTTGTAACAGAATGGGGTGGCTGGAATTGAATGCCCAGAGTAAGATCTGAATACCTGGTCTGGGGGCAATAAGGGGGTGGGGGGTGAGGTCGTGAAAGGAGGAGAGAGAAGTCTGTAATAGGTAGGACATGGCAAAAAGCTAAAAATCCAACTATTATGCAAAATGACCACCCATTATGAGCAGAGGTAGAGTTCACTGGCCATAGCTAATGGAAATAAACAAAGGGGCAATGTACAAAATGGTGCAATTTTGGAGTAATCAAACTGCAACATAGAGGACAAATATTTTCATTGATTTACATAGTGATTCTAATGCAAGGAATTTTAGATGTCTCCAGAGTATTGCAAACCAGTGAATTGGATGCCTCCCTACCATTAGCAGGGTCAAATGCCTCATTTAAATCAATAGGAATTTGAGGAATGGTTAAGATCCTTATGATACAGTTGGTTTATCCCTAGCTTGTACAATGTTTCTTTGGTACATCATCATCTTTGTTTTAACCCCTCTAGTCCTCAAGGGATTAAAGGGTGATCATCATGTTTCACCACCTCTGCATTTGTGGAAGACAAGCCTAGGGCCCCAAAACACCTGTAGACAGATACACAGACACACACATTGAGTGACAAAGTGGGAGAGAGACACACAGAGGGGGAGATTCACAGAGTGGTGATAAAGAGGAGATAACTTCTCCAATTCCTATGTTATTCTATGGAGACAATGCACCAATATTTCTTAATCTTTGGAGATCTTGGTGCATAGGCTCAATGGAATAACAGCAACTGGAGAAGTGATAAACCTGATCACCTCTTTATCACTGCTTAGTGAATCTCCCCCCGAGAAAGAAAGAGGCGGAATATGTGTGTGTCTGTCTGGGTTGCTGGACGCAACCAGCAAGTTTATGGCTCTCAGCCACAGGCTTTGATGGGATGTGCTTAGCCACATAGACTGCTGGGTGGATATTGGGAAACCCTTCCATAGCAGTCTATGGGGACTGCGGATCTCACATCAGATGGCTGCACACTGCAACATATAAAGTCTTGCAATACAAAATCTATAGAATACACTGCAGAAGATCACAGAGTCACTTCTAAGACCCCTGTTTTTCTCGCTTTCTTTTGTTCATTCTTTGATCTGTCAGAACTCACAGTGTAGCCTGCCATTAGGGCTTTATACAAAGGATGTATATTTAGAAAATACTAATATTCAGTTCATCGGTCGTGCACACACTCTATACTCAAGTATTCTTTTGGGATTTAAGGAATAGCTTATTGATATAGGAATTCACTTATTCTTATTTTAGTTGTTTTAAAATTAACAGGCAAAAGGGAGTACTTGCAGTAATCCTGATAGCACCCCTCTGTTCCTTCACAGGCTCTCCAAAGCGTCACCAGTTCCAGCGTCAAAGAGCAGCAAGTGAGAGTGCAGAGCGTGATGACATCATACAATACATTGCTCACACCCATGATACTACCTTCCCTTCTACTCAAGGCACCTTTACCTCACACCACAGGACCCCACCACACTCTCTTGGCAGGTATTCTTCTACTCTTACCCTCTCCCCTCTTTCCCTAAACCAATGTTTCCCTTGTGCCCTCCCCCGCAAAGCCTTTCCTTGCCAAGTCTACCCATTTCTTATTCATCCCTCCTAAGGGGAGATTATACAACCCATTTCATCATCAACTTGCCCCTGATTATGACCTTCTCATGCTCTGCAGGCTAGACCATGAGGTGGAAGGGTCTCTCTCAGATGTAGGGAGTACAGAGCAACCTCCACTTCCCCCACAGTGCGACATCTGGAGCTTGCGAGCATCACTGGAGCTCTGTGCTTCTGACCAAAGCAGTAGCAACAATGATCGTGACTCAGTGCGCAGTGATGCCGATAGTGTGAGCTCCCTGAGTGGACTCCCTAGCCTGTCCTCCCAAGATCTACCTGATGGTCACCCCACACGAGGTTCTGAGCCTGAGACAGGACCACGAAAGCTTCTACAGATGGATAGTGGTTATGCCTCCATTGAAGCTCCCTGCCGGCCTTCAGAGGAGCCATCCAGCAGCCCAAGGGACAAGACTGCATCGGAGAAGAGACTTTTTTTCACTCATGCTGGTAGAAAAGGAACAGTCTTCGAAAGTGTGGAGGGGCGTCTGTATGAGCAGGGAGCAGCAGGAGGGGAGGAGGAAGAGGAGGAGGCATGCTCTACCCTCCAAGCCCAGACAGTGGCCCCTAAAGAGACAGTTTCACGTCGAGATTACAGCATTGATGAGAAGACAGATGCATTATTTAACGAATTCCTACGACATGACCCACAATATGATGATTCTCCCCTCCGTATGAAACATCGTTCCCGTGCGCACCTGCGCAAGCAGTGGCAGAGAACCAAACAGTACAGTGATCCTGGTGTTCGCTATCCCCAAGCTCTGGACAGACACAGAGCACCACCACTCCGCAGGGGAGACAGCGCTAGCTACCTGCCTGACACACGCTACCACAGCACTTTGCCTCGGATTGCAAGCACTACAGATGAAGAAGGGGTGGATGGCTGCCCACAGAGCCCAGCCTCTCTCACCCCTGAAGATAAAATAGAAGAGGAACCTGGTGAGCATGGCCCTGCCCCCGAGGAGCCCCATCCTATCCCTGAGGACATTGAACAAGACTATGGTTATGGCCCACAAACCACAGAGCTACTGGACAAGATAGGTGTGGCTCTGGAGGAGCGTCTGTACCCCAGTGTACAGAGGACAGCACAGAGCACTGAAAGACTCTGCACAGTGGCAAATATTTCCCCAGATCACAGTCCTGTGTAGGGCAGAATCAACCATAGAAGGATAACCCAGGAAACTGCTGCAGGGTGGGGGGGTCCAGTGATTGAGCAGCTGCACAGCTCACTGGTCTCAAACTGCACAGACGCAGTGCCAAATGATGCATGCCCAGTGGCTCAATCACTATCAGACATACACTACCTGCCATATGGACACAACACATGACTGTAAATAATTGGCAGCACATGTGAAACAAACATAACACTGACACACATGCACGCAGAGATACCCACTGCATCATTTACACAAGAACAGAGAAAACTGTACAATTTTCTTCCAAGCAATATAAAGTTTCTTCCCGACTGCTGGATATGCACGCTGCCCTCAGGGACCCTGCGCCAGGGAGAAAGAGTGGGAGGGTGTGATCTATGGACTCCCCCCATCTCTCATTGTGCTCGCTGCAGATCCAGCTCTCCCTATCCAAAAACTGAATTGACAGGCACAAGGGAAAATGGGGGAAAAGGGGTTGGGGCTGCTTATTCTTGCACTGATTCATGTATTTATTGTTTAATTTTTATTTTTAAATATTTTTATTGTTCATGGGAGGGTGGTATCAGTTCTCCCCTTATAATATAACCGTAGCAGTTGGTGGGACACTGGATTTTCAGTCTTACTCCCTCTAGTCCACATTCCCCATATTAAAATGGGACAGCACATTGTAAGGTACAGTCCCTATGTCAGGGGAGGGCAAACTGAGGCCGTCCAGCTGCGCAGGACAATTCCCAACAGCTGGCTGGAGATGATGAGACTTGTCGTTTTGAACAGCTGGAGGGCCTCAGGTTGGCCTCTCTTGCTGTACGTATATGTCCATCCATTTGTGACAGAGAAAAGCATATAAACACTTTCCTGCTACATCCACCCAGTAGTGATTTTAGTCATCATTCAATAGTGCTGCCGCCACAGGCGTAAACTGGTATTTGAACCCTTCATACCAAAGGCTGCATGACTGCTTGGAAGGGGAGATAAATCCACTCTCAGAAACATGAGGAAACCAAATAAACGTTTAATCACTAAACAAAAAAAAAAAAAAGAAAAAAAAAAAAAACCCAATAAAAATAAAATAAACAACTCGTAATAGTGAACACATGGCTCCTTTGCCCCAAATGCACACAAACCAACCGGGCTTGGTTGGAGGGGTACAATGGCCCCCCAATCTTTGCATTTTATTGTATGAGGGCTCAGGTAGGGCTGTTGGCATGATGCCCACCTCCTCTATGTAGAATACATGGGTATACAGCCAGACGGAGGGGAGTGGGGACAAGTTCAAGTCATAAAGTGCAGCAGATGCTGGACTCTGTGCACATTCTAGAGGTCCAGAGCGGTGTGTGGGGGAGAGGGGCATGATGAGACAGGGAGCGGAGCAGAATTAAAGGGCAGGTCACTCTGTTGCAGCAATGTGGTTGTTTCTTCAATGATGCAAAATCTGCCTCCATGTGGTGTCTGAGAACTGGAATCTGCAGTACTTGTACACTAGAAGGAAGAGAAAATGAATGAGCACGGGTATACCTGCACTTATTAAGGTGGACAGCACAACAGTAGGATCTGCCAAAGGATCTAAACGGTTAGGACAATGGTGAACATGATGCTATATGAACATCACAGTCTAGAAAATGCTTATGGTTTATATCTAAAAGTAAAGGAAAAGGAACAGAGATAACATTGAAATGGGAAGTAGATGGGATGGGATAAAAGAAGGCTTGTAATAGTAGGATTGGGAAAAGAAGTGGCAGGATGGGTAAGGGAAAGAAAGAAGGGGTGACTAACAGATTAGCGAAAGAAAGTGGAGGAGGAAAAAATGCAAACAGAAGTGGCAAGAAAGGAAATGTAGGGGGAGAAAGATGGTATGGAATAACAGAGGGGCCTGGGGAGGATGACCAGTATTAATGGGGAAGAGATGCAGAGGGGTCTGGGGAGGATGGCCAGTATAATGGGGAAGAGAGGCAGAGGGGTCTGGGGAGGATGACCAGTATAAAGGGGAAGAGAGAATGGAGGGGTCAGGGGAGCATGACCAGTAAAATGGGGAAGAAAGGTCGGGGAGAGCATGACCAGTATAATGGGGAAGAGGCAGAGGGGTTGGGGGAGGATGACCAGTATAATGGGGAAGAGAGAACGGAGGGGTCGGGGGAGGATGACATGTATAATGGGGGGGGGGGGGGGGGGAGGATAGGTGGGGAATAATAGGGAGAGAGAAAGGAGGGAGGCGGGGAGGATAAGAGATATAATGGGGGAGGAGAGGATGGAGGGGTCTGGGGAGGATGAACGCTATATAATTGGGGGGGGGGGGAGAACAGAGGGGGATCTGGGGAGAATGACCGGTATATTGAGGGAGAGTGAACGGAGGGGGGTGGGGAGGGGAACAGGAAGAATGAGGAGAGAGAAAATGGAATCAAGGGGGGTAGAAAGAAAAATTAAGGGGAAAAGGAAGTAGATGGATAAAAAGTAAGGAAATGGGGTGAGGAGGGCACTACAGACAAAGTGAATGAGGTGTGCAGGAATACGAAAAAAAGTGTATGTAATGGGAGAAGGAAATCGGTAAGATAAAAGGGGAGAGAAAGAACTGAGTGAAAGGGAACTGGGGTGGGGGAACTGGACATGCTTAAAAAGACACTGAAAAGAATAGAAGGTAGAGGGACTGTGAAAGGGGAATGAGTAGGAGGGACATATCTAGACAAAAATGATTCCATTTAAGTCAGAAACATCTAGCTAAAAACCCAGTTGAGCTATCAGCTTTGTTTTACTTTGGCCAAAATACTATCAGATGCATACTTTAGAAGATATTGGTACTTTTCTTACTAAAAATAAAAATTGTATTTCAGTGAAGCACCATATCCTACTGAAGTCAATGCTGCACTAAGACCTTAATTAGCATATGATGCCACACAGGTCACCGTTCAGAAATTAAAGTATCAGCATCTCCTTAACTATGTGACAGAGTAACAGTTTACGAGGCTGAAAAAAGGCATGTGTCCATCAAGTTCATCCAATATTTGATTGTCCCCTACAGTGCTGTTGGTTTGTTCCAGGGATTCTTTTACTTTGTGCATATGGCCACACCTCTCTCTCTCTGCTCGTCTTTTTACTAACATGAGATATTGTTTTGAATTAAGTTCTTCACACGTGCAAACTTAAGCTGACGGGTCTATAGGTGGCAATGCTCTAATCCCCTAAATAACCCTCATTACAGCAAAACAAAAAGTTATCAACTTACACACAAGTTATGAGGACTATAAAACACCTACATTGAAAAACAGTGCAAAAATAAATATTACTTTAATTACTTTCGAACTGTGTAACGATAATGATACACAGAGAAAATCAAATGCCTACATGCAACTTAGTGATTTTTTACCTGAGAGAGAGAGAGATGGCCATATGCACAAAAAAAGCGGGAGTAATTCTGAAGCAAACAGACTGCACCACAGGGGGCAAGCAGATATTCCCCAAATTCCCATTTATTTAAATGGGGTTTTAATTCCCTGAATGCTACAAAGGCCTCTCAATGCACTGCAGAACTCTAGTATTCAAATGGTTTAAAGCCTCATTTAGCTCAAATTGGAACTTCTGTTAGCCCCATATGGTGCAGTTGGTTTGCTCCGGAATGGCTCCTCTTTTGGTTTTGCATAAGGAAAGAAATAGATTAGAACTGAAGGCATTGCGAGAGAAACTGAATGAAGGAAGCAGGATACAGAGAAAAATTAAGAAATAAATAGAATGGAGGGGAGGGAGTTGGAGATAAAGGTAAAGGGGTGGATGCTGAGAGAGTATAAGGAGATGTGAGACAGGAAATTGGAGTTGCACAAAGGGAAATATGGGGAGGTAAGCAAAAGACAAAGCAGTGGGAGGCACTGAGATAAACGTAATGGGTCCAGGGGGTGTGAGAGAATGAATAGAGGAAGGTCTAGAGGGGACGTGGAGGGGTGTCAGATAACAAGAGAAAGGTAACTAAAGGTTTTCTTAGGAAATCTAGCAGAAGTTTGGAGGGTAAGAAAATGGGTATGTGGGACTAGCGTTTGAGAGGTAGGTAATGAGGAAGTATACCTAACTTCAAGAATAAGTGGTTCAGTTTAACAAGGAATTACTGAATCCTTCACACATCATTCCAGTATACTTATCTATACAGTATCTTCAGTTGTCTTCATTTATTTAGCTCAGTGGTTCTCAATCTTTTTTTGCTCAGGGCACCCCTAACACATAATCTAGAACATTCGGGGCACCCCTAACATTTTTAATGTACTTTACCAAGGGCATAATGAAGGGTACAATACATACATATACAATTATTAGGTCTTACAATCATAGTAACAAAATTAAACATATTGTACCGAACAATTTCTATTAATCTTTATTTAAAAGTCCATTTTTGTTAGTCTAAATTGAAAATGTGGGGCACCCTAAACTGATGTCCAGTTGAGAATCACTGATTTAGCTCCATATTACCACAGTTCCCGCCTTACAATAGATAACAGGCTTCAACAGTATGAATGAAAAATCCTATAGAACAGTGGTTCAAGCTTTCTGCAGTGGCGGAGACTATATTTTTTTTTCAAAATAAATTCTAAAAGTACCCTCACAATCAGGCTTTTGCAACCCCTTGAGTGCCAGAGGGGTACACAACACATCTGGCAATCAAAGGGTTAACACCCTGGATACTAGCAAGGTCTCCACACATGGGTTCACCTTGCCTTGTAGAATGGCATAAAACAGTAACACTATCAGTATTAACCCTTTGAGTGCCAGAGGGGAATGCATTGCATAAAAGGAACAGAGCTATTCCTGCTGAGTAAACAAGGGCACCCCCACTGTCGGTAGTAGTTTTATTCAGAAATTATAAACTATCAGAAAACAATGAAGAATTCTGTGGAGACCAGTAGCTCAACTAATCAACAGAATAACGCATGACACCAGGGGAACTGTGTGTGAGTTCTTTGGACATCAGAGGAGACTGCTAAACAAATTAAACACAAAAAAAAAAGCCAACAGTATAGAACTTTGGAACAAAATATCTCTCAGGAGCTGGAGAATGCTAGTTTTACTCAGCTGGACAAGCCCTGCCATGTATAAGAAAAGGCTTCCTATTTCCTTAAATGTATCAGAATGCACACTGGTACCAGAAAATGAAGACTGTGCGATTAAACTAAATTTCTGTCAGAAGAGACTAAGTTATAGTACTTACTGCAAAAGCAATCCTATCAGAAACCAAAATTGCAGTGTGTAAAATTATTCATGTTTCCACTCAAACCACTGAGAGTCACAGAACAACACTCATAATACACCTATTCTTATAGGTATATTTCACCTTTAAAGGGACAGTACAGAGTTCCTACTAGACCCTTGTCTCAAGAGCTATGATAATGGAGTTTCCATAGCTCAAAGCGCCTCAGTTTACCTCCATTTGCCATGCAGATCACAGGCCAAGGCTGGGTGGTATCAGCTTTTAGCTCTGGTCTCATGGAAGATATCTCTCCTTGCAATAGAAACCATTGTTTGTCAACACTGGGCTTCTATAGACTTCTATAGCAAGGAGAGGAATCAGAGAACTGAGTGAGGCCCTGTTGTCACCCAGCCTTGCAGTCACCATGATTCACAAGGAAAATGGGACATAAACAGAGAGGTTCTGAGAACTCCATTCAAAGATTTAGAATATTGTGTAGACCCTACACTGCCTCTTTTAGAGTAATGGAATTTGTGAAGCAATGCGGTGCAAACCATTACGTTCACGCTTTTTCATCAGGAAACCAGGTCATGGCCACCAGGTGGTGCTGTTCATATCACTAAACAATTGCTAAAGATTGCTCATACCACGAGAATTTTTTTTATTTTCCTTCCTTTCTTTCAATGCTCAACAAATAAAGGATTATTGGGAAACGGAGCATCAGACCTAATAATATAGAGAACAAACTAACAGTTTATTAAAAAAAATATATCAAAATTAGCTTGTAGCACAGCTTGCAGTCAAAAGTCGATTCTAAGCACTCTGTTGGTCTGTTCTATACCCCTTTGAGTGCCAGAAGGTACATAACTCATGCTCTGCAATGCGGTGTACCCCTCTGGCACTCAAAGGGTTAAATCGAATGCTCTGCCAGTTTTGGTTACACAGTAAACAAGCAGCAGAGCTGCAGTCTATAAAGCAGACCAACAGAGTGAACAATTCAGACTGAAAAAAAAAAAATAGCTTGCAATTAAAATATGCAACAGACTCTCAGACCCTATGGTCTATAGAACTGAACAACAGAATTAAAAGGGTAAAAACTTGATACATCAGTTTTCATATACGTAGTGAGCAGAAAGAAAGACTGTTATACTGGGAGTACAAAGGAGATATGGAGGAAGAGCAGAAATGAAGCCGGTGTTATCTCTGGATAAAAAGGAGAGATGGAGGAAAGAAAGCTGGAGTTATATACTAGCGTAAGAAGATGATATGGAGGAAAGACGGAAAGAAAGCTGGTGTTATAATGAGGCAAGAAGGAGAAATGCAGGAAGGGTGCAAATGAATCCTGCTTTATACTGGTGTAAGGAGGAGAGATGGAGGAAAGGATGGAAAGAAAGCTGGAGTTATACTGGGGAATGAAGGAGATATGACAAAAGGGCAGAAAACAAGACATACTGGGGTAAGAAAGATGAAGGAAGGGCAGAAAGAAAGCCAGTGTTATAGTGGGGTATGTAGGAGAGATGAAGGAAGGGCAGAACAATCCAGTGTTATACTGGGTAAGTAAGGAGGAGAAATAGAGGAAGGGCAGAAAGAAAGCCAGTGTTATAGGGGGGTATGAAGGAGAGATGGCAGAAGGGCAGAGAAAGCTGGTGCTATAATGGGGTAAGGAGGAGAGATGGAAGAAGGGCAGAGGAAGAAATAAAGCCAGTGTTATACTGGGACACAAAGGAGAGATGGGAAAAAAGGGCAAAACAATCCAGTGTTATACCGGGGTAAGAGAGAGAGAGATGGAAGAAGGTCAGAAAGAAAGTCTGTGTTATACTGGGGTAAGACAGAGAGAGATGGAGGAAGGGCAGAAAGAAAGTCTGTGTTATACTGGGGTAAGACAGAGAGAGATGGAGGAAGGGCAGAAAGAAAGTCTGTGTTATACTGGGGTAAGACAGAGAGAGATGGAGGAAGGGCAGAAAGAAAACCAGTATTTTACTGGGGTAGGAGGGAGAGATGGAGGAAGGGCAGAAATAAAGTCAGTGTTATACTGGGGTAAGTAAGAGAGAGATGGAAGAAGGTCAGAAAGAAAACCAGTATTTTACTGGGGTAGGAGGGAGAGATGGAGGAAGGGCAGAAATAAAGTCAGTGTTATACTGGGGTAAGTAAGAGAGAGATGGAAGAAGGTCAGAAAGAAAACCAGTATTTTACTGGGGTAGGAGGGAGAGATGGAGGAAGGGCAGAAATAAAGTCAGTGTTATACTGGGGTAAGTAGGCGAAAGAGAAAATAAGGGTAAAAATAAAGGAGGCGTTATCCTGAGGTAAGCAGTAAATAAGATAAAGTAGGTGTTATATTGGGAAAGGGAGTGAGATATAGTAGGGAAATAAAAGGTGTGAGAGAGAGGAAGAGATGAGTGTAAAGAAAAGTGTGGAGGTGAGGGAAATGAGAAAAAGATGTGGGATAAATGTATAAAGACAGTGCAAGTGAGAGAGAGGGGAGGGGATGGGGAAACTAGCATCAGAGAGGACCTGCTGTCAACAGCACAGGCAGTGACTCATCCTCTGTAGGATATGAATGAGGACACCTCTTATTCAGACCTCATTATCTCTGCTGCTTCTCATTCCTCCCGACGCCCACACAATGCTTGTGTGCTGGGGCCTACAATCTAACCCTCCCCCATAACATTACATCTTTTGGGAAGCAGAAAAAAAAAAAAAAACACACTCTGACCCATTTATCAATAAAAAAAAAAAAATGAGGTTTTAAAACAAGAGACAGAATTTAAAACATTCTAAAGTATAAAAGAGCAAATGATGTCTGTTACATGCTTTTCTACTACGTTCAGAGCAAGGCAACTTTTGGCTCTCTAGTTGTTAGACTACAACACCAATCACCCCTTACTTCAGTTGAAGATTTAAAAGCTGCCTACCTCTGCACTACTTTAAAAAAAAGGATTTTAGTAAACTTAACATTAATTGCCTCTCTCTTGGTCTATGTGGAACATAGGGACCATGGGGTAAAGTTCTTCTCCTCTGGAGGGCAGGGCACTTAAAGTGCAAGAGGAAATAAGGAAATTCCCTGAAAGAGACCCTAAAAGTACCCCCTGTGGGACTTAAACCATATGTTTTTCTGTTTTTTTTTCCCCTCGGAGTACTGTTTTACATTGACTAAGAGAAAGGGATTTAATTGTAAATTCAGTAAAATCCTCTTTTCTCTTACATTCAATGTGGAACACAGGAACCATGGAGATATATTAAAGCATCCAAAAAGATTACTCTGAAGAAAAAAAAAAAGCCTACACTGTAAACCAGAATTCCACAGGGCTAACTGGTACCGAATAAACCTCAGGTGTAAATAGACGCCTATCTTGCACACCAAACAATGGAATAAAGATCCCAAACAGGTTTCAGAATTCTGCAGAAAGAAAGAGGAGAAGGATCCTTAAAGGGTTAGTAAGTGCATATCCTTTGGCATACTGAATAGTACTGATGTCTGTTGATCTCAAAGCTCATAACTTGCTAATTACGTTCTAATCATATGATTAATTTTACCCCCGCCCCTTTTCCAGACGTCAGTAAATCACGCTCAGATCTGAAAGTGGATCACTACGAGGGACAATCTTCAGTCAGTATTCGGAAAAACCTGAACTTCAACGTAGAGGAGGGCAGGGTTTAACCTTATACTGACAGAGTGAAATATTGTCCCTCATTGTGATCTGTCTGGTCAAGCATGTGAAACTGAGTGCAGGGAACATTTCCAAAGCAGACACACCAAGCAGCCTAGTATTCTCTTATATACCAGGATATAGCATCAGTCAGCTGCAGGGAAATAGACTGGATCTTGTCCTCCGGCAGAAACACCCTCCTTGGAGGGTATCGAATCTCATGCCTAAGAAATACAGGACCTGGGAATGCACCAGAGAGGACTTATTGAGACTGACTACCCAACCCTGCTGCTCCAGGATGTGGACACTGTCCTGAATCTGTGAACAAAGAACATCCTCCAAAGGTGTCTTAAGTAAAAGAGGATTTTAGTCTTACCTGTTAAATCCTTTTCTCTTAGTTCATACAGGTTACTGGTAACTTTGGGTAGGTGATCTGCCCATTTAAGTAGGCAGAAACAATTCTAGAAGTGAATGCAGGGGGTGGAGCCTACCTTCCCTCCCTGGCTGCAGCTAGCCAATCAGCTCCAGTAAAATTTGAGACACTAACTATTGACTAGATAGCAGAAGGGAAAAGACGACTCCTGTGAGCATGACCCTGAAGGACCCCCACGGTCTGCCACAGGAGAGCCAAAGCATGGTCCTGGTCCTTGACAGGGTGGGAGACCAGTAACCTGTATGGACTAAGAGAAAAGGATTTAACAGGTAAGACTAAAATCCTCTTTTCTCTGTCGTCCAATAGAGGTTACTCCTAACTTTGGGATATCCAACCATTGAGTTTCCTAGAGGCGGGAAGTAAGACAAGTCCCCCAAAGTCACCAGAGCAGATATAAACCATCAGATCAGAGATAGCCCAACAAAACAAATGAAGTGTCAACGGACACTGAACAGGGGTAACACCCCAGGAACTGTTACACAGCACACTGAACTACAACCAACAGGGCTCAAAAGTGAAGGAAGCACCAAAGAACCGAAGAAGATCCTAGACAGGCAAGACTGCCTCCAGGATCTTCCTCCCAAAACTGGCATCATCCGATGCCAGCACATCCACACGGTAGCGCTTCAAAAAGTTGTGCATAGACGACCAAGTGGCAGCTTTGCACAAATGATCAGCGGAGGCCTGATTCTTGGAAGCCCCAATAGATCTAGTAGACTGAGCCGTGACCTGAAAGGGCACAGGCTTCTTCCTTAGCTCATAAGCCTTTCGGAGAGTGGACTTGATCCAAGACGCAATAGTCACTTTGGATGCAGGTCTCCCTGCCCTGGGGCCCTCAGGAATGACAAACAGCACATCAGACTGTCTGATGGACTCAGTGCGATGTACATAAAACTTGAGACAATGCACCACATCTAACAAGTTGAGAAGTGGAGATCCCTCTCCTTGTCAGAAGTATGGTCAGGGCAGAAAGAAGGCACCACAATCTCCTGATTGGATGTGGAATTCAGAGATCACCTTTGGGAGAAACTCCTGAGAAGTGCAAAGCACTGCCCTGTCCTTGTGAAACACCAAAATGGGTGGTCTACAAGACAGAGCATGCAACTCCGCTACACGGTGAACAGACACAATCAACAGGAGAAAGGCTATTTTCCACATCAGCAGGCATAGAGGAATATTAGCCAAGAAGTCAAAGGGAAGGTGCTGAAGGACACCCAAAACAAAGTTAAGATCCCACTGAGGAGCAGGAGTCTTGAAAACAGTATGAGCAACACCCTGGAAGAAAACCTTGACATCAGGAAGAATAGCAATGCACCTGTGAAAGAAAACAGAGAAGGCGGAAGTCTGAACCTTAAGGGAACTCAAACTGAGGCCCTTATCCACACCATCCTGTAAGAAAGCCAGGACCGTAGGCAGATCAAAATCCTGAGAAAGGTCCCTATCAACTCACCAAAAGAGAAAGGTTGACCAGACACAATAGTAGGCATTAGAAGAAACAGGTTTGCGGGCACTAAGCATAGTAGCCACCACACCAGAGGAGAAACCTTTCTTCTTCAGTATTGAGGATTCAATTTCCAAGCCGTCAAAGCTAGACGAGGAACATCCTCCTTCCACAGGTAACCATGTAGAAGAACATCTGGACGGCAAGGGAACCGGAATGGCTCCGCCACTGACAGATCCAGAAGCTCCGGAAACCAAGCCTGTCGAGGCCAGTACAGAGCACTCAGAATGACTTTCTTAACTTGGTTTTGGGCATTCCAGTCTCAATTTCTGTAACACCCTAAGCAACATGGGGAGGGGAGGAAAGATGTAAGCCAGAGAAAATAACCAACAACGAGGGTGAACACCTCTAGGTGCAGTTCCCACTCTTCACCGTCCACCATGTGTCGACTGAGGAAGTCTGCCATGATGTTGTCTACGCCAGGAATGTGCACTGCGGATATGGCAGGAACATGTTCTTCTACCCAGGACAAAATAGCCTTGATCTCTAACCAAGCGGCGAGACTTTTTGTTCCACCCTGCTTGTTGATGTAAGCCACGGCAATGGCGTTGTCAGACTCGACCCGGACTGGGCATTCTTCCGGCTGGGGTGTCCAATCGAGAAAGGCATGAAACATCGCCCGAAGCTCCAACACATTGATGGGAAGGAGAGATTCCTCCAGAGACCACCAACTCTGAGCATTCAGGCAACCCAGGACCGCTCCCCACCCGGAGAGGCTGGCATCCATCATCACCATGGTCCAGAAGGATACCAGGAAGGACTTGCCCTTCAGGAGATGTCGAGCCATCATTACAAACTAGGTTCCAAATGAAGAGGGAGGGATATGGACATCTTCAGAAGGTCCGGCTGACCTCTGCACACCTAGATCACAAACCTCTGGAGTTCCCTGGTGTGAGCCATGGCGAATGGGACTGCTTCTATGGTGAAGATGAATTTCCCCACTAGAGAGGACAGCTTCTTGGCTGGAACTAGATCGTGAGCCAGAACAGCAGAAACCCTGTGGGCGACCTGGTGAGCCACCTCGTCCGTGAGAAACACCATGCTCTTCTGAGTGTCGAAGAGGAGGCCCAGGATGAACAGACGCTGGGATGGGACAAAATCTGACTTGTCCATGTTGATGATCCACCCGTGATGGGTGAGAGCATGAAAGCAGTCCTGAACCTGCTGATGAAGAAGTTCCACAGAAGGGGCTTTCAGAAGCAGGTCGTCCATGCATGGAGTAACTCTGATGCCGTCCCGATGGAGGACAGATACTAAAGCTCCCAGGACATGGTTGAAGACTTGAGAAGCTGTAGTCAGACCAAAGGGAAGAGCTGAAAACTGAAAGTGCCCTTGGTCACAGGCAAATCTGAGATACTGCCTACTCTCTGGATGAATGGCGATGTGTTGATACGTGTCCTGAAGATCCAGAGAGGCAAGGAATTCCCCTGGGGACATAGCAGTAATCACTGTCCTTAGGTACTCCTGGTGATAATGAGTCTTGATCACAAAGCAATTGAGATCATTCAAATCCAAAATGGGATGACAGCCGCTGTCCTTCTTGGAGACCGCAAAAAGGCTGGATTAAAAACCCATATCTCTGTCCCGAATTGGAACACGTTCCAGAACATCGTTGTCCAGAAGGGCCTGGATAGTGCCATTGAACAAACAGCATTTCTCTACGCCCCTGGGGAGTATGAGAGGGGGAAAACCAAAAGGGAGGAAGAGAGGCAAAAGGGATCCTGTACCCTTCCTTCACCACCTGTAAAACCCACAGGTCCGCCACTGAATCCTCCCAGATGCTGTGGTAGTGACGCAGACAGCCACCCACAGCCGAGTGGGGATCTGGGTTCAACGAGTCATGCCGAAGAAGGCTTGGAAGAGACCTTTGGCTTCCATTGTTGTTTGGGCTTGGAGGAGGATCGCAGAGCTGAAGGAACTGCCTGGTTCGCCGGACGTGTTTCAGTCTGGGAGGAACAAAAAGGCCAATTACACTTGGGAGGAGTCTTCTTCCTGGGGACCATAGGCAGAAGGGTACTCTTGCCCCCTTTGGCCTTCTCTAATCAGATCCTTAAGATCTGGCCCAAACAAAGAGGTGCCTTGTAAAGGCAATGAGAGCACAGCTTTCTTGGAAGCAGTGTCAGCAGGCCAGATCTTGAGCCAAAGAGTTTGTCTGGCAAGCACAGACATGGGGGAAACCCTTGCCACCAAATGGATGGCATCAAATAGGGCAGCAGAAACATAGTGCTGGGCCTCAGAAATGTTGGCAAGAAGCCGCAACATATCCGAAGTAGGAGTACCCTGATGGACAGCCAGGGTGAGCTGTCAGTCCAGACCGCAATGGCCCAGTTCACAGATGTCGCAGCAAAACGTTGAACGCATGGCAGTACCAGCAGTAGCAAAATTGGACTTGAGGGAGACCTCAAGTTTCTTGTCAGTCCAGTCTTTCAGAGCGGAAGCAGCAGCAACTGGCAAGGCAGTGGACTTAGATATCCTGGAGACAGGAGCATCCACTTTGGGGGGATGAACTCACTGAGCAAGTGCCACCTCAGAGAAGGGGTAACGCTTGGCAAATTTCTTGGAAACAGAAGGTTTCCTGTCCGGAGACTTCCACTTATCAGACACAAAGCGGTCAAGAGTGGGGTTAGGTGGAAAACAAGTTTAGGGCCTTTTAGGCTCCTGAAATACATCAGAGGGAGCCAAAGAAACCTCCTGACCCAAGGGAATGTTTAGGGTAGTTAAGACGGCTCTGATCATGCCCTCAGCCGAGGGATCAGGATCAGCCTCAAAGAGGTCCTCAAAAAACTGAGAGGAGCCCACAGCAGAACATTCCTCAATGTCTGAATCCACCAGCAGTTCCTCCTCAGAAGGATATGATACATCAGGTACTCCCTGCAGTTTCGACAGGGAAGATCTGAAGGAAGAAGGGATCTGCCAGCAGTGGAAGACCCCAGTAACTGGGATGGAAAGAGTTGCAATGTAGACCAGAGGTGTCTAGTTGCAGCTTTGAACACTTGCACCCAAACTGGCTCTAATGCACGGCTGGTGGTCCCTGGGAGAGACTCAGGGACATCAGAACATGCTGGGCATAAATGACCTGAGAATTCTCTAGGTAACACTGAATGACATGAGGAGCAATGCGCAATAGGGGACACAGAGACCCCAGCGTCCTTAGTCTTAGGCCTGGCCCCAAGCTCTAACAGATTAGACATTCTCAGTGTCAAAACATTTAAAGTATAAGGAATCACCCAAATACAGTGTGTAAGATTAAAATTTCACCCAAGAAATCGCTAAAAAGCACTTATCTGGCAGGAGAAGGGTTCATCTGCAGAGGAGAGGAGAGTCCAAGCCCTGCATAGGATACTCATTCAGGAAAAGGCATAAAATTGCTGCCGCGGCGGGGGCAAATCAGAAACGAGCGCCCGAAGCAAGCACTCATCGGAAATGTAGTTTTACCAGAAAACATACCCCAACAGTGCCCGAAGCCCCCTGAGCCCCCCCAACACACATAAAATATTAACCAGATGACAAAGCAAGGACAGACAATTAAAATAAGCCATCTCTGAAGTCACTATGTTGAGCAGTTGCAGAGATATGTCCCAGACTGTACAGTCCCATAGAAGTGAACGGTACAACGGCATCACTGCGAATACAAATTTTGCAAAGTTGAAACTGTGAATTAAAATTACATGAAACATCACTAGAACATGTTAGCAGACCCAAAAAATATTGAACCCAGTAGGGAAAGTGCCAATAAACCCCAAAAAGATGCAAAACCAGCAGCTAAAGGGTTAAGTTATCACACAAACTTGCTCCAAAACACCCAACAGACATAGATAATCCCAATGAGTGCAGGAGTGTGCCATAGGAACGCCAAAGGAAAAACTCCTGTGCGGAGGGGCACTGTGGAACATGTGGACCTGCCGCACTCAAAGGGTTGCTCACCTTTCCTGCAGATCTTCTGTCTCCAGATTACCATGTATTAAGAAGAAGCCTCAGTGGGCAACTCCTGAGGAAAGAACTTGAACCCAAGATTTTCCCCCCAGGGCTTAACGTCCACAATAAGCACCTGGATACTGAGCTAGCCACATATAAGGGCATTGTCAATTATAGTAATCCGCCTAATGGTGGTATTCCATATCTAACAGAAAAATAAAAAATTAGCTAAAACTATAGCACAACTGTTCTCTTACCTGTGTCTTCACCAAGGAACAAATCTTATTGGAGCTGATTGGCTAGCTGCAGCCAAGGAGGGAAGGTAGGCTCCAACCCATGCATTCACTTCTAGAATTGTTCCTGCCTACTTAAAAGGGGTGGATCACCTACCCAAAGTTACCAGTAACCTGTATCGGACGACAGAGAAAAGGTTATCTAGTTAAGGATATTTCTTGAGCATGAATGTGTTCTGACAAAACAGACATGACCTTTGTAAAGATCTAGACCAAAAGGAAGTGAAATAGTAATGGCCCTTGGTGGTGAAGAGTGGAAATTTTGATGAATCTGGTTGTGAAGGTAAGCCTCCTGGAGATCCAGGGAGGCAAGAAATTCCCCTAGACTGGAGACAATGACAGTGCAGAGACTCCGTTTTGAAAAATGGAGCTAACACATAATGGTTAAGACACTTCAAATCTAGAATAAGGCTGCAGCCACAGTCCTTCTTGGAAACAAAAGACTGGATTAAAATATGGTGAATTATTTCAAGCTTGTTAAGTAAACCAATACTGTGTCTATGAACAGAAACCCCAAAACTGGGTCCCACGGAGAAATTAAAAAAAAAAAAAAAAAAAGTGAGAGGGAAGGGACTTTATGTAAATTAGGTACCATTCTGAAATGAACCACAAAACCCACTAATCCTTCACGTGTTTCCTAAGTGATTTGAAAAAGAGGCAACCTTCAACAGGTCGAGATTGGCCAGGACCCAAGTGAGACATGCAGAGGTGGGCTTGTCAGCCTTAGCCTTCTGAGAAACCTTCTTGTTCTGCCAAGCCTATTTAGACTTTGGGGTGGCATGGGCCTTAAAGGTCTGAGGGGGTTGAACCCTAGGCACCCCAAATTGGGAAAAAAGTACAATATGGAAAATCTGAGGCAAAAAGGGGGGGTTTGCCTCCAGTAACACTACTAATGACCTTACCCAGCTAATGGACAAAAGAGTTGTTTCACACAAAAGGAATGGCAAATTTTTGTATTATAGATTATTTGAAGATTTTGAATTAAGATTTAGTTGGTTGACCAAAGTGCAGCGCATGGTTACAAAGAAGGATAAGGCTTTACTTAAGAAACTAGTAGCATAAAAAAACACCTCTTTAAAAGGTATGCATTGGTCTCCAGGATATTAGACAGATTAACCAATACTTCCTCTATAGGAGCCCCATAAATGGCATCTGAAAGGTGTTCACCCCAGATAACCATAGCTTAGGGGCCCAACTGATAGAAAAAAAATGAGCTGCAGATTAGCCTCTGGGCCGTAAAGTTCACCTTCTATAAGGAATGTAGGCGTTTATCTGCCTGATCCTTAAGAGCTGCAAAAAGGTGCTTTTGACAAGACAAGATACTGGTGGGGAATCAACCACTGATTAAGCCCACTGTGACTACCTCGGCCAAAAATGGAGAGAGTTTGGATGTGATACTCTTATCCCTGAGATACTGGTTCAGAGAATGATGGGGAGGAAAAATGGGCATCTTTTTTGCACCGTTGAAAGATGTCCAGTGAGTCTTTAATATTGCTCTGATGAATCACTCAGCCGAGGGGAAATAACTGTCCTCATAAGTATCCCCAAAGGACAAGGAGGAATCCATATCCTACTGATAAGTGTCAACTTCCTCCACAGAACAACTTCCAACCAATTCGGAATGGCCCCTAAAGACAGCATCAATGTGCCTGACATAGGGTATGGGAGCCAAGGACCCCTTTAATAGAAAGACAGGACATAAGAAATTGAAGAAATCGGAGTCTTAAACCTAGCTTGCTCTTGTTCGGCAGTAGATGGCACCGGGGTATCGTACAAGTCACAGTGCAAAAGGGACATAGGGTACCTGAAAATTCCCATGGAAGCCCAGTCTGGCATAAGAGACAGGGTGCTAAAGGGGTTAAGGCAACCCCCAGAATCCTTAATGTTTGCCCACGTGTCCCTTGGGATCTGACCTGTTCAGAGAAGCCCCTCAAAGTAGGGCAACAAGTAATCCAAAGTAGTTCTAAAAGTACAGGAAAATACACAGAAATACCCAAAACGGTAATTATCTGACTGCATGGGGTTAAGCTGTTGAGGTAGAGAGTACAGAAAGATGGCTGCCAATGCACCACCACTGTCCAATCCTGAAAGCAAAAGGGGGATCCCTCGCCTAGCAAACTGGCTCTCCAGACATTTATAAATGGATATTTGTGGTGCTCTGAACATTGACCCCATGCTGACCATTTGATAGAGCAGGTCCAGCGATTCATTTTAAGTTCTCTTCGAAACCTGTAGGTGCAAAAGGTGCAGATAGGTTTCTATGAATAACTGCATGCAACACGTTACGATTCAAGCAGCCACCTTGGTAACATGCAATGTAAGAAGTAAAAGTTAAATGGAGTGCTTGATAGACAAGACCACATAACAATGGGAGCCAGACCACAGCAGGGACATAGCACTGAATGGGTTAACCTACTAGTCTTCAGACTCCCATTTAAAAGTAAGAACTTCAGAGAAGTTCAATAATGAGGCATAGACCTATGAAAAAGTCAATTTCCACAGGGAAAGGTCCAGAAATATACCTGTGAACTGGAAAATCCATAGTTTTATTTTTATATTATGTACACACATATCAACCTACAGAAATATCCCATTATTTAGAGATAGATGTACGTACTAATAAATTATTTTCTCTTAGTCCCTTGGGAACACAGGAGCCATGGGGTAAGTCTCCGCCTCCAAAAGGGCAGGGCACTTGACTAGAAAGGCTCTCAGAGAAGGAGACTTCTAGCCTGTTCCACTTTACCACCGCTTGGACATGCTCAGTTTTAACATAGCAAATATGAAAGAAACAGAAGTGAAACAAGAAAGGGTATCCCCTGAACTAGAGAACCCAATAGGAAATTCCTGTCCGGGACCCAAACTGTTTTTTTTTTCTCCAGGAGGGAAGAGAAAAGAATTTATCTACAAATACACAAAAATCCCCTTTTCTGTTTCATTCCAGTGGAACACAGGAACCATGGGATTTACCAAAATATCTACCCAAATTCCAAGGTGGGAAAAGAAAAGTAAAAACACAGACCAGTTCTCACAGAAACAAACTGATAAAACATGAACATCAGGTGTCAGGTGGATACGGACACTGCAAACCAAAGAACAGGAGCAAACAGGTCACTGGCCAAAATTCAAACAAAACAAGGCACAGCTTATTGTAGGACCTTCTGGCAAAACGGACTTTAGCTAAAGCTAGCATGTTAACACAACAGTGTTTGCTGAACAGCTATCCTCCCTTCACACATTTGTCAAAGGCCTGATTCTTGTTGGCCCAAAAAAGCACCCACCGGCCTGGTGGAATGCTCCATAACATGAAAGGGCACAGGCATCTTTCTGAGAACATTTTTGTGATGAATGGTCGCATTAATCCAAGAAGCCACTGTCACCTAGTTATATGGATGTATAGATTATGGTAATAAATAAAGCCATGCCATGCAGGTACTTCCTGTTTTCGCCTTGTAGTACCTCCCGACTCCTGACACTGCTCAGCCATAGCAGATTTTCAGTCAAATCAGGCCAGGTTATTTATTTAGAAAATGTTTTACTAGGAAGAATACACAGAGACTTCTCTCATTTTCAAGTATGTCCTGGATAGTTTTCAGTAAGAGTTACACAACTAGAGAATCATTATATATACATATACACAAATATATAGTGACTTGATACCTGTTTTGTCAGTGACTGTACTTTCTTGGCAATTAGTCCAGCAAGAATAAGGTGACCTGGTAACTTTATTTTTAGAAAAGCACCCCTGTGCTTAGCAATGCACTGCCCTCCTCCCCACTGAAAACGTTAAGTGTCAGTGAATAAGAGGTAATGTACAGCTAAAATAACCAATAAAACACAGAGTTGATTGTGAAAGTAATGTAAAAATCACTAAAATATTATTTAGGTGATAAGATCCCTATCCCCTCTGCCCACAGTGAAAAAAACAGCATCTGGGGAAAAGACATGGCTTCTATCTTTTACCAACTTACTGTGCCTCCATCCCCACAGCCATGCATTATATCATCCATCCACTTTATAACAGAGCAGTTCTCAATCACAACCCTCAAGTGCCCCTAACATTGCAGGTTTACTATATTTTCCTGCCTGGGCGCAAGTGAATTAAAATAGAACACATCCTAATAATAATCCCCAAGTTGCCTAATAATGGCCAAAAGGAGTCATCCTCAGCTCCTTCACCTCTGTCACAGAGGCGGATGCATCTCCATTACTCTCCTCATCTCTACCTACTAAGTACCCTTGGTCCCATGCTCTCACCTCAAGTCTCTTGCAGCTACTGTTGTTCTCAGCCTTACTGATGTCTTTAATTACTCAGTTTCTAATGGAACCTGTCCTTCCTCATTCAAACATGCAACAGCCATGCTACACTCAAAAAAGTCCTTCCCTCAAACCCACCTATCTTTCAAATTGCCACCCAGTTTCTCTCTTTCACTTTGAATCTAAGACTCTGGAATGCCTGTACTCACACACAATCTCTCATCAATTACAGTCTAGTTTACACTAGAACTATTCCATAGAAACAGCCATGACAAATGTTACCAATGACCTACACACACTAAATGACAAAGGCCACTACAGTATACCAATCCTACTAGAACTCTTTTGACACCGATAAATCACTCACTCCTACTGGACACACTGCACACCCTAAGCATGTTTTGCACAGTTCCTAGCTCTCTAACGGTAGTTTGTGTTTTCTTTGCCAATACCTTCTACCTATGACCTCTTAGTGGGTGTACCCCAGGGATTACTTCCCCTTTCTCTCTACACCATTTCACTTGATTACCTTATCTCATCTCTTGGCTTTATTTACCATATCTGTGTGCATGACACACAAGTCTCTCTCTCTCTAACGACATTCTGGCTGTACAGTTTCAAGTTACACAATGTCTCATGGCAACCTCAACGTGGATGGCCCCACCATCTCAAACTCAACATGGATAAGACAGAACTTGTTGCATTTCCTCAAACTTTACCCTCAACCCCTTTCTGCATCACAGTTGACAATTGTACCATTCACTTTGTAACCAAAGCACACTGCCTTGGTGTTATGTGATTGTACTCCGACATTCCCACCATATCCAAGCTGTCACTAAAACCTGCTGCTTCGTCCTTAAAAATATGGCCCTTCCTTTGTATGTCAACTGACAAAACCTCACTCAGTCCCGCATTGTTTGCAGACAAGGTTATTACAACAATCTTCTCTGGTCTCACTACCTCTCATTTTTCTCCACTTTAGTCTAGTATTAAAGCAGCTGCAAAAATACCTGCCCTTGCTCCAAACCTTCCCTCTCATCTGTTCCTAAAATCCCTCTTTTGACTAACAAAAATCTTGTTTTTCATACAAAATTCTTCTCCTCTCCTTTAGGTCTCCCTCTTCTTGAGCCCACCCTCTTACATTTCTGCTCTTACCACTTGGTATACCTGTCACGCCAAGGCATGAGTTGACCCTTGCAGGGCCCTGGTATGTATAATTTGATTATTTTGTGTATTTTATTGTACCTTTTAAAGTGTTAGATAAATTAGCTGAGTAGATAACATCACCAGAAACTGAATGAGTAAATCACCAGAACAGGATGTAGGGGTCATAAAAGGTACTGGGCCCTCTGCCTTGATGGAAGTTCATCCAGGGCACAGTCAAATATTATGAAATAGGGAGAACATGTATATATAGTGTAAAATGGTTCAATACAAATATTTATTCAGAATGCGCAGGTTTTACCCGTGTGGTGGGTACCAAACATGCCAAGGGGAGTTACAAGAATAGCCACTTTGCAACCAGTTAGACCCAGCATGTTTGGTGTCCAGATATTCACACAGATATGAGGAATATGATTATTATAACATTATAGGGTGTGCTGTGGGTTGCATGTTTTAGGAAGCCTTATGATTGTACAGGTAGAACTCTGCATTAACATCCCTGACAGGTCTGATTGAGTGGGATGTAAACTATCAGGCCAACCCCCACCCAGGCAACACCCAGGGGGTTTGGCCTCTTAAAAGGAACTGTGGAAAGCACTTAATATAGGGGTTTTTTTTTTTTATAAAACAGTTAATTTCTTTCTAACAACTGATGGGGGAAATATCATCTGAAGTTCCCAAGGACTCTTAAAATATTGGTAATTGTATTTAAGGATTTCTTGTGTTTCTCCCATTTTACTTTATGGACTGTTTTGCCAATGTGTAATCTTTATTTGAACTCACTACTCTGAAGGAAGCTCAGGTAGCACACGTTACTAAAGGTTAGATTCTATGTATGATTATTAAGGTGATTTTATACTGTAATTCTGTTGTGTTTGGGGTAACAAAGTCTTGGTGGTGGCAGCAAATTGTAGCACTGGGGTGAAAGTGCAGGAGGGATTTCAGGGGTTAATTTGGCGGTTGCTAGGAATAGTAACAGGTAAACAGGGGTCTGGTGTTGTTAACCCTTTCACTCCTACACTGTATCAGCAGGGCCTATAACCTTAGCTTGTGACAGTACACCTTCCCACATCTGAGTTCAAGGATTCCTTCTGTCCACTTCTTTCATGACCATTTTCAGTGGCTGGCCCCCCCAATTCTGGAATGCATTCTCGATTGCCAGTTGTCCTCACTCATCACTTTCATTCATGTCCTAAAAACCTCCCTGTTCAAGGAGGCATCTCAGTAACAACATGCTGTTTGAGCATACCACCAGTCACAAAATAATAACACATTTCCCTTACAAAAGCCTTGTACCTGCACTTATCGTCATCCTACTGTGTCTGTATGTTGTCACAATTACCAGTTACATTGTAACCTTTTGGGGTAGTGTCCCATTCCCAATGGATGATTCATTTGGTTGCAATTTGCTCCTAAAATACATCACCCCAATGTCCTTATCCCTGTCCTGTACTGCATTGTACCATTACGGTTTCTCTCAAGCTCTGTCTACATGTATGGCACTATATAAAATATGCATACATAAAATACTTATGGTTTCTATTATATTGGCCTAGCTCCCTGGTTCAATAAAAAAAAAAAAAAAAAAAAAAAAACATGTTCAATCAGTCCCGGATATCATGTCCACTGAGGCAGACATAACAGTTGTTGGCATTTTTTCCCCCAAACTGAAGCAGGCAGAGTGCACAAGCCTGCTGAAGATTACAGTGTGCAGTGAGCAGAGTATGAGGTCCAATGGTCCTGCCAACAACTGTTTTGTAAATCTCTATGGACATAACAGTGAGTCCTGAATGTAATATATTGAGCTCAGGCACAAGGGCACAATTCACAGAGGCCATTAGGATTTTCTGGCCACAGTGTTAGTTGCCCTTTAACCTGGAAGAAAGATCTACTTACATACCTGTGCCCAGGCAGGGAAATCCTGTCGTTTAGTAGGGTACTTGAGGAACGTGAGGAAAAACTCTGCCATACAGCCTTCCTGACCAACCCATTTACATCACCGTATGACCAGTCTCCACAACGCCATGCAATTTTTCCATTCTACCATGCGGTTTAAGGTGGTCCCTCATACCTTCCAGAGAGTGCCCTTAGTCACTGTTGTTTGCAGGCTGACAGCTTGCGTGCTTTGCCCCCTGACGTGGTGCTGGCCTTGCACTGTGATGCTGAGCTGCCCCTTCTCTCAGGCTTGAGCTGGTTTTCTGTGCCATTCATTAAGAGCGGTGTTGTGGAAACACATCCCTGTGCCTGTGCTGCAAACAAGTCCTCCTCAAGCACCTGCCCTGAAACGGGTGGGAAAGAGGAAGATCGAAGATCAGGGGGATCGAGAAATTAAGATGACTGAACTTCAATCCTTTAAGTACCAAAGAGGTGTGCAATGAATTGAAAGCAATGTGTCACACACTAAAAGGAATAAAGGAGAATACCTCCTGGTTATATCCCCTTCACATACCTCACTATGGCTAAACAATTATAGTGATCCCTATGAACTTTGCTCTTCTGCTTTTGTTCAAGAGATAACACCTTCAGTCCTGGATATCAGATCCATGGAGGTGGTCATGACAGTTGCTGGCAGGTTTTTTTTCCCCCTTTTTCCTCAATTTGAAGTAGGCAGAGTGCAAGAGTTTACTTAACCCTTTTAAGGACCATAAGGATGCACAAAGGTTTTGAAGCAATGAGTGCTACACCTCTCTTGTCCTTAAAAGGCTAAGACTGCTACATGCAGTGAGAGGAGTATGATATCATGTGGTCGCAATTCCACGGACATCTCATGCAGGATTAGTTGATGAGGTTATCTCTTGAACCAAAGAGCAAGGGTAAAATTAAGGGGGTCAGCTAATATTTTCTGGCCATACTAAGAGGTAGGAGAGTGAAAGAGGGAGACACACACGCAGTAAGGAAGCGTGAGTTTGTGTATGAACGTGCATGTATGTATGTATGTATGTATGTATGAATGTGTAGGTTTTGTGTGTGTGAGCGTGTGTAGATGTGGAAATCTCCTCTATAAAGCTGTAAAAATAGCCATGTACACCTCGTATTAAAAAAAAAAAATAAATAAATACATTTTCAGGCATTCACTGACAGGTAGTACAATTCACTGAGAGATAGACATGAAAAGAGTAATGTGTAAAAAGGTTCTTTTCTTGCCTATTGCTTCCATTCATGCAAGGTTGCTATACACAGCTTGGGATTATGCTGGGAGCCAAAATACACTCAATTCAGCAATTCTGGGTCCACCTAATTATCCAATAGAAGATTAATTTAAATTAAAAAAAAAAAATGCCCAAATTCACATTGATTTAAATTGGTCTTTTAACACTTTCAATGGTTGAGATGTCTCCAAAGAATTGAAAATACTCATTTTAGACATCTCTGACTTAAACCTCTGCTGCCCAGGAATGCCTGTTTTGCCATTCACCATGGTTTGTCCTAGCTTTATGATTGGAGCTGAACCAGTAGACTATTCATCAAAGCCGTGTAGTACACTCAGTGAGCCATACTGGCTCAGGAGTATAACCTCAACAATGAAGTAATGAACCAAGCAAACCAGCTACACCACTTTGGCTACTAGAGAGATCTGCAATGCAGTTCAATGCACTATGATGTTAACATACCAGGGAACTCTCAGGTGTTGACTGAATTCTCAAGGCAAGAGTCCAGTTTTAATTTCTACATTGTTTGGAGTACTTCTTTATGCTAGAAAGGCAAAGGTATGTTGTTCTGGTCTTGTGTGGGACCAAGCAATACAATTTCTATCAAGTGGAAGCCTATTAATGGATAATTTTTTTTTTATTTTATTTTTTTTTTAAATACGGAACCCTATATGTTATAGGGCTTTTCTTGCAGAGTAGAAAAAGGTACTCCCACTGGTTGTTTTATTCAAAAGTTATAACAGTTTAAACATTACACTCTCTGGAAATAGAGATCCAGGGAGCTTACTTCCAGCATATTAAAACTGACAGGAAGTGACTCAGCATTACTATAACATTCTACAGAGAACTGCCATCATTGACTTACTCTTCCCATAGAAGGGAACAAAATAACAACAGCTATCTGAAATATAGCCACTAGAAGGCAAAGTTAATGTAAAAAAACCAAAACTATTTGAAGTGGAATAACTCTGGAAAGATAGCAAAATTGCTCTTTGTTATCTTACTGAATAAAGACCCTGAAAACTTGGAATCCCAGAAATGCCCTACTGAGCCTGGTCACAGAAACTACCCCTGAATCCACTGTCAAGGGTACTGTGAGATAAGAGGATTTTAGTCTTACTTGTTAAATCTTTTTCTCTTAGTCCATATAGGTTACTGGTAACTTTGGGAAGGCGACCACCCCTTTAATTAGGCAGGAAACAATTCCGGAAAGAATTTGCAGGGTGGAGCCTTCCTCCTAGACTAGATAGCAAGAAGGGGAAAAAAAAAAAAAATAGACTCCTGTGAGCATGAACCCAAAAGGACTCCCACGTCAAAGAACAAAGCATGGTCCCTTGACAGGGTGGGAGACCAGTAACCTGTATGAACTAAGAGAAAAGGATTTAACAGGTAAGACTAAAATCCTCTTTTCTCTGTCGTCCAATATAGTTTACTGGTAACTTTGGGATGTCTAACCATTGAGTTTCCCAAAGGTGGGAAGTAAGGCAAGGACCAGGCGCAGGTCCCCAAAGTCACCAGAACATACATGAACCATCAGATCACAGAGTAGCCCTCAGAATAGCAATAAACTGTCAACGGACACAAAACTGGGGTATAACACACTAGGAACTGTAACACAACACACAGAACTAGAGCCAACAGTTAAGGAGTACTGAAGAGGCAAAAGTACCTCCAGGACTTTCCTACCAAAGCTGGCATCGGCTGATGTCAGGACACCAACACGGTAGTGTTTAGAGAAGGTGTGCACAGATGGCCAAGTGGCCGCACTGCACAGCTAATCAGCATGGGCCTGATTCTTATAAGCCCAAGAGGCCACAATAGAGCTAGTGGAGTGAGCTGTGACACGAAATAGAACAGGCTTCTTCCTAAGCTCCTTAGCCACCTCATCCTGCAAAAATGACAGGACCGTGGGAAGGCCAAAATCGTGGGAAAGATACCTATGAGCACACCAACCAAGAAAGGTGGAGCAGACTATGATATGCTTTAGAGGAAACAGATTTGCGGGCACTAAGCACAGTGGCCACCACACCGGAAGAGAAACCCTTCCTCTTCAATATTGAGGATTCAATTTCCATGCAGTCAAATCTAGACGGTCTATATCCTCGTTCCACAGGTACCCCTGTAGAAGAAGATCCGGACGGCGGGGAAGCTGGAAGGGCTCCGCCACAGTGAGATCCAGAAGCTCCGGAAACCAAGCCTGATGAGGTCAGTATGGAGCAATCGGAATGACTGGAGAACTTTCCAGACACAGCTTCCGCAACTCCCTGTGCAGCATGGGAATGGGGGGGGGTGTACGTCAGATTGAAGTGCCATGGGATCGACATGGCATCCACTGCCAGAGTCAGAGGGTCCCTCCAGTGGAAGCAGAACTACGGAATCTTCCAAATGTGCCTCGTCACCATCAGATCAATGCAAGGAAGTCCCCACTTCCTCTTGATGCAGTTCCCAATCTCCGCTGTCCACTGTGTGTCAACTTAGGAAGCCTGCCAGAACATTGTCTACACTGGCAATATGAACTGCGGATATGACAGGAACATGTTCTTCTGCCCAAGACAAAATAGCCTTGACCTCGAACCAAGCTGCGAGACTTCTTGTTCTGCCTTGCTTGTTGATGTAAGCCATGGCCGTGGCATTGTCGGACTGAACTCGAACCAGACAGTCCTCCAACTTGAATGTCCAGTACCAGAGAGCATGAAACATTGCTCGCTATTCGAGGACGTTGATGAGGAGAGATTCCTCAGGAGGCCCCCAACCCTGGGCATTCATGTGGCACAGGACTGCACCCCAGTCGGATAGGCTGGCATCAGTCGTCACCATTGTCCAGAAGGATATAAGGAAGGGTCTGCCCTTCAGGAGATTGGTCAGGTTGAGCCACCATGACAGGCTCAGCTCCACATGTAGGGGTAGAGAGACTGACATCCACAGGAGATCAGGTTTGGAAGGGCAAGACGGATCACAAACCGCTGCAGTTCCCTCATGTGAGCCATGGTGAATGGGACCGCTTCTATGGTGGATATGAACTTCCACACTAGGGAGGTCAACTTCTTGGCAGGAACTGGATCGGAGGCCAGGACAGTGGATGCCTTGTTGGTGATCGGGTTCACCACCTCGTCCGTGAGAAACACTGTGCCCTGCCTGGTGTCGAAGAGAAGACCTAGAAACAACAGTTTCTGGGATGGTGTCAAATCCAACTTGTCCATGTTGTGGATCCATCCATGATGGGTGAGGGAATGAATGCAGTTCTCTACCTGCTGGCAAAGAAGCTCCAGAGAGGGCCTTCAGGAGCAAGTTGTCCATGTAAGGAGTGACCCTGATGCCATCCCTGTGTAGGACAGACACTAAGGCACCCAGGACATGATTGAAGACCTGGGGGGGCTGTGGTCAGACCAAAGGGAAGAGCAGAAAACTGAAAATGCCCTTGGTCGCAAGCAAACTGGAAGTACTGCCAGATCTCTGGATGTATGGCGATATGCAGGTATGGATCCTGAAGGTTCAGAGAGGACAGAAATTCCCCTGGAGGCTGCGATCACCGTCCTCAGGGACTCCTGGTGATAATGAGTCTTGACCACAAAGGAATTGAGATTCTTGAGGTCCAAAATCGGACGACAGCCGCCGTCCTTCTTGGAAACCACAAACAGGTTGGAGTAGAAACCTAAAACCTTTTTCCCGGTCGGGAACCGGTTCCAGAACCTCCTCGTCTAAAAGGGTCTGGATGGCGCTGTTGATGAGCCGGCACTTTTCCACTCCCTGAGGAGAGTGGTAAAGAACCTGAATGGAAGAAGAGAAGAGAAAGGGATCTTGTACCCCTCCGAGACTACCTGCAAAACCCATGGATTCACCACAGTGTCTGTCCAGACATTGAGGAATTGGCGCAGACAACCACCCACCAGCGCATGGGGACTGGGATTTGTCATGCCGAAGGTGGTTTCCTTGGGCTTGGTGGGGGACTGCTTGGACCTTCATTGCTGCTTGGGCTTGAAGGAGGAGCACGGAGCTTGAGAAACTGGTTTGTGGGGCACTCTTCAGCCTGAAGGGAATGAAAAAGCCTATTCCTTTTAACCAAAGGCTTCTCTTGGGGACCAAGGGTAACAGAGTATCTTACCCCTGTGGCCTCACTGATGAGGTCCTTAAGCTACAGCCCAAACAAAGACGTACCCTGAAAGGGTAACGAAAGTCAGGCCTTCTTAGAGGTAGTGTCAGTGGACTGGATCTTGAGCCAAAGAGCTCATCTGGCGACAGACATGGTAGAAACCCTAGCCACCAACCGGATGGCAAAGATGGCTGAAGAGACATAATGTGGAGCTTCAGACATGTTGGCCAGGAGCTGCAGCAAGTCAGCAGTGGAAGTACCCTGGCAGACAGTGACCGTAAGCTGTTTAGTCCAAACTGCAATTGCCCTGTTCACCCAAGCAGCAGCAAATGAAGTGCCTGCAGGTGCAAAGATGGTCTTCAGCAAGGTCTCAAGCTTCCTGTCAGCCCAGTTCTTAGGACAGAAGAGTCAGCAACAAGCAGAGCAGTGGACATAAAAAGCCTAGAAATTGGGGCATCCACCTTTGTAGGATGAGCCCACTGCACCAGCACGGCTTCAGAGAAAGGATACAGCTTAGCAAACGTTCGAGACACAGTATATTTCTTGTTCGAAGACTTCCACTCGTCTAACACAAGTTGGTCAAGAGTGGGATTAGGTGGGAAGAAGGTGGACTGCTTCTCAGGAACTGGGGAAATGTTCACCGTAGCAAGCACTGCCCTGATCAAGCCCTCAGTTGAGGAATCAGCATCAGCTTCAAAGGGGTCCCCAAAAAATTGGGAGGATACCACTGCAGAACATTCCCCCTCTTCTGAACCCACCAACAGCTTCTCCTCAGAGGAGACTGATACATCAGGTACGCCCTATGGTTTTGGTAAGGAAGACCTGATAGCAGTAGGGGGCTGCCAGGATTGGAAGACCCCCTGTAATTGAGCTGGAAGGTCTCTAGCAGTGGCCTTAAACTCCTGCATCCGCAGTGGCTCTAGTGCATGGCTGGAGGTCCCTGGGGGAGATGCAGGGGCAGCAGCGCATGAGGGGCATATATGACCTGAATAGTCTCTAGGTAGCCCTGATAGACATAAGGAGCAATGCGCAATGGGGGTCACAGACACCCCAGTGTCCTTAGTCTTAGGCCTAGCGCCAAGTTCCAAGGAGTTGACATCCTCACAAGGTCAAAATGTCTGAAAGTATAAGGTATACCCAAATACAATGTTTAAGATTAAGAATTTCACCCTAGAAATAGCTAAAATGCACTTATCTGGCAGGAGAAGGGTTAATCTGCTGAGGAGAAGAGTCCAAGCTCTGAGTAGGATACTCATGAAAGGAAGGCAAGAAAATGCATCAGCGACGGGAGCCAATCAGAAAGAAGCGTGCGAAGAAAGCGCTCATGGGAAATGCTGTTTCCCTTAAAAAGTACCCCAAACAGTGTCTGAAGTCCCCTGAGCCCCCCAAAAGACTCAGAACTTTAACCAGATGATAGAACAAGGGTAGACAAACAAAATGAGCCTTCTCTGAAGTCGCTACGTTGAGCGGTTGCAGAGATATGTCCCAAACTATAAAGTCCCATAGAAGTGAATAGAGTATGGAGTCTATGTGGTAAAGCGTGCCTTAAAGGTGCAGAACTCAAATAAACCAAATTTTACAAAAAGTGTAAAAAGAGTGCAGAAAGCATCAGCAAATGGTAGAAAGATTAAATAAACACTGGCCCCAGTAGGGAAAGTGCATTAAAGCTCTCAAAAGTGCCCAAACCAGCAGTGAAAGGGTAAATTTACCCAAGAACACCTTTGCTCCAAAAACCCCACAGACATACAGATAAACCAATGTGTGCAGGAGCATGCAGTAGGAACTCCAAAGGAGACCCCTGTGTGGAGGGGACGCATGGGACATGTGGACCTCCGAACTCAAAGGGTTGCTCACCACTTTAGCAGGTCTTCTGTCTTCAGATTACCATTGCTAAAGAAGCACCCTCAGTGGGCAACTCCTAGGGGAAAGACGTGCAAAACAAGCTTTTCCCTCTCAGGGCTGACAGGTCCACAACAGCACCTGGACACTTAGCTATCCACTTGGTAATTGTCAGTAATGGTAATCCGCCTAATGGTGGTTTTCCATATCTAACAGAAAACAATAAAAAAAGCTAAAACTATAGCAGAACCATTTCTTTTGCCTTTCCTGCTCAAGGAAACAATCTAATTGGGAGGGAATTGGATGGTAACCACCTAAGGAGAGAAGGAAGGCTCCAACCTGAAAATTCTTTACAGAATTGTTTCTTGCCTAATTAAAGGGGTGGTTGCCTTCCCAAAGTTCCCAGTAACCTATATTGATGACACAGAAATAGGGATTCAACAATACAAATCACTGTAAACTTTATTAATCCCCATGCATGAATCAGCAAGCCTCATGGAACTGCTATTCAATTGCTGTTGCTCTGGGCACACAAAGCCCCAGCTATCCCACCTAACCCATGCAGCATTTGTTGCAGTGATTTAGAGATGGACTGTATACCTGGCATTGTGAAATCCTGTGTATAGATGATATCATCCTCCAGGTCACACAGATCTTGCTTGTCAATATCCCTATATAGATCCTCCAAATAAGGCACAACTGTTAGACTCCTCCAGTGGTCCTTGGATTCCGGGCTAGGGGGAATGGGCACAAGGGGGTCCAATTGTGGGTGCTTCCTCCGGAACCAGCTGGGAGGGAAGGGGATACAAGTAATGGATGTTAAAGGAGTACTCAACAATTCCTAATAATAACTCCTACTTACCTTACTAGAGCCAAAAAATCCTAATGATCCCTATGAATTTCACCCTTGTGCCTTTGTTCAAGGGTCATGTCCATGGACGCAGTAATAAAGGTTGGCAGCAGGACAACAAGTCCACAGACACTGCTCACTGCGCATGATAATTTTAAACCTTAAGGAACACATTGCTATGTGATATGTTGTTATACACCGTTCTGGTTCTCAGAGGGTTTAATAGGCTCTTACACTCTGCCTGCTTCAGGTGGTGGTGGTGGGGGGTGCTATTGTCATGTCTGCCTTCATGGACATGGCATCCAGGATGGATTGAAGAGATTATCTTTAGAACAAGAGCAAAATTCATAGGGCCCATTAGGATTTCCTGGCAGTAGTAAGGTGTGGAGGGATTACTTTTAGAAGGTATTATTTCTTAGATGATTAGTAATCACTTCCTGCAGTTCTCTGACTGCAAAAATCATCAACACAAGTACTAGCAGAGAGAGATCTATACTTGGAGCTCTCTGCATTCAAAATTATACACTTAACACAGCTGGCAACCCTTAACCCCTGGGTTGCTAGCAATGTCTAAGCAAATGCAGGAGACATCTCTAGCGTCCATGGGGTTAATTAAACAAACACACAAACATTACAAGGCTTTTCCTGCTGAGTAAAACAGTTTATAGCGAAACTATCACCCATGTTAAACTTTGTGGCAAATAATTACCCATCTGGCGACTAGCTGCTTAGTAGTGCTAGTCGCCAGAATAATTACCTGGTTAATGAGAATTAAACACTTCTCCAGGGCTGATACGCAGTAAACAGCGCAGACATCTTTCCATAGTGACGTCTGAGTGCCTGCACTGTCAGTCCCTTTTGGAGCCGAACAGCTCCCAGCAACTCCTCCTGGAGCCGGCTGGGACCGAAAGACGTCACTATGAAAAGAGGTCTGCAGTATTTACTGTCTGCCAGCCCCAGAGCAGGGTATAATTCTCATTAACCAGGGAATTATTCTGGCGACTAGCACTACTGAGCAGCTAGTCACCAGATGGGAAATTATTTGCCACAAAGTTTAACATGGGTGGTAGTTTCGCTTTAATAGTAATAACTATGGAATGAACCATCTCCCAGAAGTACCAGGGAGTACCTTTGATTTATGCCACAGAAAAAGCCTCACAAAATATTTCTTTCATTTTAAAAGTTTACTGTTAAAAAAAAAAAAAAAAAAAAAAGCATATTATAGGGGTTTTCCAGCTGAATAAAACATGGATATTCATATGGCTGGGAGATAGTTCCAAAATTATTACCAATCAAATGTGGTTTTATTTTTTTATATATCAAACCTTTAATGACAGCTCCACCTGGGGAAGGGCGATGCATTAAGGTGCAATAAACCCTCCAAACCCCATATAATTCTGTGTACTCTGCTCTGTTCAACTTGAGAGCTTTTATTGTGTAAACCCCACAGGCTAACAAAGTGTATCTCCTCTTTATCACACATCAATTCACTGCCCCTTAGTTGAACAGACAATTTTACTATGGGAGTAGTGAGCCACTGGCAACAGTTCTCCATAGAATGTGATGGCAATATCTCCACCATTTTGTGACAGTTTGAGCTTAAACAACTTCTGAATGAAGCATCTCCCAGCAGTACACTTGTTTTACTCAGAAGGAAAAGGCCTATAGTCTGCCCTCCCTATAATAAATTCTACTGATCCTTTAAGAATCAGATGGGACTGCATAGCATTGTAAAACAAATCTGTTGCACACTACTCACTTCCTTAAAGGGATAGTAATACTTCATTTTAGCCTTATTTTATTTTGTAGGCATTAAAAAACATGAAGAATGATATAAGTCTTATCCCTCAAACCTTTATGGTTTATGAGATATTCACAAGCAAAGTTTCCCCTCCCCGCCCCTTTTACCTAGTGTAAGCCATCTCTTCTCAGATGTGAATCTGGTTGTATGACCAGACAGATAACAGAAGGGGACAATTTTCTTTGTATGAAAACAATGAAAGCCCTTCCCCCCTTGACAAACCATAAAGGTTTGAGAGATAAGACTTATATCATTCTTCATGTTTTTTTAATGCCTACAAAATAAAATAAAGTTAAAACAAAGTATTACTATCCCTTTAAAGGGTTACGTTAATTGAAAGTGTCCTTAAAGGATTAATTATCCGTTTGTTATTATTTACTTTTGGAGATATTGACCTTTATTTTTTAAGGTTGTTACGTCACAAATGCTTTCACAACCTATGGATGGATTAAGGTGCACTATCACTGGCTATAGCTACAACTTTTCCCATAAGCTTTAATAAGAATCTGCGAGATAAAACCAGTGATAATCTGGTAACAGAATCCAGTCAATAATTTGTTAGTTACTTTTCTGGACAAAATGGCCTACACCTTTGGCCAAGGAATGGTCTCAGGCACCCGGCTTATATTTTCAATGCAGAAAATGTATTTACTAAGAACCAATACATTCAACTATAATATTGATAAGTTTACTTTGACAAACTAAAGTCCCAATATCTCTTAATGTTACGGCACCAGGGGGTAATGCACTAAGGCAGGGATAGGGAGGTGTTAGGCTCTCCAGCTGCTGCCAATGGTTGGCAGGGAAGATGGGAGTTTAGTCCAACAGTAGCTGGAGGGCCTCACATTTCCCACCTCAGCACTAAGGTACGATAAAGGGGAGATACACACTCATAAGAACTGGGGACTTTGACATTGGAGAAGTTGTTGCCTCTTTATCACACCTTAATGCATCTCCCCAGGAGCGGTTCTATATTGATATGGTTGCCTTGGAATACGTCTTTTGGCTGGGCAGCCTGAGGCCCTCTTCTAGTTGTTCAGGACAACAATTCCCAGCTGATGATGGGGAACTGTAGTCTTGGACAGATGGAGCAGACCATGTTGACCAGAATTACTATAAACTATACATCACTAACAATTCCACGTTCGCTTTTTGAAGCACATCTGGAAGGCCACTCTAGCAATCAATAGGTTAAAAGCCACGTTTAAACCAATGGGAATCTGGGTATTTGTTCCAGATGGTGCAGCTCTAGTTTTGGCTATAAACATATGGCCCTCGGTTTCTTAAAGGGATATTAATGTTTCACAATAAAATCAGCTCTCTTTAATCTTCATAGTATTTGGGCCATGGAGAGTGTTATTTCAATATGGTCAGAGTTGTAGTTCAAGAGTAACTGAATGGTAAAATATCCCCCTCCTGCCACTTTTACTGATGCAAAACTGCTCACCTCAGAGCAGCAAGATGGATGGATCGCAGAGAGTGACAATCTTCAGTGAGCATAAGGATAAACCTGTCAAGCAGGGCAGGGTTTTCCTTATGCTCACAGTAAGATGATGGGTCCCTTGCTGCGACCTGTACAGTTGAGGGACCAGATTCCACATCTGAGGGGAGGTGGCTTACACTAGGTAAAAGGGCGGGAGGGAGATACTTTATCATTCAATTTTTCTTGAACTACAACCTCGGACAGTATTGAAATAACACTCTCCATGGCCCAAATACTATGAAGATTAATCAAAGATGTTTTTTTGTGAAACATTACTATCCCTTTTACCCCTTGGATGATGCAGATATCTAAGCCCTTTGGTCAATTCTTAAAATAAAAACAATGGACATTCTGGATAAAAGCAAACTGGAACCATTCTGGGGCAAATTGTTTGCACCATAAGGTTCTAAATAGAAATTTTAATCTATAGGTATCAGCAGCTCATAAGAGAACAATAAGACCAAAAAAAGAAAAGTGAAATGGGGTTACATAGTGGCATCTGCAAAATACATTTCTTTGGCACAGCAGATCCAATATTAAATGTTACTTATGAAGGGTCTGTTGTGTGTTTAAACAAGCTTGGTAGGCTTTTGCTTGCCTGTACAGTAATCTCTGAACTGTCAGATAAATATTATAACCTTTCTAAATAGCAGAAGGGTAGGTAATAAATATCAAAAAATAAAACTGATTTTGATCTGGTCATTCTTTACACACTGCACAGACAATCACGATGAGCTTTGTATACTAAGAACTGCAACAATTCTGAGCAAATCAAGTGCACCATAGGAGGCAAACACAAATTCCCAATGATTCAACCCGTTGAGTGCCAAAGCAGGGATGGATTTACATCTTAGGCACCCCTCGTCAAGGGTGCTCCATCCAAGGTCACACACCCACTCCTAACATGACACACACTCAGTCCCATCCACTGTTGCTTTCCACAAAACAATACTGTATCCTACAACAAACAAGCACAAGAAAAGTTTTAACTGCTTCATTGCTAGAGAGATCTCCAATGCATTACTTTGTAGTGCACTGCAGAGCTCTAGAATCCAAGAGGTTAAAGAGCCTAAAAAGGGAATAAATCTGATACAGGGACTTTAACCCCTTAAGGACGGTCGATCGCGCATGCAGCCGTCACTTAAAGACAATTACTTTTTTTTTTTTTTTTTTTTTTTTTTTTTCCCCCAATTATTCATTTATTCATTAGCCCCAAAATCAATGTTTCGGGTATCTAAAATATCTAATCCCATTTTACTGTTAACTGTCACATTTCATTACAACATCAGTACAGTTACATACACCAAGGGCAATATGCCTAAAAACAAAAGCAGAATGATTTGAGGGCAAGCCACCATAAGGGGTCAAATGAAAATTACCACTGACTGAAATGGGTCTCTTAACTCCTAGAATGTTAGAGAGGTATTCATTGTATTGCTTCGCAATGCCTTGGAGATCTCACTAGCATTCAAGGGATTAAAAGCCCAAATGTAATTCAGTCAAATCGGAGAATTATTGTTGTTGTTCCCCATTATGCAGATGGTTTGCTCCGAGAATAGAGTGGTTTATATGGCCCCAAGGGGTCTGTCCCTTGGAGCTTGCAATCTAGAAATTGTTACAGCTGTCCTTGTTCCCCTATTCTTTCTGAGTACAGCACATACAGAGAGGTGACCCAGTTGCTATGGTAACCAGTTGGAGGGGGTGAGCAGTTACTGTGCACATCTCTCCAAGCTCAGAGGATGAGTCACACAGCATCTTCTAACCACCATGTCACCAAGGGGGGGGCCACACATATACACGTACAAAGAGGGGGAGAGTAAAGGTTTGCGGAAGGTGGTGTGTGTGGGGGGGAGATGGATAGAGATGCTGAAATGCAAGAAGCATACAGAGAGATATTATAGAGAACAGAATCAGCATTAGTGAGAAGAGAAAGGCTAAGGAGGGAAGGGTGTGGTACAGAGACAATGACCATTGTTTCAGGAACAGATGCTAAAGGGAACAAGGATGGAATCAGAAAAGAGTTATGAAGAGTAAGAGGTGTGTGGGTGTGTGTATATTTGTAGGAAGGGGTTCAAAAAAAGTAAGACAGAAGAGAAGATGGAGGATACAGTGATGTGAGGAATTCAGAAGGGGCGAGTTAACACAACAGGGAATGGAACAGGGGGATAAGGACGCAGAACAGGGAAAGGTTGGACGGGGAGAAGGTAGGACAGGACAGGGGGAGAGTAGGCAGAATGGGGGAAAAGGCTGGATGGGACGGGGAGGGGAGGCATGAACAGAGGAAGGCTGGAACAGGGGGAGAGGAGGCACGGGGAAAGGTTGGACAGGGAGAAGGTAGGACAGGACAGGTGAAGAAGGTTGGATAGGAAAGGGGGAGGCGGAACGTTGGATGCAACTGGGCAGAGGAGGTGGAATTGGGGGGGGGGGGAGAGGTCGGATGGGACAGGAGGAGACATGAGCAGGGTAAGGTTGGACAAGGAGAAGGTAGGAAAGGACAGGTGAAGAAGGTTGGATAGGACAGGGGGAGATGGAACGTTGGATGCAACTGGGCAGAGGAGGTGGAATTGTGGGGGGGAGGTTGGATGGGACAGGAGGAGGCATGAGCAGGGGAAGGTTGGACAACGAGAAGGTAGGACAGGACATGGGGAGGGTACACGGAATGGGAGAAGGTTGAATGGGACAGGAGGATGTGAACGGGGGGGGGGGAGGTTGGGCGGAACAGGGGACTGGATGGATGGGACAAGGGGAGGCAAGGCATGAATGGGAGAAGGTGTGGTGACTTAAAAAGATTTTGCCAGCACAGATGGACAGTTTTCCTTGATGGTATGCCCTTCTTCTTTATTAAGATGGATAGCAAACTGTTATTTGAGAAATAATAAACCCTACCCCATCCACTTACCTTAAAATGACCAGAAATCCAATGGCCTCTATGAGTTTTGTCTTTGTTCAAAAGAAACATCTTCAGTCTTAGATGTCATAACAGACAGGAGGGCAAAGTATTGCTTTGCGATACACATCCCGTGGTCCATAAAGGGTTAAAGCAGCCAGAAACTGTTGCATCTCTCTTCATGGACAAGACATCCAGGACTGACTCAAGAGGTTATCTCTTGAACAAAAGCAAAATTCATAGGGGCCACTGGGATTTAGGTAAGTGGCGGTTATTACGAGTTGCCAGTTCTCCTTTAAAACTATGCCCACACTAGCATTTTCCACAAAGCTTTTGCTGGAGACTGAATTCATCCATAATACATCATAGGCTAACACCCATGTGGGTGGGACAGTTGTTGAAGACTTGCTATAAAAGGATCTACACTGCGGCCTGGTCCCCATAACCATAGAGATCAGGCCTGCAGAAACCTGGATGCATTCGACAGAGGCCAATGTACTTAAAAAAAAAAAAAAAAAATAAAAAAAAAATTGGTGAAAATATGTGGAAAACCATCTGCCCACCACAAGGAAAATATGAAACATTCCAAAAAAGTGTTATTGAAACGGGGATTTTAACCTCTTGAATGCTAGACAATGTTTTGGAAACCTAACATTGAAGGGGTTAAAAATCTCACTTAAATTAAGCAGAAATTGTGTTTGTTCCTTGTGATGCAGTTAGTTCATGCTTCCTTTTTTTGTTTTAAGGATATCAGCATACCTGGGAACTTTTTGATTTGGGGAGCCTTGTGGTGCCGATGAGGGGACAGAAATGTGATTTGTCTCATAAAAGGGGTGGGGCTTAATTGCAAGTGAGAGGATAGGACTTCTAATGTAAAAATAAATAAATAAAATGAATAGACTGGGGAAGGAGGAGAGGAGGAACAGGGTAGGATGGAGCACAAGTGGGCAGAGTTTCGTCAGAAACTCCCCATATTCGGAGAACCAGACTCTGCCCCAGAGACCCGGTAATGCAGTCTCAAAACCAGAGAGTTCCCAGCTATGGACATCAGCCCGACAGAACTTATCAGAGTTGCAACAAGCAGCACTGTGCAAGTGGGATAACATACTAATGAACCACCTGTATTGATATGCACTGAGAAACAGGCCAGTGTTTCATATGGACAATACATCATATGTACAATGTGGAGTTCTCAGGCAAACCAACTGTAACCTTGGAGCACAAATAAAAATTCATACTTAAAGTGGAACTGACATTTGTACCATAGGTGATTTTAAAAGAGCTTTCAATTTCACCTATATTTGTTCTAACTATTGTTTTAAATTAAAATAAAAAAGATAATTTATTAGATTTGTCACTTTAAAGGGACACTAATGTCTGATTAAAAAAAAATTATATTTGTTTTGTAGAAGTTTAAAAAAATAAGTTATTTGGCACAAATCCCGTATCTCTCAAACCTTTCTGGTTAGAGAGATATTCTTATGTAAACTTCCTCCCTGCCCTTCTCCTGACATCAGTGTCTAGCTGACAGCAGGAGATCCTGGTCTGGGGACCAGCCAGCGGCTCCGCAGCAGAGCTGAAATCTCGTTATTTAAAAAGAATTACTTTATTGCAATGTTGTAGTGCATACTGCCTTGTGTTTTATGTGCATAAAAACGGAAAAAATGGCTTCCAGCTTGTAAAAAAATTATTTATTTAAAATATATTGGGAAATAGTCAACAGACGTCGCAATTGCCCCCAAAAAGTAAAATAAAAAGTGTCTAACGCGTATTGTGGCAACTTCGTGCCGCTTTATCAAAGACATTAAATTAACAAATACATACGTTTTGTATGTATTTGTCAATTTACTGTCTTTGATAAAGCGGCATGAGAGCATGATGAATCGCCAAGAGCTCCAGAATATTGGTGGACTGCAGAGTCTCCTCTGCAGTCGATCTGCCCTGAACCCCCAGGTGACCCAGGACAACTCCTCAGCCTCTGCGGCTGACATCCGTCATCACCATGGTCCAGTCCTGAATGAAAAAGGGTTTCCCCCTTTCTCCAGGTTGGGCCTGTCCAGCCACCAGAGTATGTCCTGCCTTACCTCCAGGAGAGAGACACACTGTGGTCCAAGAGATCTAGGTTCCCATGCCAAGCGTGAATAGTGAACCTCTGGAGCTCCCTGGTGTGAGCCATGGAATACGGAACTGTTTCCATGGTGGAATCCATGCTGCCCGTCAGGGTCAAGAATTCGCGCACTGGAGCAGATGGCCACTCCAGAGCTTGGAATACCGGTCAGGTAGACATTCCATTGGCAAGTACTGAAGAAGAGACCAAGGAAAACCAGGACCAGAGAATGGACAGGAACAGATTTCTCCATATTCAGAATCCACCCATGGTGGAGGAGAATCTAAGCACAGTCCTGGAAGTGCTGGTCCAGGAGTTCCCTGGACAGCACTTTCAGCAGAAGGTCATCCATGTAGGGAGTTACCTGAATCCCCCGGGTCTGCAGATAGGCAATCAAAGCTCATAAGACTTTGGCAAACACCCAAAGAGCTGAGACAAGCCCAAAGGGCAGAGCAGTGAAATGGAAGTGCCCCAAGTCTCAGGCAAATCTGAGGTACTTCTGGCTGTCCAGATGAATCGGGACATGCAAGTATGCATCCTGCAGCTCCAGAGAGGCCAATAACTCTCCTGGATACATAGTTGTGATGACAGAGTGCAAGGATTCCAACTGGAAACATGCTGTCTCCACAAAGGAGTTGAAGTCCTTGAGGTACAAAATAAGACAACTGCCGCCATCCCTCTTGGTCACCACGAATAGTTTTGAATAGAAACCTAAACCTCTCTCGAGGAGGATCAGGAGTCAGGACTCCCTTGTTCAAGAAAGCCTGAATGACTTTCTGAAAAGATGCAGCTTTTCTTGCCCCACAGGAGATCTGGACTGGAAGAATCAAATCAAGGGATTTGAAGGGAATCCTGCACCCTTCCGAAACCACCTGTAGGACCCACTGATCAGCAACAAAGGATGCCCAGGTGCCTGAAAAATGGGGCATGTGCCCACCCACTGGGAGCTGTGGACCAGGATTTGGAGAGTCATGCGGAGGCAGACTTGGGCTTGGTGGTGGCGTGCTTTGAGTGACACTGCTGTCTGGGGCTTGGTGGTCTGGTGCAGGGTGCTGGCCTATGAAACATTCAGATTTGGCATTTGAGGTGGATGAAAAAGAAGCCTTTTCCTCACCAAGTTGGGGAGGTTGGAAACCTGAGGCAACAAAGTACTCTTGCCTCCAGTGGCCTCACTGATAACCTGCTTCAGTTCAGGGCCAAAAAGAGACTTTCCCTGAAAAGGTAAAGAAATTAGCCACTTCTTAGATGAGAGGTCTGCATCCTATATAATAATTCGCTAGGATGTTTGTCAGTAGCCGTCATGCGCAGTAGAGACTACATGCGTTCGGGCAGTCTCTACTGCTCATGATTGCATCTCATGAGTGAGGCGACGCAAGACTGCATCGCGTGGAGCAGTGAGGTAGTGGCCGCTTAACTCTGAGTGCCAGAGGGGTACGCGACACAATGTAAAGCAATGCATTGCATACCCCTCTGGCACTCAAAGGGTTAACATTACCCGGACCTTGGCCCGTGTACACGGGATTTCACACTAGTACCAAATATTAAGCCACAATGTGTGCCTAGCAGAAACAGAGAAGGAAGAAGCCTTAGCTGCAAGTTTGACAGCATCAAAAAGAGCATCAGTGACATATGTCTGAGCCTCAGACATGTTAGTCAAGAGGGCTAAAAGGTCCTCCTTAGGTGCACCTTTACGGATAGCTTCAGTAAGTTGTTCGCCCCAGATGGCGAGAGCTCTAGTGACCCAAACAGAAGCCAAGGTAGGCCTCAAGGCAGCACCAATGGCAGCAAAGTTAGACTTCAGGATAGCCTCCAACTTCTTATCAGTCATATCCTTTAATGCCGTGGCATCGGCCAGAAGTAGAGTAGTAGACTTAGAAATATGGGGGGGGGGGGTGTAGCCCACTGTGTCAAAGCTGTCTCGGTGAAGGGGTATAGCTTGGAAAACCTCTTGGAAAGAGAAAGGCGTAGTCTGTCTGGCATTTTTCACTCATCCAGGATAATATGGTCCGTAGTGGGATTGGGTGGAAAGACCGTGGGGGATTTCTTACGCCTCTGAAAGACATCAGAAGAAGTTTGGCCCTCAGCAGTGGTAGTAGTGACCTGTAAGGTCGTTAAAACCACCTTAATGAGACACTCAGCAGAGGGTACACGTTCAGCCTCAAAGGGGTTGCCACAAGCAAATGAAGAAGCCCCTTCCTCACACTCACCTTCCTCCATATCATCCTCAAAGGAATCCTCCTCAGAGGTTTCTGTGAGATCAGGAATGCCAAGGGCCTTAAGGGCCACAAACCAGAAAGAAGTGTGTGTTTAGGGGGGGGGGGTCCAAGATTTGCAGACCCCCTGGAGGGAAACTGTGCTATAGAGAACTTTAAGTCTTTGTCCAGAGTGGCTATTGTTCAAGGCTGGAGGTCCCGGGTGGAGCACTAGGGGCCATAGTGCATGAGTGGCATAAGTGTCCTGAGTATTATCTAGGAAGTCCCGTTTGGCATGAGGAACAGTAAGCAAAGGGAGGGGGATGTCAGAGACACCCCCGAGTCCTTAGCCTTAGGTCTAGTCCCATCTCCCTTTGTATTCGACATCCTAACAGAAGTGTTTAAACAGTACGAGAAACCCAAATACTGTGACCCAGATTAAAATAATCACCTCAGAAAGCCCAAGAAAGTACTTATCCGGCAGGCGAATGGTTAACCCGAGTAGGAGAGTAAGGAGAGACAAGCCTGTATGTAGGATACACCAGCAAAGAGAGAAAGAAAACTGAGTCTGAAGTCACAGCCAATCAGAAGAAAGCCTGCAAAATGGAAATTCTGGGATTTGTAGTTTTTTTCTCTTTGCTGTTACCTAGCAATGCTTGAACCGGAACTTATGGGGCTGCAGGGGCCCCCAAGACACTGGAGATGTGAACTGGGTGAAAGACATGAGTGCAGGAGTTTTAATACTCCTATAAGACCCCTGTACAGAGGGGAACAGAGGGACTAGTGGACCATAGCACTCAAAGGGTTGCTCACCATTTTTACTGGACTTTTCTTCAGATTAGAAAGAGCCTCAGAGAGAACCAGTCAGGAGAGAGAGACATGGGCTGCATGATTCTCTCCATATGACTACAAGGGTCCACAACAGCACCTGATAGCTGGACAATCCTCCAGAGAAAGCCAATAATGGTAATCCACCTAATAAGGGAATTTTGACACCCAATATGTTCTCAGCCTCTATCCAGATTACTGGAACAAGTCTATCTGGGATAGCCTGATAAGGAGGAAGGGGAGGCGCCACCACAACTTCTTGTAGAATTGTTCCAGCCTACAGGGAGAAGCTGTTGCCTCTCCATGGTACCTGTACGTAATTGAACGACAGAGAAATAACAATTTTCATTGAGGTAAATGGGACATTTTATACTTTGAATGCAAGAAATCATTGCACCACTGTCATGTATGGCCTAATGATACTAAAATACCACCAAATGGTGTGCTAAAAACTCCAGTGTGAACTAGCCCAGATCACACAATCTTGATGGCCCATTGTCCAGGCATGTTTTACTGCCCCATCACCAGTCAGGACATCTGATTTTGTCTGCACTAATTTGAATCAAAAGGACAGAGACTCATTGCTTCCTGATAGAAACAAGCATTACTACTCCACACCACACCTCTCAAATTCTACCCAGATTAAACAAAAACGTGATCGCTTTATAGGCAACTAGTTGAAGAGCCAGTGTACACGGGCCACAGTGCCACCCAGCAACAGCCGCAGTACAGACATGCACAGTAAAGACTACCCGTGTCGCGGCTGATACGGAGCGGGGCACTCTGAATTCAGACCGTAGTCCTCTCTGCGCGATTATGGACTGAATTTGGAGCCCCGCTCAGCTATTAGCCGCGGCGCGGGCAGTCTGTAGTGCGCAAGACTGCATCGCATGCAGCCATCTCTACTGCACATGACAGCTTTTGACAAACACAAATTTAGCAATTATATAGGATTCTTGTTGCACCCATTATTTAGTGCACCTGTGTAATAATTAGAACAAACCCAGAAGATGATGAGGGTTTGAATAAAATAGATCAGTGCAGCTTAGAGGCTCCTTCCATACAGGATAGAGAAATTCCCTGTGTTCGTTCTCACACACAGAAACATCATACAGACTCCCCTGTGGCATACCCAGTGACGCAGATAGGAGGGGGTAGGGCATGAACAGGAGATATGGTTTGAAGTGAGAAATACTGAAAGGGGGGAGGAAGTGAGAAAAAACAGGAGAGCAATTATTTGAAAGGAACAAAGAGGAATGATTGGGAAGTGAAAAAGATAAGGCTGTTAGATAAAGGAAAAGAGAGATGAGTTCTAAGGAGATAAAAGAAAAGGAGTGGAGAATGGAGAGAGAGGAAGGAGGATGGAGGGAAAAAGGGAGATAGGAGATAGGGCAAGGGGAAGAACATGTAGCAAAAAAAAAAAGATGATGAATGAGAAAGGTGGAGAGGGAGCTAAAAGTAGAAAGGTGGGGAAGGTGGAGAGGGAGCTAAAAGGAGAAAGGTGGGGAAGGTGGAGAGGGAGCTAAAAGGAGAAAGGTGAGGAAGACAAGGATACAGGTTGTAAAAGCAAAAAGGAGGATAATGAAGAAAGAGGTGGTAAAAACATAAAGGAGAAAGGTGGAGAGGGAGCTAAAAGGAGAAAGGTGGAGAGGGAGCTAAAAGGAAAAAGGTGGAGGAGAGGGAGCTAAAAGGAAAAAGGTGGAGAGGGAGCTAAAAAGAAAAAGGTGGAGAGGGAGCTAAAAAGAAAAAGGTGGAGAGGGAGCTAAAAAGAAAAAGGTGGAGAGGGAGCTAAAAAGAAAAAGGTGGAGAGGGAGCTAAAAAGAAAAAGGTGGAGAGGGAGCTAAAAAGAAAAAGGTGGAGAGGGAGCTAAAAAGAAAAAGGTGGAGAGGGAGCTAAAAGGAGAAAGGTGGAGAGGGAGCTAAAAAGAAAAAGGTGGAGGAGAGGGAGCTAAAAGGAAAAAGGTGGAGAGGGAGCTAAAAAGAAAAAGGTGGAGAGGGAGCTAAAAAGAAAAAGGTGGAGAGGGAGCTAAAAAGAAAAAGGTGGAGAGGGAGCTAAAAAGAAAAAGGTGGAGAGGGAGCTAAAAGGAGAAAGGAGGAGAGGGAGCTAAAAGGAAAAAGGTGGAGAGGGAGCTAAAAAGAAAAAGGTGGAGAGGGAGCTAAAAAGAAAAAGGTGGAGAGGGAGCTAAAAGGAGGAGAGGGAGCTAAAAGGAAAAAGGTGGAGAGGGAGCTAAAGAAAAAGGTGGAGAGGGAGCTAAAAGGAGAAAGGTGGAGAGGGAGCTAAAAAGAAAAAGGTGGAGGGGGAGCTAAAAGGAAAAAGGGGGAGGGGAGGGGGAGCTAAAAGGAAAAAGGGGGAGGGGGAGCTAAAAGGAGAAAAGTGGGGAGAGAGCTAAAGGAGAGAACTAAAGGAGAAAGGTGGGGAAGACTAGGAAAAAGGCTGTAAAAGAGGAAAGGGAGATGATGGTTAAAGAGGTGGTAATAAAGAAAAAAGTAAACTCACTTGTGCTGACGGATCTGTTGTATTGAGAACCTCTTGGTTGGGTCATATTCCAGCATTCCTGGAGTAGAACAGCAAAAGTTAGGAATTTGAGTCTGTTTACATCAAAGAAAGATGCCATTCATTGGGAGGGTGAAGATAATGTGCCTGTCACACTTTCTCAGTCCACTAGCACCTCAGTAGACAGCTGTACATATCCTATTTATAAAACAATTCCAATCTGTCTCCATTTTTCATGTGTTGTACATATATGCCCATGATGTGACTGAATGGGGCAATGGTGCAAAGCAAACAAAAATGGACTATCACGGTATCAGGGCACTGCTTTCTTATTTCCAATACTCTGTGACAGAATATGTCAAGACAAGCAATGCCTGCAGTATCAAAGAGGGATTCCAACACTGAAAATATACATACAATAACTACACTAAGAATGTATTTTGTGTAATTTTGCATGCAAAGGCCACTGAATATCCCTTTGATTAGGCCTTGCGTTGGCAACCTGCTGTTCTCCAGCTGTTGGACTACAATTTCCCTGATCCTCAAACAGCAGTAGGTAGTTGTAGTCCAATAACAGTTGGAGAATGGCCCATCTGAAATACAGTAGCAAACTTTTTTTCACTATTAAAGGGATAGTAATACTTCATTTTATCTTTATTTTATAGGCATAAAAAAAACATGAAGAACGATATAAGTCTCATCTCTCAAACCTTTATGGTTTGAGAGATATTCACAAGCAAAGTTTCCCCTCCCGCCCCTTTTACCTAGTGTAAGCCATCTCTTCTCAGATGTGGAATACAGTCCATAGAGCAGACAGATAACAGAAGGGGACAATCTTTTTCCTATGAGAACAATGAAAGCCCTGCCCCCCCCCCCCTTGACAAGTTTTTCCCTTATCTTAATTGAAGATTGTCCCTCTCTGCAGTCTACCTGGGCACCTCCCTTCTGCACTGGCTGAGCAGTGTTACATCAGTAAAAGGGGTGGGAGGGGGATATTTTGTCATTGAATTACTCTTGAACTACAACTCTGACAGAATTTAAATCACACTCTCCAAAGTCCAAATACTATGATGATTAATTAGAGCCGCTTTTATTATGAAGCATTACTATCCCTTTAAGATGCCAACGCTTTCTCTTTCCCTAACAATGGGGCAAATTAGTCAAAAGGGGTGGGGGTAAGGGTATTTGTTTTTTGATAACATAGTATGTACTTGCTATGCTGACCATTTTGAAAGGGTCCATGGGGAAGAAGCTCCACAAATGGCTCATTAGCCTCTTTTGGGAACATCCTGCAATCAATGAAACATCTGAAGGGTTTTATTAAATATTCTAAAGATAACAAATTACAGAGTATTACACAATAAGGTGACACACAAAAATTCCAGGTGATTTAAACAGAACACTTAACTACCCGAATGATAAAGAGGTATCCAATACAATGGGAATTTTAGATATTGTTATTTGTCCCCTATGATGCAGTTTGTTTGCTCAACAGTAACTCCAGTTCTTCATAGTATACCAGCCTGTGTGAGTCATAGTTAGCCCTGCACGTACGCCAAAGTTCCACCCACCTCTTTTCAAGATTCTTATTGCTCTCTGTGCCAGGCGCCCCCACATACATAGCTATGCAGCACTGAATGAAGGTTTTTTCTAACAGCTTCAGTGAAGCTCGCTATGAATGAGAAGACGTCAGAGCTGCTCCTGGACAAACTACCAGCAAAGGGAGGGAGAGAGAGCACGAGTGTGTGCCGCCAGAGAATGAATTAAACATTCATGTGTTTTACCGTGGCTAGTCGGTGCCACTCACTGTGCAGCAGTGGTATTGCACCACCATTTGGGAAGAGTGACCAATTTATTGTATACCATATCCACTCAAGTCTCTATTCTGAATGCTGTCAAATGAGCTGGGAAAGGTTTTGTTAACTGTTTGTGCCAAAATGGCTGATGAATTTAATTCCTTAAGAACATAGTAATAATAAACTTTACATGTATATATGTGCAAAATGCAACAGTTTATGTGTAATGCATCCATTCATGCCTGGTTGCTTAAAGGGATAGTAATGTTTCACAAAAACAGCAGCTCCAATTAGGGCAATGGAGAGTGTTATTTCAATACTGTCAGAGTTGTAGTTCAAGAGTAATTGAATGACAAAGTATCCCCCTCCTACCACTTTTACCTAGTGTAAGCCACCTCCCCTCAGATTGGAATCTGGTCCTGGGACCTGACAGCTCACAGCAAGGGACAATCTTCTTACTGTGAGAATAATGAAAACCCTGCCTCCCAGGACAGTTTTTTCAGGTTATTCCTTATGCTCACTGAAGAGTGTCCCTCTCTGCGATCCATCCAGACAGTACTGCTGCTCTGAAGTGAGCAGTGTTACATCAATAAAAGGGGAGGCAGGGGGATACCCAGTCATTCAATTACTCTTGAACTACAACTCTGACAGTATTGAAATAACACTCGCTGTGGCCCAAATACTATGAAGATTAGGTGGAGCTGCTTTTATTGTGAAACAATACTATCCCTTTAAAAATAGTCTCCACTGAAAAATAAAAAAAAAAGGAGAGGATACAGCACCTGGTCAAGACACAAGCAAAATTAGCAATAGTGTGCCTTGCTTAGCATGTAATATTTTTAATAAATAGGAAATAATCTAATATGTGTTCTCTCCTACTTAATTCATACAAAGTCATCAATTAGTAGTGATCATACAAAAACCTTGTGCCTTCGATGTTAACAGTCTTATACTTTGGGTGATGTACAAAAGTAGTCTACAGAAAGGTGCAAACAGATGCCCAGGTAAGAGTGTGACAATCTGAGTTTATAAAAGTGATTTCTTCAGTTTTATTGCTCCAGATTTTAGACCCTTTTACACTGGCATATAATTTGCCCTCAAATTGCTATACTTTTCTTCTTTTTTAAATACATCACTTATGCCTTCTTAAATATTTCTTTCAGACATTTACTAACTGCTGCAGGTGCTGCAATTGTAAGAATACATTTTACTGCTTGCGTCTGCATCATTTTATGCTCAAACTTTGTGCTACCACCACTTTTATACACCCCCATGTGCTTATTTTATCTATTCAACGTCTTTCTTTATCTTCTCAGACTTTCATTTTTATCTACCCTCTATATTCACAAGCATTTCACTCTCACACCTTTCTTCTCTCCCCTTGGGATTATGCCACTCCTTCCCTCTCACTTAAAGGGATAGTAATGTTTCATAATAAAAACAGCTCTAATTAATCATCATAGTATTTGGACTTTGGAGAGTGTTATTTCAGTTCTGTCAGAGTTGTAGTTCAAGAGTAATTCAATGACAAAGTGTCCCCCTCCCGCCCCTTTTACTGATGTCACACTGTTCAGCCAGATCAGAAGGGAGGTGCCCAGGTAGATTGCAGAGAGGGACAATCTTCAATTAAGATAAGGGAAAAACCTGAAAAGCTTATCAAGGGGGGGGGGAGGGCTTTCATTGTTTTCATAGGAATAAGAGTGTCCCCTTCTGTTATCTGTCCAGTCTATGGACTACATTCCACATCTGAGAAGAGATGGCTTACACTAGGTAAAAGGGGCGGGAGGGGGAAACTTTGCTTGTGAATATCTCTTAAACCATAAAGGTTTGAGAGATAAGACGTATATCATTCATGTTTTTTTAATGCCTACAAAATAAATTAAAGTTAAAACGAAGTATTACTATCCCTTTAAACAGACTACGCTTCTCCAGGGCCGGCACCACCTATAGGCGAGGTAGGCGCCGGCCTAGGGTGCACATTCTCTGAGGGCGCATCGGCCCCCGCTGCAACTCACCACTGCGGAAGCAAAAAAAAAAAAAAACACAAACACGTACGTTTCGGTGCCCTCCCTCAGCTGGCTATTTTTTAATGTAGCACAGCAATACCTTTTTCTCTCTCCCCCTCCGCTCCTTCAATCCTAGACCAGGATTGAAGAAGCTGAGGGGGAGAGAGAAACGGGCATCGCTGTGCTACATTAACCCTTTCAGTGCCAGAGGGGTACGCAACGCATAGCTTTTCAATGCGTTGTATACCCCTCTGGCACTGAAAAGGTTAAAAAAAATAGCCAGCCAAGGGAGAGCACCGTAACTACTCAGTCTCACTGGGGGAGAGAGAGACGTGCACCGGGAACAGTAAGTGGAACAGGAGTCAAGAGTGGATAAACAGTCAGACGGGGAGAGAGAGAGAGAGAGAGTCAAAGGGGGGGATCAGCAGTCAAGAGGGGGATCAAGAGTCAGACGGGAGAGAGAGAGAGTCAAAGGGGGGATCAGCAGTCAAAAGGGGGATCAAGAGTCAGACGGGAGAGAGAGAGAGTCAAAGGGGGGATCAGCAGTCAAAAGGGGGATCAAGAGTCAGACAGGGAGAGAGAGAGTCAAAGGGGGGGATCAACAGTCAAAAGGGGGATCAAGAGTCAGATGGGGGAGAGAGAGAGAGAGTCAAAGGGGGGATCAGGAGTCAAGGGGGGGATCAAGATTCAGACGGGGAGAGAGAGTCAAAGGAGGGTCAACAGTCAAGTAGGGGAGAGAGTCAAAGGGGGGAGAGTAACATATAGAGAACATACACTCTGCCACACTGATACACATATAGAGAAGCACACACACACATACTTACACACTGATATCCTTACAGAGACTCACACACACTGACACTTCTATACATATAGGGAACACACACTGACCCACTTATATCCATATATAGAGAACACATACACAAACTGACACATATAGTGAACACACTGACACTTAAACACATACAGAGACGGGGCATAAATGGGTAGGGCACAAGGGGTGGAGCCAAGGGGCGGCAAAATTAGGTTTTGCCTAGGGTGGCAAAAATCCTTGCACCAGCCCTGCACTTCTCTTCTTTCCAGCTATACTACACTCTTACTTTCCTTCTCAACACTCAACTATTCTCTCACAACTACATTCTTGATTTCCTTCCCCCTACTACCCCCCTCCATACACACGCACACTCCAATATGCTCTCATCTTCCTACCCCCACCCTCCATAAACTATGGTATGTTTCCTATCACTGCACTTTACTGCCCCCTCTCACTCTCCTTCCACATCCATGTGACCATGTTCTTTCCTTCATACCCCCTCATTTACCTTCCCTCTACTACTCAACTATTTTCTCTTTCCTTCCTCCCCACTCAAGTACACTCTCCTTCTTTCCTCATCTGTACTTACAGTTGTAATCAAAATTATTCAGCCCCCATTGCAAATCAGGTTAATTATCAAAATTTACTGACTTTCAGCTGTTTGCAATGAGCAAATAAAAAAAAGCAACTGAAATAGCTCAAAACAACTAATGCTTCAAGTGGTTTCCCCACTTATGACTTCTCCAGTCTCAAAATTATTCAGCCCCTTCAGGGCAAGCATCTTTAGTACTTAGTAGTGTACCCTTCTGCCGTTTTGACCTGCTGCAAACGAGATGCATAGCCAGATACCATCTTCTGGCAGCATTCATGAGAAATCTTAGCCCATTCCTCATGAGCAATGGCCTCCAGTTCAGTAATATTATTGGGTTTGTGTGCTGCAACCACCTTCTTCAAACCCCACCAGAGATTTTCTATGGGGTTTAAGTCAGGTGACTGTGATGGCCACTGTAGAGTCTTCCAGGACTTCTTCTGTAACCAAGCCTTGGTGGAATTTGAGGTATGCTTGGAATCATTGTCCCGTTGAAAGGTCCAAAGACTCCCAAGCTTCAGCTTCCTCACAGGCGGCATGACTTTCTCCTAGGATTTCCCGATACTTCAATGAATCCATCTTGCCTTCCACATGCTGCAGGTTTCCAGTGCCAGAGGATGCAAAGCAGCCCCAGAGCATCACCGAGCCTCCACCATGCTTAACTGTATGCAGAGTGTTCTTTTCAACATATGCTTCATTCTTCTCCCTCCAGACATACCGCTGATCCATCTGACCGAAAAGTTCCAGTTCTGTTTCATAGTGCCACAGAACAGAATCTCAAACCTTCTGTGGCTTATTTATATGCTTTAGAGCATACTGGAGCGGACTTTTCTTGTGCTTTTGGGTCAGTAGTGGTGTACGTCTTGGAGCTCTTTTGTGGAAACCTTCTGCGTTTAGTATGCGTCTTACTGTGCTCACTGAAACCTCAGTGCTTGTTGTAATAAAGTCTTGCTGCAGGTCTTTTGCAGCCCCTCGAGGGTTCTTCTCAACCTGTCTTCTCGGAAATCTGGTTGCAGCCATTGATAGCTTCCTTTTTCTACCCCGTGCAGGTAGTGTAACCACTGTTCCTTTGACTTTGAACTTGCAAACTGTGCTTCCAATGGTTTCTCTAGGAACATTCAGTGCCTTCTCCATCTTTTAGTATCCTGTTACTTGTTTGTGAAGTGTGATGATCTCTTCTCTTAACTTTCTGGACCTCTTTTTTGACTTAGCCATGTTTCTAACATGAAGTCAAACATGACACTCAACAAACCCCTAGCCAGTTTAGGTATTTCATGAGTTCAAGCTCAAGCACACCTGGTGCAACTAATGAAGCCCTTGATTAGTTGCATCAGGTGTGCTTGAGACAACATACGTTTTGCATATTTGTGCTGTTGTGAGGGATTCTGTTCAGGGGGTTGAATAATGGAGACTGAAGAAGTCATTATAAGTTGCATTTTCAGTTGAATTTGGGGAAACCACTTAAAGCATTCGTTGCGTTGAGCTATTTCAATTGCTTTTGTTTGATATGTTCATTATAAACAGCTGAAAGTCTGTAAATTTTGACAATAAACCAGATATGCAAAGGGGGTTGAATAATTTTGATTACAACTGTAAATATGTTCTCTCCTCCTTCCACTAAACCCCACTCAATTAGGCTCCCTCTCTCACATTCCCCCTTTACACTTCTACACAAATATGCTCCCAGTTTTTTCTCCTCCTCACTCAACTACACTTCTCCATTCCCTTCTGCTACACAATTACGCTTCCTTACCCAACTTCTTTCCCCTTTATTCCTCACTTGACTCTGCCCCCCTTTCCTTCCCTACCACACTCCACATTTCCCATTCCCCACTGACCTACACTGCCTGTTTCACCTCCCCAACCTCCCACACTTGAAGGTGTTTACCCCTTTTTCCTCCCACTCTCCATGAAGCTTCTCATTTCCCTCCTTCAAAACTATGCTTCTCCTTCCTGCTCCCTTAGTCAACTATGTTCCCACCCCCTCGGCTCAACTGTGCTCCTCCTCCCACCATCACTTGACTATGCCATCGCTTTCCCATCCACCACTGAACTACGCTTCTCCTACTAAATTAATACAGGACACCTATCCTTACTCACCCACACCCATGCTCCCATTCAATTACTCTTGCCCATTTTGTTCTTCTCTCCACTGGGCTACACCTCCATTTCTTCCACTCTGCCACTCAGTCACCTCCTTTCCTCGCTTAGCTCACCCCCCCCCCTCACAAAAAAAAAAACACACACTTCTATGCTCACTCCTCTCCGCCCTCTCCCAAAACCACATTCCTGCACTACCCATCCATCCTTTGACTTATGCACTCTAAGCCCCACTCTCCATCCATGCTCCTTAACCCCACTTTCCTTTACTCTTCCCTCACACCCCTCCCATGCACCTAGGCTCCATTCCTTCACTTTTCTACGTTCCAGTTGTCTGTCCTACTCTGCTACCCCCCCCCACCACCACACACACACAATGCTACACTTTCTCTCCTCTACACACAGACTTCCTGCTTCTTTCCTATTATTCTCTTTCACTCACCACTTAATTTTAAAATATTTTTTCCTTTAAATAAAACTCATTTGCTTATGCTTCCTATTATTCTTCTCTACCCTCCAAAACTCTTCCTTCCCTTCTATACTATGCTCCCTTACATGTCATCCTACGCTTAATTGCCCTTCCTCTGCTCTGTTTTTTTCTCTCTACCCCCCCCCCCCACACACACACATTCTATCAGCTGGTCTCACTAGCACACACAGCCTTATGCACAGAGAAATAAGCTAATTTGGAACACACCAACTGCACCACAGGGACAGATAAAAAGAAAAACACCAATTGATTTAACCTGACCTTTTATGGTCTTGAATTTTAGAGGTCTCCAGTGGTTTAAAAGAACCATGTAAAGCAATGCAAATATTTGTCCTCTATGGTGCAGTTGGTTTGCACCAGAATTGCCCCTCCTTTTTTGTGTCCACAAGGCCCGCCATTTTTTACTTGCATGTCTCCATTTACTAGTACTATTAAATACACTCACCTCTTAGTAGATCGGACAGAAGAGGACCACAGTCTTTTGGAATTGAGTAGTCTCCCTTCCCAATGTTCTCAAACAGTTTGTATATATTGTCCCCCTCAAAGGGGTACAGCCCAGTAGTGATATTATACCTGTGTAAGAAAAGAGTAGTCAGTCAGGTAACAACCAATAGATAGGAACTACTCATTAATGAGCAGTAAACTTTTTTTTTTTTTAATATACGGCTTATTGATAATTTTCCAAACGAAAACATACAATGTAAGGAATAGAAACGGCATAGTCTCAGCTGTGAGCTACCAAATACAGTAGAAGAGTACTGCATATCAATACAGCATTTGATGACATACAACAAGGCTGGTATGAAAGAAAACATGTAGAAATAACTGCAGTGTTTAAAGAATTATTAATGCTATTATATAGTTTAACAAAACCAAAAACTGTGGAGAAGACGGAAGAAACGAAAAGGAAAGGGTGGTGGAAAGGTGATCTCTCTCACAGGTCTTGAAGTATGGGAGAGTACTCATTTAGCTCTTGAGGAAGTGCTTAGAATGTGTGTCACGTTAATTGACCATGAGCTAAACTGCAATAGGGTCATTCTCTCAGTGACATTCAGTTGTTTTATCTAAAGAAATGTAGGAATTTCAGTCTCTGGAAGTCAGGAAAGGTATTGAGAAAAGGATCCCATATGGTAAAGAATCTTTTCCCATGTTGCTCCTGTTTTGTAGGAAGTGACCCAGTGTAGTCTGGGAAAATGCAGAGCTCTCTCTGGAAGGTTTAAGAGTTGGGATCAAAGGATGTATCCAAATTATAAGAATACATTTAACAGCTAGTAAGATGAAGGTGTCTAGAATTATTGCCTGTGTGTAATTTACAAATACCCAGAAGAAATGTTGCATTGTTAATATGAAAGTCTAGATGGAAATATTATACGCAGGTTGTATTATAGGCTTTCAAATACTTCATAAGAGAAGGATATCTGTATAACATATGGATGAGTTCTGTGTTGTCTTTATTACATTTAGGGCAACTGTCTGTATCCAATATACCTATTCTTTTGTCCAATATGGGAGCCAAGTAAGTCCTATGCAGCAGTCTAAGAAGCATTTCATGAAAATAAGATGGTAGATTCTTTAGTCATCTATGAAAATGGAGAAATATTTTCTAAAGTGAAACAGTAGGAATGTCAGTTAAACATTTGCAAGGGCCTATCAAAGAGGTAGTAGTCAAGGGGTAGAAGCAGTAGCCTACCATATCATTGGGGGATTCTGAAAACGTGTCCAGGGGATTACCAATAAGCAGGTAGAACAGACTGAACATAATGTTTAGCTTGTAGATAAGTGAACACGATTGGCTAAAATGTTAAATTTTATTCATTATCTCCTTGAAAGAATATAAGAAGCTGGAGGCAGAATTTATCAAATTGCCATTCAAGTTTGAACCCTGTTTAGTCCAGAGATCCAATTGTCAATCTGATTCTCCCCTTTGAAAGTAAACTTTTTTTTACCCCCCCCCCCCCCCCCAATAAAAAAAATATGACATACGGCTTTACGTGTTGGAGAGATCTGTAGCTTCCAAGGGGTTAATAAAGGTTTATAACAGTGGTTCCTAAAAAGGACACTTTTTAGGATCTCCTGGCTTGTGCATGTGTGAGTTAATGAAATGACAGCCTCTGATTAACTCCCCTGTGCACAAGCAGGGAAATCCTAAATACATGGCCTGTTTGGCATCCCTAAGGAGAGGATTGTGAAGCACTTGTTTACATGCTAGGAGCTTCACCACATGTTAAGCTCTCCAACAGAGACCTTAAAGGAGAGGCAACACCTCTTAATATAACCCCTCCTTGCCTTATTATTGACAGGAAATGCTAATGGCCCCTACTTGTGACTTGGTTCAATAGATAACATCTTCAGTCAGTCCAGGATGCCACGTCCATGTAGGAGATGGCGGTTGCTAGCAAGACAAACTCTGACCACCACACCTGATAACGCTTACCCCCTTAAGAACTAGTGGGTGTGTCTGCAATTCATGGCTTTGCAATGCACTACACACTGCTATGGACCTTACATGGTTAAATAGGGTCATGCAAGCTGCTTGTTTC